>OX579634.1:23677987-24277987 GCA_951230915.1 Antitrichia curtipendula | reverse complement strand
TTGGTCAATCATATGGAATTAGAGAGTGATTTTGACTCTTTTTTTAAGCTTAACAAAGTAATTAAACTTTTTGACATGAGTTCAAACTATTTAACCATAGACCAACAATTTCTTTAAATTTGGAAAGAAATAAGAGCATAATAAAGGTCCACACTACAAGCTATCTAGGACCTCTATAGTATAATGTTGTAAGTTTACGAAAATTTATTACAATTTTGTATTAGGTCTCTTATATTTGTACAATTTGTATAGAGATCAACAACTCATTTTTGCTCCATCTTCTAAGGAAATAAGTTTTTAACTTCAAAAACGTATTTCTTTAGTTGAACAAATGGCTCTCCAAAAATAAGTTAAATAAAAGTATTTAAAATTACCATAATTACCATAATTACCATAATTAGGATCCTAATATTTTACCATAATTACCATAATTAGATCCTAATATTTTAAAAGAAAAATAAAATTTTGAAAATTAAAAATCTTTAATTTATAATAAATTTTAGAAAAAAATTTCAATTCTTGATTTTATTTTTAAATGAAAAATATTGGTTAGTATTGCAATTGATCTACTAGTGTTTAGAAAAATTTTGGAGCTCCCTTGGCTCATTTCCTCATTCTTTGAAAATGGACTGTTTTTCTTCAATGCTAACCAATTGCATCTTCTCAATTACAAAAAATACTAGTTTAATCCTATATTATCAACTTTTCACCAACCATTTTCTCCCAATTGAACTTGATATTGGCTAAATTGCTAGATTTCTCTAATGTATAAAACCCCTCCAAACTCCAAATTTTAATTAATATTGCATTCTAGACAAGAATTGAACCTTGGCATAGACCTTCACCACACATTAAGGCCAAGAATCCTCATAACTCATCTAAGATGGAGTTGAGAATAATAATAATTATTGTTGTTTTAATTATAATAATAAAATTGCATAAAATCAAAAGAGTTTAGGAATCAAAGTTTTCACCTTCTTCTAGCAATTCTACGTGTCGTGGTGCTCTCAAAAATTCCAAATGCTTTGTCCATATCACTACACTAAAATTGATAAATAGTGTTGGCTACACTAATTGTCAATAATAACACTAATTGTGATTTGCAAGGTTAGTGTTAAAACATTATTTACCCATTCTAACACTATTTCAATTCTATAGTAAAATTTTTGATGGCGGGAGGCGGAAACATTACATGTTTTTCAACCCCTGTGGAGGGCTACGAATTCCCGAGGGTTTCTAGACTCTAGAACTATCTAAAATTGCGCCGCAGCAGTTGCGTGACGTGGCAGAGGGACTGCCACGTCATATAATTTTTATTTTATTTTTCAAAAAAACAATTTTTTTTGTTCATCTTGTTTTTTCATTTTAAGATTTAAAAAAAAATCTGACAATGGCCGTTCTTTTATTGCCGGGAGAACAGCACCAAGAATAGGCCCAAAACGGCCCTCTAGACCCCCCAAAAAACATCTAATATTAGAGTTTTCCAAGGAAGGGCCAGAGTTTGACAGCGGGAGTTAAGTGCCCTTATACTATTTACACATAAATTAGAAAATAGTGTTGGGGATAAAAAATAGGGAATAATACTAATTATCACTCAACACTATTTATCAATTTTAGTGTACTAGATAATGAAGTCCAAATCAACAAAAAAAATCAACACAATTATATTGAATTGAGTACTAGAATGACCGTTTTTACATTTTTTTTTATTCATTCAACATAACTTAACAAAATGGCCACAAAGTTTTTGTTGATTTGAATAGTACAACAACCAATTCAACAAAAAAATCAATGCTTTTTTGTTGAGTTTGACTTATAAAAGTTTCAAATAAGTTTTTTTCATTTGGGCAATGCTTAAATCACCACAGTTGGATTTCTACGTATAATGGAATTTCTTTTTAAACTTAATCATTCACAATTTGGTGTTTTTAAAACTAGGGAGACTTTAGCGGCCGTTTTGGCATAGTAGAATACTTTTTTTCCAAAAACCTTGGTCTAGAAAAATTTGTAAAATAAAACTAAAGTTCATCTCCAATAAACCGTTTGAGATTTTGAGCCTTACTTCAAAAGTTATGGACAAAGTTCAAAGAGGGTTTGGAATGGACATTTTCTTTGACATTTTAAAGCATCCTCTTTGAATTTTGTCCATAACTTTTGATTGAAGACTCAAAATTGTAAAATAATTTTTTTAAATGAAATTCATCTTCATTTTACAACCTTTTTAATTTCAAAGTTTTTTGAAAAAAATAATTATAGTATGACAAAACGGCCGCCAAAGTCTACATCCACTTAATGCTTCTTTGCAGCTTGAAAAAAAAAAAAAATTGTTTACAAGTCACTTCATCTACCAAAAGAAGAAAGCCCCTTCCTCTTTGGCTTTTCTTTTGCCCATATTGTTGCAAAAAAGATATAATTGTATAGCACCCTATGGTACTAAATGAAGTTGCTTGTGAGGCATGTGAATTGGATTAGAGACCTCAAATGCATGAATGACATTATTGTCTTCAAACTTAGCATCTATAGCTATACAAATTGTCTTAACATAAAAAATTTGAAATGTTAAAAGTAAATTCTAGATTTGTACTTGTAGGATTCCTTATCATGTCAATAATGTGAAATTTGGCCCCCCTAATTTTGCCAAGTAAGTGACGGCAATAACCATTAGGATGGGGGCAAATTTGGGAATGACATAAAAACTTCTAGTTGGATTAAAGGTGTCATACTCTTAAGTCACAAGAGTCTACGAGAAAATACATCCTAATAGATGTCATCTCCAGTTTAATGATAGATCCAATAGTAGTGAGATATCAACAATCCCACATAGAAAAATTTTAAACAATTTTGAAAGCATTTAACCCCTAAAACCCCGCTTGTCCCCTCGGGGGACAATTTGGGTCCGGGTAGGTTCCTATTGTCTCAATTTGAAGTGAATTTTTTTGATATTTTTTGAGGTTGTGTAGCTTTGCAAGAGCTTTGTGGATATATAATTTTTGTTTCAATCGGATGCCGGATGAAAAAGTTATGGCACAATGAGCAAGAAATGGAGATTGGCGGGCAGCCCAAAAAAAATTACAAAAAGTCAAAATTATTTTTTTTGAATTTTTTTCCTAAAATATTATGTTTTGACCTATACGTGGAGCTTTGATTCATTCTATTTGGACTAGGTATGAGAAAGTTATGGACAATCTTAGTTTTCCGGGCAATTTAGGCATCTTCTTGAAAAAAAACTTTTTGTTCAACTTTGAATGCTAATATCTTCCAATCCGTACGGTGAAATTTGATGAAATTTTTACTACATGATCTCAGACAAGTTAAGTACAAGATCCTACGGTTAAATTACCAAAAAAACAAAAAAATTGGTTTCCTTAAGTGAATACAACAGAAGTGGTAGTTTTGAGTGTTTTTTGGCAAAAAACACCCTCAGGGTTTTAGGGGTTAGAGAATATTAGCCAAAAAATAAAGGATGTAAATAAGTTTAAACTCACACAACTTACCAAATAAGTGAAGGATGGAAGAATCATCCATGGCAGGAATAGCATGCAAATAAATAAGGACAAATTCCAAAATTTATAATTTGTAGGTTGTATTTTATAATTTTTTTGAGTTTTCATTAATAATTTTTTTTCATTTATATTTTATAATACATCTCTACTATTTTAGAAATCTAAACTATCCCCTATTCCTTAAGGAATTAATTTAATTCTGTTTGCTCATTGAAAGTTAATCATCACGCTACACTTATAATGATATTTAGCGTTTGCAACAACAATTACAAGTTCTAATTCTAAATGTCAACATGAATACTATTTGTCAACTATTTTAATTTTTTTGTGTGTTTATGTTGACTTGTAGTGCATTAAATGTGAAGAATAAAAATATTGTTACCAACACTAAAAGCTAACCTTGAATACTTTTTGTCAATTGAATGAAAATTGCAATGTTCAATAATAGGGTAAGTAACACTAAATGTCACAACACTAAATATGTGATATAATACTAAATATCACTATTAGTGTAGTCACTAACTAAGTGGTCAAAATGCAACTAGTTGTTCTCTTTGTCTTTACTAGGTGAATTACCAAAAGTCAAGGCCACTTTATATTAAGGCTTAAACTACTCGCCCAATTTCTAAATCACCCAAATCAATCAATGGGAGTGCTTAGATCAATAAATTAGGCCTTAAATTGGTTTATCCGCATGTATGACTTTTAATTATATTAAAAACCAGACCAATTCTCTTTTTCATCCAATGGCTGCTTATGTGGTGCTTACATGGTGATGTTTTGGCACCAAAAAATTGGGCCCACGGGCTAATAATTGGATGGCCATAATCCTTGACTTCAGCCAATTTGTGTTGACCCCATGAATTGTAAATTGGGCAAACATTGAATCAGGCTGGCAGGGGCAAACTTAGTGTGAGGCTCGAAGAGTGTGAAGGATATGAGCCTAAGCTGAAAGTCTGGTTTGATGGGGGAGAAGACTTCATGCAAAAAATTTGTCACTTTTGTTTTGGCTGCAAAATTTTGTGCTGCAACGTTTTTTTGGTACAATCGTGGCTCTCAAGGAATTAGATTAGTACGTTTTGAATATAAAAACTTAAATGTGTTCCATTGGATTCCAAATAACACTTTTTAAAGACACAAATTGCCAACTGCAAGTCTTGTTTACCACCTGCTCATGAACACGCTTAAAGTTAAATGTTGTATATGGTGCTCCAGGCGTTGATTTCATACATTCAGTGGTCATCAATTCCAACATTTTCAGTCCCAATTTGACACCAAAGTTGTCTTCATGTGAAACCGATTATAGTTTCTGTTAAGGTAAACCAACCCATTGTGGTCAAATGACCCATAGTGGACACCTACCTCATGCCCCCATCATGTTTTTTTCAGTTTTTTCAGATTTTGCCTTCAATGCATGTCTTACATGACAGTAATGAAGTAGTTAGTGACTTCATTAGGAACTTCTAATTTTTCAGTGAGAATTCATTGTGAGAATTGACTTTTAAGGCTTCCCATGTTAGAAAAGATTTGACTGCTTTAGGTGAGCCAAATGAGCATGATGGATTCAGATTTTGTTGGATAAAAGGTAGTCTACAAACTCTTATGGGCAAAAATGCATTGAATACTTCAAAAATTTGTAGCAAATTCACATTTTGTCAGAAGAAGATAATTTTAATTGCTCTCATTGTTTCTTGCACTTGTACTATTGTGGGAAAAAAATTAAAAAATTTCAGTAACCACATGATGTCAAGCTCCTTATTTTGACCACTATGGGTTGGTTTATCTTACATTAGGCTGACAAAGAACAAAATTGTGTTTCATTCTAGGGGTGGGTTGCAATTGGGTTGGGACTACAACGGATCTTTCTACCTTGGCAGTTTAACCCTTAAAAGACATATTGGTGACTGTGGAAATCATCCCTTTGATTACCGTGCAAATTATTTGCTTTAAAAATTTGCAAAAGCATTCACTGGAAGTCAAACTACTATAGAAGACCTTCCCTTTTTTATAACAAAATTCCAAGGATGAATGGTTGCACTTCTTATCCTACTAGGAAGATTTTCTATCATCCAGGAGACACAAATGTCCTCGTCGGCATTTAAGGGTTAAGTGAAAAGAAGGTTCTGTTCAATACTTGATTAGGAAAAGAAAAAATCGCCAAGGAGGAGAGATGACATCATTCAACAAGACTTCAGATAATTAATTGGCTAAAAATATCCTGATAAGTGGTGCCACTATTGACCGAGAAAAAATCATCATCCAAAAGGTGGTAAGATTTTGCTTCACCTCCAGAACTTGAAGCAGCTTCACATAATCCAACCGTCTTGAAACAGTCCTCCGCTGTGCCGGTGGAGGCTTGTCTTTCATACTTGAAGCTGCTCGTTTCTGTTACTAATCATCTGACGTTAGCAAGAATGTTTCGTAGTGTGCACCAGAAGTAATGCTCATGCACAAAGCATGTGGAATGAGGCTGAACACTTACAAACTGACATGGCTACTTCGTGCATGATCATTGATGCATAGTGAGATACATCGCACGGCAAACATGTAAACCTTAGGCAGAATCACTCTGAAGAATGAAGCTCATTTTGCAATGCTTAAAAAATGAGGACATTTAACTTGGCACAGTGTGTTTGACGGTATCAACATGTATTTGATCACAATGGTTGCACAAGCAGGAACTTGAATAGAGTGGGTTGGGTGCTCAGTAAATGCATTATACAATTATGTACTGTACAATTATAGGCAGACACTTAGCCCTCATACAAGTTTTTGGTAGGGAGGGGGATTGTAGATTTGGCACTTTTAAGGCCAACTGGAGACGAATCTAGACATAGAATCTTCATTTTTGCAAGTTTTTCATTTCTTCCCATTTCTACACAAGTGGATTCAAAACCTAGTACTCCACTTGTCCCAAAGTTATTGTTGACTTTGAATGTCATGGTTTTTTAAGGTTGTTTTGAGTAGGTCAAAAAAACACTTCCTTGTGACTAATTTTGTTTAGGTTGCAATGAAAACATGCTATGTTCTTCATTCATTCTAGTGACATAAAATTTGGAACCTTCCTTAATTATGTTTTTCACAATATGGTCAATGAAATAGGTTCAAAAAAAATATCAAAAAAATTGTGGACAATCATTTTGGGTGTACAAAAATCATGAAGCACCAAAGAGACCACACTAGTCACATCGTTGAAATACAGACAAATATCACTTTTTCATAATACCTGAATACGCTTCATTCGTAACCTGTAGCTCCAACGATAATCTCTTGAAGACATTCATGATCCACCCTATAAACGTCCAAACTCGTACGGGTTACAAGTTCATACTCTATTCATAATGTCTAAAACATACTCCGTACATGCTTGGATGCGTTGGAATTCTCTTTCAATTGCCAACGTGCCCTGAAAGAAATTACAGCAAGAACCATGATCGGATGCTTATTTAAATGCGTGTACATGCCTCAGTTGAGCACCATGAACCTCTTCAGCCCGTCCATCTGAGGAAATCAACATGATGTCATGAACTTCCAGGCCGAGTAAATACAACAACGCAGGAAAAGTATCCCCTATCATACCTCAAGAAAACAGCAACAATCTTCCAAAAGTAGGAAACTATAAAACTTTGGGGAGACTGATGTTACTGGTTACGAACGTTGTACTTGCCAGGGACGCCGAGCATGGTCCTAGTGAGAATTTGACGAGGAGATTCCAGTTGTACCGAGATCGGCAGCAGCACGCTCCTGCAGGAAGGAGAGAGCTAAACTGGCGTGCAAGGCAGTCCCAATGGGCAAAACATCCTCGTTGGCAACAAAATGGGGAGAGTGGAGGTCATTGTGAGCAGGATGTGTGGCATTAGCAGCGCCGACAAAGAGGAAGGCTCCAGGAATCCTCTGCAGGTACATGGCGAAATCCTCCGCATACATCACCCGAGGGGAAAGCTTCACATTCTCCTGTCCCAGCATGTCAGCGGCCACCCTCTGCATGTAATGGTAGGCACCTTCGTCGCACACGACAGGCGGATATGACGGTCGAGTTCTGGCAAAAAACACCTCCGCGGTGCATCCCAGCGCTGCTGCTTGTTGCACCACGATCTGCAGAACACACACACACACACACCAAATACTCCCAACGATCAGCCCACGTTGTCAATTGGGAAGACCAAATTCTCAGAGTGTGATGTTTTTTCAAAGTGGTATTTGAGATGCTACAAATATCTGACAAACAAGAGAATTCATTCAAGCCAGATGATAAGTCTCAACTCCACTTTTCACCTTCTGTTTTGCTTTGATCACCTTTTGAACGAGTGTGATTGGAAATTTAACAAGTAACTATGCTAGAAGAGGCTCTGTCCCTGGATTCTTAAACATCACATATCTAAAGTAGAAATGCAAATAGTAGGTGCACCTCTTCCAGTCGACGTCGGAGTCTAGCAACAGTGTCGGGGTTGAATGCACGCATTGTTCCCTTCATTTTCACAAAGCTCGGTATCACATTGAGTCCAGCCCCACCATCAATGGCTGTCACACTAATCACCTGGTATCACAAAGTGAAGAGAAGGAAAATTTGAATATAAGCATTAAAAGGTGTACACGCTACCAATGTACACACGAAGGGAAGAATTCTATAGAACCATTTCGTGCCAAAGCACAGACAAAAGACCCCCCCGCTCCCAAGGCATGCGAACTAGAATCCCAACAAATAACGAGTTTCAAAATGTCAATAAGAATACGGATATCCTATGACTCGCAGAAATACCAAACCTATTTCCAAAACAACAGTGGCAAAAACGATCAAGAAAAGATTGTGAACACACGCAGCAATTCAATCAGGGTCAACACTTTGTTGGACAATTTTAGATTCATTTGACGACTGCATTTTTACTGACACACCCACTTTCGACAGAATTGAAGGATAGTGCGAATGAAGGTTCAAAATTCAATGGCTGAGGAGAACAAAGCGAATTGTAGGACTCGAAGAAACGATGTTAGTACCGCAGTGTCCAGAGGGTCACATTCCCGCGACACCAATTGCTGGAGGCTCAGCACAAGCGACGCAGCGGTGAGAATTGGGTCCGCTGTGCGACTGGGAAACGCAGCATGGCCACCGTCTGCTCGAATTTCCACCTCGAAACTAGAGCTGCTGGCCATGAAGGGGCCAGGCTTGGAATTGACCACACCGACTGGAGAATACGGATGAACATGGAAGCCGAAGATTGCGGATGCGTCTCCCAAGGCACCCTCGTCTATCATCACTTCGGCTCCTGCGCCACCCTCCTCGGCTGGCTGGAACAGAAGCCTCACGGTGCCCTGCCATGGCATTCAAATTCTGCTTCAGCAACCAGGACAACCTGGTAGTTCTGTGCAAAACCTAAACTCTAAAACCCTAAAAGAAAGAAATCGAAATCGAAGTACACTTAACCACCTTCTCTGAAATGACAATTTGGAATATTCTGCAGATTTGCCACACTACAATACGAAGTGCTTGTCACACATTCAACCTCTGTCAGACTTTGTGATCCAAAGCAATCAGAGTAAAGATGCCGCGGTGTAGAGTGTAACATCTAAGAGATAGCGATGTTGAAATGCCGCTTCTGTAATGCCCACTAGGTAGATGTGTGCAAGCCCTAACAACTTCTAAAGGCAATGAAGTTGCAAGTAGTATGTGACCTCTAAGAGATGGCGGTGGCGATGAAGGAGCTTCGCCGCTCCCAGAAGCATGGTGACATGCAAATCATGGCCACAGGCATGCATCTTCCCCGGTCGCTTGCTCTTATGCTCCCATGATCCTGCTTCCTGCTTACACTTCACAATTAGGCAATCTCATACCGTACCTTGATTGCGCTTACTGTCGTCTCTCTTGCTAGCAGAGATTCTGCTTTACAAAACGTTTCGTCTAATTGGAATTGGCTTCTACGCAATCGATTGACCAGTTCGCCCGAAACCCTAAACTGGCAAGGCCCTGAGCGAACCTGGATTGGGAGGGCGTCCATGTCCGCTCGAAGAGCCACCACAGGAGCATCCGAATTACCGAGAATTGCAACGACGCCATGCTTTGCAACGGGGTACTCGTACGCGATCCCTATCCGGTCAAGCTCCTGCCGTATGAGCGCACTGGTTTGCTCCTCCTCCCACTTCAGCTCCGGATGCTCGTGCAGGGTTCGCCTCACATGCCGCAACCACTCCACCATAGCCGGATCTCTCGCTTCTTCCAGCAACTGTCGAGAAGAGAATGATTCCCCTCTCGCGGAATTGACGTCACTAGCGAAGAGGAAGAAGACGGTCAAGCACATCACCCACGTCGTCGCCATGAATTCGGCCATCGCCGAAACAATCCAAAGCTGTTCGCGAAACAAATTTGTCGTAATACTTTTCGTTCGGACAACCCACTTAAAGATCGACTGAAATGGTTGCATGCAAAAATCTCACATTTCTCACTAGCTTCCAAATGCTCACTTGATTCCCGAATCTCTCAAATCTCCCTGCTGAGTACGGCACAGTTCTCGTTGCCCACTTACTGCAGAATGAGTTCTTGTAAGAGTACGTTTTCGGAAATCTGAAAGGCTCAAATCATTTTTTGTATTTCTAGCATGGTCGAGGGGTTGGGACAACCGAGTTTTGAACACATGATTGTGCCGTTCACTGTAGTTCGCAATAATCGGGGAAAAAGTAATACTTGAGAAGTGGATGATTTTGGGGAACATAAGCAATCATGTCAATCACATAGGAAAACAAGTGCACAAAGAAGGAGTCGGAAATGAGACCTTTCATAACCCAAACAATATCTTCATGATTTACAACCAAAAGGGGGCGACAAATATCAACAAAGAACGCTGCTACAACTGTACACGATTCATGAACCTAGAATCCGGATGCACTTCAAATTCGATCGGTATGTTACAGAAGAGAGCATGGAACTGATGATGCAAAACTAGAATGTGAGATTCATTCAAGAGCTACTCTGCGGCGACGTCATGGTGACCGCTTTGAGCTGCGCAATAGTGGCATTCAGCTCATTGACTTTCAGCTGCAGCGACTTGACGTACTCGACAGTTTCGTCCAGCATGTCGGAAGTGTTGGTCGTCTTCTCCATGTTGGGCACCAGGTCCTGGAGCTTCTTCATGCGCTCGCTGATGCGCGTCCGCCGCACTCGTTCCGCAATGCTGCGTGGATGGGTGGCGCAGCCGCGCTTCGCACGAGCTCGCATTTGGACGTAATGGTCGTCGTTGGCGGTGGCGGTGGCCACCGCTGCTGCTGTAGCTGCAGCTGTGGGCAAGCTTGCGTGTCTTATGAGCCCGTTCTGATTGTTGAGCCGGAACGACTTCGGATTCTCGGGAGTGCCGCTCGAAATCTCGCTCTCCCCTGCAAAGCCCCGCGCTCTCTTCCCGCCCGACGCACCTGACGCGCAAACATCACAACTTTTCCGTAAGCATCTTGAGGGTTACAGAATTTTCCAAGAGTCCCGAATTAATTGTTTTTTGCACAACTTTGAGTAGGTCATGTGAAGATTCAATTTTAAACCTTTTTTCTTTATTTTGGACCAACACATGTAATGCCCCTCACAAAATTTGGCCCCATCTGTATTCTATTATTTTCACACCATCATCAATCCAGTTAGTCATTCTATAAGCATGAATCCTTGGGAAGAGGTTCGGATGTGCAAGCTTTCGGATAACAGGCTATGGGGTAGTACCTGGACTTGTCGGCCAAGTGGAGAAGAAATCGTCATACATGGATGCTTTCAGCCCATTGGCGAGAGTATTGTCGTCCGACGTCCCGGAGATGCTCTCTTCTGAGTGCTCCTCCATCGGATCTTGCTTCGGAACAATCGTGAGCGGCGGCGGAACTGGAAGACTCTTCTGTCGCAACAACCCGGTGTTTTTCCCAGGCGGAAACAGATTCGCAAACATCTCTGTTACATTCACGACAGATGGTACAACCCCATGAGCTCAAGCACAAACAATGCATATCCGTCTGCAATCAGAGAGATGGGAACCATCTCAACCTCTTCAATCTCAGCACCAGAGGTTCCAAATTCAACACCATGACAGAGTTTGAATGTGTGCTACAGTTCATGATAGTGTGACAGGTGCGCACATTAGAGAAGATCACGAAATTGAGACTTTGAATGTACCAGAATTGTCAGGTTTAGCTTGCGCGGACATGGCAGCGCGGCGACTGAAATCACTGTCCGGCGAGAGGAACTGCTCGAATTCCGTCATGCTGTTGCCGCTCCCCGAGCGTTCGACGTCGAGCTCGGTGATGGGCGTGAGTCCGCCTTCGGAGAACAGGTGGCCCCCCATGGTGGAGGTCCGGGAGTTGGCTCCTATGGGAGGGATTTGGGTGAACGCGTCCTCCGCGAGGGTTTGCAAGAACGAGCCCGGTGCCGAGTGGTAGCGGTGCAGGCCACCAGTGCTCGTCGGAGGAGGTGCAGTGGGCGCCGTGAACGTGGGCATGAAAGTGTCGAAGGCTGCACTGAAGGAGGCGTTGGAGAGATGAGGGGAGTGGCTGGCCAACGCTGCTTGCGACATGCTGGAGGCTCGCGCGAGACCGCTCGTGCCTTGGTGGTGGGAACTGTGACTGGCGAAAGAGGCGAATATGTCTTGGCTCGTCAAGGGCGCCATGACGCCGGCGAGCGAGACGCTGCCATGGCTGCTCTCGAACATGGCGGAAATGTCGTCTTCCACGCTGCCCATCCCTACAGAAATTTCCACGGAATCGATCCAATCAAAATGGCTTCAAAACGCGCTCAGATCGGGATTCTGAGCGTGAGTCCCATTCACAGCAGAAAAGTAAAAGCTTCGAAGCCAAACGTACCTAAATTTTCTAGCTTGGCTTGAGCTGATACGGCAGCTCGACGAGTGAAATCGCTGTCCGGCGCAAGAAAGTGCTCAAAGTCGGTCATGTTTAAAACAATTGGGTTGATTATCCGCTAATTGGCATCGAAATAGTCCTGCACCAGGCTGCGCGAATCACAACGATGGCTGTCAACACTACGGACGAGCGGAATTCCGATTATAGTTTCACTACGAAGTCCGTCAGAATGTGTGAACCAGTGAGTCAATGTGAGACGTGACTGACATCTGAAACAGATCCTTCCACCACCCTAATTCGTACCAAACTAATGCTAAGTGACTTCGGCGGAGAATTACCTGCTGCTTATATCGGACTCCTGTCAAAAACGTGAACAATCATGAAGCTTTCCAGATGCTGCTGCAACTCTTCCTCTTCCGAATTGTATCGTCTTCCAAGACGCATTTCGCTTCGTCACCCTACTGCATAGCCACGAGTGCAAAATCGGCAGTGAGAAAGCTAGACAAGTCTAATCAAGTAGACTGTAGAAGAAAGAACGATCCTCAACTCAAAGGCATCGTACTCGGAGCGAGCACATCCTACTGGGAAATGGGAAATGAGAAGTGCTCGCTCCGAGTACGACAAACCCCAACTGCAGGGAACTAACGAAAGCTTGAGGTCAAAGAACACTACAAGTGATATTCACTGCGACAATTTGACGCCCGAATCTTCAAGAAAACCAAATGCGAAATGCAGGAATCCTGAGCAGACCCTGTCTTACAGATCGGGCTAAGGCGAAATGATCTTGTCGACAGTCAGTCTGCAAGCAGGCAACCAGTCGTCGAAATTCGGCAAAAATATCCCGAACTCTCTATTCAAGCAATGAAAGTTTCTGAAACAGTCAAATCCACACAAGCCTTACGCGATGTGCAAATTCCGTGCACATCGATTGCAACCACTTTCCATTTCGAACCTGCAAACCACGAGATTTGCGATTCCAAGCCAAGACTAAACCCTATCCCATTCTCGCTGAGACTTCCACTACCGATACCCAGACAAATTCCCACTTCTGAAGGCGCTCAAAATCAACCGGCCGCAACCCAACGACCCCCTCCTTCCAAACCTCAAAATTATTAATCGACTTCACGGTTCCCGTTCCACTATTTGCGTGCTGCAGAACTGGAACTTAACGGGAGCTTCATCAAAGCGGGAGTTTGCGGCCACCACGGGTTCCTCCCCAGACTTCCCAAATCATCCCAAATCAAAAAATACTCAAGCAATCAAAGACTATTCCATGGCACCAACTTACGTTGCTATTCTCGTGAGCTGGACGGAGACGAGAACCCAAGCTCACCGCATCTCGCTCTCTCCTACGATACGATCAGTTCGGATGGTCCCCCAGTCTGTTGTCGATTATTCGCCGTATACCGAAAAGCGCTAGTACAATGACACTAATCCCGTCCTCGGAGCTTGAATGCTCTCCATGCGTTGGCAGGAAGTCAGGAACCACCGGAAGAGCGGTCTGCAGCGAGACAGGGACGAGAAAGCAAGCGACAAACCTCGGCGCTTGATCTTTCGTGCACAGGAACTGCCGCAGGCGGGTCCTGGTGCTGCCGCAGGCAGCCAGGCAGGCAGGCAGGTAGGCAGACTGGGGCCGAACTGACGACGGTCGCGACTGGGTTTGGTAATTTCTAAGTTTACTTTCGCCGCTGGGGCGATGGGCACAGTAGCCACAGTCAGTCCTTTCCGGGAACATCACGGCTGACTTGTTTCTTCCATTTCGGGGGCGGGGCGTCAGCCTGGCCGTCCGTCTGTTCGTCGCTGGAGGCCGCGAAATCTGCGCGACGCAATTGCCGCCAAGAGAGACGGGCGGAACCGCGCGGCATTCGGTGACGTCAAGGTGACTGGAGCGGAGTCCCGTCGGCCGT
The DNA here is from genome assembly GCA_951230915.1 of Antitrichia curtipendula. Lineage (NCBI taxonomy): Eukaryota > Viridiplantae > Streptophyta > Bryopsida > Hypnales > Leucodontaceae > Antitrichia > Antitrichia curtipendula. The sequence continues at coordinate 24,263,763 of OX579634.1, read as the reverse complement.
GGGCGACCACAGAAGGACACGGAAGGAAGGGGAACGTACGTGTCCAGATGTCCGCTGCCTCACGGTTCAGGAATTTGTGGCACGCCCGGAAAGATCAGGGGCCCAAAACAAAAGCACAGTGCACGTTATCAACATTCGCAACTAATTCTAGACATCACGGGGCTCACAGCCAATGATCGGAAAAAACCGGCAGCTAGTTCAAAGCTAGCCGGTGGATTTCGGGAAAAAACCGGTTGAATTTCACAAGCGAAGGATGCAAAACCGGAAGGATTCTTGAAACGGTGGAAATCAACCGGTGCCACCTAAAATTTACAGGAAATTTTACCGGCTCCCTTGGATAGTTGGGGGATTTCAACTGCCTTGTGCAAATTTTTAGTGGCTAATACCCGGCATGGAGAGGGTCACATAGAAGGGTATCAGTCTGTGGCCACGGAGGTTATCAATTGGGAATTCAGATTTGCCTACAAAATGTTGTAAATGAATTACAGAAAGTTGCCTTACCTGCATTGTAGCCCGTTGCTCCCATCAGCTTCTTGTTGTGTAGAAGAAGCTATTGTCTTGTGGAAGAATTCCTCTAAGTTCTGCCATTTGTATGCAAATCCAGAGTGGTACCTTACAAAGGCAGGAGAAGAGACATATGAAGAAGGAGAAGTTGGTACATCCTAAACTCTTTTGATTTTTGCAACCTTTTCATGACCATCCTCAACTCCATATTGCATAGGTTGGGGGGATCCTTGGCCTTCAATAGCAAAGGGCTTTGCCAGGTTCGATTCTTGCTAAGGATGTAATATTAATTAATACTTCCATTTTCAAATTGATTTCTACACACTATAAGAATTTTGCAATTTAGCTGGTGTCAATTTCAATTTGGAGGAAATTAGCCGGTGAAAATTTGAAATTAGAGGAAATAAACCAGTACTTCTTGTGATTCAAAGGATGCAACCGGTGCCCATGGAAAAAAAAATGGTTCATTTTTGTAGAAGGAGGAAATCAGCCGGAGGACCTCAAAAAAATTTCCGAACACTGCTCACAACACGCACTCACTGCTCAAGACTCAAGACAGCAGGATGCCATCCATCGAAGAGCTATTTAAATATGAGCTTATAATTAATTTCGGGAGTTTGGACTTCTTGAAATGTTTTTCAGTCAATTTTCATTGGAAGAAAAATGGAATTGGCATTGAATCCAAATCGTTTCATATGTTTTGGAGGGTTGTGGAAATAGTTATGAAATTTTGAAGTTCAAACACAGTGCCACCTCCTACAATTTGTACGTTGTTGATGCAATGAGATAGAAAAAAATGTATCTCTACATTAGAGAGTGTTTTAAGTAAACCTCGTATCCTACCTTGAAGTGCTTGGACTAAAGATAGCAAGCCCAATTTCAAAAATCTCAACAAGTAATATTTACTCTTCTTCTACAATAGTTGTTCATTTATTCATATTCATCACCATTTTTATAAATTTTTATATGCATTTTTTATGTAGATCATTCTTTCTCCTTTCCATTAATATGTAAGTGTACTTTAGTAGTTAATCCCTAAATGCTCAAGCCTTTTTTGAGCTACTAGGAATTTGCTCTAAATTGAACAAAAAGACAAGATTTTGATAAGTTGAATCAATTTTTTGGGAATTGTAACTATATAAATTCAAACTAGACATGTTAGAGATTACAAAGGAAAAAAACTCACAATAACATCACTTATGGATTGAAAGATTACAATGTTTGATCGTTAGTGTTTTAAAATTGTGAAAGTGATTTGAAGTTTGTTAATCCTCTTTTCACATGTCAAATCTAAAAAGTTGGTCATCCAAAAAATATGAGGATAAAGGGCCTAACATGCATAGCTAGCCCCAATCAATTTATGGCTTCTCAAAATGTACTCTACAAATTTTTTTAAATGAACTTCTAATGTAATTTTTTCTCCAAGATCTAATGTATTTGAAGCTCATTTCCAAGATCCCTCAACATTACGAAAAGTCAAGATTGCAATGACACCCTTGCACAAAATCATGATAAGCAAAATTATAATCAATCATTCTCAAAATCAGATTTTTAAAACTAAAAAAAGACTTCAAAAAATTTCAAAAATATAAACTGTTCAAATAGCAACTTGGTGAGGTTTTACTTAACTTTAAAGTATTGTTGACATCAAAATTTGGGCCTTGGACATTTAGGAGTTCAAACTGGGCAAATGGTATTTTTAAAAGCACATGCTAGAATTGTTGGGATGGTATTTATTTTAAATTGTGTAGAAAAAAAATGAATCTTTTTATTTTCAGGCATCTTTCAAATCACATTTGCCAACTTTGACTACATAAATTATTCAACAAAGAACCCCAACCATGACCACCTCATATGATGCACTATTTCTCTCGAAGCTTCTTCAACAAATACTAATTTGATTATATACCATATAAATGAGGTGAATCCATAGGACATGAAAAGAGAAAAAAAAAAGACACAAGGTATGAGCATTCTAAAGCAACACTTTTTCTAGTCCAACTATCTTAGTGGTCAAATGACGAAGTTTTTAGATAAAATTGTTTATGAACTTAAGACAAAAGCAACTTAAATGAATTCATAATTTTCCAACATTTGGGTGATAAATTAAGAATTTTTAAAGTTGAAAAAAGAGGTATTATATACATAATATTGGATTTCACTTGAATGGACATCCTTGAAGTACAAGATGTCTTAATTGTCATTAGATGTTTCAAAAATATATATCACTTGTCATGGTCTTAAACTAGAATAATTATATATAATTATCACTTATTATAGATCCATATAAGCCTAGTTTAACCCCTAAAGTCCCAAAGGCCCTACGAAGGCCAAAACACAACCTCAGATAGGCTCATACAGTCTCAATATTCATCATAGTTGTTTGAAATATTTTGTGAGGCTATAAATATACATAAGCTAAATGGGAATACAATTTTATATCATTGCCCAGGAATAAAAGTTATAGCACAAATAGCCAAAAACAGAGGTCGGCGGCAACATAAAAAAAATCACAAAAAGTCAAAATTAAAATTTTTAAATTTTTTTTCTAAAATATTATATTTTTTCTAGATGTGAAGTTATTTTTAACCTAGAATTTTAACTCAATTCTTCAACATGATAAATTTTTTAATTCAAAGTGTGTAGTACAAGAAATTTCCACAGATGGCAATCAAAGTCATCTGAAATTGCAGACCAAAATTTAAAAAAAATATATTTTTCCGACTTTGAACGCTAATATCTTCCAATCTATTTGGTCAAATTTTATGAAATTTTTATCACATGAATTTAGACAAGTCAAGTACAAGCTCCTACGGTTAGATTCTAAAAAAAGTTTGTTTTTTCTATTTTCTTGGGTAAATGCAGCAGAGATGGCAGTTTTGAGTGTTTCTTGACAGAAAAATGGACTTGGGACTTTAGGGGTTAAGACGATTCAAAGTTATGACCAGGTAATGGATTCATAAAAAAAATATGACCATGGGAATGGATTCCTAACCATGGTAATGGATTCAAAGTTATGAGGAGTTTTATTTTGTAGGCAATGAAGGCAAAAAAAAACATAAAGTTGTCTTTTGAACTCAATATTGAAAATTTTCAAACAAAAACAAAAGACACCAGTTGTTTACTAGCTGGAATACTATCAACTTTGGGATTATCAATCCTCAATTTTTTGATAGAATCCTATCAAGTTTGGTAGAAAACAATTAGAAAAAAAAAGTACTGGAAAATATTGCCAAGAACAACTAAATTGAATTGAAATTAATGAGTAGAAGCCAAAGTCAAAGAACATCCTAGTAATGTGAGACAAAATTATTAAACAACTAGTAAAGTCAAAAGGGACAATTCCTCTTCATACCTTTTTTTTATTCCTTGCACTAAATATGATAAAGAGGAGACTAAATCCTTGCGAAGAAGATAAATTAGTTGTACAAAAAATCATGTAAGGCTTTCACGTTGAGACTTGGAAATGCCAATGATGCAAATAATTTAAGGTTGATAGAAGCCATGCTCACAAGGATCATAAAGGCTCGGGGGTGCACTTAGTTCTACTACAACAAACCATGTGCAAATAAGTGGTTTCTAATAAACTATAATTTCAACCTAAAATTTTGAGCATTGTTTAATAATGACTATAGGTTTCTATTGCCAAATTTCCAATTCAAATAAAATATGAAATGATTTCTAGAAGAAGTTGAAAATGAACTAAAATGGCATGTTTTTTAACTCAAGTAATTATAGAGAATAAATTTAGATGACCATTGAATCAATATTCAGCTCAAAAAGAGCTTTCAATAGAGAGTTATTTTTAGGAATTTTTTGTTCATTTTTTAGACAATTTTTTCTTATATAATATAGGGGTGTGAAAGTTTATTTTTAGTTCTACAGTGTATCTTTTTACTTCAAAAATTTGTAACTAATTATGATTAACAAATAAAAATATCAATAATTCAAAATATAAACTTTCAAAGTAAGAAAATCTATTCATTTTTTAATTTATTTTGTTTTATTTAAAATTAAAAAATTAAATAGGGGGTCTAAAGTTTTGTTCGCACGTGGTTTCTAATGGATACTCTAAGTGACCCCCCCGAGCATAAGGGCTAGAAGACACGGTTTGTATTTACGGTACATTGTGGTAGAATCACTTTCTTGGCATTCTATATATCTTTGTAGCTCTTTGCACCTTCCATCTCTTTCCCCTAAGTTTTAATCTCCCCTCTCCTTCGATTGCTTTACCTTCATGATGTCATCTTTTAATTATGGATTATAGTTGTTCTCTTTTGGTCCATTTGTCTTCCATTTATTAGATTAGGTCTCTCCATACCTCTCGCAATTATATAGCCATGCAAAATTTCAGCAAAAGCAAGGCATGGGACTTCTCCTAGGGTGCCATGACCTTTAGTTCCAAGCATGCTTGCACCACCTTGGTGAGCAAGGGGGACCTTGGGTGACTTTCTAAGTAGGGCATGGTGCATATTGTTGGAAAGCTAATGAGATAAAGAATCCAAAATGTTAGGACTCACAGTTATGAGCTAAAAGTAATGAGCAAACAAATAGAATAGAATCAACTATGAGAACTACACCTTTAGGGGGCCTCATACCGTTGGAGGGTCATAACTTGATTGATATTTGTTTCATTTGAGAAAGTGAGTTACTCAAGGTGATCTCTAAAAAGATTAGATCACGAAAATAGACTTGCATTTAACTCCACTTTATACATTGACATTGAGATCTAATTATTGAATCTCGAGGTGAGTCCTAAAATGAAATTGTTGGACCTAATAGGGAGTTGGATATCGTTTAAGGGTTGTTAGCTCCAATGGTAAGTAGTACCACTACCAAGCACTTGGAAGTTCCATCCCATGTCATCAAAGGACATGCCCAGTGTTTTGCGAGAATTAAGTTATGGAAGTTATAGATAATGGAAAACTCATGATTGATGTTTATACTTAAGGTTGTGGATGTATAGCATGTGTAGTATTAGGAGATTGTGATTTTTGGTATCACTAGAAGTGAAGTGCCGCAAAAGCACTCTAGGTGAGCTTGAAGAGATAAGTATCATCTAAGGGCACAACACATGGATTTACAATACTCAAAAATTGCAACAATGTTCTTCCTCTCGTTTTGCAACTATCGGCACTAGTGCTAAGGCTCCACTGTAATCTCCAATTTTATATATCATAACCTTTGTTTACCATTTGTAATGCTAACAATCTTGTAGGATTTGTAAATGTTTGTGCAAGTTTTGATTTGATGTTTTGTTTGAAGTAATGGGTTCAAAGAAACGGGTTGCTTTCAAATTTGATTGCTAACACTTGCTCCTCTTTATTTTGTATGTTTTGTATTGAATGTGTTTGCAATAAAAAAATAAAAAATAAACTATAGCTAGCTACTCCTCACACACGAACCTACTCAACAAAAGTTGAAGTTGCATTTTTCTTGGAATTTGATGTTGCTCCTAATATCACATCTTGCAACTACTTCTTGTTGAATTTTGCAATTATGACGCCCAAATTTGTGGTTGCTCTACAATAATGCCTTTAAGAGCTTCTTTATATTAATTCCTTGTGAATTTTTTATTGAAGTGAAATAACCTTAAACTTCATTTTCAATTTTCATTATTTTCTTACTATTTAATGTTTTATTGGTTCATTCTAATTTCTTGTTCTTCTTAGCTAGTCTATTTTTTCTTTTCTTTTTTTCAATTTTCTTATTGTATTTTAATTTTGAATTCCATAATATTACGGTCTTTCAGCATTTATATTGTTAGATTGTGTTATCTACATTAAAATGCAATTATTTAAAACTAGTAATTATCAAAATATAAAGAGAAAAAAATTGATTTTTTCCATGTATTGGCATCAATGGCATGTGTTGCATCTTGCTTGTAGTTGGTTGTCTTTAGTTGCCCATTCCAATGAGTCTTGTGTAATTATTGTGATGTTGAAATTTGGTTCAATGTCTTCCATTATATTTCTTTGTTTTCATTTTTATTTTGTATGTCTTATTTTTTAAAAAGTGGTGTACATATTTTTACATAGAGCAACTACTTGAAAGTCTTTTTGGAATGCCTTTAGAAGACCACATTGCTCCCATCTTATTTGCACAATTTTCTTTTCATTAGATGATTTGGGGGGGGTCTGGAAGGCCGTTTTGGGCCTGTTCCCGGTGCTATTCTCCCGGTAGCAAAAGAATGGCCACTGTCAGAATTATTTTTTTTGAAAAAAAATAAAATAAAATCTTAGAATAGAAAAATGGAAAAACAAGATGAACAAATTTTTTTATTTTTTATTTATTTTTTGTTTGTTTGACATGGCAGTCGCTTGGCCACGTCATGCAGCTGCTGTGGCACAATTCTAGACAGTTTCAGAGTCTGGGAACCCTAGGGAACTCGCAGCCCTCCACATGGGCTGAATAACATGTAATGGATGTAAATGTAACCATACTTTAAAGAGCCATGAACAAAGAAGGGGCTTCATGATACTTGACTTTTATTGAAGTTTGATGTCCTCTTATCTACTTGGCTCTAATTGATCTTAAATCTAATCTGTACTCCACTTGACAAATCTTCTCCAAATGCATGTTTGAACAGGTGTTGTGAGATTATGTCTGCTACTTGCAAGCACGTGTGCAATTGGATTGCACAAAAATAGTCTTAACTAGTGGATGGTATTCTTTCAACCATGCTAAAAAAAATTTGGCAGTATTGTATTGACTTGCACTCAATAAAAAAAATTAGAGGTGTATCATTGGATAGTTCAAGTAACTCCATTTGTTTCAATATGTAGGGTTATAAAATTTATTCCACAAAATCTTTGCAAAAAATTAAATTTGACCAATGGCTTATAGTATTTTTGAGATGCCATCCAACATCTTTATACATCCAAAGTTCATTGGAGACAAGCTTCTAGGTGTAGTTCTAATAAAAAAAATCACTTGAAAAGGTAATATATCACGTGATAAATGATGATAATATTGCCACAATAATTTTCCTTTTGTCTTCAATTCTAACAACTAAAATATACTTTAAAATTTTTATTTCCCATGTCGTTGTGCCTCTAGTAGGCACAAGAAGGATTTTGGTTTTATCTATGTTAACAACAAGTTGAGAATGGATATTGTAACATTTAACTAAACATGTCACTCTTTGAGCCATGCATCTTTAGTTCTTGAAGTTTCCAATACTTTGGGAGTTTGCTTGTAGTTGTAGTTGCTTCGTAAAATGTCTAATTGAGCTCATCTCAAATAAATTGTCTTATCTATTTCAATGAAACTTTAAATGCTTTTGGACCTTCTAACAAGAGTAATTTAGATAGTGCTTGTTTTTAGATGATAAGAATGATAAGGTTTCTAATTGAGTGTGCAACCTCTCTACATGCTTTCAATATTTGGACAATGGATTCTTTCAATTCATGATGGTTGAAAAACATAGGACAATGTTGATTTTCCTCTTTGAATTGAGAGGTTCCATCTTCTACATATTTATGGTAGCCTTTTTTAAAGTTCACTTATTGATGTGAACTGCTTATACATGGATCTTCTAAAAAGCTTTTCATAAACACCATAGCTTTCTCTTAGTTTCTGTACATCATCTCCAAGTAACTGCAAGCTTTGCTAATGTTCATATGTTACTTAACTATTGCATGTATAGGACTACAAAGAGAAGGAGCAAACTAATTTGTATATTGACCTCTAACTTTTACTTTCTTTGTTGGCTCCAATTCGGCTCTATTTTGGGTGTGAACAACATTACTTCCTCTTCACCTAGAGGTCTATCTACCAAGTGCTTCACCACATCCATTGCAATGCCTTTTTTTGATCCAACTTTGTCTTTAATGTTGTAAAATCACATTTTATATTGTCTTGCAACTCCTCTTTAGAAATGGGCATGAAAATACTACTCAAAGTTATAGAATTTGCCATGTCGTCTTTTAGCTCTTTCCAAAGCAAGCTCACACAAACAACTTTCAATAGACAACACAACTGGAACCAAAAAATATACAAAAGCAGTCCAAACACAGGGCATAGAGATCATTCAAAGTGAGAATGCAAATGAAATAAAGCAAAGATGGAATTAGCATCCAACCTTCAACAAAATTAGGGTATTAATTACTAGAATCAAAGACAAATATTTTGTTGTTGGACAATAAAAGTACAAGATCTCATCAATATGTAGCAGATCAAACAATTATTGCTGATTTTTATTTTATTTTGAAATAGAAAGCCATTTTCTATAAAAACTTAAAAACAAAAAATTGAGTTTTTAAATTATTATTATTATTTACCGGACTGTATTTCATCACTTTTAATAATTTCTTGACCAACAAATGTCGGACTTGATAAGTTGATAGGTGCTAACAATAATCGAAAGCGAATGGTTCAAATGTTTTTGAATGGATATCAAATTATATAATCCAATAAAATTAACTAATATTATTCTATAATATATTTTTAGCTACCCAATTTGACATTGAAATCAAAATAAGCCTTATAACCTTTGCAATACTTTATTGGAATGATGTGAATCAAATCTTCACACATAGATTAGGATGATTAGAATCCAACATAAAATTATCATGCAAAGATTTTAGATTATTAAGCCAATAGAACATGTCTGAGTTTATAAAAAATCCAAAATGGGGTCCTTAGTCTTTTAGATATTAACCAAATTTCATAGTTTTGGATTTAGTTTCATAGAGCCAATATCACTGATTGCCTCTACAGTGATTATATTCCATAATTTATACCAAAAAAAATAACTACTCAAATAGTGCAAAGGAAATAGAAATCCACATATAAAATTTCCTTCAAGATCCCAACTATTAAGCTTTGTGATATGCATATAATATGTATTGAATGTCAAATTCAATACAAATTGTATTCAAAAATGTGATTTTTTTATTAATTTTAAATTCAATGTTGATATATGATCATGTCTTTTACTTCATCTCAAATTTATTGTAAAAGGTTAGGTACATGTCTACTCCATTCATTCCATATGATATTATTGTATCAACTAAACGCATTAGGGATGTGTTTGATCCTTCACACCATCAAATGTTTGTTATAACACAATATTAAGCATGTACATGACCCCTTACTATATTCAAGGGACTAGACATGGATATGCTTGACGTCTTCAATCAATATAAATTATTAAACAAGTTTTAGGCATACATCTATCTTCAATCAATAAACATATGATTCAAACAAATAAAGGAATTTTGAATCCAACTTACTTAAAATATGTTCAAAATATGACCAAAAATTAATTCAAAAATATGTAATCTCTAAAAGTGTATTGTCAGTAGACACAATATGTACTAACACTTTTAACATAACCGATGTTCAATAATATTGACGCCTAGTAGGTCCAGGGTTGACCTATAGAAAAAGTACAAAAGAACGCTTCCGCAACCATTTTCAAATTTATAATAATTTCTTCTTTTGAAAATTTAAATTATTTTGAAATTAGTCACTCACCACAAGGAGGTCTCTATCACTCAAAATCTTTATATAAGTAAGGTAGTAGTAGGTACAATAACCCATGTGAAATATGTTAAAATAGGATTTCTAGAAGCTCAACCTCTCATAGTCAAGTCAAAAGCAAGGAATCATGTTCAATGTAGAATTTTGGACCTTATTTAGGTTAGGTATAGTAGAATATTTTTTTCTAAAAAACTTTGAATTAAGTTAATGTGGAAAATCAAGCTAAATTTCATCTCTACAAACCCATTTGAGATTTCGAGCCTCTAATAAAATGTTATGGACAATTTTTATTTTTATTTATTTATTCTTGAAACACATGGAATGATTCTATTGCTGAAAGGGAACAAGTACAAAAAACCAGGGCAAGTCTTAGTGGGATTTTTTAAATTTTCAAACAACCACAAAGCAAATAAGCAAATACAAGCTACAAAGACACACAAAAGCAATGCTAAGCACCCAGTTGTGCTAGGTGAAAGAACTAGTTTGTGGAGGGATGAACCTCCAATGCATATCTAAGTAGGAGCATTTGCCAAAGAACGGTAGACAAATTTTAGAGAAGGGTTGGAAGGGACATTGTCTTTGAAGTTTTCACATTCCCTCTTTGAATTTTTTCCATAATTTTTTTTTAGGCTCAAAAATTACAAAAGAGTTTCTAGATTCATAATTGAAATTGATTTTACACATTTACTTGGTTCAAAGTTAGATTATGTTCAAATATCAATCTTATAGTTTTTATTCCATGACCCTTTGGAATGTCAATCATTATGAGAATTTTCACTTTGTTTCATGAAAAATTGTCATAGTTATAATTTTTGTGAATAAAAATGAAAATAAATTTATAAATATAGAAAAAAAAGTCCAATAAACAAATATATGTATATATATATACATAAATACACATATACATATAAGTTTGAGTCAAACTTTGCTCACTGAATCATGCAAGGTCCAAAAAACACTCTTTTCTCTACCGTCAATTGAGAGCGATAAGGACTCACAAAATTACATCATTGCAAAAGTTTTCAAAAGTAATTCCACACATTACCGTAGTAGCAAACTACTCCTTTGCATGCTGTAAATTTTTTTTATAATAACAATAATAATAATATTCCATTTGTCTCCGACTGCACTCAAAAAATCATTCAGTTTTTTTGTCAATTTTGAGGGCAATTGTTTGTGAAACGTACCCCGTCTTTTTCCGGGTCAAACGATCCGGGTTTTTTCACATAGTTTTTTTACCTTACATTCAATGCTCATCAAATGTATTCAACTTCCCATTGCAACCGAAAGGGCTTTCCCAATCAATAATTTCTCAACAGTACAACAAGGATAGCTCATCATTCGTGTGTACCTAATGTTTGGAAATTTTGCCACCTGATTCCAAGAGCGAGCAGCACTTGCAGATTCTCGTTTCCTCTCTTCCCCCATCAAAGCTTTCCGACGTGCAACTGACGAAGACTTTGTGTTACAACAAAACCCACAGTCTGTCCCTGCAGGACTGGAGGTCTCCGTCCTGGCGTCCTCGCATCAAGGAAAGTGCAAGGCCCTTGTCGTGAAGGCTAACCGCACAGAGAAACTTAACAGCACTGCAGTCCACAGTTCCACTGCTTCCACACTCCCTGTGAATCCCATACACGGAATGCACGTGCAATGGCGTGTCTGGCAGCAGAAGGATGAAAACCTGTGGCGCAGCTTCATTGTGGGTCACGAGTGTCTGAGCACTTCACTCATCAGGCGCTGCTACAGTCACGAACTGCAGATGAACTTAGACGCTCCCAGACGCCGGGCGGCTCACCGCGGTTGATTTATATCAGTGAAGCCACGGAGTCATCAGTCATCACGGAGCAGGCTTTCTAATTTGCATTATAAAGTATAAACTTCACGCCCCTGACGACCCTCCGACTTTCGAGGCATCGCAGATTTAGCACATGACTCATCCGTCAGCGAAATTTGCTAAAACTGTTTTTGTTTGCATTCGAAACCGACTAATGGAACGTAACTGCGTTTGCTATGAGGCAGTAATTGTCAGTGCTGAGAAAATGGGGGAAAGTGAATTGGTGTACTGACGGGGAATTTCTTGAAGGGATGCGGAGTAATAAATGGAGGTCCTTCAGGTCAAGGTCGCTGACTCGCTGTTCGCGTGCTCAGCGAGATCGCGGTGCTGCGAGTACGTGGAGACAGGAGTTTCTATTTTAGTGAGATGGAGCGATTTGGGTTAGTGAGTTTTTAATGTTTGACTCGGTTTCAGTGGGAAAAGTGGAAGGTTGTCTTGAAACTGACTCAAGACTTTTTGGGGGGAGAACTGAAGATTCGGAAAGTGAGTGAAATATATATTATTTGCAATCAATTTTTGAAAGAAATAGCGGTATGTAATTATGGTAATCCCTTGAACTCATAACATTATTCACCAACCCTGGGGGGTACCCTCATAACATTATTAACCTTCAGCGGTGGGCCCCTTTTGCTCCCCCCATATCAGGACCCCCCAATTCGTCGATATGGTCTTGTCAGAGCTACAGGGATCTCCAAACCAATTGGATGTACTCAATTATAACTAAAATTTCCCCCCAGGCATCCGGGGGGGATTATACCTCATGTCAGAGGGAGTGCAGTCGCGCAGTTAACAATGTTATGCTTTTGCTTCTGGAGCCCCCCAACAAGGAAGCTTCTTGAGAGAGTTACGTGGTGAGAGTTCATATGGTGCTACAGCCAACATTGTTCCGGAAGCCAATCGGAATTCTGCATTTTAACTGAATTCAACCCTCCAGGCATCTCGGGGGGGAATTATACCTCATGTGTCAAGGTTGTCAGGAGCCCAGTTAGTAATGTTATGAAGGTCAGGGTGAATTGACCCCCTCATTGCCGGCTAGGGAGGATTGACCCCTGTATTGCCCCGTGTTATACCATTGCAGAAAACAGGGGAGATTGATCCCTATATTGCCTCATATGATAAAATTTTCAAATTTTGAATTTACATTTGAAATCAAAGGCCCCAAATTAGCTAGGAGGCACGATGAATAAAAAAAATTAAGCGGCACAAATTAGGGGGCAACTTTTACATTTACCCTTTGACGGGGCAATACAGGGGTCAATCCTCCCTTGCCCTCATTGCCCCACTAGGGCAAACACTGGAATTATTTATTTGCAACATACAATTTTATTTTGAAATTTTGAATTCATATTTGCTATCAAAAGCCCCAAAATAGGTAGGAGAGGTGAAAAATTATCAATAAATGTGGCACAAAATAGGGGGGATTTCTTTTAAATTATCCTTGGTTGGAGCAGTGAGGGGGTCAATTCTCCCTAGCCATCTTTGAAGGACATTCCATGTTTGTGCTCGTCAAGGCATCATTAGTTTTCTATATTAAAAATACACCTTTCAATAATTTGACATTTTTCTCACTTAGTAATATATATCAAAAATATTTTATAAAAATATTTTATATTATTTTTTTAATTTTATTTATGTATAAAAATTATTATGTTTGAGCAAGCACATAACACCTATATGACTTACTATGTTTTCACCAAAAATGCTCAAAAATTGCCATTTCTAATACAAGTATTACTTTTCTTCTTCTTAGAACACATTTTCGGACACGTGTAACTGTAGGATCCTGTAGTACATTGGTTTCAAAAGATATGGAAAAAAAATCATAAATTTCCATCGTGTAGATTGTAGGATATGGTATTTGAAGTGACAAAAATCCTTGTTTGGATCCTACAAAAATACGGGAAGCTACACTTTGCAATGTCAAATTTGTATGGAAAACATTAGATGTTTTTTAGTTCCATTAGAGGGCCGTTTTAGGCATGTTCCCAATGCAAGAAACCAACCATTGCTATTTAGAATTTATTAAAAAAAATAAAAAAACTTTATAATGTGGCAATAGTTTTGCCACATTAGACTGTTGATTTGTGGTTGATTGGCATAGTTCTTGCGTTCCCAACAATCCAAAAACTTGCAGTCCTTTAGAACCCCCAAATCTCATTTACAAATGTTTAAATTGGTTGTGCTTCTTTGGATTCATTCTTCAAGGCAAGTTAGCTATATGCTTGAAAATTTTCAAATCATTTGGAAGTGTACTACTTGTAGGAAAAAATAAAGAATGACTTAAATTACTAAATTATTAAAAATGTTGTTATGGAGTTGAAAAATGCCAATTCCAATTATTGAAATGTTGTGATAAACAATCTATATCCTATGATTTTATTTTATTTCTAAAAATATTTAAAATTGAGTGAAATAAAGGACTTCAAAGTTTATTTTTGAGTAAAAAATCCATAATTGTCCACAAACTAAAACTCCTCATAACTTTCATCTCATTATTCTAAATGGAATAATTTGAAGCTTTCCATATATATATAAACCAGTCTCCAATTTTCATTTCTTAAAAAAATGATTTTTTGGAGTTGCCTACTAAGCAATAAAAATTACATATCATGCAATAACTTTTTAACCATGTACTCAAAGTTATGAAAAGTATTGCGCCTTAAAGCCACTCCTTGGGTACATGTTGTGTGAAATTTTAAAAGAAAAAAAAAAAAACATTTCAGTCATAGTGAGCTATCCAAAATTAATATATTGCCAAAAAATGCTATTTGACGATTCAGGGGTTTAATTAGTATGAAATGTTTAGCAAAAATGAAGATCATGGTATAATTGGTGTACTTCTTGACCTCACACTAAGAGAAATTTGGTATTAGAAAAGTTCACAAGTGATGTGTGACGCTTTTAAGATGCTACCTTCATAGTGTCACAAAAATTAAAATCATTATTCTTTTAGAAAAATTTCAATGGAATAAAAAAATTATTATTTGGACCTACATTTTTTTAGTAAAGCTTAAAGACATTTAAAATCAATAATTATGTGAAACTCAAGTTTGACTTTTTCCTAGGTCCCTCAAGCTTCCAGGTTGGTCCTTCAGTGGTTAAATTAGAATGTTTTTGTGACTTTCTTTAAGCCTTGTAAGGATAAGCCAATTTGTATAGGCACTTGGTTGCTACAACCATATTTGTGTGGCTTGCTAGATTGTAACCTAATCAACAATAATAACTTAGTTACTATTCACTAAGACCATTTGTACTAGCACTCGTCAAAGGTTTGACTTTTGTCAAATTTGGATGAAAAAGTGCTTTGGATCCCTCAAAATATTCTCATGGCACTCAATCCTAGCAAATCAAGCATTGACCGTTGAAATTGTTGTTCATCTTAAAATTAATAAGCATTATCCTACTTTCCACATGATAATTGATCAATTATCTTTTTATGAGACCCAATTGTTGAATGTAGGTTAGAAATAAGAATTTTGAGGGGTTTTTAAAAATAGATGTAAACTTCTAGCATATCAAATTTGGTGAGTGTCAGTGCGGAACTGCGGATGCTCTAAGTATGAGCAATAAAGTAGGCAACCTTTGAATTTGTAGCTCTACCAAAAAAATTCAACATTTATTTAGTCACACATCTCTAAAAGCCACCAAAAGAAGCAATGAACCATTGATCATGAACTGAATAATATAAATAGAATAAAAATAAAATATATTGATGTACCTTATTTTTCATGTTCTTTAGTTAGTATAAGTCAAAGTTGCCAACAAAAAGGATGAATCTTGACATTTTTCCATCCTCTAGACCCTCTAAAAGTCATCCAACAATTAATGCACTACATCATGGTTAATTCTACATGCAAATTATTGTTTGACATCCAACTCCTTGATTGAATACTTATGTCTTTGGATGAGTATGTATTATTTACCTCATTACTATTAAATTTATCAAAAAGAAAGGTTGTTTTTTAGAATACTAATATTATATTAGATGAATGACAAGTTATTTGAACAAAACATCATCTTTATTCATCATCCAAATTTTGGACTTGATATCGGCTTTTAGAATTTTGAAATTTTGAAATTTGAAAACCCACATCAAGATTCTAAGTAGGTAGTAGTGGTAGAAAGTAGCAAGAATTAAGTTTTCATCTCTAAGGTAGATACTTCTAATTTTGCAAAGAGCGCATATACTATTGCTTGTATTGAATCAATCATTCCATTTTCGCAAAGAGACCATGTTCTTTTTTTAGTGATTATTCATTAAAAATTCAATCCAACAATAACTAAAGAATATGCAAAAATACATGTTTTTCTTTGTGGATGAAATCATTGGATTTTGATAAGATTTTAAGATGTATTGTATTCAAATGAATGTACATAATTTTAAAAGGATTTATCCATATTTTGAATTTTTATTTACGTCTATATATAGATATAAATGGCTTCACCACTCTAATGATGGTCTCTTCTAGGCTCTCCAAAATAAATGAAATGTAAAACCTTAACTAAGAACTTGGTACAACACTCATGCTTGTTGCTATTTTTATTATGAGCATGTCACCTTCATGAAGTTGTCCACGTAGGCTCTAAAGAACTGTGACATGACATTAGTGCATTCAAAAGCAGGCATATGCATTATAATTATTATCAATATATGATTCTGCCATGAGTATAAGCGTGAATGGACTTGTAGTCATGTGAATTGGAAATTGGAAGCAAAACACAACAATTTTATGTTATTAACGATGTTTAATATAAAAATATAAAAAATAATTATCAATTGATATTTCTACAAAGAACTTAGATATCAATACTATTCAAAAAAGATGATTTCTACAACCATATTCAGTAAAAAAATTAATCGAGAGTAGAAACTCATATCATTTTAAAAACAATAAATATAGATTATACTAAATATTATTATTATAGTTTTATAGAGCCTTTAGAATTCATGGATTGCAAACAATAAAGTTAGTTCAATAAAGATGAAAAAAAAAATGAATGTATATGAGTTGACAAGAGTAAAACAATTTGATTCCATTTATATACTAACTAACAATCTTTATGTCTTATAGTTGTTTGCAAGAAGATTGACATCATAGCGGAATATTCTAGGATTTACATTTTTCATCGTATATCAATATCTATGGTTGATAATTACAAGCATCAACCTTGTATAGATGGAACTCATGCTTTTGTTGTCAAACTTCAAAATCTTTATCTCTATATACTCCAACTTTTAACCCCAAAGATATTTCATATTGTATATATAATTAATTTTCTTTTTTACTCATGCTGCTTGTGTCTAAAAATAAACTACATATTACACAATAATTTTTTATCTATGTAATCAAAAGTTGTGAAAATTGTTGTGTCTTTAAGCTACTCCTCAACCACATATTGTGTGAAAATTCCAAAGAAAAAGAATGAAAATTTTGTTTATAAATGGATGACTAAAAATGCTATATTGCCAAAAAAATGCTCCTTGATCTTTTGGAGGTCAATACAAAGATGAAATCATATGTCTTTTTAGTCATAAAGTTCCATTTATTTTTGTTGAAATTTGAATTTTTTTGAATTTTTGAATAAGAAGTTTTAAAAAAAAAAATATGAAGAACATATATGCCTAAATAATCCTAATATTACAAGATAAGTTTTAGAAACAAAAGGCTAAAAGTGCTTAAACTTACTATACATTTACACCATCTTTATTACACAATATCTTGAATATAAACAAAAAAACAACAAATTCAACTTAAATTTAATTTCTTGGAGATGAAACATTCAAAATTTTGAACAAGAGATGAATGTAGTATGTCCTATGTACAAAAAATCTTGCTTTTTTTTCATCCATTATTATTTTAAGATTTTCAAGACTTCATTTTTCCAAATATTTTTTAATTTCAAGAATATAAGTATATTTTTTCTAAAAAAGTAATTTTGCATCAATTCAAAGAATGGCCAATAATAGCTTGTATTAATGAAAAAAATAAAAATCTCATAAAATTCACCATTATATAAACTTGCGAGATACAAGTTCGTCGGAAGATTACAAATGTTTCATCCACATTCAACTTTAGTAATGATTCTCACTTTCTTACTTCAAATTTTGTTGAAAAAATATCGATTAATGCATAATTAAACTTATGAATATGACCTCTGGATCATATTTAAAAATGTGCATTAAATTATTTCTCTAAGTTCCATTTTACATGCATCTTCACAATTTCAGCATTTGAAATATCCCTCCCTCGTCTATCAAGGGCCAAGGAGGATTGACCACTATATTGCCCCATCAAAAGGTAAATGTAAAAATAGCCCCCTATTTTGTGCCCCTTAAAATTTATATTTTTTCATGTCTCCTTGCTAATTGGGGTCCATCCTCCCTGGCCGTCTATCTAAAAGGGGTTAACAAAGAAATGGATGAAAGTCATCAGTTTCTCAGTACGGAAAAGAGACGAATTTTGACATTCCTAAAGCCACTTTGAGGCTACAGGTAATCAAATACTCAACCCAAGTTAACATGGCTACGTACAAACTGACTGCTCCTTGGAATGAGCCCGGTTAGATTTAACTTATCTTCACGCCCTTTTCCAGCATGGCGGGCTTCCACGCTTTTGCTTTTTCCGTTTTGTTTTCTCTTTCTTTAATGTGGTCTTCAGAGCTGTTGGTTGAAAAAGGTACGAAAAAGGTACGAAAAAGGCAAAAGACCAGGGTCCATCGGTCCATCCCTGCTGGAGAAAGACCGCGAAAAGCACAGGCATACTTGAATGAATGAATGAACCTCTGCAGTCTGTAATTCTGCATCCATCACTTGACAGCGGTCCTCTTTAATATCACCTCCTGTAATATAACATCCTCTATTATCTCATTATGGTCATCACACCATCCTCCATTCTCAATCTTCAGAGAATAAGGATGTGGCATTTTCTCCTTGAAAAGTGGAGGGACCAATCGTTGAAGATTGAAAAGTATTTTTTTTCTCCTTTGAGGATGAAGAATGGGCATGAAAATTGGAAAACCGTGAAGATTGAGAAGTTGGGAAGATTGAAGATTGACCCCTAAAACATTAGATGTTATTTGGGGACATTGGAGGACTATTTCAAGCCCATTCCCCAATTTGTTCCCGATGCAATAAAGGGCGGTCGGGTTGTTGTCAGAACCCTAAATACCAAATAAAAAAATAAAATTTTGGTTTTGTAATTCCAAAATAAAAAATAAAAAAATAAAAATGACATGGCCGAAGTCACACTTTTGTATTGCATTGTTGTGGTGCAACGTAGCATGTTCCTTGTAGTTGGGAACTTGTACCCTTCTTCGTGGGCCAATCCCTTTCAATGCCCAAAGTCCCTACGGGGGACTCTTGGAATTCAGGTAAGCTTATGTGATCTCACTTTTTGATATTATTTTTTGAATTCTTTTTAAGATAGAAAAATAGATTAGCTTTGGAAAATATAATTATTATTTCAATCAATGCCCAAGAACAAATTTTATGCCACCATGAGTCCCAAAAGCAACTTGAGGGGCAGCCCAAAAATATCACAAAGAGTTGAATGTTTTGAATTTGATTTTTTTTTTCTCAAAGATCACATTTTGGTCTACAGTTGAAGCTTTAATTCATTCTATTTGGATTAGTGATGAGAAAATTACAGATAATCTTGTTTTCCAAGCAATCTAAACATCTCCTTGAAAAAATAACTTATAGATTTCATTTTTTAATGCAATTTTTGTAATTTTTCCCAAAAAATTGAATGGAAGGCTTAAGTTTGTTTGCTAGAACAATCTCACCACTGGGATTAGTATGTTTCATCTTAGAACTATTAATGGTTTAGTTATCCTTTCAATCTTGAACTTACTTCTAGCTAACAATTTTTTAATGAATGAAAATTTAGTATTTTTTTGTTGAAATTTTTTCCTATATTTTCAATTAAAATCTTCAACATAAAAAAATTATAAAATAAAAATCAATAGTGCAAAATTTTAAGTTAAGAATATTGAAAGCCAAAAAATCTAGTTGAACAAGGGTTAAGAAAACTTGTTTATTCTCTTTAAATGAAAATATCTTGCAATCTAGGTTGTCAAAGTCTTTGAAATTTTTGCCACACATTTTTATACCATTGCAGTACAAGATCCTATGGTTAGATATGTAAAAAAAAATTAAGTTTTTTTCTCTTTACATTAGAAATGGCACTTTTGAGTGTTTTTTTTATGGAAAAAGGCCTTGGAACTATAAAGGTTAACAAGCCAAGTCTATTCTCATTCTTCACATGGTGAAAAGGAAAGTCATGCCTTCTTTGTAGAGAATTGGAGATGGATTCATGTTAGGGGTAGTCAAAATCCCTCTGAAAAGTAAATTTTCTCGTAGAATACGAGCGTGGTGAAAAAAAAAAAGAACCAATTGGAAGTTGCTGAACAAGAAAGCGCAGTGACACCCCTTTTGAATGTGACCACTATGGGTTTTTTGGAGGTTGAGACTAATTCATTGTCATAAATGCGCACAGGTGATGCAGAACGCAGGTGGCGTTGGCAACGTAGAAGGAGGATTGCACTCGTGGGTGAGAAAGAGGACATGCATCAAGCAAGGTGAAAATAACATGAGCGGGAGTGAAAATTTGTCTGAGAAAACCATTCTCCCATTTCTTCACCTCTGGAGCAAAAGAATGGCACTTCTTCGACCTCGCAGGTTGAGAGATCCAGAATCCACAGAAAACCACTTATAGCATAGCATGCGTCCAATCTACAAAAAACCTCCGCTTCTCGCAGGGGTTGTGACTACCCCTATTGCCTCCTCTTTTCACTCCACACTTTTTCATTCTTCATAGAAATTTCATTCTTGAAGAAGGTGTGACAATCCCTAATAAGTGCCTCAAAAGATTTTGTCGTGCCATTTGCATCGTTGTCCATTCTTAATCCCTCAAAGATCAAATGGTCGTCAAGTGACTAATTGGGGATTTCAAGTTAAGCTCAATTTTAAATGGATCTTTCTAAAAAGGAAACACTGCATGTGTGCATATAAATGCGAGCATATGAGCTAGTACCCTAGGTATAAGCCTAAGCATAAATGATATCGTACAACCATTGAAAGTGCTTATAACATAAACACCAATATAAATATCTATAATATAGGTACGCTATAATCATGAAAGGTTTCTATAACATAGACACCTATAACATAAGTATGTACACTTCTAGACTCAATCCACGTGCCCATGATCTTAATCTCCTACCTCTTGCTGGGTCAACAGGGCCTCACCAACCACGCCAAAGATCAGATGCCGTCCCCTTTCTGCTGAGGAACGGTGGCGATGCTCGAACCAGTAACCAAGAGATCACTCACGACATTCCTTGCTGCAGAAAAACTGAACGTCTGAGCTTAGCCAGCCTGCAGTCGGTCCAGCCCGGCTTCAAAAGATCTTTGATCTCGTACGTCCGCTGATTTAAGTACTTTTAATTTCTTTCTAGGCATCGGAGGCCTTGACCGAAGCCTACAGTACTACGTTAAGCTCTACTGCTCCAAGTCTCCAACCACAGTCAAGGCGCAGACCATCCCATACCTTAAGTATCGAAATCTCAACTCTCTCTTTTTACTGTGGACCTAGACTCCTCCTTTCAGGAACCATTGAAGATTTTAGTTGTCCTCGTAGAGTCGTAGTCCATTTGACCTAGACAATTTCAGACCAATTCTCTAGCAAGCATCTCCGCGCCATGTATCTTGGAGGATTCCGCTACCTTGGGCTGTTGGGCAATCACAGAACCTCCAGATCGATGTGCGACAGTAACTTAGTAAAGTTCCGTTGAAATTCGCCTGCACACCGTCAGGTGCACAGATGGATATCGCAGTTTTGTTTTTTAAACAGATAAAAACGGAATTTCATTGCCAGTGACGGAGAGAGAAAAATTACAAGCCTGCCAGACACAGGTGGCCTGACAGGAAGGGGCCGAGACAACAGATCAGGACCGACAGATTCAGAGAGATCGATATCCGATAAGCTTACTGCATGTAACTTAAGCTTAGGTTCATTATCATCACTTCGTTGAACTGATCCGTCGAGCCAGGTGACGGAGATTTCTGGCTTTCAATTAGTAAACCATTGCTTGCCAGGTGGTTGATTTGCGCTATAGGTTTATCTCCGGCAGTCCGGCAGTGACAAGTCAAGCGGAGAGCTTGACACGTGTAAAGTAATATTGAAGGTCTAGAAAATGTTTGATCAAGGAGGTAGGAGTCAACCGTAAGTTCGGGGGATGAGATTGAACTGCTTTGAATAAGGCAACCATTTTTTCAATAAAGGAAACTAGGAAAAAGGTGCTTGTATTCTTTCTTTTTCTTGAAATGAATGGATGAGCATTCTACTCAATATCTATTGTCTATATAATTTAGATTCCACAATTTGTCACCTACTCCATACATGTCTATAGTTTTTAAATGCACACCGTCACAAACAATCCATTGTCATAATTTCATCTATTTGGATGGTCACATATTCATCATTACATTTTTTTTCAAATAAAGTTATCTTTTTTCATTTATCCCAAACATATGGAAGTATTCTTGGCTTTCAAAATCAATTTTGACAACCAAACAAACAAATATAAAATTGTACGTGTTTCTTAAACTCTAAAGGTCTTTGCATCCAAAAAGTGGATGCACCTTTGTCAACCTCACTTATAACTTTCAAAATATCAATTTTTGATAAATGTTTTAAATTTAAAAAACTAAAGCTTGACAAGTTTTGATTCTACCCCATTTCAAAACTTTGAAAATATCAAAACATTAAATGAATTATTGCAATTGCAAGCTTGAAATGTCAAAATTCAAAATACACAATATTGTGTGTTTTTCATTTGAATTTTCTATCTCTAAGTTTTATTTGTTAGTTTAACCCCTCAAGTCCTATTGTCCCTTTGTTCCCTTGGATTTTGGATAAGCTCTTAGAGTCTCAATATTCGTCATGATTTTTTGGAACCTTTTGGAAAGATAGAAAAACACATTAGCTTTTGTGGAATATTGGTTTAATTTCAATCAATGCCCAAGAGCAAATGTTATGGCACATTAAGTCCAAATTTTAGGTCGGTGGGTAGGAAAAAAACTGCATAAAAATTTAATACAAAAAATTAAAATTTTTTCCCTCAATAGATTGCATTTTTATCTATACAGAAATCTTTGATTCATTGCATTTGGATTAGTGATGTAATAGTTATGGGGAATCTTGTTTTTTAGGCAATTAGATTATTTTCTTGAAAAAATGAATTGTAGGATTCATTTCTAAACTCAAATTTCACAATTTCTCTACAAAAAGGTTTTACAAAGTTAAGATCTCTTGCTAAAACAATCTCACTATTTAAATTAGTATATTTCAATTCCATCTTAGAGCTATTAATAGTTTAGTTTTTCTTTCAATCTTCAACCTACTTCTAATTTTTTTTAATTCAATAAGTAAAAATTAAGTGTATTTATTTTGAATTTTTTTCCAAAATTTGAATCTTCGTTATAAAAAATTAGAAATTCAAAATTTAACAGTACAAAATTTTTTAATTAAGAAGATTCAAAGTCAAAAATTCTAATCAAGGTAGGTGCAAATAAACTTGTCTTTTTCAGCTTAAATGCAAATATCTTGCAATTTACAAGTTCAAAGTTTTTGAAATTTCTTCCACACATTTACACTATGCTAGTGCAAGATCCTATAATTAGATATGCCCAAAAAATAAAATTTAGAGTTTTTTCTCTTTGCAATAGAAATGGCAAGTTTGAATGTTTTTTGATGGAAAAAAACTTAAGAACTTTAGGATTAAATAAAAAAATTATATTTTTCTTTCTAACTTTTATTTATGATAGTAATAAAAATTTATCCTAATATATATTATTAATTGATATAATTTTATTTCCAACTTTTACTTTCAAAATCACTATTATTTGATTTTACCATCCAATTTTAAAAAAAAAATCAACATCAATTGAAAACAGATTTTTCACAAGTAAAAAATACAACAAGGTTTTATATATCAATTATAATAGGAAAAATCTAGCTTGATAGTGAAATTTGACTTGAAGGTCATTGCTAAAGGTATTTTTGGTGTAATAATTTAAATAACTAATTGAGAAAATTTCAAGTTAACACCTAAAGTCCAAAGCGTCACCTTAAGGACTCTACGGGGTTCTGGGAGGTAACTATGATTTCAATTTTGGGGGAAGCTTTTATTAAAAAAATTCAAGATAGGAAAACTAATTAGCTTTAGATAATATAATTTTTTTATTTCAATCACTACATGGAAGCAAAAGTTATGCTACAAAGCAAGCAAGGACGGGTAGCAAAAAAAACTTAAAATAATTAAATATATAAATACATATTTCTTATGGATTATATTTTGTCTATCTAAAAAGCTTATTCATTCCATTTGGACAAGTAATGTGAAAATTATGAAGCTTCTTGTTTTGTAGGCAATCTTAGCAAATTATTGAAAAAATAAAGCATTATATCTATTTCTAAATTCAATTTTAATAAATTTTCCCCAAAAAAGTTGTACAAAGTTTAGTATGCTTTTTAGAACAATATCACCATTGGAATTCAGTGTGTTTCAATTCCATCTTAGAGCTATATCAACAATTTAGTTTTTCTTTCTACCTTGCATTTCTTACAATTTAAGAATATTTTAATATTGAAAATTATAGACCTTCTTGTTGAATTTTTTTCAAACTCTCAACTTCATTCTTTGATTCAACATAAAAAAATAAATTGACAATATGTAACACAAAAAATTTAAGTTAAGAGAATTCAAAGCCTTATAATTTAGTCAAGCTAGGAACAAAAAAACTTGTTTTTTTTACTTTATTAGCTTATATCTTAAAATCAATAAAATTAAAGTTTTTAAAGTTTCTTCCAGACATTTTCATACTAGTCTAATATAAGATCCTATGATTGAATATGCAAAAAAAACAAATGCTTAAAATTTTGTTGTTTGCATTGAAAATAATGATTTTAAGTGATTTTTGACATAAAAATGGCCTTAGGACTTGAGGGGTTAATCTCCATTTCTTCTTGTACCTCTTGAAATAATTTCAAATTAATTGGATTGTTTTTGCTACATTTACTAATTTACTTTCACTCTCAGCTACAAAACTACTACTACTACTACTACTACTACTACTACTACTACTACTACTACTACTACTACTACTACTACTACTACTACTACTACTACTACTACTACTACTACTACTACTACTACTACTACTACTACTACTACTACTACTACTACTACTACTACTACTACTACTACTACTACTACTACTACTACTACTACTACTACTACTACTACTACTACTACTACTACTACTACTACTACTACTACTACTACTACTACTACTACTACTACTACTACTACTACTACTACTACTACTACTACTACTACTAATGATAGTTATTCACAAAACAATTTAGACGTGATGTTTGATTATTTTATAATGGATTTAGTCCTTTAGGGGTTACTTGCAAAAATTCCTTAAACCAAGTTGTGTTTTTTAAGGTGTAGCTCAATTGTTGTGGTTTGACTTTTGACTTTTTTTGCGTGTGCAAATTAAATTCCTAGATGCGGATTCCATTGAAGGTCAAGCAAAGAAGTGCCACTCAGCACTTGAGGACATGGCACTTCAATTGCTCCTTGAGGGTGATAACCAAAGAGATCATAGTAATGCAAGGTGTATAAGTCTTCCACAAAGTAGAATAAAGTTTTAATTTTGGATTCTGTAATTTTCAATCCAAGCATTTGCATCATACTCAAATAACTAAACTAAATTTGACATACTCTAATATTTCTTGAATTTTGAAGTTGAGAGACACCCATAGACACATAGTGAAACAAAAAAAACTTTTTACTTTGATCACATAGATCTTACAATCAATAAAGACTTTGAAATTGAAACTTGGTATGTGTATTTTCTATACAAAGTTGAAATTAAGGTCCTATGGTTACACTTGTCATTTTTTCAAAAAAATTCATCCATATATCATCATTATCAAAATTTGTTGGGCTCAAAATGCAAAAGATTTTTTTAGGGTTAAGAAGAGGGGGTCACAAATGTTGCAATGGTTTTACTACTACTACTTTTTTATTCTCTCAATGTAGGTACTAAAAATGTGATTGATAATATATGAGGCTTTGTGTATAATATGTTTACAATACAATATTGTATAAAAATTTGATACTAGCTTATAAAACTTGAGTTACCATAATGCGGTTTTAATTTTTTTTAAACCCCTTGAGAAATATTGGTTGAACTTGATTTGAGTATAGTAAATCAATTTTTTTTGTAATTTATTCACCTAAAGAAATGTGGAAAATCAAATTATCTTTTCATTCCATAATGTCTTATGTGATTTGAAATCTCAAATCAAAAGTTATAGACAAAGTCCACATGGGACAAAAAAATAATACAAAAATCATCAATCACAATCAACTAAAATTTTAAAATATCACAATATATTTTACATAAATTCTAAATTTTCATATCTGCTTTCTTCATTTAATTATTAAATTCAAATTTATGCTTAATAAATTTTGTAACAAGTATTGTGTGATAGAAAATAGCATAAGGGTGAATTTAGGGCTTAACCTTTAAAAACCAAGGGATAATCTAGATTTCCAAAATTATAAAGATATATTATAAAATGAAACTTATAATCATGAATCTTAAGCAATAAATGAAAAATATAACCTATAGATTATATCCACACGGTTAAATCAGCTAGTACACAAAACAATATTTTTTAATAAAATTTGTAGTCAAAGATTGAAATTCTTTCTAAGATCAGTTGTAGAGTGAATATTTGTGATCTTCACAAGAATTTATACTTTAAAGATTAAAATACTAAATTCTATGTTTTTTGAAGATTTTAATTTTTTAATTTTATTCAAGTAGTTTTTGAAGGACCGTTTTTAAATTGACAAGGTTACTTTTTGATGTCAAACTATTAGTACCTATTGAATAATAGAATATTTGCAAAAAAAAGTCTTCAAAATCTATAATGTGCAAATTAAAAAAAACTAAAACAAGAATCTTCTAAAAATTGATGGATGGAAAATGCATTTTTGTATGCTTGGGATGCATTTGAGTTCATCCATTGTTCAAAATTTGAATGCTTAGTCCTTTAGGTTTAGAAGTATTCAATTTTTGGAAGTAAAATTAAGTTCTTGTTTGAAAGAATATGGAACTAAAACACAATATGTATATTATTCTAATAGAATCATAGACTACAAGAATCATTTCTAAAAATAGACATTCTAATATTTTTCAATTTTTCAAATCAAAATGTCAAAGTACTATTTCTCATTTTAGTTGGAAATACTTGGTTCATCGATAAGTATTGTTGAATTTATCAAAATGTATAGTAGAAAAATTGGTTGAAAAGAGTTTTCCAACGACAATTAGGTTCTAAATCTGATTTGATGAAAAACTATTCTTGCAATTGCATTTTGAATTTTCAATACTCTTAAATTCAATTGCACTAACTTCAACAACTATAGGAAAATGCAAAAAAACACTTGCATATTTTGTTGCATTTTTATCCAATACATTTTAGTTGGATCTTATACAATGGAACATCTTCTCATCCTACAGTTGGAGACTTAGGTATTGTATTGTTTATTACTAGATTATTTTGTTATTGTATCTTAACCTTTCAAATATAGGCACTTCTAGCACATACAATGTTCATTAGAAATTTTGGTTTAGTTTTAAGGATTCATCTTGTGTGTGCGGGTACAAGTGAGTTTAGTTTTCTACAAATTTAGGTTCACTTGAAACTCAAGTAGATAAGAGAATTAGTATTAATTCCTTTTTTGTTGTCACTCCAACTAAGGTTTAATTAATTGTAAGTGGTCTCCAAATTGTCATTCAAATTCATCTAATTGTTTCTTAGGACCTATATGAAATTCAACTCAAATAGAATAGGCTTTGGTTGACTTTAGATTTCAACTTTTATGTACGAGGCTTGGTTATGAATTTGTAATAAATACATGGCCTAAGTGGTCATTTTCACAATTGGACTGCTTCTATGGGTAGGATCATATTACTTCCATTTATTGCTATACATGGAACATTGATGAAAAAACTTTTCACGTACACTAGTCATAAAATAAATGGTTTAATCCTTAAAGTTTTTTTGACTATATTTTCACCAAAAACACTCCTAAACTGCCATTTCTAATACAAGTACCAAATTTAAGACAAAAAACATTTTTGGACAAATGTAATCGTAGAATCTTGTAGTACGCTGGTTTGAGAAGATGTGGTAAAAAATCTAGAAAATTCCATCTTGTAGATTGCAAGATGTTAGCATTTGAAGTGACAAAAATCCTTTTTTTGCCCGTGCGAAAAACCGGGCAGCTGCACTTTACAAGGTCAGATATTTATGAAAAAAATTCCAAAATGGTTGTAACTCTTTGTATTAATTTTTCAAGGCGAGTTGTCTACATGCTTGAGATTTTTTAGATCATTTGGAATTGTACAACATATAGGAAACAAATAGTAAGTAGAAAGAAGTAGAAAATGATTCAAAATAATTGTTAATAATTTATTTATAGAATTGAAAAATGCCAATCTCGATGGTTGACATGTTGTAATAAAAAGTCTAAACCTAATGTTTTTATTTTTTTTCAAAAATATAAAAGTTGAGTAAAATAAAGGACTTCAAAGTTTATTTCAGAATAGAGATTTCATAACTACTTGTAAACCACCCTCAACTAAAACTCCTTATAACTTTCATCTCATTAATCAAAATGGAATGATTCAAAGTTTTTCATGCATATAGAAATCCCAAAAAATAATTTCAAATTTTTTATTTTTTAAAAGTGATTTTTAAAGAAGTTTTTTTTGTTGCCTGGACTGCCCTTTGAGCAATGGAAACTACATATCATTCAATAACTTTTTGATAATGTAGTCAAAAGTTATGAAAATTGTCGGGCCTTAAAGCTACTCCTTGAGAAAATGTTGTGTTAAAGTTTTAAAGAAAAAAACAAAATTCTGTTTGTAGTGAGTTGCCTCAAACTGCTATGTTGCCAAAAAACATACTTTGGTCTTTTACAGATTAAATTCTTCTCTGTCACACACATGCATTACTTCTGGCATTGCGACAAATTATCTAATCACAATCCACATTGCTTTAAATCAAGCACTTATACAGGAGCTTTTGCATGTACAATGTAGAAGTAGAATTCATAATCTAGTATATTTTGTACAAGGAAGGTCATAATTTCATCCACGTGGATGGTTAAGTATCCATCTTCACACTCTTTTATCCAAAGCTAAAAGCACTATTGAGTTTTAAAATTCCTATATGAGAGCATCTCCATTGCTCGTGGGGACTCAACTCCCAAGGTTGGGCCATGGTTGAAGGAAATGCAGAGACAACCACTACAAAATGGCAATTTAAAACCAATGGAGTGGGGTAGCAAACTTAGGGAGTGTAAGGTGGCAAAAATGCTATGGATGTTGTTTGGATTGGTTGTTTGCCGTTGTACCACATTAGAGGGGATTTGAGGGCATGGGAAGGCCATTTCAAGCTTATTCCCAAGACTTTGAACCAGTCAGCATATTTAAATTAAAAATAATAATAATCTATTTTTAAAATAAATAATTTATACTTTAAAATAAAAATAAAAATTTATTTTTTAAATAATATTATTTGACATGACACAATCATGGCCACATCAAATTGTTGGTTTGGCAAAGTTCCCATTGTTCCCCCACAGTCCGGGAACTCTTGGGAATTCACGATCTTGTTTTGGCCCTGCAAGTCTTCTAATGGGCTACAAAATGGCAATCTAAAACTAGTGAAGCATGGCGGCAAATCCAGGGAGTGTGACGTGGCAAAAATGCTACGGATGTCGTTTGGGTTGGTTGTCTACCATTGCTGAAGGCCGATCCGTGGTTGGTACATGGTGGATTTCAATTGCTTGCAGCCCTTTCCTCTTTTAATGCAACCAAAGTCAACCGGAGCGATGGCAAAGAAGCCGGTTAGGTGGGTGAGTGGTAAATTTGTAGCGCTTTGTTGACCTCTAACTCCTTGTTGGGGCTGGGAAAATGAGTCAATGTGTGAGATGGAAATGCTCTGACAAACCAAAGAAGGCCACTACTGTAGATTTCTTATGCAACGGGAGTCTTGTTTTCCCAATTGTTGCAACCAGTGTAAGCTACTACGGATTACTCTGTATCTTTAATGTCCAACTTTCAACACATGCTATGGACCATGCCATGATGTATGTATCGCCGCCCCTGTTCACGAAGATGATTCCATCTACACTCGCTGAAAAATCAGCACTAAAATCCAAACGCTAAAATCCAAACACAAAAATCCAAAAACAAAAGCCCAGTCTATGATTTATATCAATCCTTCCTGAATGCAACGGAAGTCACGAACACTGTCACGTATCGAGCCACTCACTGCTCCCCGTACACCATTTTTTTTATTACATCCCCAAACCTCCTTCCGTGAATTGTGTGGAAGACCAGGCATGGCCACGATTCCGCTTGACCAAACAATCTCAGCACCCGTCATCGTCCCAATTCCCAATTTCCGGCACTCGCAACACGACAACGCATACGGAGCAGCATGGCGTATCCTAGCAACAAAAAGTAGCACTGTAGTGTGACCCACTTCGGGATTCAGCCGGCATTGTACCAAATGCGAGAAGATGTACGTACGGATGGATTTACAGTAGGCGAGAGAATCTTTAGGGTAGAAGCGCCAAATCTGTCGAGGTCCAATTTGTGGGTTCTGGGGGGGCTGGAAGCTTTGCATCGTTTGCATCCATAGAAGCTAAAGCTAATTTACCTTGAGGAAGTTGGAACCCTAACTTGGAGTAGCTGTCTTACTTGAAAAGCGAGCCTGTGACCTGCATGTTATGAGAGAGAAAGAGAGGAAGGAGGAAAGGAAATGAGGAAGGGGGAAAGGAAATGAGGAAAGAGAAAAGGAAATACAGGTTGGCTTTAAAAGAGTACCAAAGGGTAAGCTTAACTTAGCAAGAGCTTGCACGCGACGGACACTCCATCGAGCCCCACTCTTGTATATCCCTACCTTACCAGATTCATTGCCATTCCACTCGCTCGCATGTCCTGCACTTATCCTTCAGTCGACATCTTCTCCTCGTACTCATCACCCACGAGTGCCATCGCAACGGCGGCTTCACCTTTGCCAACATTCCTGGTTTAGGTTCACTCGTACGTCTTTGAATTCGCTTGTACTCATTTAGATCCCATTTAGAGTATCTTGTAAGAGATACGCTTGTACAATTCCTCCCACGCGTACCTCGTGATTGACTTTGGTTCCGGCGGGGGATATTTCTGGAGGCGGTGCTTTTTCGGAATTGGTCTAGATTTGTGGAAGTGGTGGAGTTGGAGAGGAGCGAGTAGTGGAGTATTTGAATATTCTGTCATTGGGTTTGAGAGGTTTAGTTGGGCTTCAATTTGGAATTTGAACGGTTGTAGGGTTGGAGAGGGAGGGTTGCGCGTGTGTAGGCTCTTGCTTGTGCATGCACATGCTCTGTGCTGTATTTCTTGCTGTTTCGATTTTATAGTACTGAGAAAGTCGATTGAAATGTGTGGAACAGGTTTTGATCTTGCGGAATTGCAAGTTCGGGATTCCTCTGTGCAATCAAATCTCGAGGTGAGTCCTTGTGACCTGCAATTGATTGTTTTCCAGTGGCAGTCATTTCTGCTAGAAACGTAACGTTCTTGAGTAATGTAGAGTATCTCTGACTCTTGGGTGCCGTGATACTCTTTGAATAGCAGATGAGCCCAAGGTGTGGAGCTGGTTTCAGAATGTTATGAATATAAGTTGATCAATACTAGAGAACACTGTCTGATGTGTGTTTGCATTGCTTAGCTTAGACACGGTCGTGTGTAGCATGGGATTTGGAAACGATTTGCAGTACTCTCTACCTTGATGTGCATTGTCTTTCATACGATTTTGCAAATGCTGTGGACAATGTCGTCTGAGTGAGATTAACAAGGTATTGTTGTTTTGTAATGCAGGGATTCAATCCTGTTCAATGGCTGACAACAAGTCCGCATTGGTGACCAGGCTTCTGCAGGCCAAGAAGGATAGCGGCAAGACGTATACTGAGATTGCGAAACAGACGGGGTTGACGAATGCCTATGTCGCCCAGCTCTTCCGTCGCCAGGCCCACCTCAAACCCGAAACTGCAAAGGTCCTAAAATCTGCTGTGCCATCACTTTCGGACGATTTGGTCGCTGCAATGCAAGAGATTCCTCTGCGCTCATACGATCCTGCCATTGTTCAAGACCCCACCATCTACAGGTGAAACACATGCACTGGAATGGTCTCCGTGAATTGATTTTCGTTGTACAGGAATTGTTTCTCCTTGTTCAAAATGTAACGCTGACTTTTTTTTGCCAGGATTCATGAGGCGATTGTTCATTACGGCGAAGGCATTAAGGATATCATCAACGAAGAGTTTGGAGACGGCATGTAAGTTGGCAACCTTTTCGCAGTCCTCATGTGAAATGCATGTGGTTTGCTTTGTCAGTTTGTGTTTGTTCTCTCAATGCTATGGAGAGAGAGTAAACATGCAAATATTGCTGTAACACATGTAACATTTTCGTTTGGTACCATAACCTTCTACAATTTCAAACCATGGCATAGCCCATCGTTGGAAAAAATAATTTTCTTTATGTCTAGCAGAATTGTGACATGTGGTTGTAGGAACAGTGATATTCTGTGATTTTCAAGTAAGGTTTTTCAATCAGTGAAGATTACAGAGAGGATTGTATTGAGATATATGACATTCTTACATATCAATTTGCGGTAGAGACATTAATTTGCGATTTTCTCTCGTTTATGAAACCCTAGTAGCACCTTAAACTGTATTGTCTTTAGCCTGAGGATATCGGGGTTTGTGCAACTGTTTCAAAGGGCTAATTATAATCTCTATATGTTTTTTGATGGGGAATTTGCAGCATGTCTGCTATTGGTTACTATTGCTCCGTGGAGAAGGTGAAGGGCAAAGATGGCGAGGACAGAGTCGTTATCCTTATGAATGGAAAATTCTTGCCATACACTGAACAGGTAAAGTGAAACTTTGTGCTGTTTCAGTGTGGTCTTGAGAGTAACTATGGTAGGGACACCCAAAACGTTTTATGTCAACTTTTTGTGTCCTTTTTTTTAGCAATTGAAAGAGGATTTTAACACACCAAAGAACGCGTCAATTGTTTGGGTATTGGATGCAGAAGTTATGAAGAATCAATGTTTTATTGATAGATGATCTAACTTAGACTTAAAAAGAAAATGCTTAATTGATCTGCATCCTCATAATTAATATGTACCCATTGTCTAAGAGATTTTAGGGTGGCAATTTCTGGGTCAGTGGTGATTATGGATATCCCTGTCTTGACTTAGATATGAGTTGTGGTGTGAGTTTAGGGGGGTGTAACTGATACTTTATTTGATTTGGTTTGTGTGTTCTTTCACTCGATATGTATCTGATCATACTCACTGTTTTGAATGTAAATACTCAGTTCAGAGAATCTTGTGGACACAATTTTTCATTACCATCTTTATAGCTAGTGCGTTTTAAACAACTTTTTCACGTATAACAGTTTTGTGACTTAGATGAGATCCTATAAAAATATAATTAGTGGAATGGACTCTGAACAAGTGTTTGTGTGTTCACAGAAATCTGAGGGGAACGTTGCGACATTGGCACCCATCTCATGAGCGGCGGTGTCGTGTACTTTCTGTTGCTTGCTGTACACAACTCAACACATCTCGAATAATCTGCAAACTGGGTGATTATATGAGTATGGCACTTGTAATTGACACGAATAGAAAGGGTTCTAAGGGTTTCAGATGTGTGTATATCTGAATAATAGTTGTAATGTGAAGCAAGTAAGATTTCTGCAATTATTGCTGCTGCAGATACATTTGATGTTTGCTTGTCTACTTTCTGAAGTGCTGTGGGAATGGACTTTGGCTTGTGCCGAATATCAATATACTGGAACTCTGCTGATGTATAAATTTTTTGCTGATGTCATTTGAAATCGTACCAGGTGAACTTCAATATCAGAAAATCAAAACTGAAAATCATGACATGGGTAATGACATATCACTCGTTGCTGTATGACATATCGGTTGCTCGGTTGCAATTGGTGTTAAGGGTGATGTTTGCAATGTGGATTCGGTCCAAAAGTAGGTCTAAATTCGTTCCTAGGATCCTCAATAGCAACATTCTTTAACTCTTCTAGGTCTAGAGCCTTTTGGGGTTAAAAAACATCATTGCTTTTGAAGTGTTAAAGTCCAAAATGTCACTAAGGTATAGAAATCTCAACCGTACAATCTTGTAGTGTACGTGTTGTGGACAATGTGAATCAAATTTGGAGTCATTTGGCCACATAGATTGCAAGATTATAATGTTTTAGTGTTGAAAAAGGATGCTGAAATTTTCCTAGCAACACATTTGGAGGTGAAGTTCGATTTCTAAACCTACTCGAATGAAAAAAAATTTAAACTATAAAGTGCTTCAAAACTAACATACAAACAAATTGGTGAATGAAAATATCATTCAAATGGCTCATTGTGTCTACAAAATGGCTTTGAAGTGACAAAAAATAGATCTAAGTTTGCAAATAACACATCTAAGGTTGAACCTCCTACTAAAATGCTTCTTAATCAATCACAACTTCTTGGATTGGTATGAAATTTTAACCATACAAACTAGATCAGTATGTGTAACTTTTCCATGAACATTTATCGGAAACAGACATTATGAATGTATGAAGAAGAAATAGGCTACCGAAGCTCATTGTAATCCAAAAATGTCAAAATTTTGAACTTTGAATTGCTCCCAAACATTCAAAACACCTTGAATTGGCATGCAAATTTTACCTCAATAACTAGACTTCAAGAGGAATATAACTTAACAAATTTTATTGAAAACAAGCATTTCATGAAGGAGATACAAGCCTCTAAAGTCGCAGCCATAAGAATGCAGTTTGATGAACTCAAATTGACCTGTGAACTTTGAATGACTTTCAAAAAATCATTACATCTTGGATTGATCTGAAAAATTCACCACCCAAACTAAAAGATAAAGAGCAAATTCCACAACAAGTTTAATTAAATTCGGACATTGGCTGCAAAAGTTACAACACCACCCAAACTAGAAGACAGAGAGTAGATTCCACAACAAGTTTAATTCAATTTGAATACTAACTATAAAACTTACAACAACACCCAAACTAGAAGACATATAGAATAGATTCCACAAGTTTAATTAAATTTGGACTATAAAACTTACAACAACACCCAAACTAGAAGACATATAGAATAGATTCCACAAGTTTAATTAAATTTGGACTATAAAACTTACAACAACACCCAAACTAGAAGACATATAGAATAGATTCCACAAGTTTAATTAAATTCGGACTATAAAACTTACAACAACACCCAAACTAGAAGACATATAGAATAGATTCCACAAGTTTAATTAAATTCGGACATTGGCTGCAAAAGCTATAGCACTTTGAATTGGACTTCCAAATTATGTGAAGACACTTTTCGTCCCCTTGGGCGGTGAGGGGTTAACACCAAGTGCAAACACACCATTCCTATGTCATTTTTATTGTACTCTTGAAATTACTTGTGAAATTAATAGTTTTAGTTAGAACATATATTGGTATTTTAACTCATTAGGGTAAAAATTCGTGCATCTTCCTAATAAGCTGTTCCTTCAAGCATTTTGTAGCAACATATGGCCTAACAAAAGATATTCGGCATTTGCCCTCAATATAGAGACAAATGTAGAATATTTAACAATTGTCAATCTTTGAAAACAAAAAACAAGCATTTACTTCGAAGGACCATATGATATAAATTACAATGGTCTTTTTTTACCAATTATTTATTCCACAATAGTGAATAAATTACTTTTCTCCCTAAAGACATTTTACTTTTATTTTTGAATAATGTAATTTTGGTTGAGAATTGGATAGAAAACCTAACTTAATATTTTGAGTGCACCTATTGATTATGTCATATCCGATTATCAAGATCACAGGATTATATTGTCTTCATAAAACTTTGGAACTCCAATTTTACTACCTTAACTACTATATTAGTCACCGCTTTCTTCAACTACAAAATTAGTAGCATTCGTAATGGAATCTATTGTACCCCCAAAGGGGTTTTGGTACACATCAATACAACATATGGGGTCTTTGATTGTGGGCTCATTGTATGTCACTTTGTCGAGTGCAACCATTAGAGAGATACTTCGTATAGCCAAGTCCATGGGGGTTACGTATTGTACTGAGTACCATCAATCACTAATTAGATTTGTCCTCAACGAACTAACCTTCCTTTCCGTGCCTCAATTCCAAACATCTTGCCTTCTAATACGAGACGTTTACTTTGTACAAAGTATGCTGCAATGTTTGGGTGTTTTTGGAGGTGGAGGCGCATGAATATTTCCCTGAAATCACAAGTTGCAGATGTGCAAAACTTGAGAGCACAAGCAAGTTCAGGACTTGCATATGTACACATAAAAAATAAAAAAAATCTCTAGTGACTTCTTCACATCTTACAGTCCATTTGAAGGCAACGTTTACACCTTTTCTTGATGTTTCATGGCGAAGCACTCGTAGGAGTAATTCAAGCCTTGTACAGTAAAACGATGTCCAAAAACTCGAAACATTTTACAGACCCTTTGGAATTACCCCACCTTGCTACAGCAAAAATCTCAAACCTAACATAACATTCTATCTGTAGATGCAATTTCTCGTATTCAAAACAAACTACACCCCCATACGCCAAGAAGTGAAACATAGTGCGATCCACTTCGGGGTTAATGGAAGGCATACGTTTCTACAGTGATGCATGACCAAAGAAAGAACCATTGCTTTTGTAAATTATGACAACTCTTAAACCAAGTGTACAGATATATAATGGAAAAGGTAGGATTTTTTTATAACTAAACATAGAGCCCACAAGGCAGATTCATACACAGATATCACACAGCTCTGTACTGTACTGTACAACCCGGGGCACCCCAACGTAAGTACAACAGCTGCTAAAAGAATAGAACAGTGCCAAGTGTGTACTCCCTATGTGCGCAGAATGCTCTCGTATTTTGAGGTTGTGCATGGCCCTCCTCCCAATGGGGAATCCATTTACACTACTGTAGCGCACATAGAAAGTACACACACAGAAAAATTCAACTCGGTCCTAATAAAAATATGCTTAAGACAATCTGGAACTTATTGACCCTGAGGTAGGGGTGACCTTCTCACTTTCCACGAAGCTCCTCAAGAATTGTGCTGCTGCTGCTGAAGAATTTTCTCCCTTTTCCAGTGCCTACTTCCTAATATTTTTGGTGTGCCATCTCAAAGATATATAAAACAACAGGCGGTATACAAAAATGAAACCAAGCATGGGACCAATGCAAGCCCACACACGAACCTTTCCCATAGATAAGCTTTCGAGGACGCCTTGGGAATCCAAGTTGTTGTACCAGATGACGCCTTTCTGGCTTGAATACTCGTTATGCATAATGGCTTCGTAGGGGTATTTGAATATGGACAGGTAGTGGAACCAGATCCAGTACTTCGGAATAGCAGACCTGCACAGGGAGCAATGTCACACATTACGGGACACAGTACGGTACTACTGCTTTCAAGCTCTGCCAGAATGTTGAGTCAGGGAATTCGGGTTAAAAAGGCCAAGTGGAAGAGAAGACAACGCATTACCTTATAATGAAGATTCCCGAGAAGAGATAAAAGAAAGCGCCGATGCTGGACACCGTGGGCTGGCCAGTAGCCATGTCCGGCACGAGACTCGCCACGAACGACACAAACGCATCGGCAACGCAGAAGGTGAGGAAAAGGATGAGAATGTACATGAGGATGTTGTCCACATGATTCACCAAGCCCACCAAGAAGTAGGACGTGATGGTGTAGATCACAGCCAGAAGAAGTAGGAATGGCAGGCTCACTATAGGTTTGGCTAACACGTAGCTGGAGGTTCTGTACGCCCCTCGAGAGGTCTCACGGATAAAGATCTGTCTCTCTTTCAGAATCACGGGGAGTGCATCAACGGCGGTGAAGACGATGAAGGCAAGTGTAAAGCTGGCGAAGCCCTGGCGTTGGGTGACTCCCGTGCGATCCTTCTTCGCATGGAGGAAGAGAGTGCCCAGCATTAGGCCACAGAGAGTCTGCCACACCAATGTCGGACATCAGGTGCTGATCATACAATTCGAAACCTTATCACGTTGTGGAATTGATAAACAACTAACCGGGTTCTCAGGAAAATTTAGACGGATTCAAGATCTTCTAGACAACATCATGGATAGGTCTCCTTGTGGTCATAGTGATCATACGGGAGCTTCTCCATGGAGAAGATTATCTTCATAATGTTGTCAAATAGGTCTTAAAACTGTCGAAGTTTCACTGGAGAATTCTATTTGACCCAAACTTTGAGCACGTTTGTGGAAATCTGTAAACATTTTCTGGAGGGATTCTGATCTGAATATATTCTGCAATTCTATTACACCCTTGAATGAACTAGACATGAAAGGTGCAGGAGAATTGGGAGTAAGGGAGAGCAATTCACACATACTGCGAGGACAATGCGAACGATAAATATTTCTGGAGTGCGGAGAAAGCTCAGATACTCCCGGTGCATGAGTACGGCTAACTCCGGCACGAAAGAGTTGGCGAACACTGGTTGTTCCTTGTCTGTGGCTCTTGCTGGAACTGTTTCAAGTGTGAAATGCTCTCTGTTTTCCTCAATTGCATAAGCCTTCCGCTGCAAAGCAAAAAAAAGAGTGGTGAGCTAGTCAAGCATGCGGTATTCTTATTGAGCGTAAATGCTTTGCTGGTAATGTAGAATCCAACATAACAACACGAAGAATAACATTCTCACTTGATATTCTACAAGACGTTGGAGACCGTCCGGATAGTCTTGTGCCTCCTTTATAACATCCAATGCATATTCAACTACATTCACCTGCAAAATTCCACAAAAAAACTGTTTCAATATTGCTTGAATGCTATTCACCAACATGATCACCAACCATCCCTAAAATCAAATGAATGATACCTTAAGTACACGAATTGAACCCGGCTTAGTATGAAACCTGACAAAAGAAATACATAACAGACAAGGTGGAGATCGTCACTCACATGTGCGGGCATACCACGTTCAATGCAGTTGAAGTAAGTGACCATCCCCGAGACTGGACCATGGTAGACAACATTGCCCTTCGCCAGAACCAAGAACTTGTGAACCGTGGCCAGTATTCGATAACTAGGTTGGTGAATGGTCAAGAGAACAGTTCGCTGACGCTGCGCTGCCATTTGAGATAAGATTTGCATGACATGGAGAGCAGATGAGCTATCCAAGCCTGAAGTGGGTTCATCCAGGAACAAGACTGCTGGGTCGTGAATCAAATCGACTCCAATGGAGACACGGCGCCTCTCCCCGCCTGACAAACCCCTGACCTGACATCCAGAGATTGGGCTAGGTTAGCGTCAATATGAGAGAAGGACTGCTTCTGTGCATTGAATTTAAGGTCTTCTGAGTGACAACACTATTACCCATTATCGATTCTCCGCGTTGACTTACCTTATTTCAACAATCATGGTTTCTGTACCAACAAAACATACTTTAAAATGTTTTGTCTATCTGAGTTGTACATACAAAAAAATCTGCCTTTAAGATTGACGATTAAATCATAGGAGATAATAGATTGCACCTTCTGGTCTCCGACATATGTGTCAGCACAGGCGGTGAGACCAAGCGTCTCAATTAGGGATTTCACTCGCTGTCGCTTCTCCTCAAACTTCATGATCCCTGGAAGTCTGAGTCGTGCGCTGAACATGAGGGTCTCTCGAGCTGTCAAATGTGGGTGCAAAGCATCATCCTGCGGAAGATTGCATAACTCTGTATCACTCACTACATATGCAGTAAACCAACTCAAAAAAACAAACTTCCTGGCCATGTACTGATTTTTGCTTGTCCTTGCATAATTCCTTCATACTTTTGTAGACTCTTGCGAACAAATAAATATAATTGACTATACCATACCTGCATAACATACCCAGAGATACGCTTGAAGGCCGAATCCATGGGCCTGCCATTGACAAGAATCTGACCTCGAAGCGCCTTCCGATCGATGCGCCCCGCCAGAGCGTCGAGGAAGGTCGTCTTGGAGGACCCAGAAGGTCCCGCAATGGCCAACACTTCACTGGGACTTGCCGCCGCCGACACATTGTTGAGCAGAATTTTCTCCCTCGACTCTCCTTTTGTGACTTTCGAAACCACCTACACACAACATCACCGTCCAAAGAAGACAGGTGCATCAGTTCCTCCATGGCTGGGATCCAAATAGCCTCCAACTTCTTCACAACACTCAGTGGCAGCTCATGGAACATACAGCATCACTCTTAGGGCTATCTACCACGACTGTGAACCCTACCTTGTAAGTAAGGTCGTGCACAGAAAGCTCATATGCAGAAACCCGATCAGGAGTGTGTGGAAACATGGCAGGAGACTGGTTAAGGCTCTGCAGTTGATGAGAAGGTCTCATTTGGGTGAACCCGCCCGCTTCTCTCAAACTACCAGACCTCCCAGAGGCTCTCCCGTCATACTGGAACGCCATTATTTCTCAAATACAATCACTACCAACCACATCCTCCAAA
The DNA here is from genome assembly GCA_951230915.1 of Antitrichia curtipendula. Classification (NCBI taxonomy): domain Eukaryota; kingdom Viridiplantae; phylum Streptophyta; class Bryopsida; order Hypnales; family Leucodontaceae; genus Antitrichia; species Antitrichia curtipendula. Next base: position 24,223,234 of record OX579634.1, on the reverse strand, counting down.
TCGCAAGTACGTCATCTTGCTCCCCAAAAGCGCCACCTTTCTTTCCTCGGCCAAATCTAACTAATCCGCTTTCCAAGGCCTTCGAGGTAGGCCGGATACCTAAGCTAAACTAAGATAAAAAAGCAGACCGCTGCATGAAGGTTTCAGTTGTCAATGCTGAGGTTTGAAAAACACGGCACGAAAAATCCCGTCCTGCAATTAACCGCGGACTATTCTGGCCCTCCCACAGTACTGTTGCACTCAGAGGAATTGAGGCAGAGTAGTCAGTCCTTGTCTGCCCTCTGCAGCTGCGCGCAAGAGCCAGCGGCTTGTTTCACCCACCTCCTCACGTCCTCATTAACTTACTGATGACGGAGGGACCCAACGGCAGCTGCAGCTGCAGCTTTTCTCGAAATTAGCTCAAAGGAAAGTGACCAATCCAGCTAGACAAAGCTCCTCCGCTTCCGCTTAGAGTCATAACTCATAAAGGCTAGAACTGACTTAACCTACAGTGAGAATGCATAGTCTGTGACAGTGGCCATGGTTGTAGGTGGCAGTGCCTTTACCATCCACTGAAGCAATTCCAAATGAATGCGGAATCGACACATAGATGAGACTATTTTTTAACACATTGGGCAATTAAAAATCATGAATTTTCATAATCATAGCTGTTAGTTAACTTTTCTGATTACTGTATGAATGCAATATACTATGAATTCGGGGTTTCTGGTTGGGACTTGAAACTCCAAGACATGCTGCAACCGGAGGAGGCCCAGACTCTGAGAGGCCTGTGAACTGGAGTTTGTGACACACCAGTAACGAAAGGTAAGGTAGACCTGGTTGGGCAATGACTGACTTTGCAGGCTTCTGGTCAGTTGTTCCTTTGCTGCCACGGAATCATTATATCTTCTCAACTGTGACTACATTTGTAACTATCAGGGTGTTTTTTTCCAGCAGCAAAAAAACGGAACTACATAACATTCAGTAGCCTTCAGGGAGTCTGCCTTTCCCTCCCTGTAGGCCTCATCCACGATGTTCATCCACGCCTCATTAATCTAAGCTGCAGGACAGGGAGTGCGGCATTAGATTCATGGCGCGCTCCATTTCCTTTCTATAATTTCAAGATTGAACATATGATTTACAAAGAAAATTGGTTTGCTTAAAATCTAAGCTAGAATCATGATTAGCATACCAAGGCAGTCTTCTATGTGACCATTACAATAATTTACTTTACATTTGTTGAATGTCAAGAGAAGCTCCTTATATACCTATGTGGTGGTAGGAGTTAGAACAACCCGTGTGGGATATGTTAATTTAGAATTTGTAGTTTCTCAACCACTCATAGTTAAAATCAAAAGTAGGAATTGTGATTGAAGTATAATTTCAGACCTCATTTAGGAATAGTATAATAAAAAATTTCAAAAAAAATTGAATTATGAAAAGTTGGTAAATTAAGATAAATTTCATCTCCAAAAATCCATTTGAGGTTATGATTCTCCAATCAAAAGTTTTGGACAAATTTCAGAGAGGATGTTTGAAAATGTCAAAACCAAATTCCCTTCCAACCCCTATCTGAAATTTATCCATAACTTTTGATTGGAGGATTAAAATCCCAAAAGAATTTTTGGAGATAAATCTTAACTTCATTTCACAACTATTTTGAGTTCAAAGGTCTTTTAAAAAAAATTATACTATGCCTAAATGAGGTCTGAAAATCTACTTCAATTACAATTGTTGCTTTAATTTGATTACACTATGAGTGGTTGAAAAAATACGAATTCTAATTTACATATCCCACATTGTTTATTTTACCTCCTACCACCCTATAGGTATATAAATAGTTGTCTTTGCATTCTAAGTTACAAAACACATTTGTCTTAAGAAGCATTGCAAAGAATTTTGAATGCTGAAATTCATTGGCTCAATGATTTGACAGCTATTTTGTATAAAACTCATATTTCTTGTACTATTTGAATTGACAATACTTGAATTTATAGTACTCCGAGTCTAGATTTTTTGCACTGTTAGAATTGAAAGCAGTATTTTTTTAACCCCAAGCCTACAATAGCCACCCTGCCACTCTGACAAATTTCTACACGTTTCAATTAGCTGCTGATGGTGTGGAATATTCCACACCATATTATCCGGCGGATGAAATGATCTAGAATATTCCACACCATTATGTCAGGGGGAAGGCAGCCCTTCCCTCTGCTACTGAATGTTATGTAAGGGTATATTTGCACTTGGTGTTATTGGAATGTGAATCTGGTCCAACAGCAGGTATAAATTTGTTCCCAAGACCGGAGAATTGGAGTGTTACAAGGTAGCTCATCCCTTTCCGATCCCTTAAGTAATTCAGCATTTTTTTTGTCTGGGTACGGTGAGGGGAAAATTTTCCCCATTCAAAGAAATAGATTTCAAAAGGATTTCACATTTTTTTACATTTTTTTCTCAAAAAATTTAATTAAAATTATTTTTTTTTTAGAAGATTCTGGTGTTCAACCTATTCTTGTTGTATGGGTCACCGTATTTCCAACTGTAGGTTGATTACAAAATCGCCCATATTTCAATATAGGTGATAATTGTGGCTTCCAATGTCATTTCATGATCATTGTATGCTTTCAATGTACACCTCCCCAACATTTGTGTTGTGTGAGCTATCACCTAACCATATGAGCTGTCACCTAAACCACAATAGATCATAAACATGGAAGCCTAACCAGCGAAAATGGATGGTTGATTGGAAAGAGGTCGGCCACCTTATTTGAATCTTTAGCACATGTAGCAACAGTATTTCAAACAACTTTCATGAAATCACAATTGGGACCACGGATATAGGTACAATTTTGCCAGCAAGCATTTATGATTAAATTGGAAGCATTCAATCGGAGTCATGCAGGTTCCCCCCAAACTGCCTCTTTTTGCAAATGTGCCTAATTACTATTATTAGACTAGACATATTTTCATTGATTTTCTTGTTGGCAAGTGAAAGGAGTTTCCAACACACTAAAGAACGTGACGCTTGAATAAGTATGCAAAAGTTATGAAGGGTCAATTTTTTTATAGATGTTCTAAAATAGTTTTTTCAACACTCATACATATTGGGTTTTTGAGATGTATACATAGTGATGATGGCGATTTTAGGTAGGGTGCGATTTTGGGTGTATCCATCTTAAGTGTAATCCTTCGGAGGGATAGTTTACATACACTTGTGGACGATTATTGTGTAGACATATTTCATTTACTGTTGTATTTGGGACCCATATGCTTTCATTTATTGAGCTACATTTATATTGAGTAAGCTGTGTGGAAGGCTGTCTGTTGAGTGGATAGTGAGGAACATGTTCATTTGAATAAAAATATATTTTTTATTTTTTATATCCCCTTTTGACCCTTTAAGAAAAAATTTAAAATTTAAAATTTAAAATTTTTCATTACCCCTCTACCTTCCTCCTCCCCCTCTTGTAATTTCAAAAATCAACATACTTAACAATCAATATGGGACAAACATGTATCCAGTATCCATACCACGTACATGTATTTGTGTCCGTACATGTATCCACATTTTGTATTCTTGTACAATATGATATTCATATCTAATATTCATTTTTGTATTTGTATTTGTATTCCTATTTGGACAGCTCAAATTAAATCTCACAAGATCAACAGCTTGTGATTTTTTGAGAAATCAACGACGGTTTTGAAGGTAAGCATTTTTATTTATTTTTAAATCAACGGCTCAGAATTTTTCTGGCCTCAGGGGGGTTTCACAAATCATCATGCCATGTCTATACAGGAGATAGTCACTCCCATCCATCAAGTGGTTACACACTAACATATCAATCCAACAAGGAAAGAAGTATAAGTCATAATTGTCTTACATTAGTGGTTCCACAAGAGGGAGTGCCTCATCATAGTTAAGGTGAATCAATCTATTAGCACTTAAATTATAGTTTTGCCTTCATGTATTATTGGCGTACAAGTTTTTGTTCTAAAATGTATGTTATAGATATAGAAGGGTGCAATTGAGATAAGAAGTAGTAATAGATTAGTTTACCTTGTGTAAGAAAGTGATGAAACTACTTTGGCTATTTAGCCCTCAATGTTGGACTTAAGGTGTACAACTCTATTGTGGCCATGAGACTATCATGTCTATGCAATAAACCTCATTTTGTCTTTTCAATAACATAATAACAAATGTGCATTAATAGAAAGTGTCAGTGCTACTACTAGGGGGGATAAATGATGGTGTAGGAATGGTTTAGTAGTCACAATTAACATGGTTAAGTACTTTGGGACATAGAACCATAAGTGATTGTGACCATTTGAGATCAATTTATATTTTTTTAAGTCAACTTTTAGAAATGTCTACATAATTATGCACAAGTTGAGTTCAATCTCAATTGGATTTTTCAAGTGACTATATATATATATATATGAGGTGACATCAACAAACACAACTCTTCATTATCATATCAAATATGGTATCATGGATGGAATACACAACTTCTTGTTGTCCTTACTATTGGAGCTAAAAAAAACATAAACCACATCCACATTTCAAGTATCTTGCCAACAATTCCAAATACCTAAAAGCGCCTTATCAAAAAAATATTATAAATTAACAACATTGCCATTGAATATTCTACGTACATTTTAGTATACAAACAAAAATAGTAAAATATCCAATCAATTTTCAACATCATTGACCTCCACTAAACCTACCCATCCCTCCACCCTTACTATTACAAACGCAATCTATCCTCTTATTTCACAAAAGTTTCCCTTCTAGCAAGGGAACATAGTCTAAGATTCATTCATTCTTTCTATTTGGAGTCAATATTGGGAACATAGGTGACTCTTCACTTACGCCAACCATTTAAATTGATTGAAGTTTCTCTCTCTACAATGTCGGCTAAAGCCAACGATGTTGCATGTGAGCATAAAAATCACTATAAGAACCCCGTGTCTAAATTGATAGATTTTTTTGGACATCCATTGTAACAATTTGTGTTTTTATGTCAACAATGATGTCTAATGTAACATCTTCATGTTGTATTGGATGTCATTGTTGACATAAAAACACAAATTGTTACATTTGATTTCCAAAAAAATTGTTAGCTTATACATCAAAAAACACAGGTTTCTTATAGTGAATACAAGCATATGAGCCTTGAACTTATGTATAAGTAGCAACCCTACAACCATTGAAGGTGCTTATAACACAAGCACCTACAATACATATATTTAGAACACAAGTGTCTTATAATCATGGAAGAGTTCTATAATATAGACACCTAAAAACATTGGTGTGTAGGCTATGAGGCTCACATAATAGCACTCCTTGGCTAAATGTTTTAAAGTATCTTCTACAAGGGTTAGAATGCACGTGAACTAATCTATAGCATCTTTTTATGTTTATGTAAAAAGAGATGATGATAAGCTTAAACATGGAAATTAGCAACTAAGATATAAAGGACATATTCGTGATATTGAGACTTTTTGTAGATTTTGAGACAGAATGCTAGTTATTGAAAAATTCATTTAAAAAAATAGTAATTGAAACCAAAAATAAATAATGCTAAAATAGTGATTCTATACTAAAATTCTAAAAGTTGGTGTTATTACCTATTTATAAAAAAATACTAGTAAAGAGATAAAATGGTTTATCCTTGAGTTGAGGATAAAAATGACTACAAAAAGTCTCAATATAATGAATATGACCTTTATATTGCAATTTGAAAAATATTACCGAAATCCACTTTCAAAGTGATTTTGAAGCAAGTTCAAATGCAACACATTTTATTTTTTATGATTTTATTTTGATCCACAATACTATTTTTTCATGTAGAAAACAAAAATTGAGAAAAAAAATTGTATTCACTATATATGATTGAATTAAGATGTGTTGGATTTGTAATGGAATGTTTTCATTTTGGACTTCACCTTTCGATCACCAAACTATAAATGCAATTTTTTCCACATTCAATGTGCAATACCATATGAAAAATATATATATTAACCCTTAGATCATCATGATTAAAGAATATATTGGGGTCAAATCTACTAACTTCATTACGCAAGCAACAAAACAATTATACATTTTGACAAGTTTATTTATTAAGATGTCAATGAGATTATGAAAAAAAAATATAATGATATAATAATACAATAAGAGAAAGACAAATGACCCAAAACAAACACTATATATACATCTCCTTCAATATGGTAAGAATATAATCTAAATATATTATTTTTATTTAGCTAAATTCAGTTGTTATTTTATTTCAATAATTTTATAATCATTAAATTATTGCATGACAAAATTAGTTTGCATAATCATTACAAAGCTAAATTAAAAAAAAAACGTTACTTGGAATGTTGAGGCAAAAATTGAATTTGAATGTTTATATATTTTTCATATACCCAACAAAAACACTAAAAATATGAAGTAATATTAAAAATAAAATAATTGAAATCCTTCAACTTAGATGGTGATTAGAAAAAATGTCTTTGAGGATAAAACATTTAAATCTTTAAAGGTTGGTGAAAGCATAAAGCACTTGTACTATTTGACATCACATGTTTTGCAATAAACACAAAATTGAGCATAACTTCTAGAGCTTTTGTTTGTTACACTTGAAACTCGTATTGAAAGTGAACCCTCATTGCCTAAGCAAATCAATAATTTTGTGTAATTTCTAAAAATGTTTTTCATTTAATACTTAATTTCTCTAGTTTGTGACTCATACACTTTAGGTTGGGGGGGTAATATTGTAATGAGTCCAAAATGATGATTTTTTACTTCAAAATTTAGATACTATATTCCTCTACTAAGGTTACAAGAATATATTGAAGGAATTCTTTAAAAAATAAATTTACTGTCCTCATCATAGATGTAAAGAAGACTCTATTGTGTGTGAATTTCTAAACATCTAAAAGTAAACTTCTATAAGATTATTTTGGTGAAATTTTATCTCCATGACATTGTTAAAAAAAATCCTATTTTTGTTATATGTTTTGACATTGACATTGACATTGTGTCTTGACATTGACACCCACTTTGTGAGTGAAATTTCAATTTAACTTAGAGCATCATGGATGAAGGACCACCTAAGAACCACATTACATTACTTTACATTCTTACTTGGAGTCCTTTAAAAATTACTATAGGTTCTAACATTCGGATCGACTCAATGCTCTCATGCATCTTCGACTTTAAACCGTCTAGAGTATACACATTTGTTGTCTATTGTAGTCACCAAATTTTTGCACCACATGCTCTTTGTGTCATCCATGGATTGGTGACTCTGATAGTGTAGTCATCATGTTGAGCTCGTTTTGATTTGTTTGTTGCATGATCAAAGGGACCAACAACTGAAGCATGTGGGATAGAAGGCCCAAATGCCAAAGACAACAAGAACATATAATGTTTTTTTTTGTTATCCAACAGAAGCTTTAAATACAGATTTGAATGTTTAAAGTTTTCATTGGATCCACACTAAGTAGACCACAAAGTTGTTATGGTAGAACCATCTATTATTGACTAGAGATCCATACTCAACTTGTAGGATGCAACCATTTTCAACCAAGGCTGGAACGGATTTCCAACCAAAGCTTAGAATGTATTTTTGTACTCCTCTTCAAATCAACTTTGGGCTTCCAAAACTCATAGTAATTTCAATTCAAGGCATAATTACCAAAAAAATTGCAATCCCTATGTTTTCTATCTTTCTACACAACTGAAAATTTACATTACCTTAAAGGGCTTTTGCACCTAGTGTTTGGAGAGGGATAATGTGTTGCAGTTACATAGCAGTGGGGCATGATCCACACCACCGCATAGTTGTTGCTATCAAGCCAACGTAGAGGCCTTGGTGGCAACCTCTAAGTGTGGTGGTGAGGGATTCTGGCGACTATGTAGATAATGAGGCCAACTTTTATTGTGGTGAAATAAAATAGCAATGCATCAAGTTAGATCCTAGATTTTGGATGTAACAAGCAGTGGTAGGTAAAGCGGACTTCAAGACAAGATTAAATTACTATGGCGGTTATTTTATAAAAAATTAATCGTGATAACATCATGTATTTATCGCCCATGCCATGCACAAAATGATAGTGTTTTCTTCGTACGTTGTCGAGTAGAGAGGCCTTGCCATGAAAAAGCGTCGGGCTTCTAACTGCAACTAAATTTGGACGGAAAATAAAGGATCCCGTGATTTAGTAAAATATATGTGCATGCTCATAAAACCTCCATAATCCACCATAAAGTCCCAATCAAATATCACATGTTTGTATAAAGTAGTTGGTGTTGCTCATAAACCGCATAAGTTCCCTTCTAGGAAAGTTCCGCCACTAATATGAGTTCCACAGCTGCTCCAGTACTCCAAATTGAGAATAAAATAACTCTCTAGAAAGCTAACAACGGTATCTACAAACCCTCAAAAATTAAACTCAAAATATCACACTGTTCGACTTTTATAATCGGTCAAAGTTCACTCTCTCCAATTCAAAGGTAGCTCATTACTACTCTTCTTCTAAGCCCATAACTCTTACATATAAACTCCAAACTGGTCGTGTGATATCTCTATAGAAAGTTGACACAATAATATCCACACTTTTAAAATTTCAACACAAAATAAGATATTGTCCGATTTTACAGCCGGTCAAAGTTTTCTTTCTTCAAATCAAAGGCAATCTCTCACTACTTCGCCTCTACGCCTATAACTTTTGCATCCTAACTCCAAAATAAAAGAATGGGAGCTTTTTAAAAAGCTGACATCTAAACACATATTTTCATAAAATTTCAAAGACAAAAAACTTCTCACCCAAAAGTTATAAGTCTTCAAAAATTTTGCCCTCTCACTCCATGACAACTATCCCTCTCTCACTCCATCAAGCATAACTTCCATACAAAAACTCCAAATTGAGCGAGTGATAGGTTTATGGAAACCTCAAAACAAGATGAACAATCCTGTAAAAAAATTAATTCTAAAAATTCTCTTGTACAATTTGTTATGTCTCTCCAAAGTCTTAGTTTTTCTTAAGCAAACTATGAGGAAGAAGAATACGACCCTCCACCTCATCTTCCACCTCATCCTCCATCCCCTCCACCTAAGCAAATGGATTTAGGCCTCTAAAATGCCACATGGACCACAATTCATCCACTGGCCACCCTTTTCTCCCCATAACTCTATCTTTATCTCCTACATGGCAACTACGTGGCCTTCAAATCACTTTTAAAATTCAAAAGAAAAGGTAAAACAAACTTCACCTTCTTATTTAACAACTTCAAATCTACAAACAAAGTTTAAAATGCTTTCAACTAAAGAAATAAAAGAACTAATGTCTAATGGTTGTTGAGGTAAAAAAGGTAGAATCTTCTCTATGTGGATCTTTAGACTCTCCAAAAAACCCTCTAATTTGACAACAATTAACTGTTTTTACATTTTGTATGTATATAAAATGCGACAACACTAAAATTAAATCAATGCAACATCTCCACTACTAATTTCAGACTATGATGCGTAGCAATAGACTAGTAGTTCAAACTATTTTGTAGATTGATTAGAATGTGAGTTGTTCCATCTTTGATTATGCCACTACATATAGCTAATCTGGTTTGCATTGTTGTCTTTCACTTTGTCGAAAGAAGATTTAGACCATGTGGATTGACAATTTGATATATGGTTGTCATTAATGCAAGGTTCAAGTTATGGAAAATTGTCCAATGTACCAGTCTTTTGACTCTTCAACACCGTTGTGCAATCTATTGGCAATGTAGGTAAGATTCGTTTAACCTTTGACTACATCGCATATGCTTAACCCCTAAAGGCCCATTTGTCCCCTCGGGGGACAATTTGGGTCCGGGTAGGTTCATGTGACCTCAATTTGTAGAGAATTTTTTTGGGATTTTTTGAGGTTGTGCGGTTCTGCGAGAGCTTCGTAGATATATAATTTTTATTTCAATTGGTGCCCGAGAAAAAAAATAATGCCAAAAATAGAGTTTGGCGGGCAGCACAAAAAAATCACAGAAAGTCAAAATAAATTTCTTAAATATTTTTTTCAAAATCTATGTCTTTTTGCCTACATATGAAGCTTTGATTCATTCTATTTGGACTAATAATAAAAAAGTTATGGACAATCTTAGTTTTTCGGGCAATCTAAGCATCTTCTTGAAAAAATAACTTTTAGGATTCATTTTTGAATGCAATTTTTACAATTTTCAGAAAAAAATTGTTAAGCAAGGTTGAATTTGCTTGCTAAAACAATCTCAACATTGGGATTATGGTATTTCAATTTTGTCTTAGAGCTATTAACGATTTAGTTATTCATTCAATTTTGAACCTACTTCTACTTAACAATTTTTTAATGAGTAAAAATTTAGTGTTTTTGTCTTGAATTTTTTTTCCTAGATTCTCAACTGAAGTATTCAACATATAAACTTAGAAAATCAAAATCAACAATACAAAAAATTTAAGTTAACCCCTAAAAGCCCAAGGGGTTTGGACAAAACACAAATGTGTTATAAAATATAAGTTCTACAACTTTTTTGAAGTTTGCATTAAAATAGATAATGTGAAGCACAAAAAGAAGAAAATATCCGTATGGTCAAAATTATAAAATTATTCTTAGATTCTCTTCAAATGAATTTTGAAGATATAACTTCAAAAATTCACCAAAAATACAATTTCTATCTTTAGCAATTGAATTTTTTTTTGATTGGTCAAAATTGTGGTTTCTATTGATTTGTGAAAAAATTCATAAGATCCAGTAATGAAAACACCAACACTTTCCCCAAATAGTAAGTTTTTCAACACTAGGCAATACTAGACTCTTTGTGCTATTTCTTTTATAGTTTTTGTTTGACCGTAGCGATCTTAGTTTTGAATATAAATATTGAAAGACAATCCAATCTTTTAAAAAAAAAAAAAAATTGAAAAAAGTTTTTTTCTGCCCGAAAAATCTGCCCGAAGTCGGGCAGCGACCATAAAATGGTCGTTTGAGCGCTTAGGGGTTAAATAGGTTCAAAGCCCAAAAATCTAGTCAAGCAAGGTGCAAAAAAACTTGTTTTCTTCACTTTGAATGCAAATATCTTGCAATCTATTTGGTCAAAGTTTCTGAAATTTCGTGCACACATTCTCATACTAGTCTAGTATAAGATCCTATGGTTAGATATGCAAAAAAGAGCAATTTTTTATAGTTTTTTGCTCTTTGCAATAGAAGTGACAATTTTGAGTGTGTTTTGATGGAGAAAAGGCCTCGGGGCTTTAGGGGTTAAGTAGAATGATTAGTCTTTAAAGCTGTAATTTTATTGAATTTTGCCATGCTACCATCATGCACTTGGGGCTATTTTTGATGATTTTATATTATAGATTGTAGGCACGCAACAATTGCCATCAAGGTCAACACCGACAACAATTGGGACCGCAAATTATGAAGGTAAGTTCCTTTATTTCCACACCTCGTCTTCATTGTTTGTTCCGACTCATTAGCTAAACATGATTTTGCCGCAACCTAAAATGTTGTCGTCTTTGTAGGATATGCTGAGTTGCCCTCAATTTTGTATGTGGACTTGCTGTGTAGGGGCTACACCTAGTGTCTAGTATAGTCCATAGGTCCATCGCACGTCTTCCTCGAATTTGCTCTTTTGTTTACTGGCGTTGGTGATGTGGACCAAGTGACTCCTTTCAAACATCCAATGAAAGAGAGAGGCTAAATTGGAGTGCACAAGAAATCAATGTTCTTATTGAAGCAAAGCGTGTTCTTTTCATGAAGGAGAAGGACAATGTCGATGGATGGGGCTCTCGATGGGGCTTGATGATTCTCAACGTAGGGAAGTGTCTCCGCATTAGTATAGAGGTAATGAAAGCCAGGATGTCTCCATGCTACCGCAATGGTATTGCGTGTAAGAGTAAAAGGAATAAATGATTCCATAGTACAAATACATTGTAGATTTCCTTGCTCACAATGGTACTATTGAGGCTTGTTATTGGAACTTGACTGCATAGAGAAGAAAGATGAAGGTCTTCCCAAATCTTTCCTTAAGGATGTTTTTTATCACATCCATAATTGGTATGGAAGTCACTATATTGTCATGCCTTTGCACACGTGCAATTTGTTGTCAAAAGATGACCACAACTACAAATTTTTATGACAAGCATTGACAATTTTGAGTAAAGAAGCTGCAATGCTAATGTTGATGACAATGTGGCTATAGCTAATAGCAACAATATAATTGTGTTGACGCACTCTCTTTCAGCAACAATTGATGGTGGAAAAGTTAATAGTTTTGGGCCTTCCAGGAATGTTTATTATAACATTGTCATTTGGTGTCCTGAAAGGCTCCATTCCACCGGGCATCACACTTCACATTCTGAGTTCTTCTAACACCACAGATGCTACTTTCCATGGTCAACCAGTTAGTACTAGTGTCAGAAGGAAAAACATGTCCAACCATTTACTTATAGCAAATGCAATATGTGTCATTAATGACACCATGACCAAGCAAATGAAAGAGATGTCTAACGCCCATCGCGAGTTGGAAAGCGTTAAGATTAACATGCAACTTAGATTTTTTTCCAAATAGATGCAATATTAGTGAGAATGCGACAGACATCACTAGTAGAAAATTCATCGTCCAAAGTGACAAAAAAATGTTGATTTTTTTTGTTCATTCTCGTGTTGATTTGGACGTGTTGACTTGGACATTGCATAGCAAAACAGTGTTGATTTGGACATGAAAATGAACACTTTTGTGTGGTTTATCAACACATAAGTGTTGATTAAGTGACTAGAAAGTGTTGATTTGGCAACTAGAAAGTGTTAATTTTTCAACAATTTAAAAAAAAAATTGGAAACATTTTATAAATTAATACATTTTAACCAATGCCTTAATGCCATGTGGCAACTACCACATGGGTAAGACCACCATGAGGGCAGCCTGCTACGTGGGCTAGGCCGCTACGAGGGCAGAGCCTGCCACCCGGGCAAGGCCGCCACGCTGGCAGCCAGCCACCCGGGCAGCCTGCCATGTGGGCTAGGCCGCCACGTGGGCAAGCCGCTAGCAGGGTTTGAACCCCAAACCTTGGGGTTAAAACTCTTCTCTTTCACCAATGGACCACACGTGTGTTAACATGTCCTAGAAATTGTGTGTTTCCTATTTAACTACTTCTAGGTTATTTTTTCATTTGCATTGGAAAGTCAGCAAACTTCAGGGTCCGTTTTCACATAGTAAATTAACTTATTTCTTAAAACTTTCAACTAAGAAAAGTTGTTAAATGAAGTTAAATTTCATCTCCAAAAATCCGTTTTCAATTTGGAGTCTTTAATAAAAATTTATGGACAAAAATCAGAGAGGGTGTTTAAAAGTGTAAAAAAAAAAGCCCATTCCAACCCTTCTCTGAATTTTGTCCATAACTTTTCAATTAAGACTCCAAATTGCAAACGGTTTTTTGGAGATGAAATATACCTTCATTTAACAACTTTTCTTAGTTGAAAGTCTTAAAAAATAAGTTAATTTACTATTTGAAAACGGCCCCTGAAGTCTGCTGAAATTTGTAAACACCGATTTGTGAATGATGAAGTTATTAAAAAAAAATATGTATATACTATTTCCTTCAAGCATGAATATAAAATATTTTTTTCAAGGTTGAAGTATAAATTTCCAGCATATTTCTTCAATATGTAATGAACACTTGCAAGTTCAAGAATTGACATACAATTTTTGAGATAAATTCTTTGAAAGATAAAACTTATCCAATTGGAAATTTAAAAATTTAACCTCTAAATGACCAATTAGCATTTTATGGCAATATAGAGATTTTAGATAGCTCATTGCAAATACAATTACAATTTTTTGGCTTTAACCCCTCAAAGGCGTAACAATGTTTTTACAATGGAGGTTTTCAATGAATTGCCTAATTTTGATGTTTTTTTGCAAATGGACGTGTTTGAAATTTTTAATTTTAACCATAAAAAAGTGAAGGATAATCTGTCTAGTATGCACGGAATTAATTGTGGAAAATACTGACCATTATATTTTTAAATTATAGTAATTTTGGATAATCAACTCTTTAGGCAAAAAACTCTTCTAGAGAAAAAAAATTATAAGAAGGTAATAAATGCTTTATTGCCCTTCAAAAAAATGAATTTAGAATCTAAGGCAAATGTATTTATTTTTTATTTAAAAAATTAAAAAACTAAAAACTCTCCCAAGTTTGTAGACATTTTCAAGCAAAAGGAGTAGAAAGCCAAATCTGACCAAATCGGATCCTACAAAAAATTTAAAAATTGATAAATGTATCATTTTCTGAAATTTAACAATTAATATCAGTAGTTTAATGTTTGGAACATTTCCAAAAAATTTGAAATCATTCTAATTATTTTTGTATTCTTAATCAAACGAAATTGAATTTTGTATTTCTAAAATTAAAAAAATTAAAAATTTGAATTTTTTACTTCAAACCTACTTTGATTGAGGAAAGGAAAGACTATAAATGTTTAAGAAAATGTTTTTTTGCATCCCTACTATTTCTTTCATTGTAAGCAAATTATATTTGCTCCCTTTTTCCTTTAGACTACATTTCCTAAATAAATTTTTAAATACTTCCCATATATATAGAAATTTTGAAAATCGGATAATAGCGTAGATATTAACGTGGAACCTAACAAAATGGAGATAGGTTTTAAAAATTATTTCATTGTAAATTCAGCAAACTTTGGAGGTTGTTTTGGCATAGTAGAAGAACTTTTTTGAAAAGATTTTGAACTAAGAAAAGGTAATAATTCAAAAAAGCTTTCATCTCCACAATTCCATTTGAAATTTGGAGATTTTACTCAAAAGTTTTGGACAAAGTTTAGAGAGAGGTTCGGAAATCATCACTTTTGACATTTTTGAACATCCTCTCTGAATTTTGTTCATAGCTTTTGATTGGAGGATCAAAACTTCAAACAGATTATAAGAGATGAAAGTTTTCTAGAATTTACAACTTCTCTTAGTTTAAAATTTTTTCCAAAAAATCCTTTTACTATACCAAAACGACTTCCAAAGTCTTCTGAATTTACCAAAAAAACAATTTCCAATACTTCTCTAAAATTTATTCATAACTTTTGATTGGAGATTTGAAATCTCAAAAAGACTGTTGGAGATGAAAGTTGGTTTAGTTCCACAACTTTTTTCAGTTGAAAGTTCTTTGAAAAATGTTCATTTATTATGTGCAAATAACCTCCAAAGTCTGCTGACTTTATGGAACACCAAAATGTGTACTTAATTTTTTTTTTAAATACACTGTAAAATGAAGATGTCAAGAGATTCTATAAAATTCCAAAAGATTCTAGAAGGTTCAAAAAGTATTCAACAAAAATTTGTTGATTTTGTCACTGATTGTCCAAATCAACAAAAAAAAATTGTCGCCATTAACACAAAAAATGTGAAGATTGTCCAAATCAACAAAAAAAATGTCGCCATTAACAAAAAAATGTGAAATCGGACATTGCAGTACCCAAATCAACATAAATATGTTGATTTTTTGTTAATTTGGACGTCATTTTCTACTAGTGCATGTTTAGGACAATGCTCAACATGCTAATGACAATGCCAAGTTGTCTTTAGAGAAGTAAGCCAAAGTGGTTCATTGCCTTGTGCAATTGGCCTTAATCCTCAGTTTTAGCCTCTAGCAACGTGAAGTTGACCATTTTCTTTCCACATGCCCTATCCAAGTTGCAGCGGCATCCCTCCAATATAGTTAATTACTCCTTCCACCCAGGAAGACCATTAGCCTACTCCAACAAATAGTGCATCCTCTAAATGAGATGTCGGTTGCCTAGCTTCAAGGCACCAAGTCCTTCACAACACTTTTTCAAAGTTGCACCATTGTATAGCAACAATAGTGTTTTTTCTTGTATGTACTTTTTAAACTCTATTTCTGAGTCACAATAAACTGCAACGCCCGAGTGAATGCAATAGCTTAGGAGAATCATTATTTATGCTCGCTTTGTTTTCAATTCATTTTATATACAAGCTTCCTAGCCATGAGTGGCTCTATAAAAGGTGTTGGCTTATTTTTTTGGTATACCACTCATCCTAGGCATAATTTTATAAAGTGCCAACTCACCATCCATCGACAGCTACATTGGCTTCTTTTGTCAATGCCGACTTTTAGTAAGCCCACAGTGCGTTTCAATTATAGTAGGCTTTCATATCACTTATATGAATGCACGTACTGTTGGTTGTTTATGTGTAGTAGTTAGATGTCTCCAACAAGAACTTGTTACCCGTTCAATCATATTGCTCACAAATATGAAATGGCGTAGCCAACTAATAAAAAACCTATGAGCTGTGTTTCTCATTTTGCTATTAAAATTGCTAGCTGAGTTGATGTGGTAACACACTTTTGAAATAATTGTCTCATTCTCATCATGAAAAATGAAACATACATTGTGTACATTATGAATACTCACCTTAAGAGCTTCATGCATACATTGCTCTAACATTTACAATGTGCAACTATACTCACAATTGGCAGCAATTCATCAAAAGGAGTCGAGAATCTAGTACTTCTCAAATACAAAAGAATCTACTTGCCACCAAATGCTACCTATTTTTTGTTTACTTGCACAAACAACAGAGAATACTAGAACCACTAAGGACAAAATGACCTTAGTGCCAAAAAATGATGCCAATCCTCCCATCCAATACACTAATTACTTACTCACTAAAATATAATGACGATAATGAAGGAAAAACAAAAAACACTAGAAAATGTGGTGTATTGGGCACTCAATGGGAAGGAAGGGTTGTTTGGAGCCAACTTCTTGCAATTGATGCTACTATTTTGAGCCCTCTACCCAATGTTTTGTAGTTGAAAATGTGCCCCATGAATTGCAAAGACATTCACAAAAATAGACATTAGTATGTAACAAAGATTGCAGGCGTTGCATTATGCACAAGCTTGAACACGACCACATTCTCAAGCATGCCTTTTTAGACAAAGTCGATGGATAAGGCTAGTTCATGAGGTTGCCACTTTTACACGTTGTGTAGGGAGATTTTAACACTTTCATGTTGACTCCATGGTGCCAATCCGTGGATGTCAATCAAGATAGCATCATAAAGGACCAACAAATACAAGATTCACTTTTTTCCCTTGGAAGCAAAAGAAGGACAAATGGCAACAATGATGGAATGCACTACAAGCAAACAAAACAAAGCATTACCGGGCAGCAAAGCTCCTAACAAAAAGATAAAAGCACTATAACAAAAGTTTGGTAAAAAAAGAATGCACTCAAAATCGAGTGTAGTTCTTTTATCCACAGTCTTGTATACGCTTCCAACAACTACAATCAACTTCTTTCTGGATTTACCACTACAATTTTTAGAATTTTAGAATATGTAATATATTGCTGGAAAAATAGTGTGGCAGAGGGAGGATTTTGTACATGTATAGGTCATAGAGGTGTGACCCTTTGCAGTGACAAAAACACTCCAAGGTCAATGCGCTTATGCTATTCCTTGATGACATCTCCAAAAGTAGCCGCTAGCTCCATGCACTCATCCACAATGTTCACCACTTCTTGTGGAACAATGTGTTGGTCCTCAGATTTAAGGAACGTGAAAAAGATGCTTTGCTTCTTTGTGAGATTGTTTCATTAACACATTATGCAATATAGTGCAACAAGTAATGACATCGGGGACAAAAGCGACATATAAATTTAATCTCTGGTGTAGCTCATAGAAGAACAATTTCAACAAGGCAAAAGCATTCTCTGCCACAACGCACCATTTAGTCAACTTTCTATCCAACAGCTTGTCCATAATTGTCATGTTTTCTATACATTTGTGTGGAATCAACAACCAAAGCAACAATGGATAACCAACGTCATCAACCAAATAAGAGGAGAAGCTGCCCAAAGATTGTTCCCTCCCAAAGACTTTTTTGTTGACCGTGATGATAAAGGAAAGACCTCCTAAGCATTCAAGAGTCATTTATTGATCCAGGCATGCCCACATATAGATTTAGAAAATGCCTAGAGCTGTCCACAATGGCTTAGCCATTAATGGTATACCCTCATGATTTAAAGTAATAGTAATCTATAGCACCAATTCTTGACTTCAAAATGGAAAAGTGTGTTCCATTCATAGCCCATAGAATGTTTAAGAGTCCACACAAGTCATAAAAACCTTGAGCTATGGTCTGAATGGCCTCCTCAAAAGACCACAAAATTTATAAACACAAAGCAATGTTTATAGCATGCACAACTTGTCTCAACATGATAGACATAGTGCTACGTCCTACAACAAATAACTTGCTACAAATTAGTAATAAAACTTGCACCATGACTAAGTTGAACAAGGTGGAAGCAATGCACATGGTGACGAAAACCGTGAGCCAGTACTTCATGTCTTTCTTTTTCATAAATGAAGTCACAGAGCTACGAGAGAGTGAAGATAGAGTGTTTCGTCATGCGAAACATTTGAACCTACTATCCGTCGTCATACTCATGGAGAAAGAATCTAAAAACCAAGTGGTGAATATGGATTTCATCCAAGAACCCAAGTCTTCATTAATGGAGGCCAACATACTAAAAAGTCATAAATGATGTAGAGTAGCTTAGCTTGTTGCATTCAACTCCACCAAAAGGACTCCCAACTTTGGAATTTAGAAACATTCTTTGTGTAGTTGTTGTCATCGGCAATGTTCAATGATGACTGACCGACAACGCACTATGCGTGTTGAGCAGCATTATTAGCATAATGGACGCAAGGGCCAACACGTCCATTGGGTCTTCAAACATGTCCATGACCTCTTCAAAACAAAATGTGTGTGATTCTCTATACAAATCAATCAACTTCTTTGGTCTGAGAAAAATGAACTACAAGGTAAAAAAAGAATAGAGTACAAGTTGTCCTTGGCAAACTAGAGGCCATGGCCTTAAGAAAATGGGGGTATAAATGACTTGTCCACAATGACTGCACCGACAACAATGACTGCAAAATAGTCATTTTGCAGTCATTGTGGACAAGTCATTTATACCCCCATTTTCTTGTAGTGGCCACAACATATTTGTTGAACAGTTTTGTTGCGTGCCTTCTTTAAAGACCAATCTAGTTGTGCATGGCTTTCTCCTTGTTTACATGGGGCAATTGATCTCCATGACTAGTCAACCCTAATTCAGTTTTCAAATACAAAGTAGACCAATGTCAACAATAATTTGGAAGCAAGGAATCTGTAAAACGATTTGAGAAGATATCTAAAAGCGTACCTTATGGTCAAAAAACAAATTGTACGCATCAATTGTCAACTTCACAGCGACACCAATATCCTCTATGTCAACAACGCCTTCCACGCTTCCCATTGAGATTCACCTCCAAACTCCCTCCCAACAAACAAAGTAGCATTCCAACTCTGTAGCTACCACCGTGTGGGACCAAATCCTATCTTCAAAAATGCTTCATTAGAACTCTAAAGACTTCGACAACAACTAAAAATACATAATGTCAACTACAATCATGAAAATGGTCAAATCAACAATTGCAAACATTTCACTTCCCAAGTCTGCTACACTCTCGCTATTTCATCTCATCGATAGGGGAACCCATCCAACTCCTCTGGTGTAAATGCACCACCCTAAATCTTACATATCTACAATTCCTAAAATCACCAATAACTAGCTTGTATAAACAAGTCTGTCCTATGAAGAATACACAATGAAGGCATCCATTGCTAACGTCCGTCGTTGTCATGAAGGCGGCCGCTACCGCAAGAATCACCATTCATTGACTGCTTTGTTGTCTTGCAATCAGTGTTTGAAGGCCCCTATATACTTTTTTTGACTATAGGTGAACTGATTGCTTAAGTGATTGGCTATGGGTGGTTCTATCATAGTGTGCCTTCCGAAATGAGTCATTGATGATGCTCTTAGCAACTTTAGAAATAAACTCATACCAAGGGGAATCTTTACTTAATAATGTAATCATTCATTTTGAATCATACAAGAGCAAATTTTAGGCTCATAATGGCATGGCTAGTAGAGAGGCAATACCTTCCTATATTTTTATCAAATTCAAAATCAACAAATTGCCAACCTTGCTTACAAATTTCAAAATCTATTATGTCGTTGGTTACTTAGACACATTAAGGAAGGCAACCCATTTAGACCACTTAAACAGATATACGTATCTACAAGGCGGGTTTCTTCAATGGAATTTTTTTCCATGTGTACAAATAGAATCTGGAAGGTTTCTATAATTATAAAGATTTGTATTTCTCAAAACATAACTACAATGAATTTTTTAGCAGAAGATTATGTTCGACCCATATTAGTCATATAGACCTTCATATTTCCGACTAAAGGCTAGTTGTAAAATCCACCAAGGGGTGGTTGCAATATTGAGAGTCTTGAAGCCAATCATAATGTGCCACAACTACATCAAAAATTGTGCCATAATTGATCACTATTAATCTCTTCATGCATGGAAAGTGAGGAGCCTACATTGCCACACTAGGGGGGGATTGGGAATGGGTTGCCCCCCATACATCATTTACATGTAACTTACCAGTAGCTACAAAATGATCCCTTGTGAATATTGAATGAGCATGGAAATACATTTTTTGTATCTACATGCAATCCTAGATGATTAGTTTGATTTCATATTTTTTTGCAATAAAGCAAGCGACTCACAACATTCAGTAGCATGGGTTGTTGCTACCTTGGCTCTACAATAGATAGTGTGGAATATTTCACGCCCAACTATAGCTAAGTGGACATGTAGAGGCTCAATGTGATGAGCATGATGCATGAAGGGAAGGTAGTGGACATAAAGACTACTAAATATTTTGGCAAGCCTCTTTTTTTTAACAATTATTCTAAGATTGCACTCATGGTTGGAGTGATGAACATTTTCATCTTGGAATATGGATATTGTAGGATGAAATGACATTTTTTCATCTAAAAGAGAGACAATCATTCAAACAAAGTGTAACGGTCATCCCAAAATGTAACCAATGTAACCAATTTCTATTTATTTTTGTAATACACCTAGTGGAGTGACCACTAGATAGTATTCCTTATTTTTAGAGGAAGAAACAACCCCGCCGAAATCAAAGAAACCATGATGCCACATCACACTACTCACACACAAGATTGTACTAGAGAACGGGTTGGCCATGGCTGATTCTGCCTTGTAAGCGGTCATGGGGCGAGCCCGTAGGGCAAGCCCTATGACCGCGTACAAGGCAGAATCGCCCATGGCCAACCCGCTCTCAAGTATTAAAATCAGATAAAGGCACATCCATGGTCGCTTTTCTTTTGCTTGTCTTATGGCAGAATCTGCCTTTTATGCAGGATTGCCACTTGAGGCAGATTCTGCCAAAAACATAATAAAAAAAGGGCCTGTGGTAAAGCCCAAATGTGCCTTACCTGATTTTAACGACTTTGCACTGTACAGTCCAGCCTGGCCTGGACTTGAGTATCCATTCACTCATAAACTTTGCTTGACTCACTCCCATGGAAGATATTCTGATTGGCAAAAGTGATGATATTCTTGGTGCACCTACTTACCGGAGCTCCATTCACGTTGTTGGGTGTGTGAAAACCCATTCATTTGTCTCCTAAAACCCCCCAAATTCCAACCAGGAAAGGTCAAACTGTGTTGGCACTCATCAGTGTTTCCCCTGCTGATTGAAAGAGAGCTAACATACTTCCACTTACCTACTCTGACACTCTTTCTATTATTCTACCTCTGGTGGTTGAAATAGTTGTGGTAGTAGTTGGAAGAAATTAAGAAGAAGTTGGAAATGGGATTGGACATCATTGTTACAGTAGCTTCTTCTTCTTCTTTTGACATTTTCAGCCCTCCATAATGCAGCACTTGCTAAGATACTCATTCATTTGGCTTTCGTGTCTAGTCTTTGGCATAGGCCTGCAGGCATCATGACCTGAGCTAACACAAGTTGTTGGAAATAGGAGTAACTTACGGGTATGATACCTCCAATGGAAGGCAGACGGGAGTCCGTTCACAGCTCTTATGTTGAACTGGGATGTCAGCAGTGTGTGAAAATGTAATTTTGCAACGTCACGATCAATAGACTGGAAATCCTTTGAGTCTGTCCCACTCCTTAAAAACTTTGAATCAGACATATAGTGTGTATACCACTAAACCGCTCCATTCACTGATTTTGATTGTTGTATAAAGGGACGTGGAATTCAAATCAATTCTCGCTCAGTCAATTCCAAAAATCCCACATCTCTTGCTCAATGACCAACAATGACAATCCATCAATGGAGGTGGTTTTAGTGGTACATGCACTATTTCTGGCGTGCAGAGTTTTTTAATGGGATGGAGGGATTGGTTTATTTGATGTAACAGAAGTCAGCCTCTAGAATCTTGAACGTCCACAGCTGTACGTTTGTTTGTTTTAGTAGTTGATCAAAGGGTCTTCATTGGGTTGAAGGCAAGAATTTTTTTTTGCACTATAGCAGTTCCCTCCAAATTTAAACCACTGTCACAGTGCCACAACACTAGAGTTTGGCACCATGGTGCCAGAAAAAAAAAAAGAAAAAAAAAAACTGGTTGAAGGAGGCCGACTTGTGGCACAGTACCTCAAAACTTAGACTTGGCCTCCCAACGGCGTCACTGTGAACTCCTGAACAAGTACCTTTTTGCACAAGGCACACATATCGAAGGTGCATGGTCAACGAAGGCTTCAATGAATTTTTTGAATTCTTGCATGCCACTGAAAATTCCAGAGCTGCAGCTATAACTTCAGTTGCCAATCAGTGGAGCAAGTGGATCAAGTGGGATCAAGTGACTTGTCGACGTGATGGACAAGTGGCTGCGTAGCATAGCCACACATACCCACCCAATTAATCTTATGATGCGTGAGCACCTGATGATGTTGCATCCTCACGTACGTCGACTTAACTCAGATTGTGTGAGCCAGTGAGTTGTCCATGAAAAGCTGTAGCGTGCCTGTTTTGTCAACCTGAAGAGGAAAAAAGTAGCTAACTTATCCCACACAGAAGAATTGTACTCCCAGGAGTTGAGCTGTTTGCAGAACTACGGAACAACCCAATTACTGATGAGTGAAGAAGATATTTTGGGCTCAGCAACCAACTTTGATTAAGCTCAAGGTGGGTACACCCAATATTGCACAGTGTCTAAAACCACCATCATCACTCTGCGTACGTCTCCAAAATGAATGTGTACCTATGTTGAAGAAACAATTTTCGAACATCTAACCCCAAAAAACTTTGACCCTGCTTCGTAACTTTGACATAAGGTATTAAAAATGTTGCATTTTTGTGTGTGTTGGAACTTCTTTTCATTTGTCGACAAGGAAAATATGAAAATTTGACCAATCTAATAACAACAACAATTGTGTCTAGTGGATGTCCCTACCTTACAAAATGAACGAGCATTTTTGTAGTAAAAAAAGCTCCTAAAATCTCTCTATTCATTGTTGAGATTTTGGATGTTGGGGCACTAAGGGCCTAAGGAGCATAAAAGACCTTGCACAATTAACCTGTATGTTATCACCAAAAGAAATGAATATTTGTAGTCACTACTTGAATATTTGTCTCCATCCGTTTGTTTATAAGCTAAGGTAGGCACCCAAAAAATGGCACCGGACCTTAAAGTGCCATCTACAGGATGTGTACATTTCCAAAATCAGTTATGTACCTATTTGGATGGAGGGCTTTCAGAAACAAACTTTGAATCTTAATAATTTTTGCATACAGTGTCCAAATGCCACGTTCTCTGGTGCGTTGGAACCTGCTTTCACTTGCCAACAAGAATATATGAAAATTTGACCAGTCTAATAGTAGTAACTAGGCTCAGCAGCAAAAAGTGGCGGTTTTGGGTGTACCCACCTTATACCTCGATAAGGAGAACCACTGCTGC
The DNA here is from genome assembly GCA_951230915.1 of Antitrichia curtipendula. NCBI lineage: Eukaryota > Viridiplantae > Streptophyta > Bryopsida > Hypnales > Leucodontaceae > Antitrichia > Antitrichia curtipendula. Next base: position 24,199,350 of record OX579634.1, on the reverse strand, counting down.
TTCTGGGTTTTGAAACACGAGTGGTCCTCTCAAAAGAGACCCCAAAATTGGTCTCCAGCTCCCAGTCTCAAGTGCTCTCTGTTTCAGCAAATAAAAGTAATGGTGGTGGTTTTCATTAAACTGGCGCCCCAATTTGTGTCATCTAAGGCAAACTTTTGTCAGTATAAATGTGTGCAACTGAAATCTAAACCCATCCTAGTTATGAAAGGAAAAACCCACATCTCCTTTTTGAGGATTGGGAATCTATCAAGTTCATGGAATTTCACATAGAGTCAATTGCACTCAGAGTTGATTAAGTTAAGGCCAACTTTGGACCAGCTTAATGCAGACCCAGAAATTCATGAGCAGTACATGTGTCTTGTCAAATGTACTTCACAAAAAAAATTTGGCCAAAATTAGGTTGGTATAGAATTCTGCTTGTGAAAGGCTGAGTTATCTTACACTGCAGCTTGCACTTACGTACCTTCACTACAGGAGACCATGAGACAACTCTAAGCAGATGCTCACAATGTGAATTAAGCTTACAGTATCTGCTACATAATAGCTCAAACGTAAACCTTGTGACGTACTAGGCTACTAAATAATATTGTATTTTGGCTCCACTTTGTAATGGCACTAGTTGAAAAGAGTGCTTGCGTTGCAATTTGCGCAACCGGTGTAGCAAAGAATGGAAGTCGTTAGAGAGGCCTTGCATCTCCCACCTAGAATGGCCTAGAGAGAGTTGATCTCTAGTATCACTTCCGGGAGATGTATTAGAATCGGTCTAATACAAACTGTACACTTTCCCCTGCCCCCACCCCCATTTTGCTTGGGATGCTCTAAGAGTTCCTATTATATGGAGGATTTGGTACATAAGGAATGCTATTGTTTTTAGGAGCAAAAAGTTTTAATGTTCATGAAGTGTGCCACCTTGCATAGAGAGATGCTAACATATGTTGGCATGGTTGGCTACCCAGGACTCAAAGCAACAACTAAGGTAGTGTGCTCTAAAAGCGCCCATCTTCTTGAAACCGCCCCTATTTTTAGGTGAAGAATGGAGATGGGGTGATCCTTAAATGGACCAGTTTAGCAATTGAATGCATTGAGAAAAAAATATTTTTCTATTGCAAAGCCAATCATTGTCTTTGATTTCTGCACATCTCTTTACAAGTTGTAAGTGGACAGATTTTGGAAGACCTATGGTCACAAATAGGTGCCTACGTCCTGAATCTTTGAAAATTCATAAGTAATTCAAAAATGCTTGAAAAAATACAAAACCACTTGTGTTAGGTACCACATCCATTTTTCTTTCTCTGAAAAATGATCTAAAAATACTTTTGTCCATGAAAGTCTGTGAAAAAGGCGGACCAGCCCTTAAATGGTTGCTTTAAGAGCATACTACCTTATCTCATGTAATCCTGAGAAAACAAAGTCCTTGAGAGATGCTTTTCACTCAACTTGGTGAAAGTGAAGGACCAAGCTGTGTGTGAGGGCAACACGAACAAACGCAACTGGAAACTTGCTCCCGCCCTTGCCACCAACGGTCACCCTCCCCATCCACATTTGAGATCCGGGTCAGCTTGTACTTCTTTTTTCTTTTCTTTTTTGCTTAATAGAATCCAACCAGTCAACTTCAAAGAAGAAGAAGAAGAAAAGAGTATTGGTTGGAATTTTCTATATGTTGGAGTAAATTGTACTCTCACTCAGTGCGCATGTACACACCTGCCACCCTTCCATCAATTTGTGCTGATTTGCGCCAATTTTTGTGTCCATTTTTGTGTCCATTTGTGCCGCCATGTACCAGCCACATGGGTGTGGTTATGTACTGTACAGTACAGCCAGAACTTGGATATACGGTCAGTATGAGAAGCAGAAAAGGTCCTCTTTCCCAGGCAGGACCACAGGAGTCTGTGGCAGTGTTTGATGGAAACCTTGTTCTTTCTACCTGATCAGAAAGTAAGGTACGAGGCTCATAAACCAACCATCTAAGAGCTGTTTGCCATTTGGGGGAAGCTAAACTGCTTTGAAACAATTTTCAGTAGATTTTAGTAGGAAGAAAAATGGAATTTGCATCTAACCCTAGTTGTTTCATATTTTTTGGACCTTCGTAGAATTAGTTATGAATTTTTGAAGTTGAAATGCAGTGGTCACCAAAAGCAACCACCCCTTGAAATGTACATTGTTGGTACATGGAAGAAAGTAAGATGTACCTCTCGCCCACGATTGGTTTTACAGCCCAATCGGTTTGTGAGCCTCCTACCTTATGCTCTATAAGCGATCATTTAAGGGCTGATCTGCCTTTTTCATAGTTTTCCGTGGAAAAAAACATTTAAAGATCATTTTCTAGAGAAAGAAAAATAGATGTGGAACCTAACTCAAGTGGTTTTGTATTTCTCCAATCATTTTTGAATTATTTATAAGTTTTCAAAGATTTGGGGCATAGGCACTTGTTTGTGACTATAGGTCTCCTAAATCCATCCACTTGCAGCTTGTAAAGAGATGTGCAAAAATCAAAGACAATGATTGGCTCTTGCACTAGAAAAATAAAATTTCCTTGATTTGTTCAATTGCTAAAGTGATCCATTTAAGAATCACCTCATCTCCATTCTCCAGCTAAAAATAGAGTCAATTTGAAGGAGAGGGTATGTCCTATAGCAAACTACCTTACGATCTGGTTTTAAGCAAGCCTAAGTTTGTTGAGTGCTCCAAACAATGTTTGGGGAGAATCATTGGTTAGTTAATTGTTAGCCAGTGGAATTGAAAAAACATCCAATTGTAGTTTGAAAATGTTGGAAAAAATTAGTGAAAATATCTATAAAATTTATATTTGGAATTAAAAATAGAGAAAAAAATAGACTTAGTACTTGTAAATTGTTAGCCGGGGCCTTTGGAAAAATAACTAGTTGGAGTGTGAAAATGGAAGATTTGAAATGGAAAAAAAATTGGGGAGGATTGGCAATCAATCGGTGTGCAAAATTAAAAGGTGGATATGTAGTTGTCACTTTTGTCAAATTGTCAAATTATTGCCACTTGCCATTTTGAATCCAATACTAGTATCCAGGATGCTAGAGGCGGGTATGCTCTTGGACAAGGCAAATATTGCTTCAGGATTGGCCATTGAGAGTCTTGGAGTGTTTGGACATGGTGGGGCATGTATTATTTTAGAATTGGTTGTAGCAACCAGCCCTTATTCCATTATTTGGACTGGCCTAATGTAGTGAAATTTGGGGATTAGTTAGTTCCAAACCATCTTGTATTTGAAAGGAGAAGATTATAGTCTTTGCAAATTTTCCATTGAAAGAAACTAGCTAACGAGAATTTGATACCCAAGAAAATGAACCAACAAATTCTGATAAGGAGAGGATGCAACCGGTGAAAAAAAAAAAGACTTTTTTACAAAGGGGAGGCAAATTACGAGACAGCTCTAAAAAAACCCGCTAGCTATGACAATCCTTTCATTTGTGTCAAAAGTAGTTATCAACAATTTTTATTTTTTAATATTTGGTTATATCTTTGTTAGTAGAGTCAAAATATTTGGATCAAATACTTATATATGGAAGAAAAAAAATCCTACTTATACGTAAAGAGTAAAGAAAATGAAAAATGTTCTAAATAATTTATTTTAAATAATACTCGTATATAGCACAAGTGTTTAGATTGTAAAATAATTTGTATAGTAGTCAAATCCTATGAATGCCTTCAATTCTAGATAGAACACTCACTTTTAATCCCTCAAGGACAATTTAGTCATTGAATGTCAATTAGAAATTCTAGCATTAGGTCGCTACAAAGTCAATTTTGTATGCACTTTTAAAAAGAAATTTGATATAAGATGTAGACATATATTCCCTTAGTAGGAAAGTAATTTTTATCATGATGGTTTGTCCAGATCAAAGTATCCTACTTGAAGTTTTTCAAGCAATCTAGACAACTTCAGGGAGCATGTGAAGAAACCTTCTTCTACTTTTGAAATTTGACAAGCATGTAACTAGCACAACTCTAAGAGGAGTTCAAGTTTGTTGACCCTCTTGGACAAGGTCGGAATTTTTTTTCCTTTTAACAACTTCAAACATTGTAATCTTTCAATTTGCTTAGTCAAATGGGCTAAAATCTTTTCCACACATTGCCAAAGTGGTCTAGTACACTTTTTTTATGGTTGAAGTTTCCTCTAAAAGAAAAAAATTATTTTTATCAATGGAGCAAAGATGATAGGTATTTTTTGGGGTAATACAAAATAGCTGATTTTAATTACTTTCGAAACAGGCTCAAATTTTATTTTTTATTTTTTGAAACACATGGACAATCTCCATTGCTGGGAAAAAAAGAACAAAGAACCAGAGGGTGCTCCCTCGGCGGAAATTTTAGCTTTTCAGAGTTTTAACCCCAAAATGACCTTGGAAATTCCTGAGCTTCTAGGAATTTGTTCTAAATTGAATTAAAAGCCAACATTTTGATAAGTTGTATTAATTTTTTTGAATTGTAACCGTATAAACTCAAACTAGACATGTTAGACAGCACATTAGAAAAGAAAACACAACAATATCTCTTACGGATTGAAAGATTATAATGTTTGATCATGAGGGTGTTAAAACTATGAAAGTGATTTGAAGTCTTTCAATCCTCTTTTCACATGTCAAATTAAAAAAGTTGGTCACCAAAAAAATATGAGGTTGAAGGGCCTAACATGCATAACCCCAATCAATTTATGACTTCTCAAAATCTACTCTACAATTTTTTTGGATGAATTTCTAATGTGATTTTTTCTCAAAGATCTAGTGTATTTGAGGCTCATTCCCAAGAGCCCTCAACACTACAAAAGTCAAGATTGCAATGGACACCCGTGCACAAAATCTTAAATAGAAAAATCACAATCAATCATTTTCAAAATCAGATTTTTGAAGCTAAAATTAAACTTCAAAAATAATTTATCAAAAATATAAATTAAAAAAAATAGTAGTTTGGTAAGGTTTTATTTAACTTCAAAAATTAGTCAAGGACACATTCTGTCCTCAGGGTCCTTTTGGGGTTAAGGCTCAAAACTTTGATTTTGGTGGCTTCGATTCCACACTAATTTGTTAGTCTTTGAAGAAAAATTACAAAAGTTCCTCACCACGGCACTAATCAACTAAGGTAACATGCTCAGGAATCACCCACCTAATAGCTGAAACTGAATTTTGGGGAGGCGAAGGTTCTTCAAATAATTTTCAGTAAATTTTCCTTGAAAGACAACTGAAATTGGCATCTACCCCTCAAGTCATTTCATATTTTTTGGAGCTTAACCCCTAAAGGACCAAATACCATTTTTTTGGCAACATAGCGATTTTGGGCAGTTCACTACAAATGAAATTTTTATTTTTTTCTTTGAAATTGTCACACAACATGTGCCCAAGGAGTAGCTTCAAGGCCCAACAACTTTCATAACTTTTGACTACATGGTTAAAAAGTTATTGTATGATATGTAATTTTCATTGGTCAGCGTGCAACTCAAAAAATTCTTAAAACATCACCTTTTTTAGAAATAAAAATTTGAAATTGGATCTTTAGATTTGTATATACGTAGAAAGCTTTGAATTATTCCATTTTGATTAATTAGATGAAAGTTATGAAGAGTTTTAGTTTGTTGGCAGTTATGGATTCTCTACTCTAAAATAAACTTTGAAGTCCTTTATCTTATTCAATTTTCAATATTTTTGGAAATAAAATAAAATCTTAGGGTGTAGATTGTTTATTACAACATTTTTACCATTGGGATTGGCATTTTCAATTTCATAACTAAATTTTTGACAATTTAGTATTTTGATCTACTTCTTTCTACTTACTATTTTTTTCCTATATGTATTACAATTCCAAATGATCTCAAAAAAATTAAGCATGTAGGCAACTTGCTTTGAAGAATTAATTCAAAGAATAACCACAATTTTGGACATTTTTTCATACAAATGTGACCTTGTGAAGTGTAGCTGCCCGTTTGTTTTGCAGGGACAAAAAAAGGATTTTTGCCAATCCAAATGCTAATATCTTGCAATCCACATAGTGGAAACTTCTAAAAAAAATTCACATCTTCTCAAACCAAAGTATTACAAGATCCTACGGTTACATGTGTCCAAAATGTTGTTTTTCCAAAAAACTGGTACTTGTACTAAAAATGACAGTCTTGGAGCATTTGGTAGTAAACATAGCCTTTGACCTTTAGGGGTTAAGTTTGTGGAATTAGTTATAAATTTTTTGAAGTTGAAATGATATAGGGCTTTAAAATCACCCACCTCCTAAAATGTACATTTTTTGTACATTGTTGAAGACTATAAAAAGCAACATGTACACGCAGTGTACATTTGAGGAGGTGGGCGGTTATAGAGCTTGTGTGATTTCAGAGCTTGTTACCCAAAGCTTAATATTCCACGCTTTAAATCACTCATAGCACACCTTAACCCTTAAACATCGAGGCGGATGTTTTGCGGGAAAAGGGAAGATCATCTACAATAGTTTGACTTCCAATGAGTGCTTTTGCATTATTTTAATCCAACAATTCACATGGTGTCAAAACAAATGATTTCCATGGTTATGAGCCCGTCGTTTAAGGGTTAAGCTTAGGTCGATTCCCATCAATTCCACCCAATGCCACCTAAATAATTGATCAATGTCATTGATGATGAACGAGAGTGCACTCTACATTAACTTAAGTGGCACTGGTAGATCAGACATTCCGACGCTCTGCCTGTATGGCAAGGGACACAAGTCACACACAACCTTCCTGAACTGAAGACTGACGAAGGTCTTTCAAAATAAAAAAATAAAAAAATATGCTTGCAGAGGCTCAGAATATCTAGCAAATGAAGAGAATTTCATTCCATAATCCCAGTATCTTATTAAATGCTGGCACCAACAACGCTAGTGGGAACCTAAAAGTCTTGGGACTGTGTGTACATAGGTACCCTAAAATTACATACGGTGTATGTAACACATATATCCTAAAATCATGGAAGGTGCATGCAATATAGGCATTTGGCTTGTACATGGTACCACTCTACAACCATAGAAGGTACTTGTAACATTGGTGTTCGGGCTCCTAGGTTCAAGATCCTAAGCTCACTAGCAAGGAATTTTGAAGCTTGCATCGCGCTTGCCTTAAAGCCATGAACATGAGCTTTTTAGGAGTTTAGGGTCTATGACTCCATGCACACTGTGGGAGAAAACATAGAATGCAAATTAACCCCTCACCAACGGAGTCCTAACCATGTCAAAAAACAAACTTCATTTTCAAGTGTTATAAGTCTGAATGTGAGTAAGATATGCAAATCTTAACCGTACAATCTTTTATTGTGCATGTTGTGGATGGTGTAAATCAAATTTGGGATCATTTGACCGCATAGATTGAAAGATTATAATGTTATAGTGTTGAAAAAAGATGCTGAAATCTTCCTAAAAACACATTTGGAGGTGAAATTCGATTTCTAAACCTACTCAAATGAAAAAAATTTAAACTACAAAGTGATTCTAAAACAAAAGACAAACAATTTGGTGGAAAAAAAAACCCATTTAATTGACTCATTGCGTTTGCAAAATTGTTTTGAAATATAAAAAAACAGTGAAAAAAGTAGCAAAAAAACACATCTACGGCTGAACCTACCTCTGCTAAAATGCTTCTCAGTCAATCATATCTTCTTGGATTGATATGAAATTTTTACCACAAGAACTAGACTAGTATGTGAAACTTTTCCAACAAAAATGATTGAAAAATAAAATTGTTTGAAGAAGTTATAAGCCACCAAAGTTCACTGTAGTGCAAAAATGTTTGGATTTTGAACTTTGAATTGCTCCCAAGCATTCAAAAGAACTTGGATTGACATGAAAATTTAACCACAATAACTAGACTTAAAGGGAAACCTAACACAACAAATTTTATTGAAAACAAACATTGGATGAAGGAGATACATGCCCTTGAAGTTGCAGCCTTCAAATGCAGTTTGGTGAATTCAAATTGAACCTATGAACTTCGATTGGCTTTCAAGAAATCAATAAAGCTTGTATTGATCTGAAAATTGTAAGGTAGTGTGCTCTAAAAGCGCCCATCTTCTTGAAGCCGCCCCTATTTTTAGGTGAAGAATGGAGATGGGGTGATCCTTAAATGGACCAGTTTAGCAATTGAATGCATTGAGGAAAGTTTGTTTTTCTATTGCAAGAGCCAATCATTGTCTTTGATTTTTGCACATCTCTTTACAAGTTGCAAGTGGACAGATTTTGGAAGACCTATGGTCACAAATAGGTGCCTATGCCCTGAATCTTTGGAAATTCATAAGTAATTCAAAAATGATTTGAAAAATACAAAACCACTTGTGTTAGGTACCACATCTATTTTTCTTTCTTTGAAAAATGATCTAAAAATATTTTCGTCCATGAAAGCCTGTGAAAAAGCCGGACCAGCCCTTAAATGGTCGCTTTAAGAGCATACTACCTTACCACATAAACTAGAAGAGAGAGCACAACTTTACCAACAAGTGTGATTGAATTTGGACATCAGATGCAAAAGTTACAACACTTTGAATTTTCTGTGAGGACACTTTTCGTCCCCTCCGGCGATGAGGGGTTAAAGGCTATTGTTTCATAATGAAGTGTTTGTATCACTTCATCCTAAATGAATGTGCTATATGATATGGTAGGTGAGTTATATCTTAATTATTTGATGGTTATTATTACCCCTATAAGAAGGTGATTGCAAGAAACACTCATACTATTTTTTGGCCCCCACTTGGCCTTGAACATATTTTTTTTGCTTATAACTTCTATGTCATGTGTCAATTTTACATGTAATTTGAAATGAAGGTACATATGGTAATTGTAGACATTGAGGTGAGTATATTTTTATTTTTTTATGTAGAGTATTTTTATTTTTTTTAAAGATTATTTTATTACCATTACAAAATCCCTGATTAAATGTCTACCTTGGTCATTGGAGAGGGTAGTACTATTTTTGACCCCCATATGAAAACTTGAAGCTCAAATTTGGGATATAGTGATTTCTACTAAAGTTACACAAGACTACAAAGAGATGTTTTTTAAATAATAAATTGTAAACCTTCCAAATGTCTTCAAAGTGCACTACCTTTGCATAAGTGCAAAGAATACAATTTTTTTTTCCCCAAAGATAAAATGGTTGAGCAAAAGTATCTTTTAGTCAGAAAAAATGGCTTTCCAAATTTTATTTTTTGGGATATTTTTACTATTTTTAAGAGTCAATTCAATCATTTTTAATGTTGAAAGTGACCGAGGGTGTTTTTCAAGAGAAATTGTCAAAATTGTCATTATTAATGTATTGCCCAAAATTAATAATCAATTTTAAAAAACAACTTCAACTGTACAAAAGTGTAGTAGACTAGTATGAAAATATGTTAGAAAATATTTAGCTTATTTGACAATTTGGATTGAAAGTTTTTAAAGTTCCAAGTGAGAAAAAAAACTTCTTTTAATTCCTACAAAATAGAGGCAACATACTTTGAGCCCTCTTGGAATATAAATTTTGCTCTAGATGAATTTGTGTCTCTCCACTATTGAGTTCTATATCTTGTTAGGTACACTCATAAAAAAATAAACTATCAAATATAGAGTCCAGCTTAATCTAAATAGTCACCTTGGAATGCAAGGAGGTTAAATGAATTGACAATACACTAGTCATTTTTTGATGATTTTTTGTGCAAAGAAGAAAAAAATATATTATAAATTACAGCGGTGGAAGGTTAGAGACAAACATTTGGAATATGTGGGAAAATTTTGAAGAATTTGGACTTCATTGGTTGCAAGTTAATATGACTTCAAGTTAGAAGAAATGTTTATTCTCGAACTACCTTGACATAGCTAACAAAGTTTGACTCCTCTTAGAGTGTGATTTGAGAACTAAAATTTATTTTTTTGATAATTTTATGCCATATTTTATTAATTATATACATGTCAAATTAAAAAAATCGACTAATTGTTTAGCAAAAGATGCCCAAATTGCTTGAACTATCTAGATTTTGGGAGGGAGCATAACTTTTGATCCAGGTGCCTGATTGGACTTTTTTTAAATTCCTATAAAGGGGGTGAATGTTACCATCTTGTGTCAATTTTTTTAAAACATCCATTAAAATTTGACTTTGCTTAACCCTACTTGAATTTTCAAGTGTCTGTCCTCCAGGATTTAAATGAAGGTGAAGATCATTTTGTTCTTCCATCACTTCGTGAAGGTTATATGTCTTTGCTTTGTGTGAACTACCACTTAATCTTGGGAGGAGTATTTATCAACACATGAATTGGTTGTATTTGAAACTCTTTTTTGTTCTAAGGGATATAATTTGTATTTTACATTCAATGATGTTAAGTGAATAATAGATTATTTGGTTGTTCAATTGCAACTACGATATACAAGTTGATTTTAGTTAATGTGAAAAAACTTGAAAAAGCATAGCATTATGAAATTATTTGAATATATTTTTGGATGTCTTGGTATCATTCTTGGGGCTCCCGAGATTCATGAAAGGACAGGTGGTGTGTGGCTTTTGCCCCCTTTGAAGAATGCAAATGGGAGACTATAATGGTTTTTGATTTTGAAATTTTTTAATTTATTTCATGGAAGTTCAAAAACTATAAAATGTTCAAAAACTTATTTTAGATGCAACTTTCCCTTGTCTTCCCAAAAAACTTTATTGAAAAATGTTTTGAGGAATTAGTACTTCCTTCTCCCAAAACCATCAGTCAGAAAAATGATTTATATAGGTATCCCACCTTATTTTTCTCATAACCATCAAAGTTGGAGGTTATATTGACAATTGCAATTCCCATAGATATTAGATTATTGTGTGGAAACTGTACTACAAGTTGCAAATCTTCATAATAAAAAGATTTTTTTCACATTTTGAATATTTTTATGGAGGAAACCATCTTCTTTGTGATAAGCAGAACCCATAGTAATTATGACTTTTGGTATTGTTAAAAAAAATGAATTATCTTAATGAAAGTCGACAACACAAAGTTAAGGAAGTTGCACTTGATTATGGCTCATTTGCAAAACTATTTCATCTAGATTATCGCCTAGAATGTAGATCCTAAGAAAATAAGAGCCCAAGGTCAATTTCAAGTACACCTCTTTCTAGTGCTTTTGAAACTCATCATTCGTTCATACAATGTCCTAAAAATGCATCCGAAGACAATTTAAAATCTCCTTTTCACTTCCAAAAAATCCTTGCAATAATTTAAGGTGGGTACACTCAAAACCGCCACTTTTTGCTACTGAGCCTAGTTACTACTATTAGACTGGTCAAATTTTCATATATTCTTGATGGCAAGTGAAAGGAAGTTCCAATGCACCAGAGAACGTGGCATTTGGACATTGTATGCAAAAGTTATTAAGGATCAAATTTTGTTTCTGAAAACGCTCCATCCAAATAGGTACATAACTGATTTTGGAAATGTACACAACCTGTAGATGGCACTTTAAGGTCAGGTGCCATTTTGGGGGTGCCTACCTTAGATGGTTTAAGAACAAGAACCAACTCACATGCTTATTCAATCAATATTAACTTAGGTGCACTTACCTTATCATTGTATGAACAAAGGATATCATAAATTTCAGGGGTTGCAATTGTAGGCCAGCGCACAGTTTAGCCTGCACTGTCCCATGCATTATATTATTTAGAGGTGTGTAGGCCAACTAATAATTCCCATGGCCAATCACAACTCCGTAATACCACAGCGCACCTCCACAGAAGCCAGCCTCATAACTCATGAGTTTCAGAACGTTTGAAGACCAGTGTTCAGAGTTCAGACTCCTCCTATCCCTTACTTGCAAAATCCCATCCAGTTGCAAAGTCCACCCACACAGTCCCCATACTCGGCATTTTGCGAAGCATGAAATCGATGCTGGATGATCTCGCACTCTAGCTCGCTGTCCCAGCGGTAATGGAAACGCGTCCTCAGAGCGACATTGGAGTGTAATTGTGTCGGTCAGTTGCATAGGAGATAGCGAGGTGCAAGTGCAGCTTGTTGGTTTGCTTGCTTACATTCAGCAGCAGCCGCAGCAGCTCCAGTTTGATACAATCCAACAGATGTACGTTGAAAGCATTGCACACTAGCTCCCAGAACTAACTGCGCGCGCTAGCTCTGAAGTACGAGATTGCTGTGTCAAGAAGCTATCCCGTTAGAGCTTCGTGAGCCACAGCAGCTAGCCAACGGCATATTATGCACGTAGCCAAGGATATGATAGGATGTTCTTTTCTTCCGCCTGTTGGTAGCTCTGTTTCTCTTTTGGACATGAAAGCAGATAGCCAGAGTCGATCACTGGTAGTGGTGCACAAGCCTTAGCTTTCGAAAGTGGAATCAAGTCGACCGAGCTTTTGGTTTTGTTGCTTTCTCTTGTAAGCGGATATACATATAGCTGCGGGCACCTCAAGACAGAGATTGTGGGATTGGGAGTATTTGTAAACTCCCACCGGGCCGGTTTAAAGTTCATGTACTCTGTAGCTATGACGTCGAGATGATATGAGAATTGCAGAATAATAAGGAGGTTGCAATGGGAGAGAGGTACGAGGTCTCGCGGTCCAGCAGGCAACAACGCCCTGTCTTGAAAGGGCTCGGCAGCTTTCCTCCCATGGGAGGCGGCGCTGCGTGTCCCTCTCCAGCAAATCAAGCTCACCTCAGTCTCTTGAAATCGGCTGTTGTTTTCGCTCCCACGCCGGGTCGCGCTACTCTGTACGAAATCGTTGTGCAGAACTTGACATACAAGGTACAGTTCGCTAGCATACAGTACATACCACCGGACTTTCTGTTTTGAGCTTGCTTCAGTTGGTTCGACCTGGTGCCCCCTTTTTTAAAATACTGTTTTTGAATTTGTTTTCAAGAATAGACAGCATCCTGAAAAAAATGAGTAAAATCGTAATAAATTTCTTCGCGCCATGGATGTGCTGGGTTCACTGGTTTGTGTTAAGGCTGAGGGTTTGAATGGGTGCCCATGTAATTGTGATCGAGCTTTAGTAGGGTTAGAATGAGATTTGAGAGTATGGGGTCATGCTAGCTCCCTATGTACAGTGCACTTGTTTAATTACTCTGCAAGTGGGGTGTAGGTGGTATCGAAGCACAACCAAGAGGTTAGAGAGAGGATCTTGCTGAACAATGTCTCAGCTCGCGCCACCCACAGTGAGGTTCTGGCGATTGCAGGCCCTTCTGGCTCCTCCAAGACGACCTTCCTGGACGCTCTGGCGGGTCAGATCGAACGGAAGAGTTTGAAAGGGCAAATTTTAGTGAACGGCAAGCCTATGGATTCCGCCTTCCGGCGTATCTCCGGGTATGTCACGCAGGTAAGATTGAGCTCTGTCTCTTTGAAAATCAATTGAAGTGCACTTCAATATCAGAAACCAAGAAGTTTGCCAGTGACCATATCAAGCAGTTTGCCAGTGATTATATCAAGCAAATGAGTTATAATGGCCTAACTTCCATTGTATTTTTGTGCAGGATGATGCAATGTATTCGACCTTGACCGCACGGGAGACTCTTATGTTCAGTGCACGCTTGCGACTTCCAGGCACTATGAAGCTTGAGGAGAAAAGAATTAGGGTGGAAAACCTACTTGCGATGCTGGGTCTCAAAGAATGTGCAGACTTGTACGTGGGCGATGAGAAGGTAACATACATCCAACCTCACAGACATGCTGACCCTGAATCACTCTTTTGTACAATTCATGCACAACTCCGCCATGAAGCTAACCTCTTGTCTTTTTAGCAGTTGTGAGAATTTCATGTGGAGAATATTCTTTGTTCAATTTTGTTTATTTTGTAACCAACACGTGGAATGCACTTCAATCATTCTTTCACACGCAATGCTCTTCATTGATATAAAAAATTTCACCACTTCAATCATTCTTTTCATAATATGGTCAATCGAATTGTTCACTTTCAAACGATGAATTCTTGGTCCTTTGGAGGTTACACCCTGCAGCTCATGACACCAGATGTGGGATGCAACCCTAAAATATAATTTGTGACGTGTAGATAAGGGGGTTGTCCGGAGGAGAGAGACGGCGCGTGTCCATAGGAGTGGACCTGATCCACGACCCAGCAGTGCTGTTTCTGGACGAGCCCACATCAGGGCTAGACAGCACATCCGCGCTCCACGTGATGCAAATCCTGTCGAATATGGCAGTCGAGCGCAACCGAACCGTGCTGTTGACGATTCACCAGCCCAGTTACCGGATTCTTGACACGATCAACAAGATTTTGGTGTTGTCCCGAGGGAACGTCATCTACAATGGTGGCGTCCCTGAGATGGAAAAGTACTTCAACAATCTGGGTTACGCCATGCCGGAAAATGTAAGCAGCTTGGCTCGATAACGTCTTGCCATTGTCCACGTTGGCTATGGCGTGAATTCTATTTCGTATTTAATGTTGACATTGCCGGATTTTGTGCTTGCAGATGAGTGTGGTGGAGTATGCTTTAGACATCATAGAAAAAGCTGAAGATCAACCTGATGGTGTTGCACGCCTCGTTGAATGCCAGGTAACCCACTTCAATTATTCGCCAAACCAATAAATCTTGGTAGCATGTTTGGGCAAAATCATAAATTTGGCTTACGTTCAAACCTTCCTTAATCTTTTCCATTATGACATAGGTTGAATTGTGCTACAGGCAGTGATAGACTTGTGGCAAGTATACACGAGAAAGTCATTTTGGAGGTCATAATATATAGAAAGGTTTGAGTGCGGACTAGTTGCTTCCCAATGCTGAGCATTGCTTGTTGTGTTTGCAGATGAAATACCAACAGAGCAAGAATGCTGTGGAGCTTGTGTCGCTAGGAAGTCCATTCAATCCCCCGCAAAACGACGACACTGGCAAGACTGCATTTGCAACTTCATTAATGTCAGAAATGTGGGTCCTGGGACACAGATCTGTCCTTATCACCTGCCGCTCGAGGCTCTTATTTGTGACCCGGATCAGTCTCTCGGTACGTGCCCCTAATATATCCTTGAATTCTACAGACAGTCAAGTTTGTATTATTAGATGGGCGTCAAATTTGTCAAACAACCATGTTCACATACTGTGAAATATTCTTGGATACTTCCATTGCAGACCGTAAGAATGTGTTCATTCCTGAGTGCAGGTTGTGTCGGCTTTGATAATGGGAAGCTTATTCTTCAACTCCGGTCACAACTTCAAGGGCATCCTGCAGCGCACCGGTTTCTTCAACTTCGCGCTTGTCACTCTCACCTTCAGTTCCAACGAATCTCTGCCCATCTTTCTGAGCGAGCGCCAGATCTTCATTCGGGAGTCTTCCCGAGGCGCCTACAGGACCCTGCCGTTTGTCATTTCCCAAGCCATGGTCTCCGTGCCCTTCCAGTTACTCATTGCCTCCATCTTCTCCATCATTTCCTACTTCATGGTGGGCCTCGCCTCCAACGTCGCAGCCTTCTTCACCTTCGTGGGCATCGTTTTTCTCACCCTTTGCGTGGCCAATTCCTTCGTGGCTTTCGTTGCCAGTATTTGCCCGGATGAAAACGTCGGGCAGACTGTGGTCTTGTGTGCCTCTGCAATGTTTTACCTGTTCTCGGGCTTCTTCGTTCCAAGGTACAGACTGACTCATAACCACCGCCACAGCTTTGTCACTCTTTCCGTCCCCAAAGGGACTACGAAGTCTCATCTGTTAAAGTAGCTTCGTGTATGTAGGCTATATGAGAACTGGTTTTGGGTCGGTTTTACTGATTTATTGACCAAACATGTGCAAAGCAATATCCTGATTCCGGTGATGGAAGTACCCATTTTGAATATTTGGTCCTCGGAGGGACAACTGCCTGTCCTGTCCTTCACTTGGCTGATGAATTCTGGCGTTTTCTTTTACTGCGCAGAACCGGCATTCCCTGGTATTGGATATGGATGCACTACCTGTCAACGTTCAAGTATCCGTATGAGTTGCTACTGGCAAACGAGTACGGCCATCTGCGAAAGGTGATTTGGTTCTTCGGGGTGGATTCCGAGACGGTGTTGGATTATTTCGACGCACGCAGAGTGCTGGACAAGCAGTGGCTCAATTACCTCGTCATGGTGATCTTCGCGATTGGCTACCGTGTGCTCTTCTACATCTCATTGCGGTTCAACACCAAAAACGTCCGGCGGTAGTAAGTTGTTGTATTAATTGCAGACTGAAGTAGTCTGCTGTTGCCACTATGCAGTTACTGAGATCGATCGGAAGCAATAATTTCCTATTTCAATTGTGGATATCTTTTACCTTACATGATGTATCATCGCAGCTGATTCATAACTTAATCTGCAACCAAGTTAGCAGAGGTATTATGATAACACTTCCAAGCGTCTTTCAAACCAGTCGATGTCAGCGTACTGTACATGCATCAATCCCAGATTCATATAAATTCAGCACCTTCAACTGTTCTTTAGTTGTATGAAAGAGTTCCCGTGTGCAAACAAATGAATGGGGTGGTAAGCTTAGCACTGTCCAGTGGTCCCGCTCAGTGGTCCTATTGTCCAGCTGTTTGATCAGTGCCATTCTGAACCAGGTAAATCCATAAACAGGTACTGGTGGTGCTCATGATGCCACTGGTATTTTCAAATCTCGTCGCCTGCCACTGTCAGATTTTCTCATCGAACTATAATGCGGCATTGATAGAACTTGCAGTTCACATGCTTGACTTGCTGGTAATGTAATTTTTCTCTTTGATTTGCGGCAGCAGTCATCAATTCTGACGACGTTGAGTTGGGTGTATGGTTGGCATTGTACCGCTCGCTGCCACTTGTTGCAGCTGGCGCTTGCGGGCATTAAATTCTCACTGTCGGTGTCGCATAGATCCAAATGACGGTCGTCACTGTGTGTGTGTCTGGTGTTAAAATTGCAAGGTGAGATGGATGGCACGTTAACCATCAGAGATGATCTCAACGCCACAATAGAAAAATGAGGGATTATTCCTCAGTGTGAATATACTTGAGCAAGTCTTCAATCGGTTCGTTGAAGGTATGGGCACAAATGCATAAGAAAAGTATGGTAAATTGTATAAAAAAATGTGATCGAAGCAGGCTTTTTATTTTATTTTTTATTTTTAATCTTCAAGTGCCAGATTGCACCAGAAAAAAATAATCTGGCTAAAAAATGGCAAAAAAATTCAAATTCAAAAAATAAATCAAGGGTGAAATCGTCAAATTGTGGATGAAAATAGAATTAGAGGCATGTAATATGTGCAAATGTGATGTTTTCTATCCAATATATGGATGAATGCTGAAATTTAGAGCACCACTATAACATTTTATTTTCTTATATGATATATGTATGAAATGTTCATCATTCAATCATGACAAATGGCATAAAGACAATTTTCATTTAAATGATAGTTTTCAAACATGATCAATCAAAATTGTCATTTTAGTGTCACGCATTTCTAATCTTTAACCTTTCAGGACTCTATGGTTAAAATTTGTCCATGCAAGGACTATGATGATGAAAATGAATTGTATTGGTATTTGGATATAACTACAAAAGTAGGATAAAAGTAAATGCTCTCATTTAGCACCTTCATCATTCTTATTTTGATATTGTTGTATATGATACATATTCTGACAAGTTCATCATTGTATAGATCTACTTAAAATGCTAGTTGTATACGGTTAGTAAATATATTAGATTATAATATCAAAATAAGAATGATATCATCTTATTTTGTGCTTCAAACAACATGCACAACCAAAATATATATCTTATTTAGATATCATCACTTTATCTTTCTTATTGAGCTGATATTATCACTTTATCTTTCCTGACAAGATAGTATTTTGATATCATTTTGCAAATATATTTATTTGTTTGTGCAAATAGGGGAACAAGGAATTATTGTGGTATATCCTTTAGCTTATGTCATATGTACATCAAAAATAGATACATATTACAGCATATCAATTGTAAATAACTAGTGAATGAAATATGTATTATGCCTATGCCAAATTGTAAGACAACTCAAACTAAGACCAAAGACTTAGTTGATTGGTACAACTTAGTTTTGGATTAGATTTTGGTTGTGCATATTGTTTAAAGAACAAAATAAGCTCAATAAGAAAGAAATTTTGATATATATCTTATTTTGATATTATCACCTTATATATTGCTGAACTCAAATATACAAGGCATGTATGCAATTTTATATTCCATATTTTGCTCACACAACCATAATGCAATTAGAAAATGGAAAGTTTTTTACAACAAAACTACTATTGTCCCTTGCTACACTAAAAATTGTACTTTGTATCACCTATACACATTGACTTTAAAATGTTATAAATTTTTACTTTAGATGAATATTTTTACCAACTACGTTTATAGATTGAGATCCTCTTCTTTAATAGTCTTGATATTTGTGCTCTTGATAAATATTCATCTATCATAAAAATGATAGACTTGAATAAGTAGTTAGTATAGGTGATATTAGATACAATTTCTAATGTAGTGAACAAATTCCCATTCCAATCTAATATTTCATCAAGTGTTTGGATTTATATATATTTTTTAATGACTACATGGTTAAATTTGTCAAATTTGCAATTTCAAAATCAAGAATTTAGATTTTAAAATTGAAATAAAACAAATAATGGGATTATAATATGGATTGGCAATAATGGATGTCTCTTTATCAATTTTGATGGTTATAAAAAATTTCTTTAACATCTTCATTTGTTAGAAAGTAATGAAAGGATTTTAAAGATTTTTTATTCAAAAGAATATACTAAAGAACCTTTCAACACCTTTGTTGCCACTCTCTATGCTAGTGTCAAAATTATATTGCATCTTTGTTCAAAAGTAGAATTGAAAAGTATTCAATAATTGTTATAGAATGAAGTGTTTTAAAGAGCTTTAAAGCACCTTATTTTATAATAATGACTACTTTTTATGGTTGCTTGGAAAATTAATAAGCACCATTTTTTCAAAGTAGGGTTAAATAATTGATTAGAAGAATTTTTTGTCATGTATTTTAATTTTAATCTTTCTAAACAAGTGTTGTTGATCATTCCAATGATTACATTTTATAATTGCACATTTATAAATTCAAATTTTCCCTTAATCCCTAAAGTCCCAATATTCCTTTGACACTTGGAATATCAAGTAGGCTTATGTGACCTCAATTTTTGACATGATTTTTTAATATTTTTTTACATATAAAAAAATACTTTGGCTTTATAAGAATCATATAATTTCTGTTTCAATCAATCCCAGAGCAAAAGTTATAACACCCTAGGCACAATTTCTTTTTGACAAGCAATCCTCTCCCCTAAAACTTGGATTTACAAATAAATAAATAAATTTTCATAGATGATATATTTTTTCTACATGAAAAGCTTTAATTCATCCAATTGTATTAGTAATGTAAAAATGATGGGGTTTCTTATTTCACTACACCTTCTTGTAAAAAGAATGTATTGAATTCAATTTTTACAATTTAAAAAAAAATTAAAAATTCTACAAGGTTCAATTTGCTTGCTAAAATAATTTTGTTGTTTGAATTAGTGTTTAAATTTCATCAAAGAGCTATTGAAAATTGAGTTCTTCTTTCTATCATTTATTTATTTTTTGTTTAATAAAATTTTAAAGAATAAAATCATTAAATTTTTTTCTCCCCCGTACTTTCAACTCAATTCTTCAATATAATTTCTTAAAATTCAAAATTTATAGTGCAAATTTTTTTATTTAAGATACAAAGTCTTTTAATGTGTAATGCTATATGCAAAAAAAGTTGTTTAAAAAATTTTAAACCCTATTAACTTGCAATCTACGTAATCAAAATTTTTGAAATTTTTGAAATTAGTCTAGTACAAGATTCTATAGTTAGATATTTCAGAGAAACAATCTCTATATATATTTTTCTCTTTGCAATAGAAGTGGTAGTTGGGGCTTCAAGGATGAATCAAGCATTAGCAGTGTTTCACCCCTTTATAATGAAGGCACTACCAAAATTAGCCTACATAATTATCATGTACTTGTAGATTTAGTACTTGAAGATGAGTGTACTCAAATATTAGGGGTTTTGCAATATTTTCAAGGGCATGGATTCCTAAGAGTATTCTAAATTTTTTAGGAATTGTTTTAAGTCATACTCAAGATTATGTGCTAGCCCAAATGGCACATTGTACATATTGTGGCATATACAAGCTCACCTATTGTATTTTGGAATTTTACACAATGTGTCAGATAGCATATCCAATGTGGAAAAAGTGCCTGTCTCATGTGGTGACCAATGTTTGGGCCATGTATTTAGAACAACATTCATGATTGTGAGTCATCCTTATATATCAAAACTAGTAAGCCCAAGCAAGTAAGTGAGACATATATGCTCTTATTTACTTCAAGCATTTCCAAAATTTTGATCGTAATCGCCATGACTAGAATTCTCTCCACTGTGGAGTTCTACGATTGGCTACAAGTAAGCAGGTTATTAGTTGTCCCTCGAGACATTCATCAAACCTCATTTACGTAATCAGGCTCCTCGTGAAGATTGGCATGCAACAAATAGTAGACACAATGTGGTTGGTCCATGGGCCCCGATCAGAAATGTGATGGGAACTAGTAAAAAACAACCGAAGCACTTAGTACAAAGTGATTGACAAATAGCATCATGCCATGTGTCAAGAATTCTAATTGTGGCCGTTACAAATGATAATGGCCATGGAGGGTGGCAATCTAGTTTGAAGGATCTGTTCTAGTTGCTCTGCGACTCGAGCAGACAATCCTACAGGTCGGATTGGCACCCTCCGTGGCCATTATCTAGTTCATAATGTAACCTAGCTAGCTAATCACGTAGTGCTTCACATCGCCCCCAATCGATATACAATTGGAAAAATCGCCGCAACTGATTTTCACTTGACAGTGGCGCTAGCCTACTACAAGATTGTGCAGACAATTGTGGGATTCGATTGATCGATTGAGTAATATAGATCAATCGAGAAGGTTTCAGAATGGTTCATCAGTGAAGTTTCACAGCTATGGCCCCCACGGAAGCACCAGCAGCAGCAGCAAGCATGCGCAGACCATCACCAGTGGCGAGAACTGCGTCTCCAGCAATTGTGAAGGCGTTCATAACCTCCCAAATCACTGTCTGCGGCGTAAAGTCCCTCCGTCACTTACTCCCAGCAAACTTCACATCCAATTGGGGATCGATTCCCAACTTGGAGATCCCTGATTTAGCCTCCTTTTGTCTAGACTTGGAAACTGGTCAAATTCGCCACCACGTCGAGACTTGTCAGCGTGCGCTCTACAACTTGAATAACTCTTGATATGGCAACCTAGTACCAGTAATTTGAGAACCTAGTTTGAAGTTTCTGATGCCAAATAGCTAACTTTGGTCATTGTCTTTTTCGATTTCATGTACCTCAAGCTACAAGCTTCTGCTTTAACAATAAATTGCTTGCAATTTGCACTCACAGTAAGAGCTGGTCTACTTGTGCAGCATTGGTGGGTGTTAGCTGTAATTGAGAGACGGAGCTCTTGAAGCCTTAGCTCAGTTCAATGCCATGACTTTATCAAAAATAAACAAAGAATTCGATACCACTTAAAAATGTGTTGTTAAACTATCGTCCTCGTAGATTCTCAGTTTCAAAATGAATCAACATCAATTTTTCATGACAGTTTCAAATTTCTGATAGGTGAAGTACCTTGCTGCGTGGGCTGGTGTTGTAGTTGTCTGAGCCACATTTTTCTTGGCGACGTACTAGTACTTCTGGATAGCAACCAGTACAAATGTGTCATACCATGTGAGTTAGTTCAACGGATGAATTTGATGTTGATTTTTCCTTCTACCCCGACTTGGTCCAATACAAACTTTATATACAAAGTGCCCAACATCCAGTCGCACTCATGAATTTGTTTCTGGAGTTTGTCTTCTGTGTAACTACTTTTGATTGCATAACAATATGGGTACACTTGCAAGTACTTGGTGTGTAAAAATTCCACCTCAAAAGAACATGGTCCAAGGTTACTAAACAAATGGTTGTACATCATTTTGTTTCCTTAAAATATGTTGGAATATGCTCATGTAAGCCATTTCAAAACATCCTAAAGGGGTTAAGGATCAGGAAATAGTCCATATTTCCAAAATTGTGAAGATGAGTTATAAAATGAAATTTAGAGTAATAATTTAATGATGACTCTCAAACACAAGTTGTAAAATATAATCTATAAATTATATGCATACAATTAAATCAACTAGTACACAAACCAATATTAATTTTTCAATAAAATTTGAAGCCAAAACTTGATTGTAGATTGAATATTTGTGATTTTCACAAGAATTTTTTTCCTATAGATTTGAAACATTGGATTCTAATCATAGTATTTTCTTGAAGGTTTTTATTATTTATTTTTATTCCAGTTGTTTCTAGAGAGTTATTTTTTGAAATGAAAAAAGTTATTTTTTGAGGCCAAACCTACTAGTACCTTTTGAGTTATCACCTACACTAACTGATTTAAGAATGCTATAACGTTTTACTATTGATGAATATTTTTGTCAAATATTTTTACAAAGATCCTCCTCTTTCGATACTTTGATATCTATGCTTTTGGTAAAAATATTTATCTACCAAAAAAAGTTATAGCCTTGCATAAGTAGTTAATATGGATGACACTAAATACAATTTTCAATGTAGTACTCTTTGAACTACATACTATTTACAAAGAGGAGTTTTGAAAATTCATAACATATGAATTTAAAAAAACTAAAATGTATGCATGAAATTGCTCTTTGTCTAAAGACACTGTTGTGTTTACGAGGATGAGAAAGACCCAAACTGGATCATTGGGTCAACAAAGATCAGTATGATCCTCAAATACTAGATATCAAATCCCAAATGGACAACAGCATTTTGTTGCTACTGATCTGAATGAGCTGTGAAGGTGATCCCGCTCATTTACATCATAGCATTGACATATCCATTGAACTTAACCTCCACTAAGGCAAACCCTGTCATTTTTCATTCCAAAAATGAGGCCCTTTGTCATTTCTTACTCATTAGAGGCCGAAAATGATCTGTAGCCGAGTCAGCCCACATTTTATCGTTTGTGACTATTTTCACTCCTCCATGTTTTGTCACTATTTCAGGGAATGAAAAGTGATGGGTTTGCAATAGTACATTGAGCATGATGTTTTCCTGTTACTTGGGAGTTCATCCATTAGCACAATTTCAATTGCGTACACATCACTCCTCACCATTTCATAGTGTCTGCACCCCATTTGGTAACAAATTACCACAGATATCAACATCAAATATTTGCCAATGCATATATGGTCTTATTTGTTAAATTACGTATTTCAAAGTGCAGAAAGTGTGACATTCAAGTGTCCAGGCTCTATAAATTAGGTACAGTATAGACCTGAGGTTCAAGGGGCATTACAAGGATGCCACTTTCTTAAGAGTTTGCCATTTCAACGAATATGACTATGTATGTGGCGATTGTAGTGCCATGGATGGTTTCTTTTCAACAGAAAGGACTTCATAATGCTCGATAGTCAGGCAGGGCTCAAGCTCGAGAGCATTATAGGACATCATGCCAAGTCTAATAGTTCATCACAAACATCCATATCTGTACTTTTTGCAAATCTAAAGGTGTAGAAATAGGATCTGCATTATGAGTTATGACGCTTTCCTGACTACCCAATGGAATGGTGACAAATCTGCCTTGAAAACCGGACTTGGCATTATGGACTACTTCAGACAGCCCAAATAAGCCACCTTGGCAACCCACTCTGGACGTCGCAATAGATGATTGACAGTGAGCATTCTTCATGCAGTTACTCAAGCCATCACTAGGTCAAGTCAATTTTGTTATTGACATAAAGCATCAGAAATAAGCGTGCACAAGATCAATCATGCCAGAGCAGTAGATACAATGATAGAGAAATACTCCAATTCTTCTGATACGATGATACGATGATACCAATAGGGTGCAACATTCCAGTCCAAATTTACCTTCTGCAACTTGAACTATGATACTTGTTCCCAATACTCTCCTCCCTTGCGCAGACCAACAAATATATGAACAAACGACCTCGTGTTGAAGGAGATGACGTTCTATGAAACTGAACAACTCCACAGTAGTCAATGCATTTTGGCTTACATGTGACCCTTCCAGATTCTCCAGCTGCAATCAGGATCGTAAACTGAGCACCACAAACTAAAACGAAGCGTGACGAAATTCTAATATTGTAACCTAGTTTCATCAATCATGCACAAACAAACCTTGCGAGTATACAGCACACGGAAATAGCACGCCTTTTATATTCACTCAGACCTCTTTACTATCACCTTCTCTGATATCAAATCCCTGTTCACTCACCAAACCCTAAGGTCCAAGATAGGGTTACACTGAGTAGTCATTTCTATAACCTTAATTTGACTTATTTTTGTACAAGTGTCTAAAACTTTTCTACTTGAATTATAATTGTTGAACCACAAAGCAAAGGGATCCACTTCAACGACAAAGATGCAAGATGAACTTACTTGAATTACATGTAGGGATCCATAATTGAACTATCCCACATATCATGAAGCTCCTAACTGACCCAAAATACATGATTGTTGTAAGCATGATCATTGCACTTACCACATACATTTCGTTTAATGTCTCGTTTTCATGCAACAATATTGATTGCCACAGCGTTACATAATTCCATATGATTACAAGGATGTTCTGAAGCTGGTGTGTATTTCATCCTAGAAGAGAATTTCTATCTGTAACAAATCAGCCATTGCGGCAGATTTTAGGGTTCCAGAACCCAGGAAAATCTACGAAGTTCGTGAATTCGAAAGGCAACAGACATTCGCAGTCCACAAAAGAAGAAGAGCATTTCCAAATCAAGAATGAAGATCGATTCATACCTGCTTGAGAATACAGCTAGGAAGCCCCCTGCCCAATTCAAGAAGCCCAGTTCTCATTCGCCATAGCCGGTATATTCTTTTTCGCGATCATAACAGCACCGAAGGAAGAGATGATAAATCGATCTGTGGCTAGCACTCCGGCGTAGAACCCCGAATGTCGGCAATCCTATTCCAGGCATTTTGGTAAACGTGTCTACAGAAGTTCCACGCAATGCAGCGCTTCAAACAGTTCAAGTCCTTCAAGTCAATTGCCGCCAAGGTATCATGCGCGTCCCGGTTTCCTGGAAGGGTGGGTTCCATTCCTATGGGATGCATGAATGAGATTGGAATCCTTTTGTTGACTTCACGGCAGCCAGTTCAGTCCCATCTCGGCAATTGGGGCATGTCACACTTAATTCAACAGTCTGACGAGGTGGACGAATCTTGAAGTCAAGCCCTCAGGGTTAAGGTAGGAGGCTCTGAAAGCGAGCATCTAAGGGCTGGTCTGCCTTTTTCATGTGGTTTCTTGTATGAGATTATTATTAGCTCATTTTTCAGACAAAGAAAAATAGATTGTGATCATAACACAAGTCGTTTCATATTTTTTGAAGCATTTTTGAATTACTTATGAATTTTCAAACGTAATGAGTCATAGGTCCCTATTTATGACCCTAGGTCTTCCATAAACCGTTCAGATGCAGTTTCAAAAGAGAAATGGGAAAACAAAGAGAATGATTGGCTCTTGCAATAAATAATATTTCTTTTACCGATCCATTCAATGACTACAGAAGATCCATTTAAAGACCACCTTATGTCCACTTCAGGCGAGTCTACATGAGCAGTTCTAAATGCCCGCTTGCTTTCAGAGCCTCCTACCTTAGTATTTCGTAGCCATGCGGTTGTTCATATGGGTTGACTTTAATTTGAAATCAAAACTTTTTTTCTTTTCTTTTTTGAAACAAATGAAACGGACGAAATCAAACCTTCGTTTCAGAAAGTAATTTCTCAAAAAGTCTTCTCAATGGAGGGATCACTGCATCCCTCATTGGCTGCACACAATGCAAAATTGTTGATCCTCGCATTTCAGAAAAGAAAATCAATAATTTTCGAATGCATCAAAGCTTCTAATGACTTGAATTTGGTGACATTGGAAAGAAGATGACATTTCTCTACAGTTAGTAAGTAGATTTTTTTTCTTTCTAAAATGGATAGAAAAAATCAATTTAGAAATGGAGATTAAAAATCAAGTGTGACAATTGTTTTCTTGATTTGTCCATTAGAAGTTAAAGCATTGTCTAACTCCCTTCGGATCTTCCTCCAAGTTGCTTGTACCAAATAAACCTAAAAAATACTCCATATTAGTATGTATAGTTACTTTCTGTAAGTATCAATGTTAACAACTTCATCATTCATACAAGGGAGTCACAATTGTGAAGCCCTCCCCCATGTTTGTTCTCCAAATTTGCTAAAACTCTCTACATGGAACATTGTGACTAGGCACCTACCATTCCTTCTAGGAAATCAGTGAAGATTTCCTACTTGGTTGGAAGGACGAGTAAGATTTCTTCAAACTAGGGGAGGGATTTTTTTTCCACGTCTTTGCAGCTAACCATGACTCCCTTTATAATTCAAAGCCATAAATAAATCTAAAAAAGCAAGAGCTATATACGAAATACATGTAGATTTACTTTCTTACACATGCACAAATGATGGCTTATTTACATTCATCATTTACACATATCATAGGCATTGACATAGTGATTGGACTCTACTTTTCACTAACAAGCTACAAGCTATATGTAGGCTTGAGTTAAGGTCTGTTCTCACTTAGTGTTAAAAGAGTGATGCTACTCCGGGTCTTAGGAACGAATCTAGACCTACTTCTGGACCGGATTCACAATGCAAACATCACCTCCAACACCAAGTGTGAACATACCCTTAACTTTTGAACCTAACGATTCTTGCTTTGATTCTTGCTAGGCAGGAAGATCTATGGAGTTGCCCCTCGATGAAGCTTTACTTGGCGTCTTGGCGAAGATTTACAGGACTGCCCCATAACTGATCGCACTTGCAATGGCAAATGCTACAGACATTTTTTTGGTCAAGATAACCTCTTTCATACGGAGTATACACGGGTACAGTAGTTGGTCGCAATTGAATTTCAACAGTGACAAGTCGTTACAAGTGATTCCCATTCTTCATAACATCAAAACCACTTCAGTCTTTTGTAATCCACTTGGTTCTTGTTGTTCTGAAAACCGACCTGTTACGGAAAGCAATTCGCACTGGTTTCACCGTGAATGAATGTTCAACAGAAGTGCCGTGAGTTCGTCGATGTGGTTTCGTAGAGGTCTCCTCCAACTTTCGTAGGGTTGGAATCAATGCAACGTCACCATGTCGATCAACTCCAACTTTCGCAGGGTTGACGTCTTAATGCCCACCTCAGTGTTAGCATCAGTTTGAACAATAATTTCACCAACTGTACTTGTTTCTGAAAATCCCCGCCTTTTGGATTGCGGACAGTGTCTGCAATGAAAACACTTAACCCTGGAACGCCGGCAGAGCCATTTTGTGGCTTCTGGATGACAATGCGGACGTCTGTACAGAGATTGGAAGCTTTTTCTCATCCATGATTTTCTTGTTGACCTGTCATGGTGGGTTATGAAGAGTATCCAATTGAATTTGTAGTTTTGTCAGTGTTTGTCTTAATGTAAATGAGAAGTTAGTAAGAAAAACGGATCACGAAATATGCTATTCTAGTGTATTTTGGGAAGTTGTTGTTCATTGCTCTAAAGCTGAAATTTCTCCACAAAAATGATATTTTTTGATTTAAAGTCCAACCAACAAAATGAAGGTCATCTACTCTAATTTTCTACTCCAATTTGAATTTTGAAAAAATTCCTAATATTGAATGTTTTATTGCAATTTGAAATTTGGATGTATTTTCAATGTCAATTGTTTTCTAATTATAGAATGACATGGAAATTGAGTTTACACCATGATGTTTGTCACTGTAATATACACACATGGTGAAATTTTCCAATTTTTTGAAATAATTTTCTATTTGATATGATTTTTCTTCACTTTCTCTTCAAAAATTCTCAAAAAAGTCAGTTTTTCACAAAAAATCTAAATTTTTTATGAAGTAAAGAAGACATGTAATTCCATCTCTGAAAAATAAACATAATTTTTTTTCATACATATCTAGTTGCAAAATGGCAGCAAATTGAGTGATGGGTAGTGAGGCTTGAAATCAATGGCCATGGGTCCGTCATTTAGAGGTTAAATGATGAAGTGCTTGAGACTTCTGAACATTTCACTCTGCCTTGCAATTCCAGAGGCTGCTCAAAATGGGACACACCTGACTGTAATGTAGTGCTATGTTCTACCCAAACCCTTTTTCTTTTGGAGCATCATGGGGCTAAATTGCACCATTTCAAAATAAATGTCTTCTTTTCGCTAGATAAAAGTAATATTTTTTTCTTCAAAAATTTTCCATTTCTATTAAAATCGTGGATGAAAAAGTGCATGAATATGATTGAAAAATGTTTTTTGGTCCAAAAGATGGATGAATGTAGAAATACAATGCTTCACCAAATTTTAAGTGATTGCCATCATGACACTTTGTCAAAAAGTAAGAAAAGAAAGGGTTGGTTCTAATTGTAGTTTTATGTTCAAGAGATGTACTGTAAGCATATGTTTGCACATAGAGACCACATCAGCTCTTCAACCGGGCACAAGGGGTTTGCATGAATGCCTTCACAACTTGATTTCTGATATGGAGGCTCCGGTTCTTCCCATTCTCTTCCGTCCTTGAATGTAGGATTTTCAAGCCCGCTCTCCTTTCCATCAACCCAACTTACTATTTCTAAAGGTTTTCTCCTTTTGTGTCCTTCTCTCACCTATTTAAAGACTTGCTTCCATGGCTTGCCTCATTCATTGGTTGCCACATACCACTAAATTCCAAACATTACATAAAAAAACAGAGATTTTCATTTGAGAATTGGTGCGCATCGGGAAGCAAGATGTGACATGGACCTGGAGCTCCATCTCTGAGTCCGGCCTTGCATGCGAACAGACACTAAGAGTCTATCATTCATTCGATGTATTCTCTCATCTCCAACTTCCTTTGTAGGTGAGGTCTTTAATTTCTGTGTGAGGATTTTGTGAAAAAGTTCACAAGTTTTTGGTGTTGTGCTTGGGTTGTGATGTTTGATTGTTTGAGGCATTACATGTTTTTCAGCCCCTATGGAGGGCTACGAGTTTTTCAGGGTTCCTAGACTCTGAAACTGTCTGGAACTGCCCCGCAACAATTGCGTGACGTGGCCGAGCGACTGCCACGTCATACAACCCAAATTTTTTCTATAAAAAAGAAAAAACTATTCATCTTGTTTTTCCATTTTAAGATTTTAAGATTCTTTTTTTTTTTTTTTTTCAAAAATAATATTTTGACAGCGGCCGTTCTTTTGCTGCCGGAGGAACAACGCTGGGAACAGGCCTGAAACGGCCCTCCAGGCCCCCCTAAAATCATCTAATGAGAGGAGATGCAAGACCTGTTGATCTTAGATTATCGTTCTCACTTACTGTCCCTTAGAGTTCTGGTCACCGACAGTGGGGCAGTGCATTCGGCACCTTTCAAGGTTGTCAGCTGAAGGAAAAATTGGAAAATCGTCTAAAATTACGGCTTGGATCTTTGCGTCTGCATATGGCCAGGCATTGTATTGTGTAATCGAATGTGGACACACTTGTGTGACTACACCCAAAACTCTCACCTTGACTAAAACTATCATCATCATTATGTGTTCATCTCTAAAATCAATATGTACGTATGTTGAAGAAATGATTTTAGAACCTCTACCAAAACTACTTTGACTCTTTGTAACTTTGGCGTACAATACACAAATGTTACGTTCTTTGGTGCGTTGGAGTCTCCTTTTGTTTGCCAACAAAAAAACAAGTAAATTTGACCAATCTAATAATAGTAGCTAGGCATAGTAGCAAAAAGTGGCGGTATTTTGGGATACACACCTCATATTAATTTACTCTATTAAGTGTTTGTAAAAATACATGCTACTAATAACATACATTTAAGCTAATGAAGGTAATAATATTTTGTGCACGGCTCTAATCTTCATCAAACAAAATTAGTGCTTAGAATTTTAAAAAATTTACATAATTTTAATGGTATTTATATTATCTCCTTACTAATACGATAAAATCATTTTCTTATTCAAGCTCTTAAGCATTCTTGGAATTCTTCCTGGCGCCCTTATCATCAAATATGGCCTGTACGTAGGTGTAATTCCAAACTAAATCCTAAAAGACCAAGGCCATTTTTTTGTCAAAATCACTCAAAACTGGCATTTCTGTTGCATTCACTTGAAGAAAAAATAAAATAAAATAAAATAATTAGAATTCAACAACAGGATCTTGTAATTGACTTGTTTGAGATCATGTGGTAAATATTTCACGAAGTTTGACCACACAATTTAAATGATACTAGCATTCAAAGTTGGAGAAAAAAAAGGATTTCTTAATACATCGGAAATAAGTAAATCAATCAAAATATTCAAAAGTTTGGTCCCTTTATTGTTGGATTTGGTGTAAACCAAGCCTAAGAATAGCATTTTGCCTTTAGCGATTAGTGCTATGAATCAAAGTAAGGTATCCTCTTCTTTTGCTGCCTCAACAATTTGTCACCAATTAAAATATAATTCTTCACAACTGCTCCTTGACCAAAATTTGACAAAGCATTTGCTCAAATTTGACACTAGTTTTCACAAGAAGCTAATAGAAATTGAAGAATTATTTGAAGCAACCAATGAGAGTTGAAGCATTTTGCACTTCAAAGATGTCTCACTAAAAGTAGTTTTTTGTGAATATTAGGTGTTTCTATGACCTCAATTTTGAAAATTCATAATACATTTGCACATATTCTAAAAATTCTCCAACCAATTGCATTTACTTTTTCTTTCATTTTCTAACATCAAAATATGATATTTTTTCCAAATTGTCTTCAAAGTTGTTGGTTTGAAAAAAAAATGTTTGTTTTAGGGCGTGAATATCTTAATGGCTTGGAAACTTATATGAGCACTTGAGATAAAATTGAAGGAGATGTATCCGCAATAATAGAAATATAATAGGAATCTAGTCTTCTGTTAGGAGTTGTCACACCTTCTCCAGGAATGAAACTTTTGTGAAGAATAAGCAAGTATAGAGTGAAAAGAAGAGCCAATAGGAGCCTTTTTCCATGAAGAAGACATGACTCTTGCCCTTTTACCATGTAAAGAATGAGAATGAACACAACTTGATAATCCCTAAGGACCATGCAAATGTCCATTCAACATAGGCAAGAAATCTTGGGTAGGTTCCTACAAAGTCATTTTTGGTTGGATGTTCATGAAATTAGAACACATTGTGCAAACATGTACCTCCTTGGTGGAAACAATTTTTTTTTCCAATTAGGTGCCCGGATCAAGAGTTTTGTTGATTTGAATTTTTTGGGCAAGTCGGGCAATTTGGAAATCTTTTAGGAATCTTTTGCAAAAAAACTTATCAACTTTTGAAATTTGGCATGTACGTAACTAATAAAATATGGCATACAATTGTCCAAACATAAACAAATTTTAGTCCTCAAATGACATTTTAAAAGGAGTCAAATTTTGTTAGCTATGTTGGGGCGATTTCAAGAAGAGATATTTTCTTCTAACTTCGAGTCCTATTATTTTGCAATTTGTGAAGTCAAATTCTTTTAAAAAGTTTCACACATTCCAAATATTTGTCTCTAAATTTTTATTGTTCAGATTTTAAATTAAAAAATTTCCTTATTGCGCAAGAAATAATGTAAAAAAATGACTAGTGTATTGCCAATTCACTTAACTCCTAAAGCCCCGAAGGTGTTTTCTTCCAAAAAACACTCATAACTACCACTTTCGTTGTATTCACTTAAGGAAACCAAATTTTTATTTTTGGAATTTAACCATAGGATCTTGTACTTAACTTGTCTGAGATCATGTAGTAAAATTTTTATCAAATTTGACCGTACGGATTGGAAGATATTAGCATTCAAAGTTGAACAAAAAGTTTTTCCTCAAGAAAATTCTTAAATTGTCCAAAAAACTAAGATTGTCCATAACTTTCTCATCGTTAGTCCAAATAGAGTGAACCAAAGCTTCACGTATAGGTAAATATATAATATTTTAGGAAAAAAATTCAAAAAAATTATTTTGACATTTTGACATCTTTTTTGGGCTGCCTGCCAATCTCCATTTCTTGCTCATTGTGCCATAACCTTTTCATCCGGCATCCGATTGAAACAAAAATTATATATCTACGAAGCTCTTGCAAAGCTACAGAACCTCAAAAAATCTCAAAAAAATTCATTTCAAATTGAGACAATTGGAACCTACCCGGACCCAAATTGTCCCCTGCGGGGACAAGCGGGGCTTTAGGGATTAACCCCTAAAGGACGGAGCCATGACCGTGTAGTCTAATTTGTGTAAGTTGAGCGGACACTTGGTCCTTTAGGGATTAACTTCTTTACATTGCACGGTCATTTAATATAATAAGCTAAATTCCATATTTTCTTCTAATTTTTTTCATGAGTGAACCGAATATCATCATTTTCATGTAGAGCATAAATTTTACTCCGAAAGGGCCCGAAGTTTGCTGATCCTATTTTGCAGGAATGAAAAGAAGTTTTTTTTTTCTCACTTCAAACATTATAATCTTTCTCTCTTTGCGGTCAAATGGATTGACTTTTTTTTCACGTTACAGTAAAATACTTTACTTCAATCTAGTACGGTTGAAGTTTCAAAAAACACTTTCAATTTTCATTTTTGAATAATATACCCAAAAACGCAATTTTGGGCAATGTCTCCTTAACCCATCCACCCATCCACCCACCCTCCCACCCACCTTCCTTCACTGGTCCTTTAGGGGTTAATCTTCTTAAGTGACTTCTCAAATTTTTATGGTTTCCCAATCTTCACATACACATCCTTCACCTCCAGATGAGAAGAAAAAAGCTTCTCGACCTTAACGAAAATGCGCCCTTTGTAACTCAACAAGAGAGTGCCACATCTCCGTTCTCTAACCCCTAAATGCCACTGAGGACTTTTTTTTGGCTGACGATTGACAAAGAAACTCTCCCTCCCTGTAGGATAGAAGTGCAACTGTTCACCCTCCCAAATTTTGTGCGAAAAGGGCAGAACATCTACAATAGTTTGTCTTCCAATGAGTGCTTTTGCATTATTTTAATCCAAACAATTCACACGGTGACAAAACAGATGATTTCCGCGGCTACGAGCCCGCCATTTAAGGGCTAGGAATCATGTCAAAACACTAGCTAGCCACACCAGGGATAAGGTAGAAGATTGTGGGAGACTTGGCTCTCGATCTGGCTCACAGCCTATTCAGCCGCATGGATGAATAAGAATGGCTCGTACTTTCTTCAGTTTTCCTATTGGTGCAAATGAACAGGAAAATTCTTTTATGCAAAACATCAATACGGACTTGCATGCACTTCGTATGAGATTCATAACCGCATTCAGAAGGATGCATCGGCGCTGCCCTCAGTTGGGTCAACGATAAGCTTTCAAGGTAGGAGGCTTGTAAATCGTTCATCCACACTAAATAGTGAAATTAGGTTGCCCCACTTTAATTTCTCCACATTTGACACTATATGAACATTTGTTGTTACTGTATTTAAGAATGTACTACTTTTGAATTAGATTATTTTTGTAATTGCGACTCATGAACCTCCACGTGTGCAAATAGAAATATATGTAGAACAATGTGTTGACTTTGATGTCTTGTATAGTAACTATCGTCGGATAAGGCAACCTAATTGTTAAGGCAACCTAATTTCGCTATTTAGTGCTAAAAAAATTGGATTTTTGTAGGAAAATGAGTGGAGCATAACATTTTTTACGTATTTTAGGTGGAAAGAGAGAAGAAAAACAATGCAGTGGCATTTTTAATTCTTTTCTTACTTAGAATGTATCAACTACGATTTTTCAAAGTGAAAGGTGCATAGGTAGCTATTGGTACTTAGAGAATGTTAGTCAAAAAAAGTGATGAATAAAGAACTTAGAATGTTCATTTAAGTCCTTAATGTGCCTGATTCATGTCAAAAATGAAGCACATGACTAGCAAATCAATCTCTCCATATTTTGACAATCTGAAAATGATCATGAACCCAATCTACTTTCATTTAATATTATGTGACAAGAATCTTTATTTTACTTAGAGGGAATTAAGATTACAATTATGAGCAAAAAAACACATTCAACAATAGCCCTTGTTACTTGGTCGGTATCCTAAAATCACTCACTTGGGACAACAATTTTTTACTACACAAATTGTGATCCATTTTTGAAACTATGTAGACTATTTGGATAGTTTTGTAGGGGCAATCTTGATTGCCCATGCGGAATTCAAGCCTCCTACCATAGATGGAGTAAAATATTTCACACCTATCAGTAGCTAACTAGCTAAATGGATAGGTGGAGGCTCAATGTGATGATGAGCATGGGGCATGAAGGAAAAGCAAAGGGTATGAAGGCTACTAAATTTTATATTGATGTAATTTTAATCATTTAAAAAAAAGTAAATCTTAGAATGATGGAGAGCTCGTGACCATGGATTCAAGCCCTTTACAATCCCTCACTCTCTTTGTTGCAATTTTGCAACTATATATAAATGAAACTTTTCATATTTATTTAAGAGAGATGAAATCACATGTCTTCTATTAGTCATAGAAATTCTAATTTCTTTTGTGAAAATTTGAAATTATTGTTAATTCTTGAAGGAAAAAGGGAAGAAGATTCTCATCAGATACAAAATGTATTTAAAGAATCTGAAATTTAATTGTAGGTCTATATATTAGTATACAACATCGTGGTATAAATAAAAATCATTGTATAATTAGAAAATTAGAAAATCAATAATCCATGGTCATAGGTCCAAAGTTAAAATTGAATACCGGTATGGGGGAGAAAGAAAGAAAGAACTCCATGAACACTAAGTAATTGACATATATGAAGAGCTTGTTCATTTAGGGTCCTAGATTGGGCTCCAAAAATTGATTCAATTGACTCCTATACTAAGTTCATTTGTAAAAAGGAGAGTGTGTACTGACTAATTTAGTTTGAAAAAGAAAGAAGCATAAATTGAATGTTGAGTAATTTGTTAGAATTGTAAAAAAAGGGATGATGAGCAGAGGTTGGTGTAAGGAGTAAAATAATTGAAGGTAATTTGTACATATTGGAATGTGTTTGATGATTCTCTAAATTTTATTTATATAGTAGTATGTGAGTGACTTATTTAATGGCAATGTTAATATTAAGAGGTATATTTTTTATAAATGGATTGGAGATTTGAGGATGTTGGTGCAATGATTGTATGGATGGTATATGAGATGTATACTATTTTTAGGACACATTTGATGAATATAGGTGGGAAACAAGAATTTTGAGGATTTTTCAAAAATAGATGTCCACTTTTAGAGTGTCAAATTTGGTGATTGTTGGTGTGGATGCTCTTCCTATTTAGAGCATAGCCACATATTCACCCACCTTGTTTTGTTTCCATGTAATTTTCTTTTCAAAAATATTAAGGCATATGCTAAAATTTAAAAAAAATTCCACTTACATGTAAAGTCTCAATCCTAATTAAATTAGAAATAGTGCTCCATTTAGTCATAATTGAACTCTGACTTATTTTAGAGTAAACAAGGAAAACAAGTTGAAAACTCCATTATTTTAATGGGCTTGATACCTTCTCTCGGCAAACCAGACAAATTAATTTTGGAATATCTATCAAATTAGTGATAGGATGGCACTTTAAGAACAAATATAGAAGTAGCTTGATCCTACCAAATTTGAAAGATTGGGCCAATATGGAAACAAGCTCTTAGTGTTCTATTTCGGTCTCAATTTCGATGTGAAATTTTGGGCAACGATGAATAGAGGTGCACATAGAAATGTGAGACAAAAAATTCCATTCCTTATTTAGACCTTTTCTATAGAGTCAATTCTCCACCAAATTTAAAACTAACTATATATTCTCAAAGTTGAGAAAGTGAGGGAAATGTATTAAAAATTGAAGTGTAGGCAATTGCCCTACCATCCTTTTAACTCCGCCACGTACAAATTTGCACTTATAATCTCCAATGAATGTGCCATGTTCATCAACATCCAATAACATTGTCACTTTTGGCTCTAGATTGTTCTTAAATGTTATTGATCTAGCAACGTTGTTTTGGTTGAAAGTGCTTCAAATCAAATGAGTGTCTTATAGATTGAGAATGGACTAATGTACTTGATGGTCAAGGTTGGCATTTCATACTTGGCATTTCATATTGAATGATTAAATTAATGTTGAAAAAAGTGATTTGGCAAGTATTTTTAATTATGATTTTTTTTTCAAATTTTTAACCCCTAAAAGACCAAGGCATATTTTGGGCAAATATTGTGAAAAACTGCCACTTTTTAGGGCATTGAGAAAAAAATGAAAAAAAATAGTTTTTTCTCAAAATTCAACCATATAAATTTGTACTAGACTACTATGCAAATGTGTATAAAAAAATTTAGAAACTTTGACTGCAAGGATTGAAAGATATAGCATATGAGGTTAGAAGAAAAAGCTTTTTTCCAACCTTGCCCAATATGACCAATAGCCTAGAGTGAGATTTTGATACTACACATGGTTATTTTTTTTTACATTTGCATCTCATATCATGTTAGTTACATATGTGCCAAATTTTAGGAGTTTTGCAAAAGCTGCCCAAAGCTACCCGAGCTGCCAAATTTTTTTAAGGCAACATAACTTTTAATTTGGGCACCTGATTGGAAAAAAAATGAAATTTCTCTCTCAAGGGGTACATGTTCACACCTTGTGTCAAATTCTTGTGAACATCCGACTCAAATGGACTTCCTAGGAACCTACTTACAGTACTCAGATTTTCAATTGTCTGTTCAACATAGAATTGTCTTTTAGGAATTAAAATATTCCAACACCTTATATGTAGTTACAATGTCCATTCTTATACTACATATCTTTACAAGCCACTTGATGTTTGATTTGTAAAGAGAAGGCAAGTACTTGAAAGAAGTGGGGAGTTAGGAAGTACAACCATCCATTTGGGATATGTAAATTAGGATATGAAAAAGCTCAACTGCTCATAGCGAGGCTCATAGTCAAGTCAAAATAATGCAGCAACTGTTTTTCGACAACTTGCAATTTGGACCTTTATAACTTTCTATTAGAGACTTCAAATCACAAATGAATTTTTGAAGGTGAAATTTAACTTGATTTCCCACATTTTTTTAGTTTATTACATTATAAAATATTGATTTAGAATTCTTAAATGAGGTAAGAAGTTATAGTTTTAACACAATTTTTGCGTTTTTTCTTTGAGCTCACTTTGCTTCAAATATCCAATAACCTTCAAAGATTGATGAAGAACAATGAAATTTGCTATAAAATACCTCTTCATTCCTACAAATCACAACATATCAATGTAGTTAGTCTATCATATCACCAAACAAAAATACCTTGATGATTTGGTATACTTAAGAAATAATTCATTTGTTTTGCAACTCTGTCCTAGAGTGAATTTCAAAAAAATTTAGCTTTTGTTTATTTATTTAAATTTTGCTGACTTTGAATACTGGTATACTAGTAATAAAGTGGTAGTAAATTGGTGGTGATTTAACCCCTAAAGGTCAGAGACTACGTTTTCACCAAAATCGCTCCAAAATTGCTATTTCTAATACAAGTACAAAATTTTAGAAAAATAAATATTTTGACACATGTAACTGTAGAATCCTGTATTAAACTAGTTTGAGAAGTTGTGGAAAAAAATTCAAAAATTTGCATCGTGTGGATTGCAAGATAATAGTGTTTGAATTGACAATTTTTTTTTTTTTGTACCTGTAAAAATCTGGGCAGCTGCACTTCATAAGGTCACTTTGTATGAAAAAATGTCCAAAATGATGGTTACTCTTGGGATTCATTATTAAAGGCAAATTAGCTACATGCTTGAAAAATTTCAGATCATTTGGAATTGAAAAACATATATGAAAAAAATAGTAAGTAGAAAGAGGTAGAGAATGTTCAAAACACTAAATTGCTTAGAATTTAAATATGGAATTGAAAAATGCCAATCCCAACGGTTGTAATGTTGTAATAAACAATCTACACCCTATTTTTTTATATTTTTTTTCAAAAATATTGAAAATTGAGTTAAATAAAGGACTTCAAAGTATATCTTAGAGTAGAGATTCCATAGCTATCCTCAAACTAAGACTCCTCATAACTTTCATTTCATTAATCAAAATGAAATGATTCAAAGATTCCCACATATATATAAATCTAAAGAATCAATTTCAATTTTTTATTTTAAAAAAAAATGATTTTTAAAGAAATTTTTTCAGCTGCCCGGGCTGCCCGCCAACCAATGAAAATGACATATCATGCAATAACTTTTTATCCCCATTGTCAAAAGTTATGAAGATTGTTGGGCCTTAAAGCTACTCCTCAGGCACATCTTGTGTGAAAATTTCAAAGAAAAAAAATAAAATTTTTGATCGTAGTGAGTTGCCCAAATTCGCTACGTTGTCAAAATACGGTGTTTGGTCCTTTAGGGGTTAAAACAACTTTTGAAACCTTCTACCC
Source organism: Antitrichia curtipendula (assembly GCA_951230915.1). Taxonomy (NCBI): domain Eukaryota; kingdom Viridiplantae; phylum Streptophyta; class Bryopsida; order Hypnales; family Leucodontaceae; genus Antitrichia; species Antitrichia curtipendula. The sequence goes on along the minus strand of OX579634.1, from coordinate 24,160,839 downwards.
ATGATTTTAATTTGTTTTTTTATTTTTTATTTTAACTGTTATTTTTCTTTGTTTGATAAATTTTGAGTTATTTTGAATAAGAACTTTTAATTGAAATTCAATAGTTTACCAATGCATTAAATATATTATACATATGTTATAGAATAACAATAATATATACATGATAAAGCATTGGCAAATGCATATGATAAAAACAAGTTATAATATGTTGTTAAAATTTTGGTATGAAATTGTTGTTGTCAAGTTATATTAAATCATCTATAATCCAAACAAATGTATAAGTAAAGGCCTTTACAAACAAACATCTTGGATTCAAAAAGATTGTAGTGAAAGTAATTGTTTTTGTTGCTAGGTACAAATTATTTTAATTTGTATTAATTGTGTAATAGGACAAGTATCTTCAAATCTACTCAAAGTAGATTCAACAATGGGTCAAATTGCAACCTATAGATCATCTACAATAGAAAATGGAATCTCAAGTCATTGATTCATTAAGGATCTTCAAATTCCATTCAAACTAATATTATCTACATTTTTCTCTCTAAACAATTTTTTGAAGCACATGTATGTCAACTTTTTACAATACCAATGGGGGTGGGTCTCAAATGATGCTCTAAAATATTGAAGTCACCATGACTCACTCAAAAAAGAAGCACATGCGATTTGGAGAGATTATGAAAACCACCTCAACAATTGAATCTATGGGGTGGTTAGCTTTGGAATTCATTTACTTCCCAATTGTAATTGCTTTTTGTTTTAAGTTTTTTCAAGATTGTAGTGTACATAGGATACTACAACATTAGGGGTAGTCACACCTTTTCTAAAAACAAAATTTCTATAGAGAATGAGAAGTTGATGGGAAAAAAAAAGAGCCAATTAGGAGCCTGAAAATCATGAAGAAGGTGTGACACCCCTTTTTGTTGTCAAAACAAAAGTGGAGAATTGGAAACGACTTTTGACACGGAATGCAAGATGAAGGTGCAAAACTAAGACACTAGTACAGAACGACACAAAAAACATGGCAAGCAAGAGTGGAAGAGAATATACTTTTACAGGAAAAATCTTTTTTACGCCCATTATTCACCTCTAGAAGAAAATAATGGGTGTAAAGAAGAATCCGCAAAAGAAGAATATTTTGTATTGGAGAGCTAACATGAAGACGCCACTTTTCCATTCTCTGAAGAATGGACTTGTAGTGAAGAAGGTGTGACTACCCACATTCATGTTTGCTCATTTGAATTTTGTGCACTCATTTTTAGCGAATGGATATAGAGTGAAATTAAACAAATCATAGACTTAGTTTTTGCAATCACTAGCAATTGCAAAAGATTGTCCTTTGTTTCTAAATGGGTGCCAGAGGAAAATTTAACTAAAATAGTACCAAAAAAATATGACACCAAACTCCATCATACCCCAGTTTTGGTGCTCTAAGGAATTTTGTCTTGTGTTTTTTCCAAACTTTGGCTCTTGGTCCCTCAATGCACACACTTTGTGATTAACTGTACTATATGTAAGGTAGAACTATCTAATACCATCATCCACCCAATCCCGACACCTATAGGATCCTTCCAATTGTGTTAGTGGCCCACCTATTACCACAATCTTTGCAGTCCTTCATCATGATGGCAATGCACTTGGGGAGTGGACACATCATCCCATGCTTTAACAAGGGGTTGCCCATGCTTGAACAAGGGTCTGCCCATGTTTCAACAATGGTCTATTCATAGTTTAACATTTTAGCTTCGAAAAATCATAGAAAATTCACTTCTTGTCAAAATGTCTTCATTCTTTTTGCAATTAACTTCTCTCAAACCATAACATTATTCACCAACGCTGGGGGGTACCCTTTTGCTTCTGGAGCCCCCCCAACAAGGAAGCTTCTTGAAAGAGCTACCTGGTGAGAGTTCATATTGTGCTACAGCCAACACTGTTCCGGAAGCCAATCGGAATTCTGCATTTTAACTGAATTCACCCCCCCAGGCATCTCGGGGGGGAATTATACCTCATGTGTTAGGGTAGTCAGGAGCCCAGTTAGTAATGTTATGACTTTTCAATCTCAGAAAAATATGGGAGCTGACAAATAACTTCTCCATGCCTTAGTTCTATAATTTGGTGAAGTATTTGGGAAGCGTTTCGATGACTTAATAGATCTTTTTTTCCTTGAAACTTACCTTACCTTCGTGACGGCGACTGCCGAGGTGCAGCACGGCAGACGTGAAGTGAGGAGCCGTGGACCAAAACTGTACAGGAGTCCCTCTGGACGGACGCCGGTATCCCAGGGAGCCACGCCCGCGGGCGCAATGACGGAGAAGGATTCGAAGTCATGAAACCACACAGGAAGCGTCGGCGACCTCGCCAAAACGCGGACTCACTCTCACTCACGGAGCAGATGAGCTTCCACCTACCCACGTGGACCCAGTCGCCGCGGACGCGATAGCCAGCTGGAGACGGCGCCCGAGGAAGCCAGCCTTCGCCTGCCCGGCAAGACCTCACACATTCCACTTTTGCGAAGCTTTTGCCAGATTCGCGAAGAATCTCAAAGGCTCCTTCTTGAAACATTTCCTCCTGCTCTCCAAGCTGGGCCTCCTTCCGCCTTCACCCCCTCGGTGGCCTTTTCCTTTTTCCTTGTTTTTTGATCGCCTGAATTGGTCACCTTTCGTCGCCCACGTGGAGCCCGGAGTAGGTTGTCAGTGGTCAGTACGTCAGTACTGGTCACTTCCTACCCTCCGCTACAAGACACCTTTTGTCGCACTGGGCTGGTCACCGCAACTGATCTTGGGTGATTGGCAGCCCGGGTGGACGAGCTAATTTTAGTTACCATCCTTATACCACCTGCGCCTTCGGAGGTCGTTGCTGCAGTTGCTTAAGAGCAAGAATTTCAGTCCTTTCTCGAATCTCCAAAACACATTCGTAAGCACCCTCCTTGTTTCAGACGCCGCCCACACGCTGCGGTGGCATGGCGAATGCACTGCTGGCGGATGACTAGGCCTTGGGAGTCTGTCTCCTATTGTGCCAGCACTCCTTCGGTGACTGGGATTCGGAAGGGAGAAGAGTAGAAGCGGCTGGGTTGGTGGATTTGTGTTCAGTGGATGGCCAGCAGGGGTCTGAGGACTGTGAAATTGTCGACTCGCGCTAGCTGGGGTGGGTGCGGAATGTAACAATAAGGATTAGAATTCTACTCTTCTCTTCAGTTTGGAGAGATTGGCTAGAAGAGCAGTGCAATTATTGTAGGTGTAAGTAGGATTGTCAAATTCTTTTCTTTCGAGGCACGGCAAGGAAGTCCGAGGGAGTGAATTCGTGTGTACGCGACTATTGTAGCTGTAACGGAGAGGGTTGGTTTTCGAGTTTCGTCAGAGAGTGAGGAATTGAACTGGTCGTGAATTAGAATTTTGAGCTCTTATCTGTCAGGGCAATGTCGTCTCCGGCTCCCTCCACGCAGTCTACCTCAAATTCATTTTACAGCAGTGGGGGCATGAACAATGCAAGTTTTAACCCCACCATGGCAGTGATCATCATCGTCCTCGTCGGAGGCTGTTTTGTTCTCGGTTTTATTTCGGTTTTCGTTCGAAAATGTATGACGGGTGGGAGTGCTGGAGCCATCGCCGCCAACGTGCGGTCGCAGAGCTGGAAGGCGAAAGCGCGCGGTCTAGACAAAGAGGCGGTGGAGGCGCTGCCCATTGTGCACAGCTGCGACTTGGAAGAGGACGATGATCGGGAGTGTCCGGTTTGTTTGACTGAATTTGAACCTGCGGATAACCTACGGTTGTTGCCGACTTGCAAGCACGTTTTCCACCAGGAGTGTATTGACGCTTGGTTCGATGCGCACTCGACGTGCCCGTTGTGTCGGGCCAGCTTGGCGGGGGCCGTGAGCACGGAGAGTGTTGTGCCCGACGCGTCGCGAGAGCCGGCGGTCACGACTGTTATCGAGGATTCTGAGCATGGCGACAGCGACATCGACGTGCAACCCACCACAACTGCTGCTGCTCCTCGTGAAGGTAATTTCGCATCCTCCCTGAAATGTAGGGTTATGGCGACTCATATTCGGGGGTGTCAAAATGCGGGACTTCAACTGCGAGATTCTCTTTATTTCTTAGCCCCAGTCAATTCGGATCTCAAATTCTCGTCAAGAGTATTTGCCCTCATTTGGAGTTCTGAAGTTTCGTTTGAGAATCAAGTCTAATTGTGGAACGCAAGTCTCGCACTCTGACACCCTCTCTTGTAGAGAAAACTTTCATTCGAAATTCGCGCTTGAATTTTGAATTTGACTAAGTTAACGGTCTTTGTGTTTTTCGCAACACAGATTCAACCCAAACTGCTGCTCCCACGGCAGTCGATGCAACGATCTCACGCGAAGATTCGCTCAACAGCGCTCGCGGGGCACTATCTCGAAACTCGCAGTCGTTTAAACGCGCCGCGCGCGACGTCACGGCGCTGGAGAAGGCGCACTCGTTCGGAGCGCAATTCAGCAGGCCCCCAACCACTCCCACCGGCAGCTCCACGAAACCGTCCTTGACCTCTTCCTCCTCGACGACGGGGATCCGCCGATCGACGTCCTTGGGCACCGACCTCATTGCGCTCCGCAAGCTCCTGATGGCCGGCGACCAGAATGGAAACCCCAACTCGGCCGCTGCCAACCGCTTGAAGGGTATGGCGAAGCCGGATGCACCATCCAGCAGCTCCTCCTGGTTCGCTCGAGCCAAGAGCATGGATTTGAGCAGAAGAGGCCGAAGCCTTCCCCGTGACAACTGGGTTCCCACAGACTTGGAATCCGGGAAAGCTGCAAGCACAAACCAGGGTGAATTCTCCACTGCTCCGGAGCGCACTCGCTCAGATCGGTGGAGCTTGACCAGCTTGCGCGGCGCCCTCGGCAGGTCTAGTTCGGATGCCACCACTCAATCTAACAATCCACATTTGCCAGTTTAGATTCATCCTAATCAGCCTGACTCAGATGATCAGGGAAGATCGCTCGCAACATGAATCCATGAATGAACCATGAGGAGAGCCAGCGAGCGCCGCTGTTTTCCTGTGACCGGTTGCACACAGACCACGACGACTTCATCGACCTCCTGATGACGTGCTTCGACACTGAAAAGCTTGCAAACTCAGGATGTAAATTTTCAGGTCGATGGAGCGACATTCACCGATTGTGGTTGTGAAGATTGTCCTGACAATTGTCAAGTTTGAGCACCCCGTGTCTGTCTGTTCTCTTGAAGATTGTTGCAACTTCTTCATTCTAGTCTGTCGGCCAAGTTTTGTACAGAGTAGAGCTGTAGATTGCGGCGATATGTATAGACAATTCGTTGTGCTGGATTAAGATTCTTTTTTCAAGAGGATGGACCGAGATTGTGCAGTATCGCGATGGCTAGTTTAGATGACACTGATTGAGCTGAACGCATGTAGCGCATTTGCATTGAGTGTCGCAGTGCAAATTTTAGTAGTGTATGTAAATACGGTAAATCTTTGGAAGGATTTATGATATTCATTATATTTTCAGTGTATCTTTGCACTTCGATCATGGAGTGTAAGAATCACTCGTCATCTGTGTCACACATGTGTTTTACATTGGAGAAATGAAAGATTCTACTTGCCACCAATTTGTTTTGGATAACAGCTGTTTGTCTGAGCGAGCTTGATGAATAAGTTGAGCGGTTGTCCCTTCTTACATAGGAAGAGAGCACCTTGTTAGGGCGGAGCAGATGATTATGTAGGCAAACTTCAAAAAGCCTCTAGACTAATTTGTTTAGGAATATGCCTTGTTTGAAATGAGGGGCGCTTCAGGATTACGCAAAATTGTCAATGAGAGAATCATTTGAAATTTCGCAAGGCTGACAATTTGACTTCTGACTGTTACAATGAGATCAGAAGTCAATAGAACTACCTCAATTATCAATCTCTCTTTATTTATAATGTTAAAAGTTGTACAAATGGACTATGATGTAAGCATCCACCTATGAAAATCACTTGACTCTCAGCCGCCTCAGGACTTCGACTCTACGACCCAAAGAGTTGATCACCGACGACTTCGCCTTTCATAAACAATGAAAATTTTAGAAAACTAAAGGAGCACCAAGAGATAAACGGACGTTGATAGGAAACAATCTGACAGAGATATCATCGAAGGTGAACCTACTCTCGGAAGCTCTGCTCAGTTCAATCGTAGTAAAAATCCGAAAATTCATTAACCATGAAATTCCTTACTTAGTGATGTAGATAATCAAAACAGATGAATACGTCACTCGCATACACTTAGAATAGAGATTGCCGTGAAATAAAACAAGCAGCTACACTACGATTGGCTATGTCCTTTTATCACTAGCTTACCGACTTTATATTTTTGACTCCAACTTCTCAGGGAAGCTTCTGTCGATGCAAAACCTCCTCCCCTACGGTCCAAGCCTTGAACGAAAAACAAGGAGTATTTTAGTTAACAAGAACATGGTTCAAAATCGGGACAAGTACAGTAGCCTAGTGCCACGTGAGTACTAATTTTACATCCGGTCTGATCTGCTCACAGCTGGTCTCATCCTGCCTCGTCAGCTCTGCAATGGATATGCTGTAGCAATTGTACGGTTACCACGAGTAGTTCATGAATTCTCTGTCGTTACGACAATGTTGCGAAACTAAAACTTGCCTTGGGGCAAGTCACATCAGATCCATTCATACAGTTGCTTTAGACGCCATCTATCTTACTGTCCAGTAAAGTTCGGTGTGGGTTATTGAACAGAATCTTGATTCGCCCTAAACCCTAATTGGAGGGCCGAAGTTCTTTCTTTCTTTCATTCAGACGGCATTTAGCTCCAAGCATTGGGATGTGCTTTACCTCTTCAAAAACATTTATTTTCCATCCTCATTAATTCTGCCAATTGAGGTCAATTTTGATATATTTTCTAACTAACTGTCAATTAGAATTAGTCCAATCTAAATTTTTATAGTTTTCTCTCGAAGAAGCCTTGCACATGTCGAAGTTTGTTCACTTAGATTTTGAACGGACAGTAACCTAATTTCGTGGTTTGTGTTTAGCAGGCACGCGTGAAAGTAACCAGTGAGGACCTTATGGATGTTGAGATATATTTACACTGGAGTGACTAGACATGCAAAAGCATCTGTTAATGATTTGATTCTTCATTCGGCATGACTCATTATTGCACTTCAACGTCACTCCTTCACGCTACAGTAAATACTCATGACAACCGACATATGCGGTACAAGAGGAAATTCTAAAATACTACGGAGTATAAGACATGCTTGGCTGCTTGCAAGTTGCAACTGTAGTGTTAGCCATAAGTCAATTCCAAAGGTTACTCGAAGGCAGCCGCGGCCGAAGTGAGTCCTGCTGTGAAGAAACTGTCACTGGCCAATTTCGGCCCCAATTTCCACTTCAATTTTGTAATTGCCAAGATAAGAATGTCAACTGTGTGGCTTCAGTAAACCGACTTTTGGTAACTGAAAAGAAAAAGGTTACTGTAGATCATTAAAGACTCTACGTAAGTTAAACTCCCTCGCATTCCACGAAGTACAAGTTGATGAGATACAACTGGGATGCATACTTGGCGTGAATCATGCTAGGTCCCCGACGGCGACCCGGTCTCCCGTAGCATGAAGCTCTCGGAGCTGAACAGACACAGATGGGTGCAATATTTTAATCTTGGCAATTAACTCAAGACCTTCGCTTGTTCGCAAATTAAATGAAAAAGAAACAATAGAAAACAGACTGCACCTAATATTATGGGCGTCCATGAAACCATGATGCAAGAGTGTGGTTACTGTTTTTAGGGGATTCCTGCGGCCTGATTTCTCGCGCAGCTTTTGTTGGAGTCCTTCTTTTGGGCTCTCCTATCGTCCGTTGGATGCATTCGTTTAGGGTCTGTACTTGTAATGCTAATGCGCTGACCTTGCTCCGTTTCGTCCTGTCTTCAGATTTGGGGACGATCTTGGGTGTTGTGCGCTAGCCATTCTGAGATTGCCGTGAGCCAATCTCACGCGCGCTGGTCCATATTGTGTTGTTCAAGCACTCCTTAGCTTCTTCAGGTTCTTAGGTTTAGATCTTTGAGATTCTTAGCTTCTTCAGGTTCTTGTTTTTGTTGTTGTCGCGCTTCGAAATCATTAGTGCGCAATTCAGTAGGACATGATTTGGTGTTCTCAGGTAGAATTGATCTTCAGGGTTTGATACCCTAACTGTGGATTGGTAGATAGGAATGAAAGTGTTTGAATAGCAGAGTAGAAATCAACAGATTCTCCACTTGGCTTAGTGGGCGCAACGCATTCGGATTCATGGTCCAGTCTCGAAGGTCGTTACGCTTGAGTAATGGCGATGGGGTATGTCGGGCATAATTTTGGGGGGTTCTAATTCCAGAGCATACTGAGGTGGCTAGATCATTCGAAGCTTGGAACTTGGAGCTTCTCGCAGCTTGCTTCGTGTCTCAGGTTAGAAAATTCATACCATTTCAGTATTAAGATTTTGTGCAATTAATTTCCGGGTAAACTACGTCTTGTAAGATAATTCTGTATTGGTCTGATCTCGTGAAGCTTCGAGTGAATCTTCACTTTTCGTTTTGGCTCTTTGAATATTGTGATGGAATACGTCACTCTGTTTCGTTTCATGTGTGTGATGTACTTGGGCTGAAATCCTTCCTCTCTGGAAGTATTGCTTTGTGAATTACTATCTAGCTAGGGCGCCTTACCAAATTATTTTTGGTTTAGAGAAGAGCCAATGGCATCCGGTATCTGAGAACATTGCCAGCCTCCGTTAATCCTTCTGGCCGCTGGATACTTTACTGAGTGGCTGAGCGCTCGTATGAACATTTCCCCCCGTCTCAAACAGATCAGTCGCGCCCTGCTATTTGTTCACGGCACTTTCCAGGAGCTAGATTCCGTCTTGATTCTGAGATGACCTGTCAGAATGTCAGCTCGAAATGAGGAAATTTGATGGGGGCTTAATATCGAACAAAGCCTGGCAGTTAGTGACATCCCACTAATGTCGGAAGATGCTTATAATTATAGAAACCTAATTCATAATCGCTAACTTTGTGTAATAACACATGATACAAGTATGGTGTTCAATTAGCAATGTCCGGATGCATGTTTCTAGCTTCTTTTCTGTTTCCCTCAAATGCATGGTTCGATTATAATAGCTCAACGGTTCAGCTAATGATGGGTTCTAAACGCATTGGAAAGTCCAAGGAAACTGCTGATTTGTACAGTAACTCCATTTTTGGATCTCAAAAGATGGTGTTACCATAATAGATGAACAGTGGTTCAGCCTTTTGCTAAATTTCCGCTAACGCAGGGTAGTCTTTGCCGCGTCTTGCGTCAACTTCAATCTCATTGCTACATTTAACGTAACAGTTTAGCAAGACATACTCGTCTTTAGATATCGTGCCCTAAAGTTTAGTTTTGGACGTCGACTCGTGTTACAACCATGCGAGTTTGTTGTGGAGATGACGTGATTGTGACTGAGGTTGAGGATGTTGATGTTTTCAAGCTTGCGGCTGAGGGGGTGTATCAAGGAATGAATCTGTATGGCATCTTCGAGCTTTGAACTATTTTTCCCAGGGAAAGGTGAAGTCGTTGGATTATGCAGAGCTTGGCATCTCTTCTGTGTGCAATCGTTGTAGCTACGCCCAGAGGACGTCGAGATCTGGGGCTACTTTCATTCATCAGTTGCAGTTTCTGGTGCACACGGATTGGAATGTCGATGCGGAGATGAAAGTGATGATATTCGGCTTGTGGTGAATTGCGAATGGGACGCAACCGCGATGTCCACCTGGACTGAAACTTAAAGACTAGGAATAGATGGAATTGAAGCAATTTCTCATGGAATACTCGGTGAAAGGTGGCATAGATCTGCTGTGGGACGAGTCTACCACTTGTGCATCTTCCTTTGAGGTTCATATCAAATCCTCGTGTTCGTGCTCGTACTTGATTTTTGAACCCTCGTCAGTTTTTTTCTAACAGTTTCGACCTAGAAATAATACTCAGGGGAGGGGCGTTTCTTACGTGCAATAGGTAACGAGATTTGGCATCAGATCAATGCCACAATGCGTATTACAATGAATGAAAGATATCCACGACGAATGCAATATCTCGACAGTGGGAACACCACAAACTTCACCAGCCCATACGCCCCAGTAAGTCCTCCCGCGGGTGGAGGTGGACACTCGAAGACCAATGCGTCCAGTCCAGCAGTGGTTGCAGTGATTGGAGTGCTAGCTGGAGCCTTCCTGATCATCAGCTACTACAGGATCTTCCTAAAGTACTGTAATGGCCAGCACTTCACCATTTGGGGGACAAGGAGCGACGGTAGAAGCGGTGGTCCCTCGACCATTGTAAGTTTCATCTCCACGAATCTTCACCATTGCAACTGAATATAACGTGCTGAATTGCTAATTTTCGTTTTTCCCCTAAATCTGACCGTGATCCATGTGCAGGTGCTGATGGAGGAGCATGCATGGCCTCCAGACGCTTCGGGCTTGGACGAGTCGCTCATATGTCGAATCCCCACTTGCAAATACAACCCAGACGAGGGGATAGTGGACGGCACCGAATGCTCGGTGTGCTTGGGAGAGTTTGAAGTAGGCGAAGAGCTCCGAATTCTGCCCAAGTGCAACCACCCTTTCCACATCCCTTGTATCGATACTTGGCTCGCCACGTCCTCCACCTGCCCATTGTGTAGAGTCAACATTGTCTTGGCCGCTGCGGTGCCGCATTCTCTCCTGCCTGTTGAAACGGAGCCGCCTGACCCTGCTCGTGCCCCGACGATATCGTTCATTCCTGGAGCGCATGTCAATGTCGTGGGTGATGAGATTGAGATCCTGCAAGAGCAACATGAGCAGGAGTTTCTGGAGGCTGGGCAGCTGTCGGGTCCATCGAGCTCGCCGTCTCTTCCTTCCAGCCATGGCTCCTTCCCCTCTGGTAAGACCCTGTCCAGATTATTATTTTCTGCAACGACACTAAGTTACGCTTTCATAATTAACATGATATAGAATAGACATGCCATTGACCAACGCATATTGCCCCTTCTCCGCGCACTACGGGCATATCAAGTGCTTGGACTGGTTACAAGAATTTTGTTTCATGTTGTAAGAAAGTTGGTGTATAGTCTCATATTGCAGAATTGGTCAAGACTTTGTTGTATGCGCGATTTTCAGTCATAGCGAACAGAACTACTTGCAGTGGATGTGCAGCGAAGAGAAGCAGTTGTTTGTAGTGTAGCTTTTGATTTTTATCTCTAAATGCGTCATACATTACAAGATAGGCTTATTTCTTGAACGATTCTTCTTGTGGAAGGTTGAAGACTCAATTGTAAATAGTTACCATAAGTTTCAAATCACTTGGGCACAGTTTTAGATTCTTTGGTAAGCGATGTAAAACTTGGATGTGTGTCCAGTGACGTCTTAATAGAATACACCTCGTGAACATTTGTAAGTATACATGTATCGCTCTTGTGCGCTGATGAAGAGTGCCCGTGCGTCTTTTGCAGCTTTGAATGCGGGGATTCCAGATAGTCACCGAATTGACATGCCGGTCCTGCAACACATGCGACATTTGTCTCTTGAAGCATCTCCAACTCCTACAAGAGAAATCCATGTCGCAAACACCCCGAGTCCTCCACCTTTGGAGCGGTCAGTCTCCCAGCAGCAGCTCAACAGACCGGCACCCGCATCCCTTCCCAAACAGAGGTTATACAGCCGCGCTCGAAGCTCCCGTAACCAGAAAGGAAAGCATCCTGTGCTCCCGCTCTCATCACCCCAAACGAAGCGGTTCGCTCGCTTGATGGCCAAATCCTCCACCTCATCCCGATCCACGGGCTCCAGCTCCATGAACCAAGTGGTCGTGGAGCTTCTGGCCCAAGAAATATTCCAGAGCAGCGTCAGCGCCACAGACACTCTGGAGAGCCGAGTGCAAACCGCTACAGAGGTTTCCTCTAGCTCCACGGGGTCTTCACGGCCAGGTCCAAGGATGCGTCACGATAACGCGAGTTTGGAATTAATGTGGTCCATTGACGAGCTGGAGAATCCTTTGCGGTGGTCTGTGAATGAGGTGCTCCAGAATTCCCTGCCAGGACTGCCAGGACCTTCAGGAAACCAGCACCAGCACCAGCATTGTGATTCTAGCTCTGGAGACGAGATGGAGGATTTGACTGAACGCTTGGCGGATGCAATGGAACTCCGCAGTTACCCGGGTTCGGATCATGAAGACGTGCCGACTTGTGTCTCCAGGTCGAGCAAGAGCTCCAAGAGAACCTCGAGGTCACATTCTTCCGGGAGCTTTGGTACTTGGCCGAGTAAACGGCCCTCGTTCAAACACTCCATGGTCAGGCTGAAGAGGTGTGGGTCGGAGAGCTTGAGGCAACCCTCGTTCCGAAGGACGGACAAGGTCCATGCTTCGGAACCTGTGTTGGAGATGTTCATGGTGGATTAGAGGATTCTTTAGAAAATTTGGAGTAGTTAGGATTTTCTTATTGAATTGAATCAGTTGCAGATGTAGGGAATCCATGCAACGTAACTTGGTCCATTTCAAGAGATTGTCTGTACTTGGTCTTAAGGCACAAACTGTCTCTTGGCAAATATGGTCAATTTTATTAATTAACTAGATTGGATGTAATTCTATCATGGGCTTAATTTATTCATTCTCAATTTGATGTTCATATGAACACTTGGGACTGTTTCTTGTAGTGGGTGATTTTGTTGCTGCATCTTGACCTTTGGCTATAAAGGATTTGGAGTAGCCATGTGAAGGTTGTGAATGGATGCATCTTCATATTAAACCTCTATATGTGGCAATTATGTAGGATGTGAACTTGTGTTCTTTATGTGAATACCATCTTGGTGACCTTTGGGAGATAAAGAGTTTGAAGGTGAGTCTTTGGTGTCCCTTGGAAACAATAGTTCGTGGAACTCTCCAAGTGAAGAAAATCAAGTGTCAAGCAAAATTAATGGCTTTGTCACTTGATGTAGGTGTGTTTCTTCCTAATTTTTGTTGTATAATGTTGAAGTTTTGTGACTTGATTAAGAATTTCCTTTTAAAAATTGCCTTCTAGGATATCTCTCTAAGTAGTGCATCTATTCATTAAGACATCATTTCTAATGTTAAGTCATAATAATGATTTTTATACAAAAGAAACTCACTTAGATACTTCTTCAAAGCAGTGAAAGTTTTCTTAAATATATGAATAGGATTTTGCTAAATTGAAAGAAATTTGAAGTTCCAAGCAATTCATATTGACAAGTGAGCTATATTCATGAGTACCAATAAGTCCTTGTTTTAAGTGTATTTTAAGTGCAACTCTCATTGGACTTTTAAACTAGCTTTATCAAGTTTTGATGATAATGTGGGTTGTACCTTGAGAACTATCTTACTTCACTTGCTTATTCAAACCATGTAGAGCTTCTATGAAAATCAATAGAAAACAAGCCATCAAAGGTGGGTGTCTAAAGAATTTGTTGGTCAACTAATCTCATATTCAAGTGTCAAGTGGATTAGCTTATATTAGCCAAAGTTACATATCTTTCTTCTTTAGGAACCATTTTTTTTTATAGATTTCACAAGACTTGCTCCCAAAAGTAGAAATGGGCTTTGTAATCTCCAAGTCTTCTTCTACTAGTTAGCCAATCTTTAGTTTTTTAGCTTTGAGATTAGTCAAGCTACCATAGATAATTGAGTTGGCTCTAAAACTAAATGTCTATAATAAACCTCCAAAAAGAGAGTCACAATTTTAGTACTCTAATTGAAATTGAAATCAAGTTAATGAAAAAGACAATTGAGATTGGATTGTTGCTTTTGGAGTCGTGACAGCATGAATTGTAAGACATGAAACCATTGTGATTTTGCAACAATAAGAACTTCATTTAAATAGATAAATAATTTAATACTAAAATTGAAAACTAACACTTACATTTTATTTGAATTTGTAATACTTGTTTAAATCAATTGCAGACTCATGGTGAATCCACAAAATCCAAAAGTATTCTTTGACATTGTAATTGGAGGCACTCCGACAGGCCGCATTGTAATGGAGCTCTATCAAGATACATGTCCAAAAACCGTAGAAAATTTTAGGTATATTTACAATACCAATTTTTGAGTGGCATCACCAAGTTTAAACAAAGTTTTGAGAAAAAAACAAAATTTTTAATAAATATATTACAAGGTTTAAAAATTGAAACAATCTTTCATGTTGCAGATGTTTGTGTACCGGAGAGAAAGGAATTGGCAATAGTGGGAGAAATTTGCATTACAAAGGATCTTCATTTCATAGAGTGATTCCAGAATTCATGTGCCAAGGTGGTGACTTCACTAAGGGAAATGGCACTGGAGGTGAATCCATATATGGAATCACATTCCCTGATGAGAACTTTGTTCGAAGGCACAATGGACCAGGGACAGTATCTATGGCCAATGCCGGTCCCAACACCAATGGTTCGCAATTCTTCATCACCACTGTCCCTAGTCCTTGGTTGGATGGTAAGCATGTTGTGCTTGGCCAAGTCATTGAGGGCTTCAATGTTGTAAAAGCTATTGAAGCAGTTGGTTCTAGTGATGGCAAACCAAAGAAGGCTGTTATTATTTCTAACTGTGGACAAATGTAGGAATCTCAAAATTTTAAACATTAAACATTTTCTATTCATTAAAAAGGTTTTTGTGGAGGAACATGAGAAAATATAAGATAAGGAATTTTTCATGTGATCACTATTTAAAATTGAGAATTTCATCAATTTGTTGTTAATAATATTCCATGAACTACCGAAGATTTGTTCATTTATGCCTTCTAAGAGTCTTTGCAAATTGATGTATTATCTCTATGTGAGATTCTTGAGTTAATTAATAGGCTTCTATTTTTAAATGATTACATGAAGTTTTGTAATATGGTGATGATACAATGCCTACATGTAAAAGTAACAATTAATTAAATTATACTATGGTTTAGGGTTGATAGGAAAGTAGTTAGATCCCTTTTGTACATGTGAAATAGTGCAAAACTTATCACATTTTTACGCATGTTTTTATCACCTAACAATGTGAAATAGTAGTAAAATTAGGAAATATGAAGGGGAAGTAAAGAAAAGCATTAGTAAATTCAATAGTTCTTTTGATTCCTTGAAAAAGGATATGAAATAGATAGATTTTGTCCATGCCAAAAAGAAAATTGTTTTAGCTTTCACAATTATTTTCGTTGAATTTGACTTCAATCCCCCAAAACTACTTACCAAGTTTAGTTATTAATCTATTTTACGATCCTAAAAATATTTAAAATTGAGAAAGCCATTGCAATTGTAAATTTTACTTCATCAAACACCCTAAATAATGTTAACATGATGTTTCACTAAAGTTACTAACATGATATTTTTCATCAGAAATGTATATTTCATGCATTTAAAAAATAACTTAGAATAGATCTAGTAATTGATTTGAATGTATAGAGTATTACTTTAGAACTTCAAAAATATTAAGTCCAAAATGGATAATAATTTGAATATTTTGCAAAAATTATGAAGAATTATGATGAAATTTCAAAACATATGGATTCACCTTTGAAATTTCTTAAAGAATGTTTTCAATTGATTTATAATAGACAATTCAAAGACAAAATGGGCAATTTCGTTAAAATGGCGAAATTCCGTAACTTTGGCAATTTTCACAGTTCAGAGCGGCCGCTCTGAAATGTTCAACTATCCTAGATTTCTCAAATCTAAACCACTTATAGATGTCAGAAATCTACAATAGTCATAGATGTTGCTTTCAAAGTTCAGACCGCGCGATTTGAAATGTACACTAGTGGTAGATTTCTGAAATCTATATGAGACAAAGATTTATGTAATCTATACCCCTCGTAGATGTCACTTTTGCAGTTCAAAGTGGCCGCTCTGAAAATGGCATACGGAATATGCCATTTTAACGAAATTGCCCATCAAATTAAAATTTTAATCATATAATTATTGGATCAAAACTTAGGGGCTTTATACAATAACTTTTGTTTTAAGTATAGTCCTAGAAGTATAGACCTAATAGTAATGATCTTTTTAGGAGATTTTTAGTAAACTTTTATTAAAAAAACATGTATTCCCAGTAAAATTTTCCTAAAAATCTCCTGAAAAGGTCATTACTATTAGGACTATATTCCTAAGATTATACTTAAAATGATACCTTTCTCTTGTAGTACATTGTGGGCAAAATCATATTCATGGTATACATTTCAGAATTTGAATATACACCAATAATAGAAATTTGCCCTCAATGGGCTTGCTCCCATTTGGCCTAGAATGGGGTAGTTTATTTTAGTTATTTCCTCAGCCCCGCTGTTTTAAAATATACTAATGTTTCCTAATTGTAAAACACAATGAAAACACAAAGTCAACAAAACATTGGTATTATTTTGAAACAAGAGGGAGTATAAATTTTTTGAAGTGGAAATGACACAAGCTCTCAAAAGCGTTATGTTCAGCTCCAGAACATTCAAAACTCCAACATGTACCTCTGTGTTGGAGGAAGCCGGCTTTTGAATGATTGTTTATGGATATCCCTGTCGGATCTACGAAACTTCCTAGAACGCTGGTCCCCCAAGTTCCTTCAATACTTTAATGATAATTGAAGAGTATTCTCCAGTACTGCAGAGCCTCTCTAACGCAGAAGGTCGCTTACCAGTGGCGAAACAGTTTTGCAGACTCCACCGCCATGTTGCATTGGTGACAGAATTCTGCAAATGTCGACACTTCGCCGACGAAATACTAGCTAGACTAGCATTCCGACTAATTCCCAACTTTCCGTGGAGGATCGAGAATCGGCGAAGGTGCTCTCCCGTTGATCGAAAACCTGTCAATTGTCGGGCAAGAACACTATATATCAACTGGTGCTTGCTCATGGAACTCATCCCAGTCTTCATCTAGCTTCAGCCATAGCCAGACCGAAATTACATGCAAAGCCAGTCGATCGATGTTTCTATTCTCACACACAATTGATTTCGAATTCCCTGTGTGATCGATCCTCCTCCTTCTCGACTCCTCATCAGCAACTTACGGTGTGGCAATTCCCCAGTTTCCAAGGATCGTTCTAGCGGGATCGGATACCTTGTGGTTCAATTCTGCTTTGTCAATTTGTTTTGAGGATAGTCAGTGAGAGCTACAGTTAGGATGGCTGGCAGTAGCACGTCGACGTTGTTCGTGAACCAGACCGGGAACGTGGTGAACATGAAAGTGGGCAATAACCGCTCGTCGGCCCCCATCGCCAGCATTGCGGGAGGCGGACAGTTCCGAATGCCGGTCGACATGAACGACACGTACCGTGAGTTTCTGGTGGGTGTGGGCAGCGACGCCGGGAAGACGGTGATTGTCACCTCCGACGACTGCTGCGACTACCAGTGCATCACCATCAAGGAAATCGCCGACGGCACCATCGACCTCCTCCGCGAACCTCGCCACCAGCAGCAGACATACGGTACCGTGAAACTGGATCAAATGACTTCCCCTGCGGCGAAGAAACCGTGGTTCGCCTGGAAGATGTGGGTCTAGACTGCCAAGCTAGCTAGCGGGGAATCTGGGAATCAATTGGGATCATAGATGACCGCTCGACCGCTGTGAGCCGGTGACCTTAGTTATAAATATATAGCCAGGTATCATGCATATGTGCCGCATGCCGTTCCAGTTTTGGCTGAGGACTCGGATGCACTCGTCAGTGATGTATTTCTCATCAGAATCTCTTATAAATATTTCAGATCAATTCCGACAAAGTTCATTGTTCAGTATTCTCTCTGATTTCAGTGCCATTTTAGCAAATATGGGCAATTTCGTTAAAATGGCGGTATTCCATGTGCCATTTTCAGAGTGCCCACTCTAAACCATAGAAGCGACATCTAGGACAAAGATAGATTTCAAAGATCTAGGACTGTTGTAGATTTCAGAAGTCTAGAAATGTTATAGATTTTAGACTGAAAATTTTGAAAAATCTAGGACTTTTATAGATTTCAGATATCTAGGAATGATATAAATGTCAGAAATCTAAAATAGATGTAGATTTCAGAACATTTCAGAGTGCACGGTCTGAACAGTTAAAAGTGCCAAACTAACGGAATACCGCCATTTTAACGAAATTGCCCATAAATTCAATTTTGTCAATCGATAAATTTAAATGAGGGATGATTATTGCTTCTCTCACTGCCAGGAGAGGTAAATTGAACAGAGCATTACTGACATGGCTATGAAGCAGCTCCACATTTAGTAATTAGTTGACGGTGATCCAACCTAGAGTGTAATTAGGGCAGTGCGTGGCAAATTCTCTTTTAGCGTTCACTTGGATTATAGCATGCTTATGTTATAACTTAAGTCTAAAAAGAACTCAGAGACATCTTCAATCCTCAATTCTTTAGAGATACTTGTGACTTTAGAAACTGCAAGGACCTCTTGACATAAACATTAACGTCCAGTATGTTAGTACAGTAAAACTGTCGAATCAGGTTACCATCATGGTGTCAGGAGCTCTTCGACATAGCACGGACACAGCCACGAAACAGAAGAAAAGCACCTGTGCTATCGATGGGGGTAGTACCGAGCAGTCAAATATTAAACTAAAAGATCAATACTTTATTCCACACGAATTACACAACTCAATATCCATGTCACACTTTGAACAGGTCAAAACACAATTGTTTTTAGATGGGAAATTTCGTTAAAATGGTGGTATTCCATACGCCATTTTATATTCATTTCTAGGTCAGGTATAGCTTTCAGACCGCATTGTCTAAACTTGAAAGTGCCAAGTTTGTGAAATACCACCATTTTAAGAAAATATTGGTTTTAGATTGAGTCAATAGCAGGTGACACATCAACATCAACATTAATTGTCCAGTATGACCAATCCCCATTGACTGAAATTTCCCAAACTTTGCACCTGTCATTTGTGTCGTTAATGACTGAAAAGGCAATAGTAAAATTCACCCCATACAACAAAGTTTGTAGCAATACTTGAACATTGAACACACAATTGACATTCAACATTGCTACATGAACATCGATATTGAACACGTTTGCTGAGAACATGTTTGCATGTTTACTGAAGCAGGACGCGTTTTCTGAATTCCCTGCAGGCATTCCCCTCCAAAGAAACATAGAAATGTTACAAATTGTTGTTCATAGGGAATGTGACTCTCGCAGGGAAATGTGAGACATGGAATTTTAAGGGGGAAATCTATGCATTCTTGAGTGTTATGTGAAGATGTCCCCACCTCAAAATCAATTATGGGCAATTTCGTTAAAATGGCATATAAAATCCACCACTTTCAAAACAATTGGTCTGAACATCTAGGACAGATATAGATGTAAAACTGCTGTCATTTTAATGAAATTTGCCATAACTCAATTTTTAAACTTTGATATTCTAGAATGTAGATTTATGCCTGTAAAATATAATTTTAATGTAGATTTTAGTTTGCAAAATCAATACATTTTATAGATTTTGAAAGCTGGAATACAACGACTATGTAGATTTTGAATTTCCAATATTACTGATTTGTACATTTCAAGATTGTTAATGTAGAGCAATTCCTAGATTTTCAAAATATTAGTAATGCGTAGATTTCATTTGTTTAAACATTTTATAATTTCATGTATTGTAAAATTTATAAGATTTGTAAAATGTACCAACTGTAGAAATATTAGATTTCTATGAATGAACTACATGGTCTTGGAGAATGACAGCTTACAAGTGTTAAGTTAGTCTCCTCTTAACCCCTAAAGCCCCGAGGGTGTTTTCTACCAAAAACCACTCAAAACTACCACTTCTGCTGTATTCACTTATGGAAACCAATTTTTTTGTTTTTTCTGAAATTTAACCGTAGGATCTTGTACTTAACTTGTCTGAGATCATGTAGTAAAAATTTCATCAAATTTGACCGTACGGATTGGAAGATATTAGCATTCAAAGTTGAACAAAAAGTTTTTTTTCAAGAAGATGCTTAAATTGCCCGAAAAACTAAGATTGTCCATAACTTTCTCATCCCTTGTCCAAATAGAATGAATCAAAGCTTCACATGTAGGTAAGAACATAATATTTTAGGAAAAAAATTCAAAATTTTTTTTTTTGACTTTTTGTAATTTTTTTTGGGTTGCCCGAGAATCTTTATTTCTTGCTCATTGTGCCATAACTTTTTCATCCGGCATCCGATTGAAACAAAAATTATATATCCACAAAGCTCTTGCAAAGCTACACAACTTCAAAAAATCTCAAAAAACTTCACTTCAAATTGAGACAATAGGAACCTACCCGGACCCAAATTGTCCCCCGAGGGGACAAGCAGGGCTTTAGGGGTTAAAGAGGCCATTTAAAAGTTGATTGCCTTTTGGAGGGAAGGTAAAGTCCTTGAAATAATTTTCAGTAAATTTTTGTAGGAAGAAAGGTGGAATTGGCATCTAACCCAAGTCGTTTCATATTTTTTGAACCTTCTTGGATTTAGTTATGAATTTTCAAAGATTGCTGTCCTAGGCACCTGTTTGTGACTATAGGTCTTCCAAAACCTGTCCACTTCCAACTTGTAACGAGATGTGAAGAAATCAAGGAGATTGATTGGCTCTTGCAATAAATAATGCTTTTTCCTCGATGCATTCAATGGCTAAAGTGGTCAATTCAAGAACCTCCTCAAATCCATTCCAGAACTAATTGTAGGAGCAGTTTGAAGAAGATGGAATCAATTAGAACAGGCTTTGTTACGTGTCCAACCTCACGGTACCCGAGACAATTGATATGGGACAACTTACATCTTCTAAAATCTACCAAATATCAAGTGGAAACAACATAGAAATGTAAGATGTGTCAGTGTGTTGCAAAGTCTACTCTAATTTGGATTGCACACCGGGGATTTGGGAGTAATTTATGAAAATCCTTGCAAAGAAAATCTACAATTTCCTTTTGCATAGAAATTATTTGAAGATACCTCCATGATGACATTAGAACACAGGGAAACATACTGTAGAAACTAGGAAAAACTTGCAGGAAAAAACTACAAAATCTCCAAAACAGTCGCAGGGAATTCCAAAAGAGTCCGCTGTGTATGTATATCCCCCTGGCTGTTAACATGTGCAGATTCGCATTACTTGTCAAAATTCAGTGCTCAATTCAGAGCAAAGAAGATCGATGAAGCTCGTAAACCTCATCCAATACTCTCACTTGATTTCTAATCCGACCATAAACTTGCATACATCAAGACAGTACTACGCTGTGCCATCATCCAACGACGCTGAATAGTTGAAACAAGAATACGATATTCCACAAATGTCTGAACATCACACAACTCAGGATCAAACCTGACCGAAAGAATGGGTCCTCGACACTCTGAAGATTAGCCCATGCCTTCAATGATAACCCGGGTGATAACCTTCCTAATATGCAGTGAATTAAGCTGCTATTAGAAAAATAAATTCAACTACAGTAGTTTTGCCTCGTGGTCGTCTCGCATAAGAGTGCCCGGGGCTACACAATACTACACACAAAGTATACCATATCATATAATATTATATATAAGAGTGAAGTGAGCGGGTTGAGCTAAGGAGCCATTCCTTCACGACACAAGTCCTATTATATTGCTCGGCGCCGCCACTCTTGTCGAAACAGAATCGCCATCGTCCTCCACAGCGTGCTCTTCTGACAGCTTGAACGAGTGAACACTCATGCAACGAATGCAACTGATCCAATGCCAAAGCAGCACCATGCTCACTGCTGTCTCATGCACAGACGCACGGCGGCAATTAAGGTCGGCCTAGCCAGCGTACGTCAATGGAGAAGGGGAGCCACAATGGGAGCCACAATGGGACCAAGCGGAGGAATAATTGGCAGCGTCATCACTGGAGGCGTCGCAGCAGGAGGTGTGGCCACTGGCGGTGTCGCTGTTGAAGAAATAAATCCTAGGCCTAGCTGCAGGTAATCTGAGATGTAGGAGAAGGATATATAGGATAGAAGCTTGAGCGAATGCTCAATGATAGAGAGAGAACGCAGTGGGATGAGGAGAGCAGGACAAGCCTGTTCTTTTATACTACAGATCGAGAGAGGTACTATGGATCATCGACTCTTGAACTTCTGGCTGCTCCGTCGCGGCAATGAATCGACTGTAACAATTTATCATCAACTGCTGCTCCAGTTCTACCTCTGCCATGACGTTGGCGATTCTGAAGAACTTTCCCCAATTCTCAGCTGAGTTGTGAGGGAATTATGAACTCACGGCAATGTAACGACATGTCAAGCGGGCGTCCAAGACAGCGCGAAATTGAGAATGCAGGACAGCAAGTTTGCAAGTAAACTAATGAACTTTTTGAGTTGGCTCAATCCGAAGCAAGTTTCAGCGAGTTTTCTGGTTATAAGCTCAGCTAGTACGTTTTCTGAACAGAGGAGTGACGTTGCTAAGGCATGGCGCTCAAGGGTTTCCACTCAACTACTTGTGAGATTATAATTAACATATTCAGGATTCATCATTCTTTGTATGAAAATTTGTGACAATCGTAGACTTGTATGCTCAAGGAGAACATGCTATTGTTTTAACCCCTCAAGACTAAAGAGACCACTTTGGGGTTTTTTTAGAACTTGGGCAAGCTCTATGGACTTCATTATTTTATATTTTTGCATTAAATTTTTAAGATGGATGTTAATCATCTTAATCTAGTATGTGTGAAGCTTTGTTTCACATCATTCTTATAAATATTGCAAAAGTTAGAATAGTTTTTTCAATTTCAGCGTCAAATTGGGTAGCTAAAAGGTATTCTAAAAAAAAGATTAATTGATTTCTTTGGATTGTGTTGATTGATATCTACTCAAAAACATTTAAACCATTGAATTCCAAATAATGAGGTGGAAGTTATGAGGAGTTTTATTTTGCAGGCAATGAAGGCAAGGAAAAACAGATGATGTCATCTTTTTACCTTAATTTTGTATAATTTGAAAATAAAGATACAAAACAAAAAGATGCCAATTGTTTATTAAAACATAATCACCATTAAAATTAAAAGTTCTCAATTTCTTGTAAAAATTATTAGCAATTTAGTTTTTCTTTCATTTTATACCACCTTTTCTTTTATAGTTTTCTTAAAGATGAATATGAAAGTTTTTTTGGTTAAATTTTTTTACATAGAAATATTTTCAACATATTTTTTGTATATTTAGCTTCCTACTAGTTTAGGCAACTTTCTACCTAATATTTAATTAAAGTGCAAAAACTAATTAGATAACCCAAAATAATATATTAAAATTAGACAATTTTAATATTCAATTAAAATAAGTTAGGCATTCATCCAAATTTGTTTTGTAGCATTAGAGAAAATCACAGGCCTCAAGAGGGTTGCTCCAGAGTAACCAATCTAGTCTATTAATCAAAAATCTAGTCTATTAGTGCTCTAGTCTATTAATCGAAAATAGGCAGCCAGATGAATCTAGATGTAGTGCATTGTCAGCTTGTGTGAATTTCATGAAGGATGCCAAGACTTATAAATGAAAGTGTAACAAAGATATATTTAATAATCAACAACATCAAATAATACAATGATTAATTGACAAATGAAACAAACAAAGCCAAATGAAGTGGTTTTTGCAACTAGTTACTAAAAAAAATTTGAAATACTAATGATTTAGAAATAACTTCACAAACCACTTAATTCATGTGCATGAAGTGGAAAAAGAGAGTTATTTATATAATTGGGTTAGTAGTAGGTAAAAAAATCCATGTGGGATATGTAAATTAGGATTAATAGGAGCACAACTGCTAATAGTTAAATGAAAATCAAAAATTGTGTTCAAAGTCAAATTTCAAACCCTATTTAAGCATAGTAAAATATTTTTTTTCAAAAATCTTTAAACTAAAAAAAATTGTAGAATAAATCTAATTTTCATCTCCAAAACTAAATTTTGAGGTTTAGAAACTCTAATAAAAAGTTAAAGACAAAATTTAGAGAAGGTGTTCAAATCTCAAAGAAAATTTTCATCCAACTCTTTTTAGATTTTTGTCCATAACTTTTTATTGGATCCTCTAAACCTCAAACGAGTTTTTGGAGATGAAAACCAGATTGACTCTTCAACTTTTTTTAGTTCAAAGAATTTTAAAAATATTTATTCTACTATGCTTAAACGGGGTTTGAAATTCGACTTTGAACACAATTTTTGCATTTGACAATGAGTGATCTCTCTTCAAAATATCTCATATCCTTTGAGGATTCACCATGGACAATTGGTTTCTCTATAAAATCAACCACTTCATCTTTCATTTCCACCAATTGTCAATGAATTAAGACTATTATATTGCCATTCAAAATACTATTGATGATTGATGCATTGGACTAATAAAAACATTTGTTGTTTTTTCTAAAATTTGGTTAGAGTACAAGGTATGCAATAATTAGAGTTAAGGTGCTTTATAATACCTAAATTTTTATTATTTAATACCTTTTACTTGGATTTTAAACCACTGACAGTCATCCAATGTCATAGTGCAAGGTAATCACTTATAGGAAAAAAACTAGTCTTTAAGCAAATTTAAATGTTATCATGGGATCCTTTCAGCTGCTCTGGAGCGGCCTTCTAGAGGCTTGAGATTTTCAGTAATGAGCAAGATTTGATTAAGTGTTAGGGTTTAGGCTTCCTTATATATTTTTTGACCAAGCTTTTAGGAAGCTACAATATTGACTAAAAACACAAACTAAGTTTTTTTCCTAAAAATGTTGAAAGACAAAACTTTACATTTTGGAAGAGCTCAAAAAATTTACATTTTGAAGTTTAAGCGCGTTGAACTTGCAAATTAGTTAAGACATATACTCTAAAATTTTGATTTGAACAAATTAACTATAGTATCATAAGGTAGAGTTTGTAAAAAATTAAATAAAGATGAAGAGTTTAGCCTTTAGGTACAAGTAGCAATTTTGAAACTCATTTGAAGCAATACTGAAGAACTTTAGGAATTATTAGAATGATTTTAGTAACCATTGAACTTTAAATATTTAGAATGATGCCATTATTTAATAAAAAATTTAAGTATGAGTTCATTATACCTCCTAGAGGATCAAGCTTCATTAACCAAATCATAGCTTTATAGAAATCTAAGAAACATTTCACATTCCTAGCAAGAACTATAGAAGCCTTAGACAATTTTCCAACACTAGTTAATAATCTCTATCATGATAATTCATTTGAACAATATGAAGAACATTAACCCCTAACTAATTAAGCAACTATATATAGTTGTTCCAAAATTTCAGCTCATTTGTGTGTGGATAGTTAAATTCTTTTGACCACTCTAAAAAATTTTACAAGCAGTATTAAAGGTTGACTATTGGAAGATTTTTTTTCACTAAAAATAAAATAAATAAAAATTATATATATAATTTGAGAGGTCCTCAAAGGCATATATATATCATTAGTAGAAAGGTAAAGCTTGCCAATTTTACTTGATTTGAGATCTAAAAAGTAGTTCTTATCAATCTACTTTGAAAATGGTCCCAATAGAAAAAATGAAGTGTTTTTATGATTTTCACCATTGAAATTATAAACATGAAAGTGTTAATTTGAAATTATTTGCAATTTCTACTTATTAAAAAAAATTGCATTTCAACAATTGCAAAGTGGATTGTGTAATGAATCCAATAGGTTTTTGAAAGTGCATTTCATTGCGTTAACACAATTTCTAGTCAATTTGACTAGTTCATGTCACCTCAATCCCCCAAAACTCTTATATGCAAATTTCTCAAATATTGTGAGGGACAACCTACTAAAAATAGAATACATACATTTCTCTTGCTATAATCTCACAACTCCTATGCAATTCCACATTTCAAACTGGTATGCACACTAATAAGCAAGTTCTTTAAACATCTATCAATTAGATTTTGAAAAAAACACAATTTGCTTCATTGAGGATAACTTTAAGTCCATCTTCTTCATAGGAAAAACACACTTGGAAAGCCTTCTGTAGAGCCATCATCAAATCAGTCTCAGTTTCAATTGCCGTTACTTTAGAAACAAATATTCACTGAATTGCTAAACATTGCCTTGTTTTATGGGGTGGATGCTATAATTTCAGAGGAAACACTTCAAACATTACATGGTTCTCGTCTGTGGCAGCATGACTTGCACGGTATCAGTTTGGACAACTCAGGAAAAATCTTCAAACGCAAGGACACGTCCAATAGGCCTCACTAGACTAAAAGTTTGGTGGCAACCATGAACTTGCGCTGTTATGTGGAGAAATTGATCACCATTTGTTCTTTCAGAGGCATTTTAAAGTCATTTGGAAACATCAACTTTTCAGAAAATCTGACCTCGCACACCTTGTTGATCGAGGCGAACAAGCAAGAACCTTCACAAAACCATAACATTGGGACCAATCACTCTGATTTTCAAGA
This sequence comes from Antitrichia curtipendula, assembly GCA_951230915.1. Taxonomy (NCBI): domain Eukaryota; kingdom Viridiplantae; phylum Streptophyta; class Bryopsida; order Hypnales; family Leucodontaceae; genus Antitrichia; species Antitrichia curtipendula. Next base: position 24,134,482 of record OX579634.1, on the reverse strand, counting down.
ACTTTAACGGCAAGCTACAGCCTGTAACCACGGTACAACTATCTACGGAAACAACACTAGAAGTGGCTAGTGTTCCTCTAGGTGAGACTGAACGATACCCCCAAACTCAATCTTCATCTTCGTCAATTCTGTCTACTTTCAGGTTACCATTCTGAGCCATCAATACGCGGTAAATTTGCCTGGAGCAAACAGCGCCTACACGCTGTCCACCTGCGGAGTCAATGACACTCTCCCTCAGTATATCTTTTAGAAGTAACTCCTTCTCCAGATCCTGCAAATTAAACAAAAACGTCACAAAAAGTTTAGTTATGGTCAGCGTGTAGAGTACTAAATTCAGAATCTGCAATGGTAGATCCAGAATCTGATAAACTGCTACTGAAGAAAAAACAAAGATAAAAAATACAGGAAATTAAATGCCTCGGACATCGAGATGCATGGAGTCAATCGACAATGACTAAGAGAAGCTTACCGTCTTTTCATTGTCGAGATAAACTCTAAATAAAGAGCGCATACTAGGGTAAATTCTCCCTATTGCAATTGCGCATGGTCCGGACACTTTCGGAATTGCCACAAGCGCTTTCAACCTTCAAAAGAAACGATACCAAAATTTCAGTTTGTAAGCTCCCTCGCTATTCCAAAGAACGAGATCAATGATACCAATGACCGTGATGTCCTAACTACAACTTACCACAGACTTTTTCTAATTTCTTCCTTAAACGGATCACCGGACCGAACATGCTCCCCGTTCTTGCTTACAGAAAGTCGCGTCAGCTTTGGCCTGTCTCGTAACGGAAAATTAGTAGAGTTTAAATCAGCGGGAACTGAGTCTCACAAGCAAGTCCGTCAAAAACTACGACACAATTTTCAGCTACTAATAAATGAAATCGTCGGGGAGAGGCAAGCCTACTCGTATAAAGCGTCGGCAAAACTGTGCATTAAACCCGTCACGTGATCAGCAACATCAGCTTCGTCGATGCACAGTCGTGAGTGCACACCAGTGAAGTTTGTCGTCAAACCTGCCAAAGCCTGAAATCTGATGATTGGTTAAACGAAGCTCACTATTTCTAAAACCCTATCAATATTCAAAACTTGTGTGGGAATAGGCCAAACGATGACCAATACTGTCAATCAATGTTACGCAACTGCAACCTTTCTATCATAATCTGAGGCTTAAATTACTCTGCAGAAACATTGGTATCAAAAATCTCACAGTAGGACCTAATTCACAGTAGGACAAACACCTTCTCAACTGGCGGACGCTGCCATCTACTAGCATTAGCTCGGTCATTTGATTGATACTGAGCTTGATCCCTGCAACCCAAAATCGCTTAGTAAATCTTAAGCTTCATCAAAAGAGAAGCATCCAGTTTGATCAATTTCAAAATATTTTTGAGATAGGTGAGGGTTATGTATCAAAACTTCTGGCAGAATTAGAGCGCTTACTTCACTTGAAGGAAAAACATCATCTTGTTCACCAAATAGCAGATTGTAAAGTCAGGATATAATTGTTGTGCTTTTTGAACATGGGAAGTCAATAATGATTCAGCAACCATTGTTGCAAACTCTTTAGCTTCAAAGACAAAAAGAATGTACTGGATATGCACATCCTCGTGAATCACCTGTACACACAAACAACATGCAAATGTTCAATTATTGGATAGCCTTTGACTATTATTTCAAACTGCTGTAACCAAATTCACAGAAGTACTTACTAGCATCTGCATGACCACAATGAACCCTTATTCAAAACATACCTGTGAACTTATACACTCGCCTTGACTTCCAAGAACTTCAATATCTTCGGACTGATCAAACTCTTGGCTCTCTAAACGGAGCCTCTTCGTGCACCAAGTTATGGAGTTATGGATTGGATTTGAAGCAAGTCTATAATGCAGTTTCTTCTCCGAAAATCGTTTCAAGAGCTGACCTGCATTGTTTGAACCAAACGATGAATATCAGAAAAAACTGCTGAACACATTCTGGCTTGTTCTGACAATAGCATAACGAGAAATGAAAGGTGTGCAGAGGATAATAGTTCTCGATGAAATGACAAATTACAAATGAAAATGAAAATAGGGGCATGTCGTACCTCCAATCGATCCATTTTCAGCAACTTTGACATCTACAGACGCTATCATGTGCTCAAGAGCAGCCTTTCTTTTGAATCTTGCCACCTCATGTTCAGCTTTCCTCTGTTCTTGTGCTGCCTTCTTTGCAGCAAGTTTCCGAGCCTTCTCTTCCTGGTGACAAACACCAAGAGAGGTTGAGACTGGGACAGAAGAGTGGCACGGCAGAAGTCATGAAGGGACTCAGAGATCCGAGGCGTAAGAGCAAAGCTGCAAGTGTACAGATTCCGTTCTGAACTTTTACAAGCAATCTACATCTCCTTCGTGATCATTGTCTATTGTCAAATAGGAAGAGACAAGAAAACACAAGCGGCCTTCCAACTAGTTGAATACACATATGTGAAGGACAAAATTACTTTGCAAGATTCTAACAAAGTGGTTCAAGAGTGGGAACACGATTACCTCTTTCTTTTTCAAAATCTCTTCTTGCTGCTTTTTTTTGGCTTCTTCCTTTTCTCGCTTTTTCTCGGCTTTCTGAGCTTGTTTTCGTTCCAATTCCAGCTCTTTCTCCCGTAGCTTAAGTTGTCGATCCGCGTCACAGATAGGATTCGCAAAAGAAGCAACATCAGATTTCTTTTGCTTCTTACGCGGTCTCTCAATCTCCTCTAACACTTCAGAGGGCATGTAAGGCTCTTCAAACGCGTTAGGAGCCGAATCCATTGTGGGTATTTGTTTCATTAAGTCTTCAATCGATAAGATTTCTATTTTTCTCCGAGAGAAATCTGGCATCTTCTTCCGTGTCTCACTCATCACAGTGGTTCCCTGGTATTCAAGGTCAACTACTGTAGCACTGGGTCTTCTACTGCAAGAAGGCCATTCTGTCACGCAATCATCCACAACAGTGGATTTCAAATTCCTAGTAATTTCTTTTAAAATGATTGGCTCCGGCTCCGGCTCCGAATCCGAATCCAAACACACTACATGACCAGTCACTGCGCCCACCCCACAATATAACATTTGTTCGAATCAGTGAGTCATCAGAATTGTACAAAGAAGAATTGAAACACTTTTGAAAAGAACACAAAACTAGTACCTGGAGTTATAGGAAGGCATTGTCGAATTCCCGGTCGGGATCTAGGTTGAGCTTGAGAACGAGGAGTGCTCCCAATGCAACTCAAACTATCCTCATCGTCGGACAGAGCCAGAAACTGCACAGCTCCTGCCATACTGCCTCCTGCTACTCTACTGGATACAAATTGCACTACCCCGATTTCGGTTCACGAACAATAGTGCACTTACGCCGCCATCTTGGCACCCCGCTTGGAATAGAACAACACAGCTACTTCTGTAATGAACCAGACACCATCTGCAGGGCAAAAATTGCATACTATCACGACGGCAGTGAAGTTATCCACAAAAGAGTGCTTCTTCCGAAAGCTCCAGATCGAGCATAACTTCAATGAAAAGCAAACGACACAAGTTGACAACCGCATTGATAAAAATCTAATACGCTCCCTTTTTCCATTAAATTATACAGACAGCACCAAAATTCAAAAACAAGGAGAATAAGAAAATGGTGTTCATGATCCTGTCAAGGCATATACTCTAATTTTGAATGAAGACAAACATCCCATACTACTAGCATCTCTTCAGACGTGGTCTGTCAAGTAATATGCCCAAAGACGACAAAACTAAAATAAATAAAAATTTAAAAACTGAGCCCCATAATAGTCGTAAGAGCTTAAATCCTGGTTTTGCGAAAGTGACTAACTAGAGCCAATAAGGAGCTCAGGCACCAAGTCCTGCAGAAGAGCCAATAACGAGCCATGATCCCGAGAAAGGCTACAGACTCAACTCGCAACAATTCACAACTCAGGTAAAAATTATTAAAAATAAGGCTAAGCAAACTGAAAAGGCACCTCGCAAGCTCGAAGCAGGATTACAAAGATCATCCCAAACAAATGCCACTGCAAATGGAACCCCTGGAACTGACACTGTCATCCACGCACCAATTCGCAACTCGTGATATCAAGAGAAACAAGTACCATCCGCAGTTCTGATGCATGCCAAAAACGAGACCACGTGACTAAACTGAAGCGGCAGTCGAATCACAAGAGGAATCGAGTGTCTCAAGATGGAATTGCAAGCGGCATGTGCATACCCATGAGCACATTCGGAATTGCAGTGCACCCAGTGCCATTCCATTCACCACTCCCTCTAACAACCAATGACTGATGAGAATTTGAAACATGGACCGTGAACACCAAACAAACCCACCTCCGAGAACATCAAAACTACAACCCTCCTCTTTATCTCTGCCCTCCTTCAAGCTTCTCAGTTCTAGCTCCCGAGACCATTCGCTTCTCCAATTGTCACATTCTCGTTGAGGAGCTTCACATCTACTCCACAAATGAACTCAGAATCGTAACCCCAAATTCTTTCAATCGGTTCTGTCCCCCAAAAAAGGTTCAGGGATTGGGACAACTCATAGTCGCAAAATCCGAGAAGAGAAAAAAGATAATCGTGAAAAGATGATGAGAACAATTCACAGCGAAAGAATGGCGGGAGACTCAGAAACCCTAAACCCTTCTGTCCGATCATCGGTTGCTCCACTAACTCGGGAGCAGCAAGGGTAACTTACCAGTACAGTAATAATAATGCAAGCCGCAAGATATCATGAATGATGAAGAGTTTGTTGGGGTAGCAGCACAGTCCGGGAAGTTTTTGAGCGTAACCGGCTAAAATCCTAAATTTTCTTGGACCAATCGGTTATTTGAAGCATTCTCCCGGCTAGGCCTATTTAAAATAGAGAATATTCTCTGATTTTCCTCTTAAATGATCGGCTTTTTTCCGAAGAAAAAGAAAACAATTAGGCAATTCTTGATTTCAATCGGCTAACTTGTAACTAAATGCCGGTACTCCCCGTTCATTGGGTAGCAGGTCAACAAAGTGACCATTTAGTAGCTGATTCTCAGTTTGGGGGAGTTGAGAGGTATATTTTCAGTAAATTTTCCTTGAAATATACGGTAAAGGGAATTGGCATCAAATTCAAGTGGTTTCATATTTTTTAAACCTTTGTGGAATTAGTGATAAATTTTGAAGTAGAAATCATATGAGACTCTAAAAGCGTCTACCCTTTTATATATTAATTATTGGTATGTTGACAAATGCAATTGATACAGTGAAGAAAGCAATATGTATCTTATGTTTTATGCTTTTGGTTACTTCATGGACCTACCTTAATATAATTAACCATGCCTCTATAGATAGGTGAAGTAAATTTCTTCTTCTAGTACCTACAACAAACCAAATTAATGGAGGTTATTATTTTTAGAGCTTGAAAGGGAGGGGGGGGACACATTTTGCCTATATCTTTGTACAAATATATTATTTTCATCAATTTTGATTAATTAGTAATAAAAAAAAAAGGTCACCTTTTAATTTAAAGATTGATTTGGATGAATGAAAAGGTGTTTGGACAATACTTTGGCTTGAAGTCCGGAATATGAATGTTGAAGCACTTAGGGGTTAAGTATTGTACCGTAGACACAGTACACATTAGGTTAGATAGACAAAGACCTTATTCAATCCTTTGAGGGATTTGGGCCATCAAATTTAATGTAATAAATTTGAAAATTCTCAAAAAAATTAAATTTAAAATTTGTTTTAAAACTGATTGTGTTGATATTTGTGACCCAAAGTAAGAATCCAATTTGTCAAGGCATTTGAATTTATGTAAGAATGGAATCTAAAAGGTTTAGGAGCATGATTTAAGGAACAAAATGGGTTGGTCTACTTTAAGTCTATTTTTTAGTGTTATTTTTTAAGTAATTAATAATTATCATATATTGGTATATATTCCTACTTTTTTGAGTATGCAACAATTACAAACAATGGATTTCATAAGGTCTTAATGTCGTGCTTGTTTTAGGAAAATTATAAGATCATTTTTAGTAAATAAAAAAACTATTATGGATGCACATTATTATTAATTCTAAAGGTTCTTAGTTACTCTTTTGGCTATTCAAGCAATTGATTTCACATAATACATATGAATTTTTTGGAATATTTAAAAATATATATAATTTCAATTGCTATTGCAATCTTTGAACATTTGTTTACACTAGAAGAAAAATGTATCTGCCACAATTGACTAAAATGCGACTAAGTGTCCTATACAACTATTCTACAACTGTAGCTCTCTCTATTTGCACCAAATCTTGCTTCATTGTTTTACATCATTAGTACATTGTTTTAGTCGCAAAGTAGTCATAGAATGAAGTATTCAAATTTCTTTTACTTGCAAAGAAGTTGTAGAATGAAGTGTACAAATTTGTTTTTGTTGCAAAGTTGTTGTAGATTGATGTTTAAGATTACAAGAGTTGTAGCAAAGTTGTTGTAGAGTTCAAATTTAGAATGAATGTGAGCTATTCTCTAGGCATCCAATGTTCATCACAATTGTCAATGTGGACTAGTCTACACCATGATATCTACCACATTAATTTGCAATCTCAAAAAACGACTAAGAAATGACTAGGAAACAATCCCAATTGTAAAATGACAATAGTCATTTCTATTTGTTTTATAGTCATTTCTTAGTCATTTTCTAGTCGTTTATATAGTCAATTTTTGATTGTTTTATATCAAATGTCTCATATCAATCGTCAAGATTACTATTAGGTTGGACACATAAGACTTGTAAGTAGTTGTACTCTTTTGTAATGAATTATGTTAATAGAGTTCCAAGATTTCTACAATCTGTAGATTTTAAAAATCTACTTTTAGATTTTCAAAATCTACAAATTTTACAAGTCACAAATAAGTAGCAAATGAGTTACAAAGAAGTTACAAATGAATTGCAAACAAGTCATACATTAGACACCAACAAGTTGGACAACTCGTCGATTAAGTGACTGACTTCTTGTGGCATCAAATACCACACAAGCAACCATGTCAAAAGAATTCATCAACAAAGTTCCAAATAGACTCTCGGATGAAAAACAACCCCTATTCGCTTTGTGATTACAATTTGACATACGACTTATCCATAATGATTGTGGGGTTCTAGATTCTCACTAATCACAAATGTTCGGTGCAATCTGAATACAAGTTGTTCTTTGTAGTCGCAATAACCCTCATTTTCTTCAAGTGTTATATGTGAAAAATAATTTAAACAATCCCATTGCTATAAGGCAACTATTCTATAATGGACTTCTCTAACTATATTTTATATGGCTTAAGATAAATATTGAGAGCAATAGTTTAGAAAGTGTTTGGTTATGAATTATTTTATTGAAATACTTATTAATAGCCCCTAATAAGTTCAAGATAGTTTTGTATTTTCTAAATATCCACTTTCTATATATACAAATTTAATCACATATTATAATCACATTCAATTACATCAAGGAACTTTGAATTCTACTATAAAGTAATTATTTTGTTTCTTTCAGAAGGAATAAATAAATTACATACAAAGTTTGATATATTCTAAGAGATGATGAAATATGCAGATTATTTTTTCGTTTAGATTATAATATCTGAAATTTCATGAAAACATAATACATTAGATTCTAAATCAATGACGTTAGTGTGTGAGCCTAGAAATACGAGTCCCTACAAGCCTTGAGCCTAAAAATAAGTAGGTACCCTACAACCATTGCAGGTACCTATAACATATGTATCTATAATATATCTATTTATGATATAAGTACCCTATCACTATAGAAGGTACCTATAACATATTTATCCTATAACCAACAATGCTAGCACATGAGCATAGAAATGTGAGTCTACTAGCCTTGAACCTTATTGTAGGTATGTACCTACAATCATTTCAAAGTGTCTATAACATATGAACTTATAACATAGGTACACTCCAAAATTGTGATGATGAAACATCATAGAATAATGATTAATGATGAATTTTATATGAAAGTCGTAACATATGATTTATAAATTGTATCCATACAATTAGATCTATTATTACACTAATTAAAATTTATCAATAAAAATTTAATTAAAAAATTGGAAATCTCTTCTAAAATTAGTTGGATATTGAACATTTGTAATTATTACAAAAATTCTTCCGAGATATTTCACTAGGGTTACTTTTGAAACAATGTGACTATATGAGACCTACTATAGGATACATTTTAAATGTTGGAGTCAATAATTTAAAAAGTATTCAAGCTACTATAGCATCCCTTTTTTGAAACATATCATATTATAATTACTATATTATACACTATAATGAAATTATCCATAGTACATAATTTGTAAATCTAGACAAGGAGTTGTTGAAAAGAGAAGGGAGGAACTTGCATGAGGAGCTTCCATTTTCCATTTGCAAATAGACAAAATATTGAGCTTGTTATTATGGGTTATATATGTGTAAATAGTCAAGTTTAAAAAAAAATAAAAGCTATTATTGTATTATATTCTTAACCCTAAACTTTGAAACCATCATATTTGCTAGCACATTTTGTAAGATTTTAGGACCCTAAGCCCCCTGCATTTGTAAATGCATAAGTCAAACTTAGTAATATAATATTATTTGTGGGATTTTCAATTTCTGTGATTTTTTTCCTATTACAATTGTATGGTTCATTTGTATAATATGTTTGTATGAATTGTTTGAGATATAATGTATGTACTTATATGTGATATTTGTATAGATTATATTTAATATGAACTATTTGATCTATGATGTTTGATATGTGATGTTTGATATGTGATGTTTGTATGGGTTGTATTCAACAGTAGTTAGAATGTATATGATGTACTACTCAACCTTAAAATCTCATATAGATTTTTGAATCACACTAGGGATATGTTTAAATGACTCAAATTTTAGTTTTACCTACCAGAGGATGTAAAAAAAAAAACCATTAGATGTTTTTTTGGACCTTTAAGAAATAGTTTCAAGGTTATTTTCCTTACTATATATGAATAGCGGTATTGCAGTCCAATTATTAAATAATAACAACAACAATAATAATAATAATAATAATAATATATTTATTTTGAAAATAAATAAATAAATATTGTCCGATGTAGTAATCTCTTGGCCACATCAACTTACTGGTACAACTAAGTTCCTACAATCTAGGAACTCCAGCGAAGTCACGGAGGCTTGAAAAAACATCTAATGCAAAATTAGAAATAGAAAAAAATCAGGATATATCTATTATGAATTAACCCCTAAAGGACCAAACACCGTTTTTTGACAACATAGCGATTTTGGGCAGCTCACTATGACCGGAATTTTTCATTTTCTTCTTTGAAATTTTCACATAAGATGTGCCCAAGGAGTAGCTTTAAGGTCCAACAATTTTCGTAACTTTTGACTACATGGTTAAAAAGTTATTGCATGATATGTCATTTTCATTGTTCGGCGGGCAGACGGGGCAGCAAAAAAAACTTCTTTAAAAATCACTTTTAAAATAAAATAAAATTTGAAATTGGTTCTTTAGATTTATATGTACGTGGGAGGCTTTGAATCATTCCATTCCGATCAATGAGTCAAAAGTTATGAGGATTCTTAGTTTGAGGGTAGTTATGGAATCTCTACTCTAAAATAAACTTTGAAGTCCTTTATTTAACTCGATTTTCAATATTTTTGAAAAAAAATAAAAAAATAGGGTGTAGATTGTTTATTACAACATTACAATTGTTGGGATTGGCATTTTTCAATTTCATAAATAAATTCTTGACAATTTAGTGTTTTGAATCATTCTCTACCTCTTCCTACTTACTATTTTTTTCCTATATGTTGTACAATTCCAAATGATCTGAAATTTTTCAAGCATGTAGCCAACTTGCCTTGAAGAATAAATGCAAAGAGTAACCATCATTTTGGACATATTTTCATACAAATGTGACCTTGTGAAGGGCAGCTGCCCGTTTTTTCGCAGGGACAAAAAAAGGGTTTTTGTCAACTCAAACGCTATTATCTTGCAATTCACTATGTGGAAAATTCTGAAATTTTTTCCACATCTTCTTAAACAAGTTTACTACAAGATCCTACGGTTACAAGTGTCCAAAAATGTTTTTTTTCTAAAATTTGGCAATAGTATTAGAAATGGCAGTTTTGGAGTGGTTTTGGTGAAAACATAGTCAAAAACCTTTAGGGGTTAATAGCTAAATAGTCTCCATAATAGAGAATTTTGATTTATGCCTATATGGATTACAAGGTATAGTAAAATACCAAAGAAATTGTTTTCCCTTAAAAAAAAATTATGGTTATTTTATAGCTTTTTTTAATAAAATTTTATTCATATAATTTTTTAAGGCCATTTTTTTAACACAAAAAATTTATCTCTTGAGGTGAAAATGTACATCTATCTTCTAAATTAAAGAACATTTGTCGAGCAAAGTCTTAAAGATCTATGTCATAAAAATGTTAGAAAAGTAATTCAAAATCTACAAACAATTAGATGGATAAATTAACTAAGATTTTATGTACTTGAGACTTATTTAGATTCATCTACTATCAAAAATTTGAAGGCTTGGTCCATGAAGGATTGAAGACTTGGCGTTCAAATGTTGAACAATTGATTAATACAAACATGCATTGAGATAAAAGAATGTTGGTTTCTTCATCCTTCTAAATGTTTGTAGTTTTATTTATTGATTCATTGATATTTGTACAGATTTTGATGATTGAGCTTTATAAATATTCTATAGTTCAAGAGGATATAAGTGTGTTTTACTCCAAGAATTAATTTTTTTTCTTCCATAAATGGCCCCTAGAAAACAACTTTAAATTATTTTTTTTAATATTTTAATTATAATATAAACTTAACATTTTGAATTTGGTTTATAGTTTCTACAATGCACAAAAAATAATGTCCCCTTGTACAATTTTTGATGGCTTCTAAACTTTAAAATTTACTATTTCTAAAATGTTTGAATATTTTAATGTATGGTACAATGAATTTGAATATATACAAAACAAGATATTCTATCCTATGCCATTCAAAATTGAGGTTCTATGGCTTAAAGTCTTATTTATTGGAGTTTGAAGTGAGAAAACTATGCATTGTCACTTTGTACAAGTCCACTCCAAAATACAAATGTAATCAAATAAAAGTAGGTTGAGTTTTGAAATTTAAGGTTAAATTTCTTCTAGTAGGTAGTTATATGACATGAGTCACCAAATGTTTTATTTCTATTTTTAGATCATTAAAAATAAAAATAAAAATAAAAATTGTATTAATTACATTTCTAAAAATATTTTTTGTATGAGAGAATATTCAAATAGGATTGATAATGAAAATCTAAATATTAAATTAATATTGTGCCTTACTCACCATCAAAGTATTGTCACTATTTGGTCAAATTAATATTAAATGAAACGTTCAAAAATATAGATTTTAGAGACGATATCTTTTAGCAAACTAAATTTTTTATATTTGTTTTATATGTAAATAAATGTAAAAGATAGTCCTTTTTAATTTGGTCCAAGTACTCACTTTTCAAACATTTTTTTAATTTAAGAAAAAAAACCGTGCATGTAGTGTATATAGTGCACAAAAAAATTTAGTCCAAGAATTTGGACCCGGTAGTTTGCTATGACCAATGTAAAAAAAAAATTGTGGTTTAAGTTACAATTGTATGGTATTTGATTAATTTTAGAAGAAATTTTTAGTTGTTGGTTTAAACTTTGATTTGTACATATAAGTTGTGTAGCAATAAATCCAATTGTATTGATATGATCTACGGATTATATATTACAACTTAAATTTGAAAGTAATTATTAAATTATTTCTTAAAGTTTAATTTTATAATACATCTTCACAATGCTGAAAATTTGGACTGTTCTAAAGGGGAGAACAACTTTCTAGAATGAACTTCAAATTTGCAAGATTTTGGGGGAAAGTTATATTTTCAATTGTTCTAAAAAGTTTATAGAGAATATTTTGGAATTAAATTTAGTTATTTATAGTTATAAATATTAGTTTCTTTAACCTCATATTCTTAACGTGATTATAATTTTAGATTTGACATGTAAATAGAGGATTGTAAGACTTGAAACAACTTCCATTATTATAATCCCTGTGTGATTAAATATTATAATCTTCAATCCACATATGGGATTTTGGTTGTATCCATTTTATATATTTAATACATAGTATGTGTAGTCTAAAATACTACTACATAATTCCAAATCCATTGTTAAAACTTATCAAAAGTTTTGGACATTCTTTTACTAACACATGTTTTGTGTTCATGGAAAAATGTCTCAACTAACTATTTCAAAACTAAGAAGCTCAAAGCAATCATGTATGTGGCTACTTTTACATTGTTCTTTCATACGTGGCTTTTTATTATCTTTGAAATATTAAAGCTAAGAATTGATGACAGATAATTATGTGCTACACCTATTATTGACCATGACAAAGTGTTGACCCTTACATTTGGATGTAAAATTGAACCAATATAACATCCAAAATGGTGAATAGTAGAGGGATTACAAGAAAGAGCTTCAATCCTTTTTTCCTTGATTGGCGTGAAATAAGGACATGTTCATACTTAGTTCCATTTGTAATTGTTAATAATTACAAGAACGATGCCAATACTACATATATCTACTAAAAAGAGTCTCTATTTATCTTATTGAAATTCATTAGTATATTTAATATTGATATTAAAGTAATACTTTATTGAAAATGAATTTGAGCAATGCTAGGTGTGATTTGAAGAAGAAGTGTGTGTATATGGATATGTAAGTATTGTATATGGCTTGTATTAAAAGAAATTTGAGAGCATAGGAAACAATTGTTTGTTTTTGAATTGTTGTTATTTATGAAGATGTGAGTATTTGATAGCTATTTGATTTATGTTGGTGAAGGCTATTTTTGTTGCAAATTTTAGAAGATTAAATATTTTTAGACAGGAATAAACTAATGTGGTGTGAGTGGTATTGTTAGCTCCAACAATTTTGACAATTAGTAGTTGAGTGCTCCACCTAAGAGATTGTATTATGTACAAGTGAATGATATTTTGTCTATTTGAAGTGAATTCATTCTTGTGAAAACTGAAAAGCGGTCATTACAAAATGAGTTCTATGAATTGTATCATGTATTCTTTAGAGGATGTTAGAAATGTAATTTTTAGAAGGATAAAAGGGTAACTATGCCTTCAAAAACACCACCTAGTAGCTCTTAATGAAAAAGAATTTATTCACCCGCAATCGAATAAGAATACAAATATATGTATAATATATCCATATATATATATATATATATATTTATTTATATATGAATACAAATTTCTATATATCCAATAATATTGGTTGTTGAAGTAAATGAAATATTCCAATATATGAAATATCAATAATTCATGAGTAATTTCCAAAATGAAGTTGACCTTAAATTCTTGAGGGCTAGATCAAAGATCTAATTTTAAACATTTCTATCTTAGTACACCATTAAAGAATGATGTGATTATCCATTTGTTTTTACTTTATAGGTAGCTTTTGTAAGATGTGGTTATTGCCACAACTATCCTTTCATAAACACCAATACAATGTAGAGTTGGTGGTCATTTTGGATAATGAATGGGATCATGTATAATATTGTAGCCAGGTGGTGGCTTTATAAAGAGGAAATTTTTGTAAATTTTATTATTATTTTATCTGGGCAAAGTTTTTATGATATTGATGTTTTTTGGGTATACATGGATGGATTTTGGATTGGTCTAAGTTACATTTATAGCCTTCTACAATCTTTACATTATGAAATTTTATAATTTAATCTTTGTGCATCCAATAATTGTGCAAACATTTTGCTTCTTGAACATTTGCAAAATGCCTTCATCGTTTCTTTTTGAATCCCTATAGTGCAATGAAGCTTATTCAAATAGTTTTAGGACCAATAACCTTACATGATTGCTTCCACTAAAATTGTTATCTTACACTAGAAATGCATTTTGTTTCTATCTTGGTTTCTATTCACTACTAGGAGACCTAAGATTGATTAAAGGTATGATATTAATAATGAATTGCACACCAAAGTCTCTAGCACCAAATTTTCTAGTATTGATGAAGTTTTTGCAAAGGATTTGAGACAATTGCTTTCAAAGTATTTGACCCTATTCATGCCTTGTGACTATTTGTGTCACTTTGTGAAGGCCCCATTATGTCAATGAAAAGAGACTGAATGATTCACTTTTGAGTAAATGAGCTCAAGGGTATTGTTGGCATGTGAAAGTTGCACTTTTAAAGTGCGCAAGCAACAAATTTGAGGTGACTTAGTGAGATAGGGTCTTGTCCCTTTTGGGTACAAAACATTAAGAACATCTCTACTTTGTACTATGAACAAGGGAATTTTTATTGTTTTATTGTTTTTCATTGAATTGTATATTCTACTCAAGATACGCTAATGACAAAGTCATCAAAGAATCCTAGTACAATTTGAGGAACACACAACAAACAACCAAGTTTGTTGGGCCAACATTATACTTTGGCAAACTCATTAACCATTGTCATGGGACCACGTGTCAAGCCACAACGTCCATATTTCAAGCGACTTTGCTTTGTAGGCTCGCATTCAATCGCTAATTGCAACCGCTTGTGCATTAACCCCTAAAGGACCAAACACCGTTTTTTGACAACATAGCGTTTTTGGGCAGCTCACCACGAATGGAATTTTTATTTTTTTTCTTTGAAATTTTCACACAAGATGTGCCCGAGGAGTAGCTTTAGGGCCCAACAATTTTCATAACTTTTGACCACATGGTTAAAAAGTTATGGTATGATATGTAGTTTTCATTGTTCGGCGGGCAGCCCGGGCAGCGAAAAAAACTTCTTTAAAAATCATTTTCTAGAGAAATAAAAATTGAAATTGGTTCTCTAGATTTATGTGCACAAGGAAAGCTTTGAATCATTCCACTTTGATTTATGAGATGAAAGTTATGAGGAATTTTAGTTGTGGGTAGTTTGCGGGTAGTTATAGAATCTCTACTCTAAAATAAACTTTGAAGTCCTTTATTTAACTCAATTTCAATATTTTGGAAAAAAATACAAACACAAGGTGTAGATTGTTTATTACAACATTACAATCGTTTGGATTGGCATTTTTCAATTCCATAATTAAATCCTTAACAATTTAGTGTTTTGAATCATTTTCTACTTCTTTCTACTTACTATTTTTTTCCTATATGTTGTACAATTCCAAATGATCTGAAAATTTTCAAGCATGTAGCTAACTTGCTGTGAAGAATGAATCCAAAGAGTTACCACCATTTTGGACATTTTTTCATACAAATGTGACCATGTGAAGTGCAGCTGCCCGGTTTTTCGCAGGGACAAAAAAAGGGTTTTTGTCACTTCAAATGCTAATATCTTGCAATCTACACGGTGGAAATTTCTGAATTTTTTCCACATCTTCTCAAACTAGTTTACTACAAGATCCTACGGTTACATGTGTCCAAAAATGTTTTGTTTTCCAAAATTTGGTACTTGTACTAGAAATGGCAGTTTGGGAGCGTTTATTGTGAAAATATAGTCAAAAACCTTTAGGGGTTAATTGAAGCAAGTGTTGCCCACACTTGATCTTGTTCCTCATCATTGGAAACCATAAAATTACTCAACCAGGTTGCATCCACCATCATCATTGGTGGGCTTTGCAACATTAGCTAAAAGAAGGCTTTTACAACATAGGAGTGGACTTCTTGTTCTTAGACAATGCATTACTTTGTAGCAGCTATCCTAGAATAACCCTAAAGTGATAGTTAATCACTCTATTGTCTCTTTTCAAAGTAAAGATGCTCTACAGAATATGCCCATATAAGGATTTAAATATTGTGGCTATTTTAGGTGAGTAAGATGACTATTATTGGTGTACTATTTGTTGTTTTTGGAGTGGCACTTATAGACTACATGGTAGCACACTTTAGTAATTCATAATTGATATAGCTTTCTCTCATACTTTCCCACATGTAAAGAAAAAACTATTCCTTCCCACTATCTTTAGGGGGCACATCAAAAATTGTGTCACAAATAGGGTTAATTACCTTAACCTTGAAAAGACAAGCCTATGACCACTTTTTCAATCTTCAAAGTCCTTCTTTTTGTATGCTCCCATTTTACAACTATACATGAATGAATTTCTTAAAATTTATTTTAAAAAGATGTAATCACATGTCTTCTATAAGTTTTAAAAATTTGCTTTTTAGAAACTTGAGATAACTGCAAATTTTTTATTAAAAAGTGGAAAAAATTCATATCAAATACATAATGTGCTTCAAACTCTAAAAGTTTCTCTATAGATGTACATTATAGTTAGAATATTATGGTGCAAATGTATATAACTGTATCATTCTAAAATTAGGAAATTACCAATTTATAAATATAAGCCCAAAGTTTGAATTGCAAAAAAAATTGAATTCTAGGAATTTTTCAAAATTTAAAATTTCGGTAGAAACTAGGCCTAATATGGTTCATTTTGTGAGGTAATTTCAAAATCCAAAAAACATTATTTTTGGCTAAAATTCATTTCAAGATAGAGAAGTTGAAATTGCTAAGATATACTATACGGTGGCCAATGGATTTGCCATTTTCTTATGCACAAAAGTCAAAAATATTACAAAGAGGGAAAATCCAACACTTTAAATTGAAAATGCATTGAGGCAAGTCCCCCAAAATTTGCATGAAAAAACTTTCCTATTTTTTTCCAAGGTTAACTAAAATTAAAGTACAATTGTGCTAATGAAGCATAATTTGTATTAGACTAGCAATACTCTCATCGTGCACAAAAGCAAATACTCTATTATAGTGGAACTTCTATAAGTCAATAACCTCTCAAAAGTAATATTATTCCTTCAGTTCTGACCTAGAAGCATTGAAGATGTACAAAATAAGTTTTAAAAAAAAGCGACTTTCATTGAATTTGGAATCCAAATGTTGTTGTGGTGGATGTGACTTTAGTCCAGGAGTGCCACAAAATTGCAACCCACTAAAAAAATCTTCAAATGTCATTAACCCCTCACCTCTTTAGGTGACCAAAACTATCTACCAGTCTACGGTGCAAATTCATGCTTCCTTTGAGATCAACTTCAAATTGTACAAAATTGAATCAATGGAAATCTAATCGGAAGTTCGGAACATACTAGAGTATTTGGTCCATCAATTGGTGTGGTTACATTGTGCTGATTCCATCCCTAACTCATGTTGATAGGCTATTTTGTGAAGGTATGTAGAAGATGCTGTGACATGGGCACTAAGCGGGGTTAATGCTATAGCCCCTTTCAAAAGCAATAACCACTTTAATGGTAATACTGTGCTTTGATCCCAAGGCTATTACCTTATGGAAGTTCTACTATAGTTTGCTTTTGCTAAAGTTTTTGCGGTAGGACGCTAAAGCCATCCCACAAAGTGGGACTAGTAGGGTAAACTTTATGTTCTCCAAGATAAAAGTATTAGAAAAGCCCCCTATTTTGTGCCGACTTTGGAATATTTTCTTGACCTCTCCATAACTAATTTGGGGGTCTCTGATTGCAAATATGAATTCTGAATTTGCAAATTTTTATCATGTGCAGCAAATTAAAAATTCCTGCGTTTTCAACCTGCTGGTCCCCCTTCTTTGTGCGACGGGTTTAGCGTCCAGCGTTTCTGTGACCGATGGGCTAGCCAGAGATGCCGTCTACTGCACCTCTGCCCACACTCAAATTAAGTTCCAGGACTGGAACAGTGAACACTTGGCCCCCCAGATCTCCCAAGAAAGTGGAAATCCGGCTGACCTGACTGGCTGGGAGCGTCAACTGAGCTGAGCCCGGTGATTCCCTGCAGTACCTGAACGCAGCGGTTTTAGGAAAGGCAGGATAGGCAACGAGAGGTTCTGGGCGCCCTGTTCCAATGGATGTCCCTCCGTCCCTCACCGTCTCTCGCTCGGCCCAGGATAAGGCAGCCCCGTAGCTCCCAGCCCCAGCAGCTCCTTCGCCATCGCCATCATCGCCATCATCGCCCGGCCTACAGCCATCCATCGTAAGAAGCCCCCCTGCAGGCTGCAACTACCCCAACCCACCTGTCCTCTCAATCTCCTCCCCGGGATCCAAGTCCAGGGATCCATTCAGAACTTGCAGCACCGCGAATTGGCCAGCAACGTCGGAGTCTGTCTTTCGAGGGATTCATCAGTTGCAGCAATGGCAGCCATGGCGTGCACCTCTGCCGCGTCCACGGCCGTCGCCTCGCCACGTCTGGGGGGAGCGAAGTCGACCCGAGGTGCTGCGAGATTGACATCTTCCTTCCATGGCCAGTCGTGTTTGGCGAGCTCGTTGAGGGTGGAGGCGCGAGGTGCTGGGAGGCGAGCGGTGGTGGTGTGCAAGGCAGCTGATGGGCAGACTGTGGTGATTGGATTGGCAGCGGACTCCGGGTGCGGGAAGTCGACGTTCATGCGCAGGTTGACGTCTGTGTTTGGAGGTGCGGCGTCGCCTCCCAAGGGTGGTAACCCAGACTCCAACACTTTGATCAGTGACACTACCACTGTTATTTGCCTCGACGATTACCACTCGTTGGACAGGTATGGACGCAAGGAAGCCTCGGTCACGGCCCTGGACCCTAAGGCCAACAATTTTGACCTCATGTACGAGCAGGTCAAGGCGTTGAAGGAAGGGAAGAGCGTGGAGAAGCCCATTTACAACCACGTCACGGGACTGTTGGACGCGCCGGAGACGATCGCGGCGCCGAAGATTCTCGTCATCGAGGGACTGCACCCGATGTAAGTACCAATTGGAGCTGCTGCCTTTGTGACGTGAATTTCGCTCGTGTTGCAATGTTGGGAGCTGCGCTGAAGTTTAGATGAGCTCACACTGGTTGCAAAGTTTGCATTTGGGAAATGAGAGAACTTTGATTTTTGGCTGCGAATTTTAATTGGAAATGCCAATTCTTGGCCCTGCGCTGAATTTCTGGTTAGAAGCTACAGCGACGCCGCCACTGTAGTAGATATGAAGTCTCGCAATTTCAGTTTTGGGGAATGCAGCCCTAAGTGTTTTGTGCCATAGCCAGCAAAACGCAGTAAATGCCTGAAGGGTCTAAGCCTTTGAGGTAGTGGAGGGGGCATGGCAGGATGGTGGTGGAGGGGTGACGATCATTCGTATATTCAATGGAAAATTTATTTAAGGATATAGTCTTCCTTCTCCTGGCTACGGTTGACAATAATTTGATTCTCTGCTTGGAGACGCCGATTACGCTGAATCGTCAGAGATTGACAAGACGAGAAGAGGGAAACCAGACTCTGTTGACTGCCATGAGGCTGTGTATCAACAATGTGATGTGGGTTTGTGCAGGTACGATGAACGTGTTAGGGAATTACTCGACTTCAGCATTTACCTCGACATTAGTGACGACGTCAAGTTCGCTTGGAAGATTCAGGTAAATATATTCTCCGGCTCTCCCAATCACAGAATACTGCTGTAATCATGGCCATTGGGTGTCATATCTTAGAATTCTCACTAGTACAGTTGGTGGCTAGTTAATTCGTCCGAATACTCATCCCAATTGGGATCCCAGTGAACTCACATGCACTTGATACTAGATAATCAATGTCTCATCCTAATTACGTGTTGTATTTAATGTGCAGCGTGACATGGCGGAAAGAGGTCACAGCTTGGAGAGCATTAAGGCCAGTATCGCTGCTCGCAAGCCCGACTTCGATGCCTTCATTGGTAAGCCCCTCACCCTGTACACAACCCTGAAAATCTGGACAATTTAGACTGTGTACGTCCCGCGTGTTTTCAGAATGCATCATAGTAACCAAGGATTGGAACCGTGCATGAATTGACAGACCCCCAGAAGCAATACGCCGACGCCGTCATCCAGGTGCTGCCGACGCAGCTCATCCCCGACGACACCGAAGCCAAAGTGCTGCGCGTGCGCATGGTGATGAAGGAAGGTGTCAAGTTCTTCGAGCCCGTCTACCTCTTCGACGAAGGCTCCACCATTTCCTGGATCCCCTGCGGCCGCAAGCTCACGTGCTCGTACCCTGGCATCAAGTTCTTCTACGGCCCCGACACGTACTACGGGAACGAGGTTTCCGTGCTGGAGATGGACGGTCAGTTCGACAAGCTGGACGAGCTCATTTACGTGGAGTCGCACCTGAGCAACATCTCCACCAAGTTCTACGGCGAGATCACGCAACAGATGTTGAAGCACGCCGACTTCCCGGGCAGCAACAACGGCACGGGGCTGTTCCAGACCATCTGTGGGCTCAAGATCCGCGGCGTGTACGAGCGCCTCTTGGCGGAGCAGAAGAGCTCGGCGTCGTTGACGTCCGCCAAGGTGTAGAGCGCTCTCGGCGCTCTGCAGGTGCTCGTGACCAATGTTTATTGTATCCTGAAAATTCTTCAACGTTGTAGATTTTTAACTTGTGAATTGAACCTGGGTACTGGCTAAGCTGCTGGCCCGGTGAGGTTGGTAAGTTTTGTAGCTTTACTATTCGTTGACTAGTCCATCGATCATCCCCGGGGTTAGAAGATGTCAGACAGATCTCCCTGTGCAGGTGTACCAGATGCAAACTTCGCCATTGAGCTCCATCGCCGTAATGAATCCTACATGCGTGTGCGCTTATGAAGTATATGTCGAATGGATATCACGTATTTCTCGTGACTTTGGCAGACTTTCACATTCGAATTGTCTCTCTGTATTGGTAGTGAAGCAGGTATCAATTCACGAGAAGCTTGAATAACCTCTTTCGCGGATTATAAAGATTTCTATGAATGGGACCATGGGAAATTTGTATTGTACTGTACATCAACGCTTTTTCACTTGATTCTAGAGCTGCTACTGGTGTTTGGGACCCAATCCTTGTGCTTTAGAGCCATCATGTGTGACTTTTGTGATAGACATACGAATGATGACGAGAATGGTGGAACACGCAATTGGGGAGGAGAGAATGGTTGGGTAGAGGATATCAAGGTCTGGAAGATTTTTGGCCACAAGACGCACTTGTGCAGCATCTGAATGATACACTGGCATTTGTTGCACAAAGATTGCCGTAATGCAATGCTTGAATTAGCTGTGCTGTAGTTTAGATGTAATGCAAAGTTATACTTCAGTCAATTTGATCTCAACGTTAACTTCTCTTCGCGTAGAATAGACACAGCTCACAATTAACCCCTAAATGACGGATCCATGGCCATTGATTTCAAGCCTCACTGCCCATCACTCAATTTGTTGCCATTTTGCAACTAGATATGTATGAAAAAAAATTATATTTATTTTTCAGAGATGTCTTCTTTACTTCATAAAAAAAAAATTATATTTATTTTTCAGAGATCTCTTCTTTACTTCATAATAAAAAATTTAGATTTTTTTGTGAAAAACTGACTTTTTTGAGAATTTTTGAAGAGAAAGTGAAGAAAAATCATATCAAATAGAAAATTATTTCGAAAAATTGGAAAATTTCACCATGTGTGTATATTACAGTGACAAACATCATGGTGTAAACTCAATTTTCGTGTCATTCTATAATTAGAAAATAATAGACATTGAAAATACATCCAAAGTTCAAATTACAATAAAATATTCAATATTAGGAATTTTTTCAAAATTCAAATTGGAGTAGAAACAAGAGTAGATGAACTTCATTTTGTTAGTTGGACTTTAAATAAAAAAATATCATTTTTGTGGAGAAATTTCAGCTTTAGAGCAAGGAACAACAACTTCCCAAAATACACTAGAATAGCATATTTTGTGATCCGTTTTTTTCACTAACTTCTCATTTACATGAAGACAAACACTGGCAAAACTATAAATTCAATTGGATACTCTTCATAACCCACCATGAAAGGTCAACAAGAAAAGCATGGATGAGAAAAAGCTTTCAATCTCTGTACAGTCCTCCGCATTGTCATCCAGAAGCCACAAAATGGCTCTGCCGGCGTTCCAGGGTTAAATTAACTCTGGACATGCCAATGAGCCTAGGCTTTAGAAAGGACCGACAGAAGCAAACAAGTACACTACTAACAAATTTCAGAGCCAGTTGTTTTTTCCAGACTAATGGTTTTGTGGCCTTTCTTTCAAGAAGGTTCCGAGTTTTCTGGTTCCTTCATTTTGGGGCTTGAATTGAAGGAGGTCAATGACGGATGAAATGAGGTTTTGGAAATATTGTGACAACAGTTACAAGGTCATGATTAACCCCTAAAGGTTTTTGACTATGTTTTCACCAAAACCGCTCTAGAACTGCCATTTCTAATACTAGTGCCAAATTTTAGAAAAAAAACATTTTTGGACACTTGTAGCCATAGGATCTTGTAGTAAACTTGTTTAAGAAGATGTGGAAAAAAATTCAGAATTTTCCACTGAGTGGATTGCAAGATAATAGCGTTTGAATTGACAAAAATCCTTTTTTTGTCCCTGCGAAAAAACGGGCAGCTGCCCTTCACAAGGTCACATTTGTATGAAAAAATGTCCAAAATGATGGTTACTCTTTGGATTTATTCTTCAAGGCAAGTTGGCTACATGCTTGAAAAATTTCAGATCATTTGGAATTGTACAACATATAGGAAAAAAATAGTAAG
Organism: Antitrichia curtipendula; assembly: GCA_951230915.1. NCBI lineage: Eukaryota > Viridiplantae > Streptophyta > Bryopsida > Hypnales > Leucodontaceae > Antitrichia > Antitrichia curtipendula. Next base: position 24,111,896 of record OX579634.1, on the reverse strand, counting down.
TAGGAAGAGGTAGAGAATGATTCAAAGCACTAAATTGTCAAGAATTTATTTATCAAATTGAAAAATGCCAATCCCAACGATTGTAATGTTGTAATAAACACTCTACACCCAATGTTTTTATTTTTTTTCAAAAATAGTGAAAATCGAGTTAAATAAAGGACTTCAAAGTTTATTTTAGAGTAGAGATTCCATAACTACCCTCAAACTAAGAATCCTCATAACTTTTGACTCATTGATCGGAATGGAATGATTCAAAGCCTCCCACGTACATATAAATCTAAAGAACCAATTTCAAATTTTAGTTTTTCTTAAAAGTGATTTTTAAAGAAGTTTTTTTTGCTGCCTCGGCTGCCCGCCGAACAATGAAAATGACATATCATGCAATAACTTTTTCACCATGTAGTCAAAAGTTACGAAAATTGTTGGACCTTAAAGCTACTCCTCGGGCACATCTTATGTGAAAATTTCAAAGAAAAAAAAGAAAAATTCTGGTCATAGTGAGCTGCCCAAAATCGCTATGTTGTCAAAAAACGGTGTTTGGTCCTTTAGGGGTTAAGGTAAACCAGCCCATTACGGTCAGATGACCCGTAGTGGACATCTTATGACCCCATGATGTTTTTTCAGACCACAATCAATATATAACCTGACACCTATGGAGAGATTAGTGGCCTCATTAGGAACACCCAATTTTTTCAGTGTAAATCATTGTAGGAAGTGATTTTTCATGGCATTCCACATTAGAAATGATCGTGACCACTTTAGGTGATTAAGATGAGCATATTGGATACACTTTTTGTTGGTTATGGGGCAACCTGTAGACCGTGTTGGGAAGATCACTTGAAAAATACATAACTAATTCACACTTTGTCTAAAAAATAAAATTTCAACTGCTCTCACTATTTCTCACATTTATCTTTGAGTGAGAATTTTTTTGAAAATTTTCAGCAATGGAATGAGGGCAGACTCAAAATTCTGACCTTAATGGGCTGGTTTACCTTACATTGTGGTATTTTTTAACAAATTTATCCTCTTTTTTTTCCTGTAGGTTTGAAGTTGTCCACACACTGCTCAGTGCGGAATAGTCGACGAATGGAAACTGTTGGATTTGACAAGCGTTTACGAATGGACAACCAGTGCACTCCTAAAACGTGCAATTTTAATTTATTCCTTAAATTCATGTTCCATGTTTTAAATCTAAAGAAACAATTCAGTGCACAATTGAGGTCAATAAATGTGAAGAAACAAAAATATTAGAATAAAAAAAAATGTTATATAAAATGACAATCCAAGATTTTGAAAGTTGAAGCATACAAACTTTGTAAAAAGGTGAAGGTTATGATATATTTTGTTGGACATTTTTATTCTATTCTATAAGAAATGGAATTTGATACTCCCTCAATCCCAAAATAAATCTAAGGTTTCTTAGAAATGGCTAGATTAGTGCATGAATAGCTTCTATTTTTAAAGGATTGTATAGTTATTGTAGCTTCTAATAAATTCCACTAGGCATGAATGGAAGTCAACAGTGATGCAACGCACATTGAAAACAGGCGGCAAAATCAACAAATTTTTGCCCTTTTTGGAATTGCTCTAGTGGTATTAATTTTGATAATTTTCTTAGCAACGTAACCAATGTTGTTGTAGTGGTGTTTGTTGATATTCTCTGTATTTAATTCCAACAATGTCCTGTGATTCTAGTCTAGGAATTTTCAATAAGAGATTTGTTAGAGCAAATTTTGTATATTTGTAGGTTGAATTCTTTGCCTTTGGTCAGAGGTTGCGTTTTGATTCCCTCTACAGGGATCAAATAGCTATATAGTCTTTGGGGTGTAGTATTTGCAGGTTCTTTTGCTTCAAGGGGGTCAAACTAGCTTCAATTGTTATTCATCAAGTTGTGGAGAGCAAATTTCAAATTTAATTTGGAACAATTATATTAAGAAACCTTAGACTTATTTTGGGATGGAAGGAGTACATTTTTAACCTCTAAACATCTAGAGTCTTTTCTAGAATTGACGATTTAGAAAAAATCGTTATAATGTATTATTTGGAATAATATTTTAGAATTGAATTATAAATAAAAGTTGTAGATTTTGAATTTTGAATTCCATCTGTATAGTTAGATTCACCAATGCTTCACAAATATTTTTTTTATAAATTTTGATAGGGAAACTTTAAAATTTCTTCTGAACTCAATTACAAACAAAATATCATCATTTTATAAGTAAAACTTGTTGGAATGGATTTGAAATGAGGTTATCTTAATATGGTGATTTTCTGAAATTTTTGTGTTCTATAAATCTATAACCTCATTTTTGCAAATCCAATTTTGAATTAGAGTCAATGCAATTTTGGCTTGGTCAATCACTTGACATACTTCCATATTTGTAATTTTAGAAAAAATATGCATTGTACTAATACCAAATCCAGCTACTATCTGAAATGACAAGAACTTAATAAAGTATCTTCACAAATCATGATGACTTTCATCCAAGAAATAATGAAAAAGAAAGAAGATTATGAATCTGTTCATCATCCAAAAATTGGATGTTGGAGCACTTAAGGGTTAAGACTTGCAAAATATAATATTTATCATTTCAGAGGACTAATTTCATTTTGTTCATGTCATAGTACTTTGCATTCCTTTAATTTCAAAGTATGTATTTTTTGTCCAACAAACTCTTTCATAAATCAAGTTTGAGAACAAAGATTGATTGTCAATTTTTACCCTTGATCAAAGTCAGTTATCAAATTTAGGCATATATAACTACTTGAATTTTGAAATATACTATAGTTTTCTCCTTACAAACATGCTTGTGAAGTTGTACTAGTTCCTCCTTTACTAATTGATCATATTTACATGAATAAAAGTTGACAAATGCATTTGATATTATTGTATATCTAGACAATCATCACAACAAAATTGGACCTAAAAATATTTCTAACAATCCAAGGAAAAAAATTAATTTTGGATAAAAAGCTTAGTGATAGGGCCCATAAGAAAGTTGTTTATTTGAACCACATGATGTCTCTACTACTTGGCAAATAAAAATTTCAAAATTTGTTGCACTATTTCCATGTCCTCTCTTACTTAAGTACGCTTTGATGTGACACATAATATTTGTTGTTAGCTTGTTTCTAATGGATCTAAGTTGCTCATTTAAACTCCAAACTCTAATGATATCCTTTTATATTTCAAGTGAATTTTGATGGGTTTCTACAAATGGTAATCTCTAGTTTTAATCTTATACCAATCAAAAGATAGTAATATATTCAGTGAGTCATTTTCTAAGTATGGGCAATGTTGATGAAATAGCAAAACTCCTTAACTTTGGCAATTTTTACAATTCAAATAGGCAGTTCAAAATGTACAATAGTCCTAGATGTCTAAAATCTATATAGTTTCTAGATTTTTGAAATCTATACTTGTCATAGATGCTACTTTCACAATTTAGACTGCATGGTCTGAAATCAATATTTGTACTAGATATCACCTTTACAATTCAAACTAGATTGTTTGAAAATAACACACGGAATATTGCCATTTTAACAAAATTCTCTATAAGTTGGATTTATGATACTCTTAGAAGGATACTTTGTGGAAACCCTTCTCGAGTAATTTTAATTTTGAGGGACCCAACAACCTCCAAAACACTACCATATCCTTAGGTCGGTTTCAACATTTATTATTCAGTTTTGGAATTTACATTGTATGAAATGTCATTTTGAAAATTTTGAAAATTTTCTAATTCTAGCGTTTTAGATTTCTAAATGAATTTCTGACCTTCAAATAAATTTTTTGTTTTGTTTTTCTCATATTAATTTGCAAATTTACAACAAAATTAGATATACTTCTAATTTTTCTTGGTTAGAGTCGGAAACAAAAAAATCCATCCCTTAGTGAGTTCCTTCACCACGTAGTCAATTCCTCACCAAATTTAAACTAACAACATATTCTGAAAGTTGCAAAAGACAAACAAAAGGTATTAAATTTTGAGGCAAACCAAACAAAGAAAAGCAATAATTTTAGAAGCAATACAGCACAATCACAATTAAAAGGCTCTAGAAGTTGCTTTAAATCCACTACCAATCTACCACCAATTTATTACTAATCTACTATCAATCTACAAGACGTTTACTTGATTTGAGGTGCTTTCAAGTTCTAAAATGCAATCTAAAGCCAAAACAATGTTGGTATATGTTAAAAAGTATGGGTGCAGTCCTTGGGAGTTGTAAGTATAAAATTATGCTTGGCATTGGTTAACCTCAGAAGGATGGGTTGGTCACTGTGGAAACCATCCTTATTGATAGCGTATGCATCATTTGCTTAACCCCTAAAGGACCAAACACCGTTTTTTGACAACATAGCGTTTTGGGGCAGCTCACCACGAATGGAATTTTTATTTTTTTTCTTTGAAATTTTCACACAAGATGTGCCCGAGGAGTAGCTTTAGGGCCCAACAATTTTCATAACTTTTGACAACATGGTTAAAAAGTTATAGTATGATATGTAGTTTTCATTGTTTGGCGGGCAGCCCGGGCAGCAAAAAAAACTTCTTTAAAAATCATTTTCTAGAGAAATAATAATTTGAAATTGGTTCTCTAGATTTATGTGCACAAGGAAAGCTTTGAATCATTCCACTTTGATTTATGAGATGAAAGTTATGAGGAATTTTAGTTGTGGGTGGTTTGCAGGTAGTTATGGAATCTCTACTCTAAAATAAACTTTGAAGTCCTTTATTTAACTCAATTTTCAATATTTTTGGAAAAAAATATAAACACAAGGTGTAGATTGTTTATTACAACATTACAATCGTTTGGATTGGCATTTTTCAATTCCATAATTAAATCCTTAACAATTTAGTGTTTTGAATCATTTTCTACTTCTTTCTACTTACTATTTTTTTCCTATATGTTGTACAATTCCAAATGATCTGAAAATTTTCAAGCATGTAGCTAACTTGCTGTGAAGAATGAATCCAAAGAGTTACCACCATTTTGGACATTTTTTCATACAAATGTGACCATGTGAAGTGCAGCTGCCCGGTTTTTCGCAGGGACAAAAAAAGGGTTTTTGTCACTTCAAATGCTAATATTTTGCAATCTACACGGTGGAAATTTCTGAAATTTTTTCCACATCTTCTCTAAATAGTTTACTATAAGATCCTACGGTTACATGTGTCCAAAAATGTTTTTTTTACAAAATTTGGTACTTGTACTAGAAATGGCAATTTGGGAGCGTTTTTTGTGAAAACATAGTCAAAAACCTTTAGGGGTTAAAGAACCTCAAGAGTACTCACTAGAGATCAATTGGAGATCAAGGGATGGTGGAGCAATTGCCTACAGCTCAAATTTCAATGCATGTTGTACTGTTGTCCCCCTTTCTCAGCTTTTTTTAGAATATGTAATTAGTTTTAAACTTGGTGAAGAATTGACCATGTGCGAAAGGTCTAAGCGAACAATGGACTCTTTGAAAGTGAACAATGGACTGTGTGGGAAACGTAGCAACTGAATGGATCTATTTGTCCTCGACTGCATTTACAAAATTCAGTTGACCAGGACCGCCCGGATATAAGCACATGAAGCATTTTCTGAATTCCCTGCAGGCTTCCTACTACAAATCCCCTCCAAGGAAACATAGAAATGTTACAAATTGTTGTTCACAGGGAATGTGGCTCTCATAGGGAAATGTGAGACAGGGAATTTTAGGGAAGAAATCTGTGCATTTTTGAGTGTTATGTGAAGATGTCACCACCTCAAAATCAACTCAATTTTTAAAATTCAATATTCTAGAATATAGATTTAGGCCTCTAAAATATAATTTTAATGTAGATTTTAGTTTGCACAATCAATACAGTTCATAGATTTTGGAAACTGAAATCTAAAGGGTATGTAGTTTTTAAATTTCTAATCTTACTAATTTGTAAATTTCAAAATTGTTGGTGTAGACCGATTTATAAATTTCAAAATAGTAATAAAATGTAGATTTCATTTGTTTGAACAGTTTACAATTTCATGTATAATTGTAAAAGTTCCAAGATTCTAAAATGTTCTAGCTGTAAATATGTTAGATTTCTGTGAAATGAATATATTGTCTTAGATGCTGACAACTTACAAATCTTATAGGACCAACGTATGAGCCCAGTCATTCATTTTTTCTAGCTCTGAGTGGTTTGGCTCTGTTGTGGTGGTGCAAATGTGTTGCTTGTGGTCCAGGGAGAGTTCTTTCACGAAGCGTTTGAGATCTTTTTTGGTGATGGGATTTTCAACGTGGACGGCGAAATGTGGAAGAAGCAGCGTAAGGTGGCGAGCTATGAATTCTCTTCCGCAAAGCTGCGGGAGTTTAGTTCTGTGGTGTTCCGTGACTTCTCCGTGAAAATGGCGTGTATTCTCAGCAATGCTGCGTCCACACAACAGACTTTGGACATGCAGGTCAGTCCTTAGTGGTTTCCTGCAAATGACCTGCTTCGTTTCTCAGGACTCCACTTGGGAATAAAATGAATAAGGGTTACGCCCACAAGATGATGAATCCCAATATGACTCGTTTACCCATTCTGTAGAGGTGGATTGAAGAATGAGGACAGTTTTAAGGCTCTCTACCATAGAGCTTGGCTTTGCTAAGGCTGTGAACTGTTATGAATGTTCAGGACTTGTTCATGAAGTTCACCATGGATTCCATTTTCAAAGTCACATTCGGGTACGAGGTTGGAACCCTAAAACCGGATCTCCCTGACACCCCTTTTGCTGAGGCCTTTGCGACCACGAACGAGATCGCTTCCAGCAGGTTCATGAACCCATTTTGGAAGCTACAGCGTGTGCTCAATGTGGGATCAGAGGCCACTGTTGCCAAGAGTGCAAAAGTGGTGGATGACTTCATCTACGGTGTGATTAAGGCCCGAAAGACCGAGTCTGGTTTACAAACCTCGGTGCGTCTCTTCCTTAAACCGCAGCTCAGTACGAATTTCAAACTAACATTTCGTTCTGTGTCTTGTAACAGGGTTTTCAGTACAGTTAAATTGTTTTCGGAATTTGTAACGAGAATCCTCTCCAGGATTCATGGGGCGGTCGCTCTGTGGTGACAGTGTTCAAGCGCATGCCTGCTTATGTAGCTTGGGGAGGCTTCCATAAGAACACTCTGACAAAAAGTAGACCTTCCCGTGAATAATGGAGAAAGTTGTCTAAAAGTTCATAACCAGTCTAGCTGCAATGAAAACCTTGGTTTGTTCTTTATGTGTAATTTCTGACCTTATGGTCCCTAAATTCCGACCAGGGCCGGAGCGACCTCTTCTCGAAATTCAGGAACTTATACGAGGAAGGGAAGCAGCTCACAGACAAGAACCTCCGTGACACGTTGTTGAATTTTCTCATTGCTGGCAGAGACAGTAACGCCCTCACCATGTCATGGTTTGTGTACATGACGACGCTGCACCCTCACGTCGCACAGAAGCTTTTCGAGGAGCTGTGTACCGTCGACACTGAAATTGCGGTGAATGAGGACCTACAAAAGGGTGAAAATGTGCAGAACTTCAACCAAAGAATTCAGAGATTTGCTGAGTTACTCACTGCGGATGCCCTTTACAAGCTCCAGTATCTGCATGCATGTATTCTGGAAACCCTGCGCCTTTTTCCTGTTGTGCCCTTGGTAAGTTAATGCCTCCTTGCAACTTCATGACTTTGCGGAGTCTGTGCACTGACTGTGTCAGCTTCTTATTGAACTCCACCTCTGGTTGTTGTGATAATACAGGTCTTACTAGTACCTGATTTGTTCTGCTATAAGTTTGTCGTGTTGGTTGGACTGCGACAGAGCATAGTAAGTAGAAAATGCTCTAGTTGTAAGAGAGAGTGCTTATGCTGTTGGTCGTGTATTATGGAAAGGGCTCAGCAGATATTCTATTTGTGCAGAACCCAAAATGTGCTGCGGCCGATGACGTACTTCCTAATGGAACAGCAGTGAAGAAAGGTAATCTGGTTATGTATGCGCCTTACGCAATGGGCCGAATGCCATCCATCTGGGGTTCAGATGCAACTGAGTTCAGGCCAGAGAGGTGGCTTGTGAATGGAGTTGTACAGCAAGAATCCGCCTTCAAATTTGTTACTTTTCAAGTGAGCAACATTACCCGTGGACTTCTTTAATTCCTTTAGCGTATCTTCTAACAGGGTTTTCAGTCAAATTAGATTGTTTCAAGAACTTTTAGACATCATTTTAAGATAATTTTTCACCACAATTCATAGAGTCATAGGATAATATGGAGGTCTCCTCATGATACTTAGAGAGGTCTCTGTATGATCACTTGACCGTAGGGAGACCTTCCTATAAATTATGGAGAGTATTTGTATGATGTTTAAAGCTTCCTTAATTTTACTTAAGACGTACTTTGTCTTGTGAATAATTACAGGTATACATGGTCTATAATTATCACTTAGAAACTGCATTTTACTCTTCGCTTTTATAAGTGCTTCCCTAATCTTTGGCTTTGTTGCATCATGCTAAGCAGGCTGGACCCCGGATTTGAATTGGAAAGGACTCGGCCATGATGCAGCTGCGACTGGCTCTAGCTACTCTGTGCAGGTTCTTCACATTCGAGGTGGTGCCTGGCACCCTTGTGAAGTATCGACAGATGTCTACGATGTTGCTGGCTAATGGTTTGCCTGTCAAGGTATCCAAACGAAGTTTGGATTGATGAAAATATCACATGATTGTGGGGATATCAGAGCCTCTATCCTGAGGCCGGATTGCTTCAAACATGCTGACGATTGGGCACTTCAAGTGGGGAAACAACTCATTTCTGCATTATTTTGGACACTTCATGTGATATACTGGAGAATTTAAATTCTTTGCCTTGGGCAGCACATGATCTGGTTTGCATTTCGTTACTGTGTCCTTTGTATTTCTGTGAAATGGAGCAAAGTGATGTGGTATTATGTAAGTAGTCTTTTCATGGTGTTATTACTTTGATGCAATTGTTGTGCACAAATGCTGAGCCTGAATGTAATAGTTTTATCAATACTTCAGCACTGAAGCAGAGGTCGACACTTACGGGAGCTGAAGTAAGCTGATTGTTCATCTAGTGGTTTTCCAATGGCGAGTGTTGTAATTAGTGTGTGTTTGTTTGGAGATGGGAAAAAGACTAATTAGAGGTGTCCCCTAGAGATGATCTTGAAGTTTTGTTCACAATATTTTGCATACGATGCAAAGTTTTCAAAATAATAATAACTTTGTGATAGGTACAAGGTTTGCTCTTTAGGTCCTCAAAGCCCACAAGGTAACTACACCTAAAAGCGCATGCTATCTAAAATCGCACACTACAAATTCTTGCCTAAAATGTACTCCCATTGTTCATGAGAGCCTATAATTGCTTTTTGGAACACATGTTTTCAATACTTTGAAAATTTGTAGTTAATTCACACGGTGCCCAAAAAATACATTCTAAGAGAATCTAGAATCTCCTTTTCATTACCAAGAGTATCCCACAAAAAGTGTCCCAATATAATAATGGAAATTATGTTGAATTGCTTCTTTGTGCAATTTTAGGTGTAATTACCTTAAGCACAAGATGCATGCATTGACATATTGTTACTATCAAAACAAAAATCAAGGTCTGCTCAAAAGTTTGTCCTACGAATTGATGATTGTAGCAAGGAGAGCATTCATTAGTTATTAAATAGGTATTTATACCAACTATGTCACTGGTAGTATTCAACAAATCAGTACTAAATCCATTCAAACTAAGGGAGGCAACCCATTCCTGATCACCCCCCCCATTCTAGCAACATAGGATGGTATAATTCTACGTAGGAGGTGATTAGCAACCATTAATTATAGCACAGTTTCTAGTGTAGTTTTGGCGCATTAAAATTGGCCACAAGACTCTTCATATCCTTGGTGGATTTTGCAACGAGCTCTTGGTCAAAAATAGGAAGGTCTATATGATCAGTATGGGTGGAACAAAATCTTCAACCAAAAAATTTATAGTAATTATGTTTTGAGAAATAAAAATCTGAAAAATTATGGAAACCTTACGAATTCTATTTTGTCACATGACAAAATTTTCCTTTTGTTGAAACCTACCTTGTTTATATGTGTATTTGCTTAAGTGGTCAAAAATTAATTGCTTCCCTTATCCAGACTCAATAAATATGTCTTAGGGCCTCTTTCCATGTGAGTGGGTGGTGGGTGGGTTCATGAACCTCAGACCAACTATTGGTGGAGATTCATAATCTTAAATGGATTTTTGAAGATGAAATTTATCTTAGTTTACCAACTTTTCATAGTTCAATTTTTTTTGAAATTTTTTATTATACTATTCCTAAACGAGGTCTGAAATTATACTTCAATCACAATTCCTACTTTTGATTTTAACTATGAGTGGTTGAGAAACTACAAATTCTAAATTAACATATCCCACACGGGTTGTTCTAACTCCTACCACCACATAGGTATATAAGGAGCTTCTCTTGACATTCAACAAATGAAAAGTAAATTATTGTAATGGTCACATAGAAGATTGCCTTGGTATGCTAATCATGATTCTAGTTTAGATTTTAGGCAAACCAGTTTTCTTTGTAAATCACATTTATTTGTATGTTCAATCTTGAATAGAAAGGAAATGGAGCGCGCCATGAATCTAATGCCGCACTCCCTGTACTGCAGCTTAGATTAATGAGGCGTGGATGAACATCGTGGATGAGGCCTCTAGGGAGGGAAAGGCAGCCTCCCTGAAGGCTACTTAATGTTATGTAATTTGCCAGGAAATAAGGACTACAAACAAGGAAAACAGAGACCGGACAAACTAAACAATCAGACAGTTTCACTATCCACTATCTAGTGAAAAGATGCAACAAACTTGGTTTCAATTAACAACACACACACACATCACTATAAATAATTGAGAGCCGATGATTAAAAAAAATTCCCCTCCCCCCCTTCAACACCATTGATCTTAAAAATAAAAAATATAGATATGGATACGGATATGGGAACATTTTGAGATACGATATGAAATACAGTATAATATGGACACGGATATGGATATAGATATGGATACATACAAGAATATATGGATATGAAATACATAAGCCATTAATCCATATTGTTTGCCCAAACAGGTTGGTCTAGAAAATATAAGTATAGTTGGAGGGGGGATATTAATATAAAAAATAATTACATTCTGAATTAATTCAGAATGAACACTGTACCTCAATCTATCCGTTCAAAACACGGGTACTAAAGGAGATGATCCATTTCCAACAAGCATCCCATTCTCGTAGCTTAGGCTATTCCATTTCCAATCAGCTCTTGTGTAGGTGACAACTCACGTCCAGCATGACTAGAAAGAACAGTAGAAACGTCTATGATGTGTACATTGAAAGCCTACAATGACAACAAGATGTACATTGAAAGTCACAATGATCACCTACATCGGTTTCATAACCATCCTATGGTTGGAAATGGGTTTGCCTATATATTGAGAATGGGACAAATAGAATCTTCATGAAAAAAAATTCATAACAATTTTGTTTCTGAGAATAAAAGTTTGGATAAATATAGAATCCTCTTCATCTGTATTTTTGTAGATGGAAAAAAAAAATTCCCAACCTTCTCTATGCTACACATGGGCCAAATTGATTAAGTATAAGGCAATGCCCGAGGTGGAAGGCATTGCCCAACATAAGTCGCAACCAAGAAATCAACAGAATAAGATGAAACACTCGGGATGAAAAGTTGAAGTTGGATGAAAAATCCGGAATGCCTGATTACTTAGATTTGTCTACGTAATTGGGCATTACGGTTGATTGTGCCACAGAAGCCTTCCATGAAATGAACGGGCGATTTCTTGGGAGTGGTTTACATGGTCAGAAACTAGTCATCTCCTTTAACCCCTCACCGCCGAAGCTCTAACCATGTAAAAAAAAAACCTTGCTTTTCAAGTGTTATAAATCTAAATGTGAGTAAGGTATAAAAATCTCAACCGTACAATATTATAGTGTGCATGTTGTAGATGGTGTAAGTAAAATTTGGGGTCATTTGACCGTATAGATTGAAAGATTATAATGTTTTAGTGTTGAAAAAAGATGCTGAAATTTTCCTAAAAACACATTTCGAGGTGGAATTCGATTTCTAAACCTACTCAAATGAAAAAACTTTAAACTACAAGGTGATTCTAAACCAAAAGACAAACACTTTGGTGGAAAAAAAACACATTTAATTGACTCATTGCATTTGCAAAGTTGTTTTGAAATGTCAAAAAACAGTGAAAAAAGTAGCAAAAAAACACATCTACAGCTGAACCTACCTCTGCTAAAATGCTTCTCAGTCAATCATATCTTCTTGGATTGATATGAAATTTTTACCACAAGAACTAGACTAGCATGTGAAACTTTTACAACAAAATTTATTGAAAAAAACTCCTGTATGAAGAAGTTATAAGCCACCAAAGTTCATTGTAATGCAAAAATGTCTAGATTTTGAACTTCGAATTGCTCCCAAGCATTCAAAACAACTTGGGTTGACATGAAAATTTAACCACAATAACTAGACTTAAAGGAGAACATAACACAACAAATTTGATTGAAAACAAACATTGGATGAAGGAGATACAAGCCCCCGAAGTTGCAGCCTTCAAATGCAGTTTGGTGAATTCAAATTGAACCTATGAACTTCGATTGGCTTTCAAGAAATCAATAAAGCTCGCATTGATCTGAAAATTCTGCCACATAAACTAGAAGAGAGAGCGCAACTTTACCAACAAGTTTTATTGAGTTTGGACATCGGATGCAAAAGTTACAGCACTTTGAATTTACTGTGAGGACACTTTTCGTCCCCTCCGGCGATGAGGGGTTAAGTTAGGTAGGAGGCTCTGAAAGCAAGTAGGCATTTAGAAATGCCCATATAGACTCGCCTGAAATGGACGTAAGGTGGTCTTTAAATGGACCGTCTGTAGTCATTGAATGGATCGGCAAAAAAATATTATTTATTGCAAGAGCCAATCATTCTCTTTGTTTTTCCCATTTCTCTCTAAAAACTGCATGTGAATGGTTTATGGAAAACCTAGGGTCATAAATAGGGACCTATGACTCATCACGCTTGAAAATTCATAAGTAATTCAAAAATGCTTCAAAAAATACGAAACAACTTGTGTTACAATCAAACTATATTTTTCTTTGCTTGAAAAATGAGCTAAAAATAATTCCATCCCAGATTCCACATGAAAAAGGCAGACCAGCCCTTAGATGCTTGCTTTCAGAGCTTCCTACGTTATACACTTCCAATGTGGAAGGGGGTGGAGCAGGTTCAGACTTCAGAAGGTCACCAGAACTGATTTCTGTGCGGGGCCCACGCTTTCCAAGCCCACTTCCTCGAAGAATAGACCTCTTTGGGTTTTTCTAACAAGCAATTGACAAATCAATTTGAAATTGATGTATGAATAAATTTATTTGAGATTCTATCTAGACAATTAGATCAATGAAGGCAATCACCAATATTTTTTTTTATAGGATTTGAAACTTAAAATTAATAACTCTTTTGTAATTCAACAACAATGCTAGTAGGTGAGCATAAGAACTTTGAGTGCATATATATATATATATATATATATATATATATATATTACAACCATTGAAGATGCTTATAATATAAACACATGTAATATAGGTATCTATATCATAATTATACTACAATCATGGAAGGTTTCTATATTATAGACATCAATAATGTAGGTATATAATCTTCTAGGCTCTTGTGTTGAGGCTCATATAATAGCACCCCTATGTAATTTGATTAGGAATAAGATATTGATTATTTGTAGAGGAAATTTGTTGTACTAGGTTGAAATATAATACTCTAAGTGTAGTGATTTTTGGAGATATTTTTATTAACACTAAAACTATCAAAATGTTATTTTGTAGAATTTTTAATGTTGAAATTTTTTAATTCACCTAAAAAATATTCAATTTTTTTGGCAACCTTGACTATATATATATGTCTTCTATTCAACATGCCTTATAATTGTCCTTTGAAATTCAAACTCTAAAAAAAATTACATTTTATAGTACATCTATGTTCTATCCAAAGGCAAGCTCCATCTTCCTTGCTTGTAAACCTTCCCATCTTCTTCTCCTTAGATGTCTCCAAATTCTACCTTGTTTTCAAGATTGATTTCCTTAGGATTCAAATGACATCAACAAAGGTCCTTTAGGAGGTCATTTGAAGTTGGACATTTTACTCTATTAGTCATTAATAGAATAAAAATGATTACTAGCCATTTAGTATGCTAACCATTAATAACATAATGATTAATGGTTAGCATAATAAATTAGATTAAAAAAAATATGACATAAGAAAATATCATTACCAATAGTGAATTAATAGTAATTAAAACTATAGTCATTTTGTTTTGAATAAATAGAAAAGATTCAAAGAGCAATTTCAAGTTGTAAATTATTAGTAATCAAAATTGAAGATTAATTTTGATAAGAATAAGTATTAAATGGTTTAAAGATCCATTTCATATACTAAAAACAAATAAACAATTTATAAGGTTTTAAAGCACAACAATTCAACAGTAGTACAATAGGTGCTTCAACATTGTCTCACTACTCAACTTTCAACTGAAAAATATAGCCAAATTATATGTGACATACATATATTCTAACATTTGATACAATTGATTCTTGAACATTGTTTTTTGCTAAAAAATCTTATGTCGAAAACCATTTCTGAATTGAAAATAAATTGAAAATAATACAAGCAATTAATTATGTTGAATCTAGTTCTCAAAAAAACAATCTCAAAGCTAGAATTGATGATCAACAATTGCAGTAATTAAAGAATTACTCAAAAAGATTGCATCACATTATGTACAGAATGAAACTACATATGGTTATGAAGTCTATATTAACTCAAATGGTCTATTACATGTGGTGCATGCAGTTATACAAAGAGATGGTTACAAAAATGTTGCAAATCATAGAGCTAGTAGGATTATTACCATGACATATTTGTACTAATATAAGCCATTTTTACATAAATTTCTTCTTTAGGGGTTGGGTTATGAAAAATCCACGAACCACAAGTAAAAGGAATGTGCCATATTCATCAACATCCAACAACATTGTTTTGACCTATATCTCTCTTTATTAGAATTTAAAAGTGCCTCAAATTAAGCAAGTGTCTTACAAATTAGTATCAAATTGGTAGTAGATTTAACCCCTAAAGGACCATTGTCCCTTCGGAGGACAAATTGCATTTCGGGCATGTACCTACAAGCGTTGTACTTTATAAGATTTTTTGAAACTTTTACAGCAAGTGCAAAATTGACAGAGCTACGTGGGAGTAAAAAAATTTCTACATTTGGAGCTTCGAGCAAGAAGTTATGGGCAATTTTTGCCTAAGTGGGCTTCAAGGGGCAGCTTGGACAATGCCTATAACCACTGGGAGGCTGTTGACTAACATGGGGGCAGTAGACATGGGCAATAGAACGGGTAGGAACTTAGTAGTCATGCCAAGGGCCAGAGTGCACCCTTTTTTTCTAAAACAGACCCTACTCAGTAGTACTAATTGGGCTCTTTTTTGTTTCTAATACTCTATATATAATTTTTTATTTTTCTTGGACTATCTTGTAAAGAAATTACATGTTTTGGTTTTCACCACTCGGATTTTTATTATATAAATTTCTGAATTTGTTATAAAGCTTGCAATTCACTGTAGTGTACATAGAATTTTTGGCACCTTGTTGCATTGCAAATTTTTTTCCGCTATGTTGTATAACTCCAGTTTGTCTACAAATTCTCCCACACATACCTAACATGCTCTTCTACATGATAAAAAAACAACTCAAGTTTGTGTAGACCAAAAATTTTCCTATAGCCTTGGTCAAAGTCTGCTGAAATTCTAGGGCACCTTCCAAAAAACAAATTCACAACTTTGAACATTCATATCTTCTAATCTGTGCGGTCAAATTCCTTGAAATTTTTACCACATCATCTTTGACAAGTGAAGTATAACATCCTATGGTTAGATTCTCAAAATAATTGATTTTTTGGGCTTCAAGCTTAATGCGGCAGAAATGGCAGTTTTCACTAAGTTTTGGCAGAATAATACCCTTGGTCCTTTAGGGGTTAATACAGTTTTTGGAGCCTTCTAACAATGATTTAAATTTATTATTTCTATTTTTTCCTATTATTTATCTTCATTTGATATGACATAAAATTTAAAACCTGTTGTCTCTCTTCAATAATTTTAAAAATATGTAGATAGTTGTAATGCTTGGTGAAGTATTGACTATGTGAAGAAGTATCTCAATGAAGAATGGATATTTTTGTCTCCAATTCTATATAAAGTTGAATGCAAAATAGTAAAAATAATGAGATAATAAGTTTCATATCTGAGTAAAAACAAGGTTTTTAGACCACTTCCTTAACTTCTAAAATCTAACCTAAGCATTTGTGACCTTTAAAAGTCTTGGCATTTAGTGGATGGATTGTGAATATTTTTAAGAATGCCAGATTTAACTACTTTTGAACTTTTACATGAATTTTGGACAAAACATTAAAAAATCTCCAGATAATAACATCTGGAGATCTCCAAATGTTTGTATAGATCTTCAAATGTTTTGTAATGATCTCCCAATGTTTTACATAGATCTCTTGATGTTTTACATTATTTCCAAATGACCATTTTTTTTTCTATTATTAATTCTGGACCCTTTGAAAGTCCAGAAATAGTTAAATGTGGCATAAGAGCTTATTGTGAAGTTTTAAAACATCTTAAGTTTGTTGAAAAAGTAAATTTTGTCTTTTTTTTAGCAGCAAAGTGACTAATACAATCTAATGGTGCTCTATAATTTCTATGCAAGGTTTTGATTAGAAGAAAGATAACTTTAGTTTGAAAGATTGACGTGAATGAAGCGTCTATTAGAAATGGCTCAACTATCTAAGCCTCATAGACCTAGATGGCAAATTCCACCTTTATGCTTCCATTAGGAGGTAGACCCTATAAATAATCAACATGATCTTTTCTCCAATAAATTCTTGAATCTCCATATGACAATGACAATGAGGTCATTTTGTGACCCCTCCTCCCCCTAATTGGATGGACTATGGTGGTAAGCCCCCTACTAATCCCAAGTTTGAACTCATGACTACTTCTTCAATGTGCCAATGCTACAAGTGCATGTTTAGAATCACTTTATGTTGAGATGGGAAAAAAAGGAAGAAAATGCAAAAATATTCATCGCCTAAGATCTTCATTCCCCATTTTTCATTCTCAATTTGGATAAATGTATTAAATGGAAATTTTTTATTTTCTCCCATGTTCCATTCATGGAAGATGGGAGAAAAGAGTGCACAACTAGGACGCTGCCTATTGTTAGAATGTTAGGGCATCCTCAATAGACTTTGAAATCTGTCCCAAATAATTACTTTAAATAGTTACAAGTCTAACTTTTCACTACTTTGTAATTAAAACTTGAAATTTCTATCATTGGAAGTTCATTCAAAAGTACCTTAAATATTGTCAGTTTCTTAGCAATTTAGGCATCTTTTTGCCTAATAACTAATTAAAGTGCAAAAATAGTGAGGTAATCCAAAAAATAATATACTAAAATTTAAAAATTTAAAAATATATATAAAATAAGTTAGACATTCATTCAAGTTGTTCTTACAGTTTTTAAATGGTTTCATTTAAGGCATTTGCATTTACTTAAAACTTTATATTGACCTCCAAACCATAAACTTTTTGCCTCGTGCTAGATTTTTTGAGAAGCATCAATTTTGAACCAGTGCTTGTCAACGTAATTTGAGATGCCAAGACATAGTTATTAATACTTGTGCCAACTTTAGAACACATGTGACAATGCTAATTTTTTAGATTACAACACTTGCAATTTGAATTTCTATAAATTAGGCAATCTTTTAAAATATATATATTTGTAGGGAGCAAAATAGGTTAGTAATTTTCTAAAAATTTAGGCATGATTTTAATTATTTATTTATTGACTAAGTTGTTTGGAAGCTATAGTAGGTACAAGAAAACTCAAATTTAGAATTTGGACAAAGAAAATAAACCACTCTGAAAGCTAGGTAAAAGATAAAAATTATAGTGGTCTGGGCAAATTGGGTTTACCAGTGCACATTTCACTCTAATTTGCACCCAATATTGGTATTCCAATGTGAGAACTTATGGACCTTAGAAAACATGTCTAACAACTTGAGAGGGACCTTCACAGATTTTCCTAATTTTGTAGATTTCAAAGTGACTATTTGGGTGTTTAATCCTAAAAGGATGAGCCGGACACCTTAGAAATCATCTGTTTTGATATAGTGAGAATTGTTGGTTTAAAAAAATGAAAAAGCACTCATTAGAAGACAAACTACTATAGAAGACCTTTCCTTTTCACACAAAATTTAGAGGATGAATAGGTGTACTTTTGTCTTACATGGAGAGATTCTTTGTCATTCATTGGATGAAAAATTTCCTTCGCGACATTTATGGATTAAGAAACTGTCTTTCAATCAATGCTAAAGTTAATGATTAATGTTGTTGTTGTTTTTTCTTTAAAAGATTTAAGATAACTACACCTAAAATTGCACAAATATGCAATGCAACATGGTTCCCAGTATTATATTGAAATTTTTTTTGTGGGGTCTTGTTGGTAGTGAAAAGGAGATTCTAGATTCTCTTAGAAATGCATTTTTTTTTAGTACCATATGAAAAAACTACGAATTTTCAAAGTGTTGAAAACAAGTGTTTCTAAAAACAATCAGAGACTCTCATGAACATTGAAAGTACATTTTAAACAAAAATTTGTAGTGTGCGATTTTAGGATGCTTGCGCTTTTAGGTGAAATTACCTTATAAAAGATGCTACACGGTGATAGTATTTCTATACTCAATTCAAATCTCCTTCAACCAATAAGCTATTTCAGAGCAGCCCCACACAACACGCTGAAGCAACACTGTAAAGGTTGTGCACCGTTGATCTTCTAAGATCAATGGTGCAGAACCTTTACAGTGTTGCTTCAGCGTGCTCCTGTGGGGCTGCTCTCAATCCTTGGTTTTGGCGAGGTGCTCGATGGGCACGGCCCGCCATGGTCCGCTGGACCAGAACCCTGTCTGGCCCAAATCAAAATCTTACACACAACGGAGAGATTTGTCGGACCTTATCCTGATGCACACAGTGGTTTGTTTTGTGTGCACGATGTTTCGCCAGTTGGCTACAACCAAAATTTATCTCGGTACCACCGCTAGTTTTGATTTGATCGAGATGTCACCAAGTATCACCCAAGTACGCTATCACATAAGTATTGAAGAATTAGTTGCTCACTTACTTCTCCCAAATGATAAAAAAGTCAGTGCTTATATATATATCCTTGATGCACACAACGTAAGTTATCTCGAGATCTTACAATCAAGGATAAGGTCCGACAAATCTCTGGCTCCGTTGTGTGTAAGATTCTGGACGATTCTGATTTGGGGCAGACGGGGTTCTGGCATTTGATCGCGCCCCTGCTTTTCAACCCGGTGTTGATGACGCGGCTGAACCTCAGAGGTGCACTCTTCAGCGGACCACGGTCGTGCCCATCGAGCACCTCCCCCAAATCAAGGATTGGATTAAGCAGCTTGTTAGTTGAAGGAGATTCGAAAGGAGCATGGAAATACCGACTCTGTGTACGTCGCACCTTCTATAGAGAAAAAACAACATTAACCACTCTCTTCAATCAGCGTTGACTGGAAGTTTCTTAAGCACCCAAAGGATCACCTTGAATCTACAGATTTATGAAATCGTTGGAAGGTCCCTCTCAAATTTTCAAACACGTAAGTATAAGAAGTTCTCAGGAGTACCGGTATTGGGTGCAAATTGGAGGGAAATATGCCTTGGTAACCGTGGTTTGCAAAGATCACTGTAATTTTTGTCTTTCAACTAGCTTTTGAAGTGGTATATTTTCTTTGTTCAATTTTTAAGTTTGAGTTTTCTTGTACCTATTCAAAGTACTTTTGAATGTGCTTCC
Source organism: Antitrichia curtipendula (assembly GCA_951230915.1). Taxonomy (NCBI): domain Eukaryota; kingdom Viridiplantae; phylum Streptophyta; class Bryopsida; order Hypnales; family Leucodontaceae; genus Antitrichia; species Antitrichia curtipendula. The sequence goes on along the minus strand of OX579634.1, from coordinate 24,091,893 downwards.
AACGATAGAAATTTCAAGTTCTAATCACAAAGCAGTGAAAAGTTAGACTTGTAACTATTTGGTGGGGCAAATTCCGGAGTCTATTGACGATACCCTAATATTCTGACAATGGACAACGTCCTAGTTGTGCACTCTTTTCCCCCATTCCCCACAAATGAAATTTTCGTAAACTTGCATTTTTTTTCCTTTTCCTGCCATCTGAACATGAAGCGATTCAAAACAGGCACTTGCGGACTAGGCACAATGGTACGGTAACTTTGGGGTAATGGTCCTTATGAGCAATCCACGAGGGCATCAGTTATTATTTAAAGTGGATGGAAAATGAAATCATTTTCGTTTCGAGACGGACGCTCTAGCTTGCATGACTTGCGGTACTTTCTAACGGCGGCTGAGCAGCCTGCTCCAGTTTAAGTTCCCTGCCGAGGGTTCCCTGGCACCATTGCAGATGGACAACAGCTTTCGGAAGCCTGATTTCAGCAGTTTTTTGATTCGAAGCTTGTTTGTTGGGTCCTTCACTAGCCTGGCTAATTAACTGGTTTTCTCTTCTTCTGCTATTCTGCATCATATATCCACCACAGCCTGAATTCTACCATCACCTCTGTGATGTACGTTGTAGGTAAGAGACTCAGTCTCTTCAATTCAATCAGCCTCATGACTTTAAGTAAGTATTTCTAGGATCTTCCTGGATGGCAATCTTGTAGGAAGACTTATTGTAAATTCTTCCCTTCAATCCAGTCTGCCTTTTCCTGTTTTATGGTCGATTTCATGCATACTTAGTATAGTGTCTAGCCATATTCCACTGCTCAGGTGAGGTGGTGCTAGCTTACGAGTTCTGCTGGCAGAACAGAAGTCAGAGCGATAAAATGATTCAACTTGGGTATAGTTTGTTAGAATTATTGCACTGTGATTTGCGTTCTAAATTTAATCACAAGTCCATATGTTGAAAGTGGATGGTTCCCTGTTGTGACATGCATTTGCCTAAGCCCTAAGGCAATTTCAAGTAAATTGACAAATTTTCAAGCTCAAGCAGTTTAATTTTCCTTTCAAGTCTAGAATCAGTATCGATCGATTTCAGTTTGGTATGTCACACAGGGAAACCGGCGGGGCGTTACCCCCCAGGGAGTGCGGTTTCTTACCCCCCCCTCGATGTGGGGCCAGGGGGGGTATTCAAAAATCTGTGTTTGAGATACCGGGGGGGGGTGGGTTTGCCTGCGAGCACTGTTCAAGAGGAACTTCCTCTGCCTGTTCGGGTGCATAAGGTCTTATCGGTACAGGTACAATGATTCTCAATACGTTTTTTACCCTCGAAGAGTTGCCAAAGCAAACTATAGAATTAGAGATTTCCAAAAAAAATTGTGGTACATGAAATATTATTACATGTATTAAATTAAATTAATTTAAATTAATTTCACAAATTTAAATTACATGTATTAAATTAATGTCACAAATTACATGTATTAAATTTAATTAATTAATTTCACAAATAAGGAGTTTAAATTTCTTAATAATTTAATCAAATGTATTAGTGACAAGAAACTTTTTGTGCAAATAAAATTTTCTACCTAGTTTTAGTAATTAGTTGAATGAAAAATCTTTCTGTAATTTTTTTGTAAGAATTTCACAGAGTTCAAAATTTTGTGAAGTGAAATACTACTAAATAAAATTTAAGTCTACATTCTTATATCTTGAAATTCACCCAAAAAAATTCCAAAAAATGTTGCAAATTTGAAAAGTGCCTGAAATGTTCCTAAATTAGTTTCTAATGGGATTTTTTAGATGAAATTATTAGAATTAAAAAACACATTATAAATAATAATATTTTCACAAAATTTTGAATTTTCTGAAATTCTATCACAAAATTTTAAAATGAATTTTCATTACACTAATTACTAAAAATTGTTGAAAAAAATTTACTTGTACAAGAAGTTTCTTGCCACTAATAACAATTATAAGTCTGTGATTACATTATTAGAAAAAGGAAAAGGTTTTAATTTTTTAAACAATCACTTTATATATAGGTTTACAGATAATAGAATTTTTTTGGAATTTGAAGCAATTTCTAATTCCTTCCTTAGTTCCAACACTTTCTAGGAGTGTATAAATACTTACGAGAAATTTAATAGAACTTAGCGTCATAGAATACAGTTTCAAAATTTTATGAAGTAAAATACTACTAACTAAATTTTAAATCTTTAGTATTATGTTTCTTATAATCCACTCTAACATTCTCCTAAAGTTGTGGAGAATATGAAAAGTGCATAGAATGTTTATACAATTATTTTTTGAATTTTTTTGATATTTACAGATGAAATTGTAAAAACTTAAGAAATTCAGTCATATTTTTGTTCACTGTAATTTACTTCACAGAATTAAAAAATTCGTGAAATCTTATCTACAAATCAAAGGGAATTCTAGTTTTACTTACTCTAAATCCAGAAAAAATTAAGTTGCATAAACAAAATCTTCTCAGTAATAATTTTGATTAATTTCTAAAGGACCAAAAACATTTTTCCAAAATAAAACCCACTTAAAACTGTCATTTCCAATGCAAAGAGTTAAAAAAATTAAATTTTTTTTTTTCACATGTGACCATATGATCTTACACCTAATTTATATGAAAATTTGTGGAATACATTTCAAAAATTTATTCCACACTAATTGCAAAATATCTACACTTAAAGTGAAGACAACAAGTTCATTTGCACATTGAGGGACTAGATTATTTGACTTTGAGTTTTCTTAACTTAAATTTTTTGCACTCAACACTTTTGAGGTTTCAATCTTTGTAGTGGAGAGTTTAGTTGAGAGCAAAGGGAAGGCGTGGATTACAAAAAAAAACTACTCTTCATTCTTAAAAAAAATGTTAAAGGAAAATCTAAATTATTAATATTTCTAAGGTGGATTTAAAATGCACTAATCCCAATGGTAAGATTGTGAAAGCAAACAACTTGAACCATGTAGAATTTCTTTCTAAAGCGGTTTAGCTTGCATTCATAAATAAATCCTACGAGTTCTTTTTTCATGAAGATGCTTATAATCCTTAGATTCCCCCCAAAACAAGATGCTTTATAATTTTCACACCACTTATCTAAGTGGAATGCATCAAAATATCCATGTAGACAATATTATAGTATAGAAGAAAAAATTTCAAAAAATCCAAAAAGGAAATTTGTGCATATTTTTTGTTTGTCCAAATCTCCCATGTTTTGAGTTTCTTTGAATATAACTTTTCCTCCTATTCACCAACTAAGAAAACAATTATTTTCCTACAACTCTAATTAATTTTTCTATATTCAAACAAAGTTTTCATAAATCATGGCAAAATATGAGAGTACAAGTACCTACTCAAAATCCAATTTGTCTCCCAAGGCTACAAATTTTCTTTTGGGTTTAATTTATTGAGAAACAAAAAACTATTTTAAGTTCCCTAAACAATCATTTCATATACAATTTGTACATGTACAAATTAAAAACTGTTTTGAAATTTTATTTATCATTTTTAAAAATTAAATAATACTATTGTTGCCTAAATTCCAATAATTTTTTTCAGGCGGGACATTTTTCTTCTTCTTCTAATTTTTATTCCCCAAAATTTGCGTTTCATGCTTGTAAAATTGATCATCCAAAACTGTTTTAATTTAAAAAACGTATGGTCAATATTTTCACAAAAAAATTCATGTATACAAGAAAGAATATTTTTTTCTTTTGCATGGTTAGAATATAGATTTTCAAGCACATCCATGTTCAAAAAAATTTCAAAGTAAGACAATTCATTGAAAACCTTAATTGTCGAAAATTTGTTGGGTCTTAAAGAATTCATATTCCTTACTCTAAAGAATTCATATTCCTTACAATAATTCATGTCTTAAAGAATTCATATTCCTTACAATAATTTTGTTCATTGTATAGACCATATACTATATTTCATTGAATACTTCAAGGCTAACACAACCTCAACCATATGCATTTTCACTTCTAAATTGTTTCTTCAAAGTAAATTTTAATACAAAATCTTTGTATTTAAATTTTCAATTGTAGATTGAAATTTTGGTTTTCAAACATTAGCTTTAATATAATAGAAATGAATTCGTTCAATCGTATATATTAATTAAAAAGAATGCACATGACATTCGTTTTCAATATTGATAATTTATTAGGCATACAGTTTATCCATATCTTAGTCATTGAAATTTGCATGTATTTTAAAATATATGTCATGAATGTAGCACACAATAAACCTCTACAAGACCGTGACTATGTTTTCACCAAAACCACTCTAAAACTTCCACTTCTAGTACTAGCACCAAATTTTTTTCTTAAAAACTTGGACACGTGTAACCATAAGATCTTGTAGTAACCTGGTTTGAGAATATTTGGAAAACATTTCAAAAATTTCTGTCATGTACATTGCAAGATATTAGCGTTTGAAGCAACAGAGTCCCTTCTCTTGGCCTTATGAAAACATGGGCAAATGCACTTCACAAGATCATATTTGTATGAAAAAGTATCCAAAACAGTGTTGCTTTTTTGAGTTCATTTTTCAAGTAAAGTTGTCTATTTGCTTGAAAATTTTCACATCATTTGGAATTGTACAACATACACAAAGAAAACAATGAGTGCAAAGAAGTGGAGAATGATTCAAAACACACAATTCTTGAGAATTTAGTTATGAAACTGAAAAATCCCAATCCCAATGGTTGAAATGTTATAATAAAAAATCTACATCCCATGATTTTATTTTTTTCGAAAAATATTGAAAATTGAGTAAACTAAAGGACTCCAAAGTGTATTTTAGTGTGGAGAATCTAAAATTGCCTTCAAACTAGAACTCCTCATAACTTTTGACTCTTTGATCAAAACATTATGATTCAAAAGCTTTCACGTATATATAACTCTAGAAAATCAATTACCATTTTTTTAATGAATAAAATGATTTCTTTTCATCTACCCACATCGCCCATTTACAAAAAAAAGAGTAACATGTAGTCTATAATTTGTAACTTGTATTTCTAAATGTCATGAAATGCAGTGCATATTAAAGATATTCCTTATCCCACCTTCTATTAAGATTTAAGCATAAAATATGCAAATATCTAGTCACATGTACTTGCCCAAAATTTCTTTGCTACCAAAAAATGCATATTGGTCCTTTAGAGGTTAACAGTCTTGAAAATAAAAAATGCACTCACACAGAATTTTCAAAAGTAAATTGTTCTATAATGATTTATTCATGATCTCAATCTTTCAACCATTTCATCACATAAATAATAAACAATCATACATTTTCATTGTTTCTCTTGTAATACAAACTTGCAATTCAAATTAATATGAAAGCCTCAATTATCAAGATGATCTTTTACTTAGTATAGTCAAATTTGTCTTCGATAAGAGAATTTAAACCTCAGATGAGTTAAAAAATATCAATAAATAAACTACCATTTGTAAAAAAAAATTCTTCAAATGTAATTTTAAATTGTGAATCAAATGTTGCTTTCCACTTGGTAGGATGCTTGTGTAGGATGTACTCCCACGACTGAAAAAGTCTTGGACCAATTTGGAATGTAGAAGGCCATGAAATAAGGAGATTTGCACAATTGTGACTAATGTGACTAATGCCCCACGGGGGCATTAGTCACATTAGTCACAGTTGAGGAAATTGACCACAACTTTTGATTGGATGGATGAAATGGTCCAAAACTTTTTGTACGTTTTTCCTACTACATAAGGCCAGGGTGTGCCAATTTGTGGGAGCGTCGGTCCCTTTTAGATTTTTGTAGAATTTGTGGATTGTTTTTATTGCTAATTCAAAAATAGAAATAAATTGTGAATCAAATGTTGCTTTTCACTTTGTAAGATGCTTGTGTAGGATTTACTCCCACTACTGAAAAAATCTTGGACCAATTTGAAATGTAGAAGGGCATGAAATAAGGAGATTTGCACAATTGTGACTAATGTGACTAATGCCCCACAGGGTCATTAGTCACATTAGTTACAGTTGAGGAAATTGACTGCAGCTTTTGATTGGATGGATGAAGTGGTAAAAACTTTTTTTTTTCTCCACTATATGAAGCGAGGGACTGCCAATTTATGGAAGACTTGCTTTCATTGTTGTTTAAAAGCCCATTTAACATTTGTTGATGGTCCCTATACAATTGCTATTGGTTTAGTGAGGATTCTTGTTTGTTCTTTGTTGCAATTCACAAGATTTTTTCTCAAGTTTTTCTTTTCATTTTGTAGGGAGTCTGTGTTATTGGTTTGGCAAACCTATTTATAGTAATTTGTGTGTATGTTCAACATCCTTGAAGAATCTGAATTAACTCAAACTTTCTCAAAATTATAAAATCACTTACACTACTTGGCACAATCATTTATCTTTCTCTAAAAAATATGCTAAAAACCTTGTTTTCTTCATGAGCCCATGATGAAGGCGGACAAGCCCTTGAGTGTGTGGTTTTACCTTAGAAGGTTGAAGCAAGCCTTGAATAAAGAAAGCTTGAATTTGATCAATCAACTTCAAATCATTTTGAAATCTTTGAATATTTCACTCCACAGCATGCACAGATATCGTCAGGGAGAAAACATTTAGAATTACCGTTTTTAAAACAGAAAAAAATTGAAGTGAAAAATCCAAAAGATGGAGCGGTGGTGAGATGCTCACCGAGAGACAGGCAAGAACCTAGGGCTTCTACAACACAGTTGTGCAAGGTGCTTCCTACGCCTCTCTCTTGCTGTTCCGGTGGCTCTCTGTTGCGGTTTCGGTGGCTCCTTCTTGCTGCTCTGTCCTTGCATGCGTTCTAACTGCACCTCCGGTGTCCACATCTAGTAACAATACCCACCCTCGTCAGTTTAGTTGAATTTTCCTGGGTTTGCACTTGGAGCTTCACTGTCTAGTTCTCCAGCTCTAGGTCCTTGCCTTCTCGTGCATTTTCTTGGATCTTGTGCTTCTACTTTCTCAAGTTTGTTAACTTCTACCTTGGACTAGCATTGAGGTTAGAGCATTGTGGCGCCTCGGATTTTTTAAATGTAATTCAAGTCTTTCAGTTTAGGAAAAGAATTTTTGTTGTTTTCTTGGACATTTAGGGTGCTTATGCTGAAATAGAGCATTGGCCTCCCTGTTCTTGTTAGTTGTCCAGATTGAAGCTTTTTGAGCAATTGTCTTAGGTTTTGGGGGGCCTTGAACTCCCTCACTTTCAAAGCTTGTCAATTCTTACTATGGATTCAAGGCAAAGGCTTTTAGATTATAGTTATGTGATTTTTGATCTTTGCAAGTTTTTATTTGCAGGTGTTTAGTTTGGAAGGAAGATTGCGTTGTCGTTTTGGGAACTAAGGTAAGTTCTTGTGAATCAAAGGATTGGAATGCCTGGTTCTTCTTTCCTCTGTTAGGATGCCAATTTTGAAGCTTGTTGAGCTATTCTTGTAGGTGTCAGAGCCTTGAGCTTCCCTGCTTGGTTCGTTGCACATCTGCACTTGTAATTTCAGCAGAATTATGTGGTCACCGGGGAATGTTGTCTTCGGTCTCCAAGTCTAATCCATTTTGAGAGCTTCCAACAAACGTTATAGTACTTCATTAGAGCTGGACACTTTTGTGCTGACTTGATTTTCTTTGTGTTGTCTTGTTTGTTTTGTAGCTTCCAAGATTTTTGAAGTGATGGACGTCCAATCAATTCTAGGGACAGTGCCCGGTAATGTTGAAGAAGGAGAATCAATTCCACAGACTGTGCCGAGTAATGTTGGAGAAAGAGTGAGACTAGATTACGATCAAATTTTTAGGCCGCCTCCTAAAATTCATAGGGTCCAAGGGAAGAAGTATGGACGAAAGTTTTTGCGTGATTTCTATCCCTCAGAATGGTTTAAATATAACAGGAATATGCAGAAAGCAAACACTTGGCTTGAGCACTCTATGATACATTGTCCCCAAGAAATTGTAGAAACTAAACGACAGTGGTTAACGAAAATATGTAACTTGAAAATAGCTGAAAATGATAGGATGGAGCCCTTAGTTTTTCATGGGGTCACTATGACATGGGAGGTGGAAGACATTGTGATTCATTTGGTAGAGAAACTTGATCAACTTAGGAAAAAAAAAAATAGGAAAATACGCAGAGAGCAAGAAAATGAAGGAATTGAGGAGGTGAACCTTAGTAATGACATGGGTGTAGTTCCTATGGAGATACACATTGAAAGCGACGATGAGAGATTAGTCATGGCAGAATTGAATGAAAATGTACACACAGTGAGAGGTAGATTATTTAGTGAGATAAAACACTTAAAGAAATTAGTTCCTCGGAAAAAACGATTTGATGGATATACATCCAAAATAGATAGTGAACAAATGCACATGTTGGCTGAGTATTATCGGGAGAAGCAAAGGTACACATTACAAATTGTAGTTGCACTGACATTTTTTATTTGGAGTCTATTTTTGCATATTTTCAAAAGTTAGTAGTATGTGCACCTTGAAGTAAACCATGTGTATGAATTGAATGTCTGAAGGCACTTATTGATTGAATGTGACGTTTTGTACTAAAATGTATTATTGTTGGCTTTTTAGGAACTCGGGACATGAAGGAGTTTCCAGTGCTCATTGAGGTCACATTCTTTACAGACAAGAATGACATTGAGGCTGCGACTTCCAGTTTCTCCTGTTGGACTTTGGAATTGGAATTGTGTTTTGTGCTGTCGATCGTGCAAAGGGTGAAGGAGATATGAGCATCCTGAATGCATCTGCAAGTGCCAGGAGTTTGAAGTGGGTGAAGGAGGTTCATGACAATTCCAACGCAGGTTTCAGTAATGTGAGTTGAATGGTGTTGCAGGACGGTGCAAGAAGTGATAAAACGGTCGAATGAATCAGAGTACGACTTAGGAGCCACGCTGATGACCAAGAATGTGGACATAATCAACACGTGCACACGTGCACTTAGAAGCAGGCACGGTGTGGGTGAATGCACACGGCATTCTGGTGCTGTCCGCTCCGTTTGGTGGATACAAGAAGGGTGGATTTGGTCAAGAGAATGGAGCGTATGTGCTGGCCATGTACCAACAAGTGAAGTCAGTCATCATTCCCATCACCGATCCCTCATACTTGTGACTCCACCTACTTGCTACAGCTACTTTATGTTTCCCATTCATGTTTATTGTGAATGTCGGTGTCAAATATCGAAGTGAGTGTTTCCCATTCTTTTCAGGGGACTGTGTACAATACAATTAGATCCAAGGCTATTACGGCTACTACTGTAGAGGTTCCACAACAGAGGTGATTTTTGGCGTTGTGCATGAAGATCTTAGCTGGAGACATGTGAAGGTGTTGGGAGCGGGGGGGGCTTTTTTTTTTTTTCATTTTTTATGAAGTGCCAAAGTGGCGATATAAAATGTTACAGTGTTGCTCCAAATTTCAGCATTTGGATAGAAAATATCACATTTGCACATAGTACATGTCTCTAATTCTATTTTCATCCACAATTTGGTGATTTCATCCAAAAAATATTTAATTGGAAGGTCAACATGTATGCAAGGTGTGGCAGTGTTGAGGACGTGGGATTAGTTTTTGACAAATTGGAGGGACAGGACTTGTATACATGGACTCTAATAATTGGCACATATGCTGAAAATGGATATGGTGAGAAGGCATATGAAATGTTTCAGCAAATGATTAAGGAAGGCTTTAAGCCAGACACAGTGACTTATGTGACCATCTTGAATGCATGTGCAGGAGTCAAGGCTTTAGAGTGGGTGAAGGAGGTTCACAGGCATGCGCATGAGGCGGGATTAGAAGTCAAATGTGCGTATGGGAAATGCACTGGTTCACATGTACGCAAAGTGTGGTAGCATCGATGATGCTCAACTAATGTTTGACAGAATGGAGATCCATGACTTGTTTACATGGACAGTGATGATTGTTGGGCTTGCGCAACATGGATGTGGTTCTGAAGCTGTTGAAGTGTTCAGGAAAATGAAAGCTTCTGGTGTGAAGCCCGATGGGCACTCATTTGTGGCTGTTTTATTGGCTTGTACTCATGCAGGCCTTATAGATGAAGTTTTGAAGACTGTTCCAAGCTATGTCGCAAGATTATGGCATTGTTCCCACTGTTCTGCATTGGAACTGCTTAGTGGACATTGTTGGGCACTTGGAAGAAGCCAAGCTTGTGACTGATAACATGCTAGTGGAACCAAATCTCACAATGAAGGGAATTGCATCTGGAATGCACAACACGGGTTGAGGTTTGAACAATACTTTCACTCCCCTTCATCAACTTTCTCCTTCCAACTGAAAGTCTTAAAAGACAAAACTGTAGACTATTGTCTCTGAAGAGCATGTTACTAAATGATTCACCGTCAAGACCGTTACTTGTTAAGACTTTATAACGTTCATCCCTTTTGCAGGTCTAGACCTCAGAATTTCAGTACACCACTCATTGTGGTTGGAGCAAGGTTGTACTGTCCCACATAGGGAAGCACACGTGAGGCCCACACAAGGTCAGAGACCTTCTCCAGGATGCATTTCTCAAACAGAAGTTTTGAATCCTGCGGCACTAGCGTGGTATGTGATTTGGGAACTTCAGAATGTTAGACTTTAAGGTTTGATTTTTCTTAGTTCTGAAGAAGTTGTTTCAAGACTTCTCTTTTTCAACATTGAAAATAAAGATTGTATGAATATTACTTGGAAACTTCTCCCTTGTGATTTAAGCAATGTTTTGCCAATTTGATTGTTAACTATTCTTGTGTGCTTCATTGGAGATCAATTTTGCAAAGATGAACAGATGCATGAGATTACTAGTCCAGCTTTAGCACCCTATCAAAGTGATGGTACCATTTGCCAAAATCATCCATCCAGACATAAATCATCCGAACAATAGCCAGATGTGTACCCTAAATTCATCCGTAAATTTTATTAAAAAAATTGTTATCCGATCAACAAAATATCATCCACCCAAAAATTTGTCATTCATCCAACAAAATTGTCATCCATCCAAGTAATTACATCCAATAAATTTGTCATTCATCCAACAAATTGTCATCCATCCAAAATGTATTTCATCCAAAAAAATGTCATTCATTTTACGTTTTTTCATCCGTTTTGGGTCCAGGAGTTCATGATACCGGGAGGGGTGAAGTCATAAGGGGGGTTTGGGGGGGGGGGGTAATTGAAAATACCCCCCCTAGTGTACTCGGAGGAAGTTTATACCCCCCCCCCCGGTATTGGCCTCCCGGTTTCCCTGTGTCAATTGTGCAAAAGTTTGCCATTTTTGCTTAAAATTGACAATTTAATGGAGATCGAATTCTTTGTCTGTCTGGTATTGCATGTGTTATGGCAGAGATCGATCGATCCACAGGAAGATTTAGTGACGTTAACCGGGGCTAATCCTTTGAGGAATAGCCCCCACTTTAGCCCCCTTGTACAAAGTGTTTGAAAAATCTCGGATTTTTTTTTTCACACTACTTTAGACCCCAAAATGTCCCACCTTGGCCCGGCTAAAGTTCATGCGGGCTTAAGCCTTGGGGTCTAAAGTGGGGCAGTTTAGACCCCTCCAAAATTTTAGCCCCAGGGGCTAATGCCACGAAATCTTCCTGTGTATCGATCGCTTGCGTGAGTGAAAATTTGGACGCAACAATGGAGGATGCACTGAGTTCAGCTTTGATATCATCCAGAAGAAACAAGTTTCTAAACTACATTTTGGAGACTCGGCTTCCTGGAGTTCATTTCAATCTTGACGATGATGAAGGCCCCTCTAATGCCACCACGTCACCCCGTTGTTATGACCCCATGATTCCAGGATATCTGCAAAACTTGGATGGTTGGGGTTCTGATAAGCCTGCCATGAAGATTCCCGCAGAAGGTATATATCCCAATCAAGGGTGGCTGCACACATGACACAAATGAAAAGCGTCCGGAACTGATTTTCTGCCTTTCAAAAATTATAGTGAAGTCATTCTGTCGAGATCGAGCTCTGAGCTTCAGCGAATTGACATTGTTTAATTTCTGAACTGTAATGGTTGCTACTTGCTAGGTTTAAAAGGAGGTTCATCCGGGAGTGAAGAAGAAAATTTCGGTGAGCCTGCTGCTGCTGTAGAAGGCGGACTTTCCCACTCGCATTGTCTCGAGTTTTTGGTCCGAAATGGGCCCAATTTTCTGATGAAAAATCTCAATGACAAAGAGAGGGTTTGCAGCCTGTTACTGGAGATGGCTGAAAATGTGAAGGTGCTTCCACCAGGGAATGAGCCGTTAGCATGGGATGTTTTGAACATGTCTCTGTGGAAGGATTCTTTGTGCAAACTCATCAAAGAAATGAAGACCGTGGGTGCTTCACTGATCGGGAACTCTGAAGTGTATGTGCTCACCACATCGCCATACTCTGCTTTTCTGAGAGCGCTGGCTATGGAAATTGCTGATCGATGTTGCTGAGAAGAGCATGTTCCATCGACTGTTGGTTCACAACAATTTTTTTTTTTTTTTTTTGGGGTGGTGGTGGCAATGCCTTAAAACGTTGCACTATTGCACTATGGCAAACCCCTTCGTTTTTCATTCCAAAAATCTTTGACCTTTGTTGCTTCTCAATCAATCATCTGAGGCTGAAAATGATCTAGTGTTAGTAGTCACGTCGTCCCCTTGTTTTGTTGTTTGTGACTTTTCACACACACCACATTTTGTCACTATTTTTAATATTTTAGAGAATGAAAAGCAATGGGGTTCACAATAGTGTTGTTATTGAGTTAACCACGTCTAGGGCGTTGCTTTGCAACATTTGCATCTTGCAGAGGGAACGTTTGCTCCCATCTTTTATGGGATGTTCCCAATGAATATTGTGCTCTTCAAGCATGTTTCAATAGCATTGTTTATAAAAATGGTAAGTTTAGTGTAATTTTTTACTATTTAATTTTTATCATACCATATATTATTCTATATACAATAGTAGATTTTTGTTTTATATACTATTACATACTACCTACGACGTTCTATATGTTGTATTAATACCATGTACATAAATATATATTATACAATATAATATAGTACTTAGTGAATTGATGATTAGAATTTCATTCAACTTATATACCTTTTCTTATGTTATACCTTCACTAAGATTATAGGACAATGCCTTCACTTGGGAACAAATGTGAGGAACAACATTGAAAACTTTGAACAATTTCTAATTCTTGAATGTGTTTTTTCAAGAGACGTTGCGTACTAATTAATGTTTGTTTTGTTTGTTCTTTTCTTATTGAAACTTGGTTTAGGAGAATAAACATGGCTTCTCAAAAATTGTTTTTCCATACAAATCCTAGTAGTGGTTATTGGATTACAATAATGAGATTTTGCCAAGCCCGAGCTACATAGCATGAATCATAAACAAGTAGCTACACTATGAAAAGATTTTTCCTTGTAAAATTATGACACTAGCTTGCTTTTTAGATATAGTAGCAACTCAAACTTCTTGGAGGAAGCTTTTGTCAATGCTAAGCCTTGTCTCCTCTGGTGTAGAGTCAATAAAATATATCTTTTTCATTTTTGACTCTTCCAAAGACACTCAAGCCTCTGTAATCACACTTTGTATTTGCTCATTCCATGTATATTTACTTTTTTACTCCCATTGGAGGTGTAACATTATTAACTCCTAAATGATCAAAGTTTCCTTGAAGACAAATGAAACTTTAGATAGGTTTCTATGATCTCAATTTTTGACACAGTTTTTTTTTTTAGTTCTTTAAATAGGTTGGTCTAGGTGAACATATCAGTTTTTTAGAAAGATTTTAATTCATATCTCCCAAAATAAATATATTCAAGCTCAAGCAAGAAGCAAAAAAATCCATAAACATTTGAATATTTTTTCAAAAAAAATTCATTTTTATAACGTGATGTTTTTACTAGATTTTTGTTTATTCCTTTCATTTGGATAGTGATTTGAAAATATTTTGGATAGTAATGGTGAAAATCATAAAATGGCCCCAATTTAAAGAATAAAGTGTTTTCATGATTTTCACCATTAAAAACTTAAACATGTGACTGTTGATTTGGAGTTATTTGCGATTTCTATTTTTTCCTTGAATTGAATTTTAACAATTGCAAGGGGGGCTATATAATGAGTTTGATAGCTCTTCATTTGAATTTAAGACTTTTGAAAGTTCAGTTTAATTACTGTACTAAAACAATTTCAAGTTGTTCATATCACCTGCAATACTAAGAAACTTGGATATGCAAATTTTTTAGACATTGTAGGAAGGGATAACATATTAAAAATAAAATATGTACATTTTTTTAATTATAATATTACAATTCCTATGCAATTTCACACTCAAAATTGATATATGTACTAATAAGCAAGTTGTTTAATCTCTAAAAGACCAAACAATATTTTTTGGCAATATAAAATTTTAGGTAGCTCACTAAGAATGGAATTTTCATTATTTTTTTTTAAAATTTTCACACAATATGTGGTCAAGGAGTAGCTTTAAGGTGTAAAAAATATAATAACTTTTGACTACATGGTTAAAAAATTATTGTATGATACATAGTTTCTTTTGGAGCTTAGGCAACTTGAGCAGCTTAGAAAAAATAATTTTTTTTAAGAAATAGAAATTGAAATTAGTATTCTAGATTTATATATAATTTTTGATAGCTTTGAATTATTCTATTTTGATTAATAAGATGAAAGTTATAAGGATTTTTAGTTTGCGGACAGTTATAGAATCTCTACTCTAAAATAAACTTTGAAGTCCTTTATGTAACTTGTTAATTTCCAAATGAAAAATGAAAAAATTTATATCAAATACAATATATGTTAAAAATATCTTAAAATCTTTCTATAGGTTTATATTATAGTACAGAACGTCATGGTGCATTAGTTTTTTTTATTGTATCATTTTAAAATTAGAAAATCATCATTTCATGGTTGCAAATTCATTTTTCCAAATTGTTGGTCAATATTTGAGAAAAAACTCTATAATTTAAGTAGAATAATAAATGAACAGCTGAAGAATATCAATGAGAAGTTGATTACCAATAGAAATCTAATGCTTTTCGAACTTCAATATCCATGTAAAAATTCCCATTGCCATTCACCAAGGTCAACTAACCTCAAAATGAAGCCCCTAAACTTTTAGTTAGGCATCAATGATAGCGCAGAGAGCAATAAAGCCCTATTTTTTTCTTTCCATTTACACTCCTATGAATGAGACTCAATTTCAACAACTACTGGACATGTGTCAAGTTAACCCTTAAAGGACCATTGTCCCTTCAGGGTACAAATTGGATTTTAGGCATGTACCTATGCTCTCCATTTTTGTCATGATTTTTTGAAACTTTTTTTGGAGATAAAAAAATTTGATTATCTTTGTGGGGTTATTATTATTTTTTCAATTGGTGCTTGCAAACAAAAATTATGCCCAGATAAGCTCAAAATAGGGAAAATCGGTCAACCTAAAAAAAATCAAATAATTAAATTCTTTAGTTAAATTTTATTTTTCTCATATATTATATTTTTATCTATATAGAAATCTTTGATTCATTTCATTTGGATAAGTGAAGTAAAAATTGTGGACAATCTTATTTTGGAGGCAATTTAAACATTTTTTTGAAAAATAATTGTTGGATTTGTTTTTGAATGCAATTTTTACAATTTAAAAAAAAAAAAGTTCCATATGATTTAGTTTTCTTACTAGAACAATCTCAACATTGGAATTAGTGCATTTTATTTCCATCTTAGAGATATTAATAATTTAGATCTTCTTTCTAACTTGTACCTACTTCTATTTAATAATTTTCTTAAGAATGAAAATTAAGTTTTTCTGAAATATTATTTTTTTTCCTAGACTTTCAACTCAATTCCATAACATAAGGATTTAAACCTCAAAATTCTTTAGTGCAAAAAATTTAAGTTAAGAAGGTTCAAAGTCAAATAATCTAGTCTTGCAATGTGCAAAAGAACTTGTTTTCTTCACTTTAAACATAGATATCTTGCAATCTATGTGGTCAAATCTCTGAAATTTATTCCACATATTTTCATACTAGTTAGGTGTAAGATCCTATAGTTAGATATGGAAAAAAAATTCAATTTTTTTTACTCTTTGCAATGGAAATGGCAGTTTTAAGTGTTTTTTGGTAAAAAAAAAAGACCTTGGTCCTTTTAAGGTTAAGGTAGGGTCATCTAATACTATGCCACCTATAAGTTTGTTTGTCATCACTTAAAATGTCCTCTAGAAGGACAGTAAAGGGTGGTAAAGAACCACTATATCCCCCCTAAACCCACCACAACTGCTCTCAAGAGCAACCAACAAGAGTTGAAGAGTCCTTGGAATAAATTAACCAATGGGGGGCAACCAAAGCATCTTTTGCTTCAAAGGTGACCTTTTAATAGGAGTCTAGTTTGTGACATGCGTAGGTACCTTATGCTTTCAACTTTGGAAATTCATAAAACATTGTGTAATAAATGTAAGTGCCAAAAAATTACAAAATAACCTAAAATTGGATTTCTCTCAAGGATAGTAACATTCCTGTAATAAAATGTTCATGATTTGGACCACCCTAGTTGCGACAGGGAAAGTGCCGGTGCTTGTTCCTTCTACCTTAGTCAACAATATAAAATCACTTTCAACTACTTTGATAAACCACCTAGTTTTGTGCCATCAATTACGGCAAATAGGTTATCATACATAACCGGTTGTGCATTTTCCAATCACAACCTTTGATCTTCATGATCCAAGGGTCTAGGAAACAAGTTGAAAGGAAAGAAGGTTATGAGTTGCATCTTGTAATGGCAATGGTGATAGGTTGCCATTTGCCACTGAGATGGTGCCACTTTAGCTTTAAAAAGTCAACAACCGGTTATGTTGTAGCTTTTGCCGTTTTATCCTTCGGCCGGTATCAGCTGAGTGTTCATTTAGGTGTGAGTTACCCTTACAATAGGGTCACAGCACAGTTAAACCGGGTTCAGATTCAGTTTATCGCCCATTCAAGCTTAAGTTTCTGATTCAAGTTTTCTGATTCACAGATCCAGGGTCTGTGGGGATGAGAGCGTCAAGCCATCACGTCATTTGAAAGGAGAGAACTTTGACTGAGTCAGTGGGACGTAAACCACTCCCAGTATTCCTCCCGTTCATTTTGCGGGGTGGTTCTTGACTGCAATCCACGATTACTTGGATAAAATTGCATAATCGAGCATTACGGGGGTTTCATTCGGTTCCAATTGTCATCCTCAATTTCTCATCCTCTCCGCTCATGATTTACGTCGGGCAACGCTTGAGGAGGAGGGGATTGCGGGAAAAAAGCGCCTCCTCGTCGGGCTCCGCCCTCCTCGTCAGCACTTTTTTTCCCGCAATCCCCTCCTCCTCAGGCATTGCCTTATACTTAACCTGGACCGACCCTGAATTGAATTCAAATAGCCCGGGGTCTAGTCGAATTAAAACTACAGTATTGTAGATCAATTCGAATATGCTACTAAAGTTTGTACTAAGGTGAAGCCACCTATAACCGATCAAATAAGCGATTGCAGACATGATTTGGAGTAGTGCTAGGCAAAGTAAATATTGTTAGAGGTGCGAGATAGAAATGATGGAGATTGCCAAAAATTTGGTAATTTTATTACTTGAAATTACTATAAACTTTGAAAGACAAAAGTTGGTTGGGACCCGTGTCCAATGTCTAAAGTCATCCAATTCTAATAATTCAAGAACTACTTTCTTGCTCACTACTTTGGAACATGTGTCATGACCTTATTAGTTCCAACCTTGAAAAGGAGAAAAAAAATGCATTCCAAGCTTTGGTTGGAAATTTGTTTCAATCTTAGTTGGAAATAACTACACCCTACAGTTTGGAAATGGGGCTCTAGTCAGGAATGGGTGGTCCAACCTTAGTGGATCCACTTACCTTTCATGCTTGCCTTCATTTGCCTATAAATATATATTAAATCATCCATTGTACACAGTAAATTAAACTAGTCCTACATAAATCACATAATATCCTTTAATTGAGGAGTGGCAATTGAGGGGTCAATCGATACCGTCTGTTCTTATTTTTTGCACCACTTTAGTATTGCCCAAATGAAGAAGATGAGGCTTTGGCAAGTAAATCAAAGGTCTACACAATCAGAGTCTTGGGCCCATACTAACTAACTATAAAATGAAGACTTCACACTCAGACAACAATTAAGTACCCACTTGAATGCTTCTCGAAAATGCCTAGATTTTTTCACTTCTTAGTACTCCCAAACTATACTTTGAAAAGGGCTCTAAAACTCAAAGTTTTTAGGATGATAGGAGTGCACTGAATCCTACAATTTACAGTTCAAAATGGATTTTTAACCTTAGTCCAAAACATTTTGTTCAACAAGAAAATCATTTTGGGGCATAATGAATAATAATTACATTTATGACAAGTTTAAAACTATGAAACCTAACCGAAATTATAACTTTTGAAATCTAAAAGTGAAATTCATGAATCACAACTTCACAAGGGAGATTTCAGAATTGATCATATACTCCCTTTGTCCCAAAACGATTGTCCATGATTTCGTTGCTATTTTTTTGAGCCAATTTGATTATATTGTAAAAAAACATAATTAAGAAAGGCTCCAAATTTTATACCACTAAAACCAATGAAGAACATTGCACAAGTTTGTTGCAACCTAAATAAAATTAGCCACAAAAAACTCTCTACAAAACCTACTCAACACAACCTTAAAAGAACATGACATTCAAAGTGCACACAATCATTTTGGAACGGAGGTATTAGGAAATTCAACGGAGTTTACCATCTCCACTGGACCAGTACTACCACCTCCTAAGTCGTAATAAAACTCCGTCTCATTACCATGGTCAACGGTAAATTCTTAAAAGTCCCTTTTTTAAAAGACTGTGGCATTGCACATTATAGTTATCGATGAGAATGATGCTAGCGTCGCTGTTGCGTGTTACTCGGTAATTAATTAATTAATTAAGACAGGTCCACGTTAGAAAGATTGCTCGGAGATCATCGATCAGCTTGTGTGCGTCGATCGAGTTAGACCGGAGAAGTTAAAAGGTGGCGAGAAACGAACGCTTGTATGCATTGTTTGCAGCTAGCTTCAGTTGGCTGAGAGCGGGGTTCCCAGCTATTCTAGTTGTTTCGACGATGCCGAGCACTTGCAAGACGATGCGGCCGCTGGTGGCGATCGTGGCGATTTTCGCTGTAGCGCTTGGGGTTTGTGTAAGGCCAGTTGCAGCGGGGTCATTTTCCAAGGCCGCCTATGCGGATGCGTTGGACAAGTCCATCCTCTTTTTCGACCTCCAGCGGTCGGGACCGCTTCCGAATTGGCAACGACTCACATGGAGAGCCAGTTCGGGATTGAACGATGGACACCAAGAAAATGCAAGCGCTGCAATGCTTTAAGTTCACCCTGATGTTGTATTTGGTGGTTTGATTTGTTGGGAATACAATAGGGGTTTCGTTGTCAGTGCATGTGATTAGAAACTCAACGTCCTCCTGTGCAGATGGAAGTTTTATGTGCTGCAAATCAATTGTTGAACGTTGAAAAGCTAGAATTTTCAGTTTGGTGTGAAGAATTTAAATACTCGGTGTTCTTTTCCTCTATTTGGTCCTGTGTATGTTACGGTTGATGATCGGTTTCTGGGGATTGGCTAGAATTATCAGCTCAGATAGCTTGTCTTTACAGAGTAGAAGTCAAGCAATGTTCTCATATTGCTTTGATTGTGTACCGGAAGTTTATGAGTTAATTAGCAGTCGGAGGTAATGTCAAAGTAGCTGGAAGTCTAAAAGCTGTTTAAGAAATCTAAAAGAATTACTTGTTTTTTTTCATTCCTTCGGTCCTGTACGTCACTCCTGTGGTTGCCGCTAGCGGTTGTTGATCGAGTTGTTCGGCTGTGCAGGTGGATCTCACGGGGGGCTACTACGACGCGGGCGACAATGTGAAATTCGGCCTTCCGTTGGCATTCACCTTGACTGTTTTTTCCTGGGGCGTGGTGGAATTCGGGGAGCGCTTGCGCACAGCTGGGCAGCTTGGAAACTCGCTGAATGCGATCCGATGGGGCACAGATTACCTTCTCAAAGCAAGCAAAGACCCAGATCAGTTATGGGTGCAGGTGAGAACGGGCAAGTTAGGGATGCATGCCATCCAAATTTTCAATCTAATTAATGCATGTGAAGGGGTTTCTTTTCTCTCACTCGTGTCGAAAAGTTTACAATCCATCGAAAAGTGAACTAAGTGCTTGGCATGGTCCCGTGCTAAGGATCGGATCGGATGCATGCCATCCAAATTCTCCGTCTAATGCACGTGTACTAAACATGATGATACATATATTGAAAAGCGAACTAATAACTGCTTGGGCCCGCACGTGCTTCGTTGCGTTTGTGGAATTGTCGACTGCAGGTGGGAAATCCGAATAGCGATCATACGTGCTGGCAACGACCTGAAGACATGGATACGCCGCGAAACGCCTACAAGGTGGACGTCAATAGACCCGGCTCCGACGTCGCGGGCGAAACGGCCGCTGCTCTTGCTGCTGCCGCAGCCGCTTTTGCCAACGTCGATCCTGCTTACTCGCGTGCTCTGATCACCAGGGCTCGAAGGGTATGTACAGTACAGTACTGTGCATCTCACTGGTGCCCCCAATTCCGTTCCTACTCATATCATCAGAGAGATCCCTCCAACCTTCTTTTGTGAATTCAGAGTACTGTGTTCGATTATTATGTGATTCAAGTATACATTTGTAGGATCATCAATTGAATCGGCTTGTTGTGCGTGACTGCGGCGTTGAAATTCTCGAGTTTCTTTTTCACTCTGTCTGCTTTAGTGACAATGAAATGTTAAAAGCTTTTAATTTTGTTATACTGCTTTTTAAGTATTTTTCCAAGAAATTTTAAACTTTCAGAAATTTTTTAGCAATTTAATTCTAAGATTGCTCCCTGGTAAATGAATTTATTATTATATTGTTTTAATTAAACATGAAAGCGTTGTGATTTAGCTTCTGTTGGAGTTAAAATTCTTTGCATTGCAATTTAAATCAATGTGAAGTTGTTCTTGCATCATGTGAGATCACTCACTTGAACTCATTTGGAATTTTAGTTGCTGAGGGGAGAATACTGGTCCGTTTATCTCACAAATTTCTACCATAGCTTACTTGATGTTTCACTGCAGCAATATTCATTAGGTACAAATAAATTATACTTTTATTTGATGCAAGAAACTTCAATTCTCAGAATAATGATATTTTTAGTTATGTATCTAAGATGACCTCATCTCTTTGAAATCTTTTTCTTCGACACATCCAGCGCATTCACAAGAATAATATAGAAAAACTAAAACCATTCAAGTAAGTAAATTGGATAATTAAATTGAAGTCAAGCCTCCCCAATTATTCTGAGTAGGAAAGATATTTTCTACATATTTTTGTATCACGTAATTATATCTAGCTAGGACACATTCGTCTCTTATATTCAATCTACAGAAATTATATGGTAGTTCAAGAAATTTAGACTAGGTAAGGAAGACTTACTTCAATAGCTCCTCGATAACTACCAGGATTGACATTTGTGAGAATTAGCTTGTTGTTTTACACCATCAAGCATCAGCCATATTGATTGAACTACAGGGTTGCTGAAAATGAGAGAGGAAGGGTATTTTTAAATTCTCTGTAATCGATGTTGGTTGTCAACCATGCAGGTATTTCAGTTTGCGGATCAGCACAGAGGCAATTACCGTGATGCAGTTGCATATGCAGCCTGTCCCTTCTATTGTTCCGAAAACGGCTACAACGTAAGTCTTCAACAATAATGGGTCTTTGTGTCCATTTCGGTTGCAGAGCTTCAGACGGAGTTAGAAGTTAGACACTGCTAGTTCGGTCGAAGAAATTGTGGATGTGAGATAGTGGAAGCGTGTGTTGTGGGACTGCAGGATGAGCTGTTGTGGGGAGCCGCGTGGCTGTACCAAGCAACTGGAGATAACAGGTACCTGAATTACCTCGTTGACAACGGTGTGAGAATGGGTGGAGCCACAGCAACCGTGCATGATTTCAGCTGGGATAGTAAGTATGCAGGCTTTCAAGTGCTGCTTGCCAAGGTACGTCAGACAACCACAATAATTCTTAGGCTCTCAAGATTGCAATTAACAACATTAATCCAATTGAATCTAGCTTCGTTGCACTGCAGTTGCAGCTGTCAGTAACGAAGTCCAGGCGCTAAATAATCACCAAATAAATAATTAGATCATTCTTCATCTTGTGCAGTTTGCAATGAAGGGCACGCCGGGTCTTCAAGGTTACAAGGACCGTGCCGAAGACTTCATCTGTGCTGTATTGCCGAAGAGCATCAGTCCCATCTCGAAAGTTGATGTCACTCAAGGTACTGTATAATTCAATAGTTGACGATACATCATGTACATCGACCAGTTCCAAGTTCGTAGCAATTAATGTGAGGCAGTGATCTCGTGTTTCCAGACTTGCAGATGTTTGTAAGGCTAATGGGTGAACTCTGTGACTCTTTCGGATTTGCAGGAGGGCTGCTACTTTTCAGAAGTGGTGACCGATCCGACCTTCAAACAGTGACAGCAGCGACGCTGCTTCTCACAGTCTACTCCAATTATCTAGCGGACGTGGGAGGGGTGGTCAATTGCGGGGGAACTCGTGTAGCCCCGGTACAACTCTTCAAGCTAGCGCAAAGACAGGTACACAGTTCATGTCATTGCGTAACAATATACACCAGGCTTTCCACATTTTTCATGTGATGTCCATAACGAGCTAGTCGAGCAATCCTGACAACAAATTCCTTATTCACAACATTTGGTCTAACTAGAACCTAAAAACAACCGATTACTCTAACTTCTTCTATTGTAAATGCTGGGCTCATTTCCTCCCGTCTTGAAAACGTGGACAAGACAAATACGTTTCCCCATATAAATTGACACCAATCTTTAGTGAGAGATCGAGAGCTAACGTACCTAGCCTGTGAATGAAACAATCCTAAGGTCATCTTTGTCTAGATGACCAATTGCAAAACCTTGAAAAGTTAGAACCAACGCGTATCCAACACTGGTATAGAATACAATGTGACTACTGAAAAATGTCCAAACTCCAACCGATCCTTTCAATCGTCGCGTGTACACTGAAAAGAGGATCAGCCCTGGATGGATTTGTTCATATATCTCAATATTGGAAAAATCAGAAACTGCCTATTTAATTGGAATTACCTTTGATCAGATTTTGTGGAGTGAGTAATTTGAAGGCCGGCTCTTTATTAGTGGATATATCTCAATATTGGTACAATCAGAAAATTGCCAATTTAATTGCAATTGCCATCTGATTTTGTGGAGTGAGACGTTCGATCGATGGTCGACTCTTAAGTAGAAGATATTCCATTTTATGTGTCGAACCGTTTTGTTCCGTGCAGGTGGATTATATTCTAGGAGTCAACCCGCAAGGCATGTCATACCTTGTGGGCTTCGGAGCCAAGAGCCTTACGCAGGTGCACCACCGAGCAGCGTCCATCCCTGCTGTGAGAGTGAAACCAGACAAGGTGACTTGCCAGCAGAGCTGGGCGTACTTCAACAACGCAGGGCCCAACCCCAACCAAGCCACGGGAGCCATCGTGGCTGGGCCGGACCGATACGACAATATCGTGGACCTGCGGTCCAACCATAAGCAGATGGAGCCGGCCACTTACACCACTGCTCCCATTGTGGGAGTGCTGGCTGTGCTTGCCACTTAAAAGGTTTTTCGGACACCTTGACGAGCTAGACCCCTCTCAGGGTTTTAGAAATAGTGACAAACAGATTCTGTACCCCTAAGCCACGCATGTCAAGATTTGTATTAATTAATTGTAAACACACAACTCGTGTGCCGTCAGGCTGTGGATTGAATGCAGTCTCACCCATTTAATAAAAAGAAATGCTTGCATTGCCTGAGTATGTTCTTCCTAAGGCCACAATGGCTTTGGAGATGGACTGCCGGACAGTGTAAGACAAATTGATTTCTAATTTGGATCATGCTGGACACATAACCAAAAAGGAGTCCTCTTCTCTGTAGCATGCTGCTATTGCAATTGCCTGGAAAACTCAACACAAACATACATCATCATCATGCCTCAACAAGTAAATGCCATCTAACCTAAACCTAACTTCTAAAACCCTAACCCCTACAACCAAGGATCCATGGATTGAACATGACGAATTCAATTGCTCATATTGTAATTGATTGACTGTGCGTGTGCACGATAGATTGTATTTGCTCAGAAAGTAGGAGGTTCTAAAAGCGCTCGGGCTCCTAAACTGCCCACCCCCTAAAATGTACACTATTTGTACATGGTGTTTTTTCATAGCCTTCACTGATGTACAAAAAATGTACATTTTAGGAGGTGGGCGGTTTTGGAGCCCTATGTCAGTTCCACTTCAAAATTTCATAACTAATTCCACATAGCTCCAAAAAATATGAAACAACTTGGGTTAGATGCCAATTCCACTTCTCTCTCAACGGAAATTTAATGAAAAAAATTTCAAGAAGTTTCACCTCCCCAAAATTCAATTTCAGTCCTTAGATGGTCACTTTATGGACCTACTACCTTATTCCACACCTGGCTAACCCTTCAATCAGTTCTTTCAGATTATAGAGAGGGCACTGTGCTAAGGGTTCCAGATTCTCACATCACATCAGGCCTATGATGTACAACAAGAACAATAGAATTTCACCATTCACACCATGCATATTGGAATGGTTAAGAAACAAACGTGGTCCACTCGAATTGAAAATTACTGTGTGTTCAAGGAGGTTGTAAACTACATTGCAGCTTTCAAGGTGGTCAACAGTGCCACACTAAATTTGAATTTCTGTGGCATCTTCTAATTAGCAGGGTTCACAATATGTGGTCTATAAATTTGGAGTATCACACAGTGAATATAGTAAGTTGTCCTTACGGAACTGACGACAGGCTTCATTTCAAACGAAAGGCAACAATATGCTTGATGCTCTAGAGCTATGCCACATTTAACTGTTTCTAGACTTTCAAAGGGTCCAGAATTAATAATAGAAAAAAAAATGGTCATTTGGAAATAATGCAAAACATCAGGAAATCTATATAAAACATTGGGAGATCATTACAAAACATCTGAAGATCTGTACAAACATCTGGAGATCTCCAGATGTTATTATCTGGAGATTTTTTAATGTTTTGTCCAGAATTCACGTAAAAGTCCAAAAATAGTTAAATGTGGCATCAGCTGCTTGAACGCACGAAATCTAGTTAAAAACATATTGATGGTGGATGCCTTGGTCCATTCGTTATGGTCCTATGCATAGAGGACACTGCTGAAATGATCAATTCCTGCACCAAGTCATTGAATGTTTGATTGCAGCTCAATTTTCTTTTCTACAAACCCCTGGAATGCAATGAATCTAGACATATGGCTAAGGAATTTCTTGGCCACTTCAGGTGTGTCCAGGATGTACGAAGCAAGGGAGCAGCAAAGTCTCTCACTCAACTATTCAGTCATCAGATTGGAACAACAGCTCTGGCAATTCTGCATGCACTAATTATATTGGAAGGAGCTGCTGAATTGAACGCTGTGAGTTCTGAGATAGTGCGCTCCATGATGCCTCTGAGCTTAACTTCCTTCAATGCCTCAGCTCCCCCCTATCTTGCAACAGATGCATGGGTACACATACTTAGAATTGTGCACCATATTTCGTAACCATGAACCAAAACAAAACAAAGAAGATGAAGTAGAAGGTACTAAAAATGTTAATGACCTAATCCTGTCTCCTAACAACCCATGTATTTCTTGTACTTATTAGCCAGTGATGTAACTTAAAGCATGACTTAAAGCATGACTTCACTAAATCTACAGTTCATTTACGAATTGGGGGATCCTGCTAAGATTAGGAGAACTTTGGGAGGCCCCTGTGTGCTAAAAAATGAATGGAATTTCAAATGTCAAATTGCGTTGGAGTCACATTGAAATCTACTTTATCATCATTATAAACACACATATGTAATTGAAAATCATATAAAGAATTTGATGTTTCTAAACACTATGTACTATCTAGTGTTGCCAACATTTGTGAAAATTACAACTTGTATTCAATGGTACATATACAAAATGAACCTTCACAATTGCTTCAGAGATACTCTTTCCCATACCACTTGAATTGCATGTGTGATTTCTTGCTTGTTCTTCACCCGAATGCAAAAATTCTTTGACTATTCTCTATGAAATGGTAGATAGTGTATAAAAGGAATCCAAATTGTTGTATAATTTTAAACTATTCATTTTTCACTTGTTATGAAGTTGAAGTGCACTTCATTGCAATTCCAACGCAATTTGCGGTTTCAAAATTGGTTCATTTTCGAGCACGCTAGAGCTTTCTAAAGTTGCTGGACTTTCTACTGAAAACTGACTGAAGAATTCGTAAATGAACTGTAGCCCACTGTACAGTCGGGTACTGAAAGCTTACGAACTGCGTTTTGGAGCAATTCAAAAAAATTGTACATAATATAGAATAGAATTGAGTTTTATTGTCTTTCATAATTATCACTCAATTCTTACCAAATCCCAATCAAGCATATCAAATATCAGTTTCAAAAAAACAAAATTCCATTTTTAGTGAATTTTTAAAGTCAATTTTTGTGATTTTACATGATATTTTATTGAATACAATTGGTGGTGAATTTTTTTAATTCAATTGCATGGATATGTAAGGAACATCCATATGCACATCTTTCATATTAAAAAACACCCCCTCGAGTAACAAAAAGATGACCAATGAAGAGTTCAATGAAAGTGTTGTATGACCAAACTTTGAAGAAATGGATATCTCTATATTTTGGCAAAGTACTTGTACCATCATGCTTAAATGTACAAAATTAGTTACTATGTGAAGTGCAAATAGAAAAATCTAATTACAATAAAGAAAGATCTATTTTACAAAATTTGGATAGGATCACTCTAACATTAAAAATGCCATATTTAACTACTTCTGGACTTTTGAAAGTCTAGAATTCATATTAGTCATGAGGATTGAGCATTGGAGGATCTATCTAAATCATTGGGAAATCAAAATTTTCAGTAGGGGATCAATGCAAAACATCAAGAGATCTATACAAGCATCGGGGGATCTCCCGATCTATACAAACATCGGGAGATCCCCCGATGTTTGTGTAGATCGTACTTAGTCCAGGATTCAGTGAATAGCCCAAGAGTAGTTAAATATGGCATAAAATCTCTATAGATAAAATTTTGAAGCTTTTTGGGAGATGCTTGTTGAAGGAAAGATGTGCATATAGATGTTTCTTACAAATCTATGCAATTAAAATTTAAAAATTCATCACCAATGATTTTCAATCAATGATAATGTAAAATCACAAATTTTAAATGAAACAATTCACCGAAAATGGCGTTTTGGTTTTTTGAAACTAAAATTTGGGTATGGTTGATCGGGATTGCATAAGGATGCAACAATAATTATGCTTACTAAAAAATATATCAATTATAATGCACATCAATTGTAAAAGAAATTTGAATGGCTCTAAAACGGAGTTTGTAAACTTTCAGTACCCGACTGTACATGCCCACTCATCTTGAATGGAAAACGGGATTGCATACTGTCACTTCTAGTAGTCTACAACCTCACAAATCAAAATTGCATCAGAATTTATAAATTGAGGTAAGATTTGATTTTCATTTTTGCCCCCCACCCCCCGCGGTGCAAATACAACTTATTAATTTGGAATTTTGGAATTAAAAAAAAAAAAAAAAAAAGCGTCAATTTGATGTTGCGCTAGTACTATCCTATTGGATTTTTTTTTCATTATTATTTAAATTTTTTATTTATTTTTAAATTCCTGTAAATGCACTGTTGTCATGTTGTCTCACAGCCTTTTGCAAGGCCAAAATTTTTCTTAATGTATAGTGGGAGGCCCTCACACGAGGGCTTCCCGTCGTGTGAAGGCCCTGCCTCAAAGGCGAGGGCGGGAGCCCGAGCTTGAGGGGCCGGGCCCTCACACGACGGGAAGCCCGAGTGTGAGGGACTCCCGCTGCGTTAAGCAGTCGGGTTACAGCTCCTGGCACCGGTTATAGTGCCAGGCACTGTAACGAGTGCCAGGCACTATAACCGGTGCATTCCAGTCTATAATGAGGAACGTTTTAGTATAGTAGGAGGCTCCAGAGTGCTTAACGACCATGGAGTTGTTTTTCTAGGGTATTCAGAACGCCAGATCCTCCACAATGTTGGACAAGATGAGTTGCAGACTTGTCACTTTTGCATGTACAGTCGGGTACTGAAACATTACAAACTTTGTTTTGGAGCCATTCAAATTTCTTTTACAATTGATGTGCATTATAATTGATATATTTTTTAGTAAGCATAATTATTGTTGCATCCTTATGCAATCCCGATCAACCATACCCAAATTTTAGTTTCAAAAAACCAAAACTCCATTTTCGGTGAATTATTTCATTTAAAATTTGTGATTTTACATTATCATTGATTGAAAATCATTGGTGATGAATTTTTAAATTTTAATTGCATAGATTTGTAAGAAACATCTATATGCACATCTTTCCTTCAACAAACATCTCCCAAAAAGCTTCAAAATTCCATCTATAGAGATTTTAATGTTAGAGTGATCCTATCCAAATTTTGTAAAATAGATCTTTCTTTATTGTAATTAGATTTTTCTATTTGCACTTCATATAGTAACTAATTTTGTACATTTAAGCATGATGGTACAAGTACTTTGCCAAAATATAGAGATATCCATTTCTTCAAAGTTTGGTCATACAACACTTTCATTGAACTCTTCATTGGTCATCTTTTTGTTACTCGAGGGGGTGTTTTTTAATATGAAAGATGTGCATATGGATGTTCCTTACATATCCATGCAATTGAATTAAAAAAATTCACCACCAATTGTATTCAATAAAATATCATGTAAAATCACAAAAATTGACTTTAAAAATTCACTAAAAATGGAATTTTGTTTTTTTGAAACTGATATTTGATATGCTTGATTGGGATTTGGTAAGAATTGAGTGATAATTATGAAAGACAATAAAACTCAATTCTATTCTATATTATGTACAATTTTTTTGAATTGCTCCAAAACGCAGTTCGTAAGCTTTCAGTACCTGACTGTACAGTACCCGGCAAGCACGAATCGTCCACTCCATTTTGTCAGTCAAAAGAAAATTGTAGAATGTATCATATGGTTAACATTTTTCATCTTGCATAATTAACATTCACTTCTTATGCAATTCCGATCAAGCATAACAAATTTGAATTTCAGAAAATCAAAATTCTATTTTTGGTGAATTCTTTCATTAAATTTTAATGATTTTATACAATAATTCATTGAAAAATATAGATGATGAAATTTTTTAATTCAATTGCGGCAATATGTAGGAAATACCTACATGCACATCTTTCCTTCAATAGGCATTTCCAAAAACTTTTAGAATTTCCTCACAAAGGTTTCAAAGGTTGTCGTGACAATGTCCAATTTTTGAAAAATAGATATTTCTTTATTGTAATTAGATTTTGGCAAAACAACTATACATTCATGTTCAAATGTACAAAATTAGTAACAACATAAAGGTCAAATAGAAAAATCTAATTACAATAAAGAAATATCTATTTTTCAAAAATTGGACATTGTCACGACAACCTTTGAAACCTTTGTGAGGAAATTCTAAAAGTTTTTGGAAATGCCTATTGAAGGAAAGATGTGCGTGTAAATGTTTCCTATATATTGTCGCAATTGAATTAAAAAAATTAATCACCAACGATTTTCAATGAATTATCATATAAAACTATGAATTTTAAATGAAATAATTCACTAAAAATGCAATTTTACTTTTTCAAAACCCAAATTTGGTATGCTTGATTGGAAGTGCGTAAGAATTGAATGTTGATTATGCAAGACAAAAAATGTCAATCATAATATATATTGTTCAAAGTTCTTTTGAATGGCAGAATGGGGTGGACGATTCAGAGTTGCCGGGTACTGTACAGTTCATGACTCTCTTTATCCACACTTAGATTTATTACATCCATTTTCATGACCAAAAAGCCTAAAAGGCTCATGATTAGGCCCCTCCACCTTTACACATTTAGATGAGAATCAAAAGACACCACAAAAAAATGGTCATTCATTGATCTCTCAAGCGGATTCTACTTCAAAATAATTTTTTTTGCCCTTGATTTATTTCATGATTCAAATTATAAGGACCAAGTAATCCAAACTTCAAATCTACTATACCAAAAATTTCCTCCATATATCTCTCTCTATATAAATTTTTTTAATTAATTAAATAATTTTTTAAATAATTTTTTTTTGTCATACTTTTGTAAACGCCTTCCTCATCAAGAATTACAAAAAAATCTCTCCTTGTTGATTTGTATCCTCTTCCATAAATTTTATTTCTACAATTTTTCCACAATGAAGTATACCAATGTACACCCATTCCCATCTCTTAGCCCCTTAAGGACTAAAGGGTAGTCTTGATTTTCAAAATTGTGAGGATATATCCAAGAGCATAACTTTACAATAATAATTTAATAATGGCTTTGAAACAAAAATTATAAAATATGTTCTATAGTTCATATTGATATTGTTAGATGTAGTACTACATTAATCAATATTTGCAACCAAAAATTGAAAATTCTTCCCTAAGTAAATTATAGATTGAAAGTATATACCATTCTCAAGAACTGTTTTTTCTATGCTTCAGATGTTAATCTCTAAAAGCCCAAGGAGTTTAGACAAAATACAAATGTGTTATAACATATAAATTCTACAACTTTTTGAAGTTTGCATCAAAGACATTAATGTGAAGTATGAAAAGTATAAAGGATCCGCACAGTCAAAATTATGAAATTATTTTGAGATTCTCTTCAAATGAACTTTGAAGATATAACTTCAAAAATTCACCAAAAATATAATTTTTGTTTTTAGGAATTTTATTTATTTTATTGGTCAAAACTTGTGGTTTCTATGATTTGTGAAAAAAATGCATAAGATTTAGAAATGAGAACACCAACACTTTTCCAAAATAGTAAGTTTTTCAACACTAGCCAATTCTAAACACTTTGTGTTATTTTTCTTATATTTTTTGTTTGACTATAGTTTTGAATATAAATATTGGAAGACAATCCAATCTTTTGGAAATAAAATAAAATAAAATTGAAAAAAAATTGTTTTTTGCCCCAAATTTTTGCTTGAAGTCGGGTAACAATCAAAAAATGATTGTTTGAGCGCTTAAGGGTTAAGTTCTAGCTATCATGATTTTGTATTTATTCATTAACAAATCCAACCATAAGATCTTTTAGTTTACTTGTTAAAATACATCTTTCTAAAATTTCAAAAGAAAAAACCTTACCAATTGTAGGATCGAGTTGCTTGAATTTGAAAAAAAAGCATTTTCAATTCTTCCCAAATGGTTAGATTTCATGTTTCAAACTTTCTACACAAAAATGTGTAGATCCTATAACTTATTACTCACATAATATGTTGAAGAAGTATGCTGGGAATACCAATAAAAATTTTCAAACAAAAAAATATTTCATATTCATGCTTAAAGAAAATAGTAAGTAGAAAGAAATAGAGTATGATTTAAAATACTAAATTGTTAAGAATTTAGTTATAGAATTGACAAATGCCAATCTCAATGGATGTAATGTTATAATAATAAATCTACATCCCAACATTTTTATTTTAAAATTTAAATATTTTAAATTGTGTACATTAGATTTCATTCAACATGCATTTTTTTGAGATGATAGGAAGGCATTATTGCACAAAATCTAATTGTACAAAAAGAATATAGGTCCCACCCTTGCATAAAAAAAAATCAGTTATTTTTTGAGCCAACACATTATTAGTATTTTCTTAAAGATAAAGACAATCATCAACAATTCTACTTAGCAATGTGAAGCCCTAGTTTGTAAATTTATAATTTTCAATTAAATTTTTTATAGATATTTACAAATTCACAAATTTAATTTAAGATTTTGTAAGACCAAACAATTGAATGTCATTGATAATAATATGAAAGAATTATAAAACCTTAGTATTAAATAATACTAATCCCTCTATCTATGTAAAATATGCAAAATTTGGCTATTATTGTTGCATGTGAGGTTTAAGCAAACCTTTCATGATTTTCATGTCAACAATATTTAATTCCCAAACCCAACTTTTAATTTAGAGTGCAATCCTAGGTGTGAGGGATGAAACGCAAACACCACTCTTCAATCCCATCCACTATTGAGACCTAAACTTCCTCCCTATCCGCGTCCACCATTGAGTGACCCCATCCATCGATGCGGGACCAGGTTCATGTGGATTGACAAACCAAGATGAAGAAGAGCCTCGACCAAGGTAGGTGGACCTATTTCTAAGTGGTCCCTAATGCCACACCCTATAGAAGTCCCTCTCATCGTTCAACAATGAGCTTTTAAATTGTATCCTTGATATGACAAGCATCGATGAGATTAGGTGGACATTGATTTAATTTGTTGATAAGGGGACGGATTTTGGCTTGATTACTTGCACAAGTGAATGTATGAGTGATTAGTTGCTCACAAAATTAATGATAATGTATTGCTAGGTAGACATCTTGGCAGTGTTGTCTATTCACAGGTTTAACTTATTGGTAGAAACTATTTTGATGTAAATACTTGTTTGGCTATATATCAAAATATTGTAAGTTCTCAATTATTACACATCAAGGTGGTGATGTTCTTACAAATTACTTCAAGTGAACTTCTCATATAATAGACTTGAACCTCTTTGTTGAGGATAATGAGACAACTCAATTAAGAGTTTACGTATGTTGCACATGACATAATGAATTCATTTATGTAAAGACTTCTATGATCTTGTTTTAACACTTAAATATATTGTTAGAAGATTTTTGATTGGGAGTTTTGCAAAACTTGTGGAAACCATAGTGAACCATTTCTAATGTGTTGAATGTTTTTCACAAGTTGAAAAGTCACCAGTTTGCAATTTATGTGTCATCCAAACATATGAATTGTAAAAATGTAAGCTTTCAAGTTTTGATCATAAGGAAAAAATCTATTCATTTTTTTGAAATTCATTGGAGTTTTCCTAAAGGTCATGACATATTAACTTCCATTTGGTCCCTGCTTTATTTTTTTATTTTAAATTGCATATAAAATCTTATTTAACATGTATTTTTTTGAGATGATAGGAAAATATTATTGCATACACTCTAATTGCACTAAAGGGATATAGGTTCCACTTTTGCATAAAAAAGGATCAATTTTTTTTTGCACCATCACATTATTAATGATTCTCTTCAAGATAAAGACAATCTTCAACAATTTTGCTTAGCAATCCAAAGTCCTAGTTTACAAATTTATAGTTTTCAATTAAATTTTTTATAGATACTCTCAAATTTAGTTCAAGATTTTGTAATATCAAACAATTGAATGCCATTGATAATAGTATGAAGAATTATAAAGTTTTAGTATTGAAATAATACTAGTCCCCCTATCCTTGCAAAACATGCAAAATTGTCAAATATTGTTGCATTTGAGGTGTAAGCAAACCCTCGTGTCAACAACAATTAATCCCCATATTTCAAATTGAATTTGAGTGTAATCCCTAATATAAGAGATGAGACTCGGATAGTGCCCCTAAACCTTGCCCACCATTGAGACTTGGACCCCATATTCTAACCCCACCTTCCATTGAGAGTCTGACCCATCAATGTGGCTATGTGTGGGTTAAAGAACCAAGATGAAGGAAAGCCTCAATTATTCACTCTTTTCAATTTGTGTTGCCATTGTTGCATCTACCTCCTCTAGTGTTATCTTTGCACTCGCTTGCTTGCTCCTCTAGCATTCATCATTAAGATCATCTTGGCGACAAAGCCTATGGACCAAATTTTTCTACTTCTAAAGCTTGGTGAATCAAAGTATCTCTAAAAGTCTCATTTTCCACGTTTAATGTGCTCTTCATCTCTAACAAATGTGTAAATCTTTATGGTCAAATGACTCAAATATTTTATATCCAAACAACAATATATGTATTTCAGATAGAAGATCAAGAAAGTGGTCACTTACATCCTTAGTATGTTAATTTACATAACAAAGAACTAACTTTGGAAGTGCACGACAACTATAGC
The DNA here is from genome assembly GCA_951230915.1 of Antitrichia curtipendula. Taxonomy (NCBI): domain Eukaryota; kingdom Viridiplantae; phylum Streptophyta; class Bryopsida; order Hypnales; family Leucodontaceae; genus Antitrichia; species Antitrichia curtipendula. The sequence continues at coordinate 24,057,775 of OX579634.1, read as the reverse complement.
AAGATATTTTCAAATTTTTGACCTTTTGTTTGAGCAACATGTATTTCTATTTGTAATAAAATATTTTAATAATTTAATAATATTGAAGTACACATATCTTGGACGCATATACACTTCAAAACTATCACTAGAAGAAAAATGTGTCCGCCACAACCAACAAAAATGTGACTAAATATCCTATGCAACTATCTTGCAACTATAGTTGCACCAAATTCTTACGTCATTGCTTTACATCATTAGTACAATGTTTTAGTTGCAAAATAGTTGTAGAATGAAGTGGATACATTGTTTTAGTTGCAAAGAAGTCATAGAATGAAATGTAGGATTGTGAAAGTTGTAACAAAGTTCAAATTATAATGACTCACCTCTTATAATTTGATGTGACTTATTATCCATCCAATATTCATCATAGTTGTCGATGTGAACTAGTCCACACTCTATGATATCCACCTTGTCGATTTGCAGTTGCAAAGAATGACTAGGATATGACTAGGAAACAACTACAACTGTAAAATGACAATAGTCGTTTCCTAATTGTTTTGTAGTAATTTCTTAGTTGTTTCCTAGTTGTTTAGTAGTTGTTTTTAGTTGTTTTCAAATCATTTTCTAGTTGTTTTATATCAATTGTCCCATATCAATTGTCAAGAGTACCATTAGATTGAACATATAAGACGTTTAAGTAGTTGTATCCTTAAGTAATGAATTATGTTAATAGAATTCTAAGATTTCTACATATTGTAGATTTTGTAACCTACAAATTCTACAAGTCAAAAACAAGTCATAAATGCGCTACAAACAACTTGCAAATGAGTCATAGACAAGTTGCAAATGAGTCATAGACAAGTTGCAAAGAAGTCACAAATGAGTCACAGACGAGTTGCAAACGAATCATATATTAGTTGCAAATGAGTTGCCAATAAATTGTACAACTCACCAATTGAGTGATCAACCTTACATGGCAGCAAATACCACATAAGCAACCACATTATAAAGTGCATTGATGAAGTTCCAAGTAATTTGCCATATGAGAAATAAACTCGTTTTGCCTTGCAACTATGATACATCTAGAAATTTATCCATAGCGATTGAGGGCCTTCAAATTCTCACCAGTCGCAAATGTTCAATGCAACTCCAAAATCTATTGCTCTTTGTAGTTGCAAAATCCCTCATTTTCTTTTAGTGTTTCATGATATATTTTTTGCACCAAATATTTTAATGATTTAATAGTATTGAAGTACTCATATTTTAGATACAAACATTTGAAGGGCTTTGAAGAAAAACCTTTCAAGGGTGATTGTATATATTTATAGAATTCCTTGCAAAATTAACTCTACAGAATTTTCAATGATTAATTGGAATCAAACTTTTCTAGAACATATAATGCCTTGCAAAGAATAAAATAAATAACTACTACCTACAAGAGGTTTATGGTTACAATTATGGTATATACAAAGGAAAACATAGAATTTATGAGACTTTTGGAATAGACAATTTTTCAAAAATAACAATACTCAAATTAGAAATACTACATTGTAGTTGTGTGGTTATAGACATGTTATAGAAATACTACAAACATCCTACTTTGCCATTCAGGGTTGCTAGCATGTGAGCCTGCGAGCGCGAGCTTGTGAGCCTATGAGCCTGTGAGCGGGAACTTTTTTTTGTATAAAAAATAGGTGATGGACCTATGACTGTGGATTTATTATATGTTTACATTCAAAATTTTAAGAAATGTGAAGTTAATTTAATGAATTTTGACGCACTTATAAACGTATTTTGAAGATGTTCTTTGTAACAAAAAAATGTAGTTATTTTTTATAGACATCATGATATACATAATGCAAATGGAAACACCAAATGTCTAAGATATAACTTTAAAACACACATATCTAATCATAATGAAAATCCACATATAATAGTACGACTGATGAGATATGTTAATTTCAAAAGTCTAAATTGCAATGGACTTGGTCGCCAAACCCTCAATTGTAGATGATGATGACTCTAAAGTCTCTTTATCCTTGGATGCACTACCATCTATAAAATCTAGAACATTCAAAGCATAAGTATCTTTATGGTGTTTTATTTTGGAACAACCACACTCCGCAAATACCTATGCCATCTGCTTGGCATACACGGAAAGATGAAAAAGCTTCTTTGGACTCAAGAGAAGACTTCATGTCTTTATAATCCCATTTGTTGACGTCAATCCTCTATGACTATAAACAAATGTCAAACAATATTAGATTTGCAAAACCAAAAACTAGACATGAAAAAAAATATATATAAAAAATTGGAAACTTACTAAATGGTGTCTTGAGCAAACTTGCAAGCCACAATGGTCATAATGTCCGGATTTTGGGATGCCTCAATTGGCGATGACGGTTATGTTGTTGCCACAACCAGGATAGACTTCCTCACGGGTTTAAGAATAGCGTTGAAAATTTTGTTATCCTCCTCCATCACCACAATGTGGTGTTCCGTGCCACAACAAGCAGTACTGGATGTACATAAAATAAACAACATCATATACATTAATTGAATGAGTCGTTTTGCAAATTCAAATTCATATCCAAAAGAACTCAATTCAGTAGTCACTTGAGTTGCGGTGTAGTCTAGAACTCTAGGGTGTTTGCAAGCTTTTTTTAAGAACTCAGAACTATAATAGATGTTAGCCACCATGATTGACTTGATCATCTTTGCATACAACTTGGTGGCCTTTTGCTTAGCTCCCAACCTCATAGCATTTGCAATGTTGGATTTGTTTTTTTCCTCAAATAGTGTTGTCACATTACATTTCATCCCTCAGCATCCATTGCAAGAGCAGTTTTTTGCTGCACAAGTCAAATAACTTCTCAGTTAGATTTTAATATAAATAATCAAACCATAAAATACAAAACAATAATTTGAAAAGAAAAAAATATACAATCAAATTTTCACCTGAAAAATGAAAGCCATGAAAACGTCAATTATCCAGTTGTTCTAAACATCTGGGAAACATATTTCTTAAGCTCTGATGGCCTCAACATCTCCATAAACTTGGGCAAGGCTAAAAGGCCACACTTCTACACCTAGTACAATGTATGAATCAAGTTGGTCTCTATGTGGGAGTCCTCAGTGGATCTGGATTTCAAATGACGTGATGAAAAATCTTTTCATATACCTTGAATAGCAAATAAATTGTAAAACAAGTAAAACCAAAAATTTATTGGATGGATTTATAAGAAGATCCACTCACTTGTTTATATCATGCATGACACACATGACCAATTTGATTTGGCTTTTGATATCAGGGACAATACAATGCACTACAATGTGCTACGTCGCCTCCATTAGATGGAGCCTAAAAATGTGAGTCATCCATGAAGTCTTTTTCTTTATCTTCAACAACATTTTCCTTCCTATAATTTCTACAAAAACAAGGGTATAAACAACTTGTTCACTATAATTGCAAGCACAACAATGACTACAAAATGACTTTTTTCAATCATTGTGGACAAGAAATGACTACTACAGTCATAGTGGACAAGTCGTTTATACTCTTGTTTTTTGTAGTGAATCTCCAAGGTTCTTTATCAACTTCTATTTTAGGCTAACTTGTCTCATCCGTCCTTAAAATCTCTACAATCCACTCTTCTTGAGTTTGATTTATAGAAGACTCTTCCATCAACAATGACAATTCCAATGAACTCAAAATTTTGGAACAATACAATCATAAAGTTGAACACAAAGTATAAATATAAAGATCAAGTGTTAAAAATCATACTTACTATCAATGATATAAAGTACTATAACAAATGGATTCAAACATCCATACAAAGAACTTCTATCCTTAGTAGGCCTCTAACAAAGACATACTAATCTAATAGCTCTCATAGAATATCAATTCCATTATCAAAGAATTGATAGCAACACTAGCATCTAAGTCTGAACTGTGGTCAATGAATACCACCTCATGCTTGCCAATTGTAGCACTACATGCACAATCACATTTTCTTCAAAATTTGGACTAGTAGCTAAATTGAAGATTCTTCTTCTAAGATATATTTTGTCTTGGAGCTATCGTTGGAAAAGACGCACTACTTCCGTTTCAAAGTCTTTGAGTTTGTGAAATGACTAGTCACAAATTGTTCTAGATGGTCAATTGCGCAATTGCAATCATCCATAATGTCTGCAAAACTTACCAACTCAAGGTGACCACTTTTGTTAGCCGATTTTTCACTAGAAATCTTGATGTTTGCATTTGCCAGAGACATTGGCTACGATGGACTTGCCATATCCGCAACCAAGATTATCCATGATGCACCATTGAGGTTGAAGCCTAATCCACATCTCCTTCCTTCACTTGAACTTGCAACAAACAACAAAACAATGTCAACAACTGATCTTTGGACAAGAAAGGACAAACAAAGATTACTTACAAAGTACAAAATAAAATGTATAATCTTTAACAAAAAAATTAGATTAAACTATAAAACAAAATCTCTAAATCTATGGTTCTCATCAAATACTCTTGGTTTAATATACACTATAAAGATCATCAATAATATATGCAAAGATGTCACATTAAATAAATTTAAGAAAATTCAAGACTTAATCAATGTCAATAAAGATTATCTTAGTACCAGAAACTTCTCAAATTTGTTTATAACTAGAATGAATTAGAAGATGAAACCATCTCTAACCCATAAAAGTATTACTAAATACTAATGGCAAAAAATCCTAAGTTAAAATTTCAAAGCATGACGTGCCAAGGGTGCCAAGCACCACGCCTACAACAACCCTGACAAGCCTTCCTAATTGACTCTACCATTGAAAATTCATAAATTCTTGAAAAAAGACAAATTCTAGGGGGTCTATTTGAGGTTGGTTTAGGGTCAATTAGATCTCACCGACCTAGGAAGACACTTTGCTGCCTCCCAAAAAATTGGTACACTATTGGATTTTTATTTTAAATTCGTAAATACATTACATTTCATTTTCAAAAAACAAACTAAGCTTCAATCTAAATCAGCCAAGCTAGGTGCTCTTCAATTCAACTCACACTCACTAATGTGAATTAATATTTGACAATAGGAATTAAAAGTCCACTCGTCTTGAAGTAGGACGAACATGCATCTATTAATTATTATTTTATCAACCACACTATAAAGATTGGAAACAAAAATACCAAAACTTGAAACGATTTTAGAAGACCCAACAATGACTTCTTTAAGATCGGTTGGATCCGATGGATGTTTCAGGGGTACCAACCAAACCTCCTATTTTTGATACCCAAAACATAAATTTAAAGAACAATTTTTTTTTTTTTCTTTGGGTGCCAAAAAGAGGAGGTGAAGCTGATACCTCTAGGACCTTAGTTGGATCCAACAGATGTTTCCAGTGTACCAGGTAGACCTCCTATTTTTGGTACCCGACAAAAAAAATTTGGAAAAAATTTGAAAAAAATTTGAAATTTTTTTTCTTTGTGTATCGAAAAGAAGAAGTGAAGCTGGTACCTTCAGGACCTCAGTTGGATCCGACGGATGTTTCAGGGGTACTAGCCAGACTTCCTATTTTTGGTACCCGGAAAAATATGTTTTTTCAATACTTCTCTAAGTTTAGAGTAGATTCTAACTCCCTTTCAGAAATCCTTGCTCATGATAGATAGTAAGAGTTTAGTTTCAGCAATCAGAGTCTAATTTTGACAACCAGAGTCTAATTTCGAAATCAGAGTTTCACCTAATGTTACAGAAGACCAAAATCAGCCTCCAGCAACCTCATTTAGTTCCCACAACAATCAAAATTCGACCAAGCAGTGGTGACAACAGAACTGTGAGCTTCAACTGCATGCTAGAAAAAATATTCTAGATATACATGCTGTTCTTGGTAGCTTTGCTCCCAACTTGAATACAACATAAACTAACACTTATCTATAATCTCTGTAGAAGACAATATCTAGCATACAATTGATACTACGAATTTCATGTACAAAGATTTGTTCATGATTGCTAAATGCAAGAAGAAAGCTTGTTGCATTGGATGCCAGCTTCTCTTGCCCATAAAATTGTTTTTGGAGTAAATTTTTTGAAAAAAATTCCCAGGAGGTGGTAACCCTCACCTGTACCCATGCCAACCAGCAAACAGTTAGTGTGCCAATAGACGTATACGAGGTGTCTGCAAGTTACCACAACTTGTTATCGTTTATTCACCAGAGAAAACTTTATCAATTATACTCCTAGATCTAATGTAAAAAAAATTGTTCACAAAACTATTGCCATAATTTTGCTACAAGATCCACCACCTGTTGGCCGCTGTTCTAAGAACCCAACACCATTTCGTCACCCAATGTTTGAGTAACCCACTTGACTGTACTAGAGTTTAGCAACCAAATGGACGTTTGGTTTGGTTTGTGTTGCATAAACTTGAAAAAGTTATGTAACTCCTGCCAAGATGTTTGAACTTAGCCTGGTAAAGGCCAACTCGAAATTGCACAAAAATTACTGTTGGTTCAGCCCGCAACTTGTTGGCATCCTTAAAACAGCTCTAAATGGCGTTGTTAAAGCCTCTGTCCACTATGCCGTCAATTATTTCAAAATTTGACAACACAACTGTCTCAGGAGAGATCCAGTTGTGATACCACTTGCCAAATTCACTTATTAGTGAGAGCAATGTGTCAGCAACTAATGCTAGATTGTTTCTAGTCAGATCAAGATGGTGTAAAATTTGTAAATTATTTTTTGTAATAAATCTCAGATTTTGAACAAGCTCTAGATGTATAGCACTCATATAAATTCACATTTAGTGTGGAAGAATATGTCATTATAATCTATGTATTGTAACAACGGTAGACTTTTATAAAAACCTAGGAATATAACCTTGGAATTTGAGTCGAAAAAAAAAATTCTTCTTTGGGTACCGGAAAGAGGAGGTGAAGCTGGTACCTCGAGGACCTTAGTCGGATCTGACGGATGTTTCAGGGATATCAGTCAGACCTCCTATTTTTGGTACCCGAAAAAAAATAATAAATTTTTTTTTTTAAAATTTTAAAATTAAAAATTTCTTCTTAGGGTACCAAAAAGAGGAGGTGAACCTAATACCTCTAGGACCTCAGTCGGATCCGACGGATGTTTGAGGGGAACTATCAGACCTCCTATTTTGGTACCTGAAAAAATTAAAATTACTCGAAAAAAATATTTGTTTTAGTTTTAATTTTATTTACTTATGTTGAGTACCGAAAAGAGGAGGTGAAGCTATTAACTAGAAGACCTTAGTTGGATCCGACTAATGTTTTATGGATACCAACAAGACTTTCTATTTCAATACCTAAAATTTTAATTTTAATTTCTGAAAATAGAAATTGATTATGTATCAAAAATAGGGGGGCTTCTTGGTACCTTTCAAGATTTTAGTCAGATCTAAAGTAGGAGTGTTTATGTCATTGTTATTTGCCATTGTTAGATGGGGCGTTGGTTTGGAGCATAATGACAAAGTACTTCCTTTATGATCTCCAAACATTGTTTCTGAACAACAGCGCTGCATCCATTCATCTCCATAGTTTTTTTCTTCAAAATTGAATATCTGATTTTACTTTGAACTGTTGTATTTCAATGTTTTGATATATAAATCTTCACTTTTGATTGCCCTTTCTGGGCTAGAGTTTGCTACTTATCAACAACCATCAAACTTTTTTTTTAAGATAATGTATGTTATTTTTAGGACACCTAATTCTTTTTCCAATTCTTCATGCTCACCAGAGATTATAGAAATGCCAATAGCTTGTTTATGAAGCAACAATGCAATAGTGAGCTCCAAAGTAATATTGTTAATCTATTACAAAATTAAAAAAATGCAAACAGTCCAAATGAATACATGTGAAAAACTAGACAAGTAAATATGAAAACCTACCTACATCTTGTATTTGAGCACTGCCTTTCTAGCTCTCTAGAACTGTGGTTGGAGTTGTATTACTTTATGTACATCTTCTTTTTCTTTATTATGATGATCATTCATGTTAAGCTTTACTCCTAAAAGCTTATTTGAGATTTTTTTATACTTTGCCTCTACATATTTGACTGTACTTGTAGCAATCACAAAAAGCTTGCTATCAATTTTAGTAACATTCCAAACTAGATCTAAATCACTTGGCAATACCTCGCAAGGAAAAAGGTTGTTAAAAAGATTACAAGACCTAACGTTGCTTGGCATAACCTTTTATCTTTCTTTTTTGACCATTGCTCCTATAGTACAAAAGCTAACTCCGCATCTTTGGGATGTACAATCACTATGGTTGCCACCCAAAGTTGTTGCATTCTACCTTAGGGGATTTGAGAGCCAAAATAAGAATTATTGCGCTTGATCAATTTTTCTAAAGCGGTTGTCTAAGCCACCAGTGTCCAATTAGCCTTCTTTTTTACATTTGTAATGTAGCCCTTCACCATCTAGACAACAAATTAATTGTTGATAATTGATTGAGATCCATAAATCTTTTCTTGCAACGACATTCAACAATGTGTTGGTTGTGGTCAATTTGGAGCACTTTCCAAATGAGTCTTCAACTTCTACATTGGTGATGAAGGTAATATCTGTAGCAAACTTAGGATTTAGTCTTCCAATACCTAACCCCCTTTCTTCTTAAAAGAACTTCTTTGTCTATTTGTTGAAAAGGCAATTTCTTCTTCACATTTATCTCAAGCTTATTGTTTAGGATCCTCTCAAAATCCTTCCCTAAAATTTCTTGGCACAAGATCATTGATTGGTAGGAGGTGCCAAAGGTTTGGCATGTTTTGACAGTGACCAATTTCAATTGGGAGGAGACTTTGCTATTGCAACATATGGGTTTTTGTTTCCAAGAGTGCCCTATATTATTGCCATGTCACCTCTATAAGACTTCAACATGTCAAAGATTTTGTATGATCATCTGCCACCATCAAATCTAGATGTATATCTAGCAGTGAGAAACAACCAAACTATACGTTGAATTGCAAATGCCCCAATAGAAAAATATTGTAACAAGTGGAAGAGTGCAAGCAATATTAGAGGACAAATTGTGTAAATGACCTTGATTGTTTCTTCTTCTGGAGCTATGTGCAATTGTGTTGCTAGAAACCGGGGCAGGCCATAACAAAAATGTGTATCAAATTACAGTGAGTATATTCTCCATGTACTCATGCCCAAATTTTGTGAATATGGTTGTTTCCACTATTGGATGTCGTCAACAGTTTGTGAATTACAAGTACTTATTCTATTTGTACTATTACTTTTGCAAGATGGACATTTATAATAACAAATTCATTCATGCACCAAGTTAAAGCTTCAACAAGTTCAAACTTTTTTTAGTTAAAGCAAGGATCATCACTATTTTAGAATAGGCTTGGCCACATTCTTCTATGTATTTCATTTATATTGTATTAATTTATGCTTATTACAATTGAAATGATTTGAAATTTATGAAATGAAAAATGTTCATGTATTCATAAAGTATGGAAGTTGGTCTTGCTAGTGAAATGTTTTGAAGTAAGAAGGTATGAATGGCCAAGAACTTAAACTGTAAACCTTAACCCCTAAAGGTTTTTTACTATATTTTTATCAAAATCGCTCCAAAACTTCTATTTCTAGTACAAGTACCAAATTTTTTTCTTAAATATTTTTGGATACACATAACCATAGGATCTTGCATTAAGCTAGTATGAAAAGATGTGGAATTTTTTAAAGAAATCTCCATAGTGTAGATTGCACATTATTAGCATTTGAAGTGAAAAAAATCCTTTTGGAAGCTCTGCAAACATCCGGGTAGCTACATTTCACAAGGTCAGATCATTATAAAAAAATGTCCAAAATATTTGTAATTCTTTGGATTCATTCTACAAGGCAAGTTGGCTACATGCTTGAAATTTTTTAGAACAATTGGAATTGTACAACATATAGAAAAAATATAGTAAGTAGAAAGAAGTAGAAAATGATTCAGATTACTAAATTATTAACAATTTATTTATAGAATTAAAAAATGACAATTTCAATAATTGTAATGTTGTAATAAAAAATTTACACCTTTTTTTATTATTTTCCAAAAATATTAAAAATTGAGTTTAATAAAGGACTTCAAAGTTTATTTTAGAGTATAGAATCTACAACTACCAAAATAACTATGCACAACTAAAACTCCTCATTAAATTCATCTCATAAATCAAAATGAAATGATTTAAAGCTCTCCACATATATGTGAATCTAGAGAATCAATTTCAAATTTCTATTTCTCAAAAAAGTGATTTAAAAAAAAGTTTCCTTTGTTGCCCCAGTTGCTCGTTGAGCAATAAAAACTACATATCATACAATAACTTTTTAACCATGTATTCAAAAGTTTTGAAAATTGTTGGGCCTTAAAGCTACTCTTTAGAAAATGTTGTGTGATAATTTTAAAGAAGAAAAATAAAAATCCCGTTTGAAGTCAGCTGCCTAAAACTGCTATGTTGCCAAAAAAAAATGCCATTTGATCCTTTAGGGATTAATCCAATAATGCACATAAAAATATGCAATCATAATATTTTAAATTTCCATTTTTTTCTTTTTTTCTCATTTCTTCCTGCACTTTTGATTTGATTTTCAATTTTATTTTTATTTATTTTCATTCTTTATCCATTCTTTTTTCCATTGTTTTAAAGGACATCTTCCATATTTTATATTTTTTTTCCCTAGAAGTAGTCTCTCTTTTAGGTTGAACTATACTTGTGAGAAGTCCATGAGATTATAATCTAATGTGCCGCGTTTGAAACCCATGAGGCCTCAAATTATGCTGAAGGGTGCAATTTTTATACTAAGTTTATTGTTAAGAGTTAATTTAGAGAAGCTATATTGGAGGCTAGGTAATACTTGCCTTTGTTTTTGTGAGTATTATTTATTCATCTAATTATATTGTATTCTATAAAAAAAATTGTAATTGTGTAGAAAATAGAATTGTAGTGGATGAACTCAGTGCTCAACTATGCATTGAAGTTTGAAGGTCTTTTCCCATTAGAATCAGTGATTGGTAACCTCTCCCTAAAATGAACAAAATCCACGGTTATAGGGGTAGCGGTTATAGGTCCAAAATCTTACTATAAATAGTAATGTTTCTTTATTTTTAGAAAAAAAATTAGAAATTTTCTTTTTTTAGAAGTTTTTTTTGTAAATTTTATTTTTGGGGGCTCTAGGCTCACAACCTACACGCTCACAAGCTCACATGCTAGCGTCGTTGCTTTGCCATTCAAAGAATTTTGAATAACCCCTAAAGCCCCACTTGTCCCCTCGGGGGACAATTTGGGTTTGGGTAGGTTCCTACTGTCTCAATTTGAAGTGAATTTTTTTGAGATTTTTTGAGGTTGTGTAGTTTTTCAAGATCTTTGTGGATATATAATTTTTGTTTCAATTAGATGCCGGATGAGAAAGTTATGGCACAACAAGCAAGAAATGAAGATTGGCGAGCAACCCCAAAAAATTTAGAAAAAGTCAAAATAATTTGTTTTGAATTTTTTCCCTAAAATATTATGTTTTTACCTATACATAAAGCCTTGATTCATTCTATTTGGACTAGGGATGAAAAAGTTATGGACAATCTTAGTTTTTCGGGCAATTTAAGCATCTTCTTGAAAAAAACTTTTTGTTCAACTTTGAATGCTAATATCTTCCAATCCGTACGGTGAAATTTGATGAAATTTTTTTTACATGATCTCAGACAAGTTAAGTACAAGATCCTATGGTTGAATTCCCCTCAAAAAATAAAATTGGTTTCCTCAAGTGAATACAACAAAAGTGGTAGTTTTGAGTGGTTTTTGGTAGAAAACACCCTCGAGGCTTTAGGGGATAATATAAAATATAATTGGCGTTTTTAGTCTTGCATAACTAAAACACAATTCTTATGCAATTTTATCAAGTATACCATATTTGGATTTCAGAAAAGCAAAATTCTAGTTTGGATAAATTATTTTATTCACATTCATGGTTTTATATGATAATTGATTGAAAAACATTGATGATGAATTTTTTAATTTGATTGCATAAAAATTTATATATGAGAGACATCTATACACACATCTTTTATAATGTAAAACATCCCATTAAGTAACAAAAATATGGTCTATGAAGAGCTCAAAGTGAGGTATTGTATGACCAAATTTTGTATGGAATAAAAGATATATCTCTATGTTTTAACTAATGATGAAATTCATCACCAATATTTTTCATTCATTTATCATGAAAAAATACAAATATTAAATAAAACAATACACCAAAAAATAGAATTTTTACTTTTTTTAAACCCAAATTTGGTATATTTCATTGGAATTGTATACAAATTTAATGTTAATTATGCAAGATGGAAAATGCCAATTCTATTCTCTATTATGCAAAAATTCTTTGAATGGTAGACTAAATTAATGTGCTGCACAATGGACATTGCTTCTTTAATCATATTTTATAACAAAACTTTTCATCCCCAAGAATTCAAGTAAACCAATTTCTTTCTCATCACCACTTTTTGTTTCCATTCTAAGTCAATTTCCCTCATAACAACGCATGTGCCTATGGCAAACACTTTTGTACAACATGTAAGGTAGTGTGCTCTAAAAGTGCCCATTTTCTTCAAACTGCCCCTATTTTTAGGTGGAGAATGGAGATGGGGTGATCTTTAAATAGGCCAATTTAGCAATTGAATGCATTGAGGAAAAAATGTTTTTCTATTGCAGGAGCCAATCATTGTCATTGATTTCCGCACATCTCTTTACAAGTTTCAAGTGGACAGATTTTGGAGGACCTATATTCACAAATAGGTGTATGTGCTCTGAATCTTTGAAAATTTATAAGTAATTCAAAAATGTTTGAAAAAATACAAAACCACTTGTGTTTGGTTCTACATCTATTTTTCTTTCTCTGAAAAATGATTCAAGAATATTTTTGTCCACAAAAGCCTGTGAAAAAGGTGGACCAGCCCTTAAATGGTTGCTCTAAGAGCATATTACCTTATTTTGGATTTCTATGTAGTCAAATGATGCACAAATCTGTGAACTTTATGTAGAACAATAATCTTGTTCCAAGAAGTGGGACTAGCAGGGTAAAGATGTAGGAATTTAATCCTAGGAAAAAATGCAAGAATTTTTCATTTTTCATAGATGAAAAAATTTGCAAATTTTGAATTCATATTTGCAATTAGAGGCTCCAAATTAGCTAGGAGCCTACTCTAGACACAATACAAAATAGGGGACAAGATTTTACTTTTACCCTTTGATAACTTGTTGTTTTCACCCTTTTAGTCCCACTTCGTGAGACTGATTAGCATCTTGCGATCCAGTTTTATTCGTATTTTTAGCAAATTAATTTCCGAACACCGGTGATGGTGAATTCAACTTGACACCTAAGTTACATGAAAACTAAGAGATCCTTTTGACAATAAGAAAGCCAAAGTTCGTAACACAAGTGAACTCAGACAGCTGCAGTTTATCTCTCCATGCTCCTACGGTCCACGATTCCTGGCACAGTTGTCTCTCTACTTCCGACTCCAGTGTCCGGTGTGAAAGAAACGCATTGGGTTGGCGAAGGGTCTCCTTTGGGGTTTTAGGGTTTTTAGGGTTTAGGGTTTAGGGGTTCCTCGAGTCCTCCCAGTACCCAATCGCCTTAACAGACGGGTATTGGCTCTTTCGAGCATCTGCGGTGCGGCCGTCGCTGCGGCTGCCTCCTTCCATCGCCCTCCGCACGCACGCTCGTCCGTCCGGCAGCCATGAAGACCATCTTGGCGTCGAAGACCATGGACCTGCCCGAGGGCGTGAAGGTGGAAATCAAGGCCAAGCAGATTAGGGTTACTGGCCCCCGGGGCGTGCTCACTCGCAACTTCAAGCACCTCAACCTCGACTTCCAGCTGCTAGAGAAAGGCCGAACGCTCCAGGTCGATGCCTGGTTCGGCACCCGCAAGACGACGGCCGCCATCCGCACCGCCATCAGCCACGTGAACAACCTCATCACCGGCGTCACCAAGGGGTACCGCTACAAGATGAGGTTCGTGTACGCGCATTTCCCCATCAACGCCAACATCGGCGCCGGCAAGGACAACATCGAGATCAGGAACTTCTTGGGCGAGAAGAAGGTACGTCACTTTCGTTTCGCTTTCGCTCGGGGTCTCCTTTGGGTTTAGGGTTTCGGGGCCGGAGGGGGCCACCGTGTGATTGATGCTCATTTCGTCTCATGAGATGTCCAGTTTTCCGCTAGATTTCAATTTTACTCGCTAGATTCCAATTTGCTTCTTTTGCTCTCTAGATTTCAATTTTCTGTTGTAAACACTGGAATTGCCACCGGCGGAGGATAGGGAGACGGTGTAGGTGCGTCGGTTTATTTCAACTGTACGGAGATGGGTTACCCTATGGGTGGATCACCCCTACCTTTGGGTTTTTTCGAACGCCCTGGTGTTAGGGACTAGTCTCAATGACTATCTGTGACCTACCAAGCGAGGAGTTCGCAGTCCTGCCTTCGCTTGTTCCGGGGATTGGTGTCATGGTGTGTAGTTTCTCGTCCTTGATCCTGAAGGAGTCTGAATGTGTTTGGACTGGATTATGCAGGTGCGCAGAGTGGAGATGTTGCCGGGTGTGATCGTAACCCGATCTGAGAAGGTCAAGGACGAGCTGGTTTTGGATGGAAACGACATCGAGCTCGTATCTAGATCTTGCGCCCTCATCAACCAGGTATGTGGATCCGTCGTGTTTTCCTGATTCGGGTTTGGTTGGGCGTGAATGGTGTGGTTGGTGTTGCGTCGAGGGGTGAGTGGAGCGCGCTTTCTGCAGTTGTGGTGACATGAGCTAGAGTGATGCACTTTTCTAATATGATGTGAATGGCATTTAGGTGTTTGATACTGGTTGTGTTTGTTTTTCCAGAAATGCCATGTGAAGAAGAAAGACATCAGGAAGTTTTTGGATGGCATTTACGTGAGTGACAAGGGAATTATTGATACCGAGTGAAACGGCGCAACTTCCGTGTGCAAGTCTTATTCGACATAAAAGTGAAGTCTGGTTTGACGAATGATGTCGTTTTGGAGAGTCTGGGGACTTGGGTGTCGCCACCGGTTGTATTTGCAGCTGCTGTTGAGCTTCTGGAGTGTAATCGGTAGCGTCCATTTGCAGCTGAATCAGTGAAGTCGGAATGCCGATTTTTGGGTTCTGGAGCTCCTTTTTGTTGAACCTTGGGACGTTTCTTATGCTATCCGAAAACTTAGGTCTTCTCTCATGAGTTTTTTCTTTCTATTCTGGTTGCTAGCCTGTTACGGGTTAGGGTCTCTTATTATACTCTTACATTGACATGACTCGTTTACGTTGACTAAAGAATATCTTTCAATTCATCGATGGTTTTGTGGTGAGGTTTCTATTCCATTGGAACGTGAATTTATGAGGTGTAAATCTTTTGATGATACTGAAACATTATGCTGTTTTTGCTTATATCTCTAAGTTTATTAGGAGTATTCGTTAAGCCGGACTAGCAGGGCTCGAGGAGAGCGCTAACTGAGAAAATTAAGGATGGGATGGAACTTGAATGGAATCTGATCAAAATTTTACTGAAATTGACTGGTGGGGGGGGTGGGGATAACCGAGGCAGGCTTGCTTTTCCGGGCTTTGAGCAATTCCATTTCCGTTATTTGTAAACTTTTGGTCCGCTTCATGAACTTTTGCTGTCCCGTATCGTTTTTGAGCTGTCGAGAGCTCACACAACTGAAGCAGATTCAATATTCATGACTTCATATATAAATCGATTTCAATAAGCATTAAAATCAAATTTTTGGCCCTGCAAAAAACTGGGCAGCTGCACTCACAAGCTCACTTTTCTATGAAAAAATGTCCAAAATGGTGGTGCTTCTTTGGATTCATTTTCTTAGAGAAGTTGTCTACATGCTTGAATAATTTCACATCATTTGGAGTTGTACAGCATATAGGAAAAAAATATCAAGTAGAAAGAAGACAATGATTCAAAATATAAAATTGTTAAGAATTTGGATATGGGATTGAAAATTGCCAATCTCAATGGTTGAAATTATGTAATAAACAATCTACATCTTATGATTTTATTTTTTTCAGAAAAATATTGAAAATTGAGTAAGATGAAGGACTTCAAAGTTTATTTTAGAGTAGAGGATCCATAACTTGCCCACAAACTAAAATTCCTCATAACTTTTGACTCATTGGTCAAAATGAAATGATTAAAAGCAATCCACATATATATAACTCTAGAAAATCAATTTCAAATTTTTGTTTTTGAAAAAAATGATTTTTTCTGATTTGCCTGGATTGCCCAGCCAAAAAAGAAGAAGTACGGAGTAATATATTAGGCCATAACTTTTGACTCGTATTTCCAAATGTCATGAAATTTAGTGCATAAGAAAGATATTCCTTGCACACAACTTCTATTAAAATTTCAGCCAAAAATATGAAAAAAATCTAGTGACAAGTACCTGCCCAAAATTTCTATACTGCCAAAAATCGCATGCTAGTCCTTAAGGGGTTAACATCCAACAACAGACTTTGAATATGATGCGTGAAAAAAGTGCAGACTGTGACAACAAGGTAACTATACCTAAAATGGACCGAATAAGCTTTGCGGCATAACCAATGTGTTGTAGAAAATGAATAACAATTTTTGCACATTACTAAAGGAATATGAATCAAATTGCAAGTGGTTCCATAATTTTTGGATGAATTGTGAATTAGTTACAAAGTTTCTGAGATTTAAGGTGTAGAGTGCAAAAAGTGTCATGTAGGTGATGCCAAAATGAATTTGATGCACATGAAAAAATGACAGTAGAGAGAAGTAAAAACAACACAAAATGCATGCAAGATGGACCACTTGTAGAATTGCTACCGCCGTAGTTCTATTAATAGAGCTACACACTACTCAAGACTCCTTTAACATTTGTCCTTGCCATGTGCATTGTTTGGAGAATCCTCTTTGTTTATTTTTCCTTCAAAAGAGTGGTCCATTTTAGATATAGTTACCTTATTGGAAGTATAATACAAGAGGACGTGCCCTATCAATAAGTTTATCAATAATATTGCAAGCACTACAATTTATTGGATTAACCCCTAAAGGACCAAACACCATTTTTTGACAACATAGCAATTTTGGGCAGCTCACTACAAACGGAATTTTTATTTTTTTTCCTTGAAATTTTCATCTAAGATGTGCCCAAGGAGTAGCTTTAAGGCCCAACAATTTTCATAAGCTTTGACTACATGGTTAAAAAGTTATTGCATGATATGTCATTTTTATTGTTCGGCGGGTAGTCCGGGTAGCTCAAAAAACTTCTTCAAAATCACTTTTTAAGAAAATAAAAATTTGAAATTGATTCTTTAGATTTATATATACGCAGATAGCTTTGAATCATTCCATTTTGATTAATGAGTCAAAAGTTATGGTGATTTTTAGTTTGAGGGTAGTTATGGAATCTCTACTCTAAAATAAACTTTGAAGTCCTTTATTTAACTCAGTTTCTATTATTTTTGAAAAAAAATAAAAACATTGGGTGTAGATTGTTTATTACAACATTACAACCATTGGAATTGACACTTTTCAATTCCATATCTAAATTCTTAACAATTTAGTGTTTTGAATCATTCTCTACCTCTTTCTACATATTATTTTTTTCCTATATGTTTTACAATTCCAAATAATCTGAAATTTTTCAAGCATGTAGCGAACTTGCTTTTAAGAATGAATATAAAGATTAACCACCATTTTGGACATTTTTTCATACAAATGTGACCTTATGAAGTGCAGCTGCCCGGATTTTCGCAGGGACAAAAAAAGGATTTTTGTCAATTCAAACGCTATTATCTTGCAATCCACAAGGTGGAAATTTCTAAAAAAATTTCCACAACTTCTTGAACTAGTGTATTACAAGATCCTACGGTTACATTTTTCCAAAAATGTTTTTTTTCAAAATTTGGTACTTGTACTAGAAATGGCAGTTTTGGAGTGATTTTGGTGAAAACATAGTCTTTGACCCTTAGGGGTTAATTTGAGAATTACTATACTATGTCTCTATCTCTTCCATCCTCTATCGGGTGCTGCAACTTTCAAGTCAATTGTGACTGTCAACCTGAGAGGATAAATTTCCTATAGCTAAAGCTCAATTTTGTAACACCTTTAGCTGTAGCCTTCATAGCATTGTTAAACGCTAGCCTGTGTAGCTTTCCAAAATGAGGTATAATCTCCCTCTAGATACTTGGGGGGGGGGGATTGAGTTATAATCTTGACAAGATCATTGGTCAATTTTGTGAAGAGTTGTCAGTGTTGTTGATGCTTCCATTGGCTAGCTCATTTCCAACCTATTTTTTCTCTCCATTTGGAAACGCACAATGCAGGGGGGGCTCCTTTCTGCGGGGGCAAAAGGACCCCCCAAAGATTGGTTAATAACCCCTCACCGCCCAAGAGGCCCAAAAGTGGCCTCACACAATCTAGCAGTCGACTTCAAAGTGCTGTAACTTTTGCGTCCGGTGTCCAAATTTAATAAAACTTACTGGAAAAGTTGCGCATACTAGACTAGTTTTTGTGGTAAAAATTTCAGATCTATCTAAGATGTATTGGGTTTTTAGAAGCCATTCGAAGTTCACAGATTCAATTTCAGTTCACCACACTGCATTGAGATGGCTGCAACTTCGGGGGCTTGTATCTTTTTCATCAAATGTTATTTTTCAATAGAAAAATTTGGATTTTGTTCCCCATAATAAAGTCTACTTAATGTGGGAAAATTTTCATGTCAATCCAAGTTGTTTCGAATGCTTGGGAGCAATTCGAAGTTCAAAATATAGACATTTCTGCATTACAGTGAACTTCGGCGGCTTATAACTTCTTCAAACAAGGTTCGATTTCAATCATTTTTATTGGAAAAGTTGCGCATACTAGTCTAGTTTTTGTAGTAAAAATTTCATACCAATCCAAGAAGTCATGATTGACTGAGAGGCATTTTAGTAGAGGTAGGTTCAGCAATAGATGTGATTTTTTGCTACTTTTTTCACTTTTTTTTGAAATTTCAAAACAATTTTGCAAACGCAATGAGTCAATTGAATGATTTTTTTTCCCACCAAAGTGTTTTTCTTTTGGTTTTGAATCACTTTTTAGTTCAAAGTTTTTTCATTTGAGTAGGTTTAGAAATCGAATTTCACCTCGAATTGTGTTTTGAGGACAATTTCAGCATCTTTTTCCAACACTAAAACATTATAATCTTTCAATCTATACGGTCAAATGACCTCAAATTTGATTTACACCATCTACAACATGCACACTACAATATTTTACGGTTGAGATTTTCATAACTTACTCACATTTAGACTTATAACACTTGAAAAGGAAAGTTGTTTTTTGACATGGTTAGGCCTTGGGCGGTGAGGGGATAATGTTACGTTAGTTTCAAGAACCCCACTATTTGGGTGGTATTTTAGGTGGTATTGTCTTATGCAAGCTAATTAAAACTCTCCTAAAGAAGATGAAGTTGTCAATGACAATAAGGTAATTAAACCTAAAATGACATGCTATCTACAACCGCACACTAAAGATTCTTGTCTAAAATGTACTCCCACTATTCATGAGAGTTTATGATCGCTTCTAAGAACACCTATTTTCAGCACTTTGAACATTCATAGTTTATTCATACGGTGTCCAAAAAATGCATTCTAAGATAATCTAGAATCATTCCCCTTTTCACTACCAACACGATCCTACAAAAGAAATTCCAATATAATAATGGGAACCATGCTGAATTGCTTATTTGTGCGATTTTAGGTGTAGTTACCTTATTGAGCTTTATACTCCTCAATTTACAAGGTTGCCTCGTGAACATGAATTTTTTTTCTTATGTGGGCCTGACGGCTCTCCACTGATTGAGCTTTTGAAAGACCTTTGGCGGAAGTCAGGTCCATCCGAGAAATTTTCTTAAGCCTATGTGGCATTAAACAGTTGAAAAAAACTAAATCGAAGGTGGAATGATACATTATTTTTTATCCTCAGAAGAAAATTGTCCGTATCTTCCTCAGATGATTTCACCATCCAATTGAATGTGGTACCATGTTCAGCCATATTGGGAGAACCTTCAAAATGCCAGAAACGATGATGGATCTGAAAGTTTCTACTTGCTCACTGTAAGTGTCACCATTATTAAATCACCATTTTTGTTTCTCTTCACTTTGAAACCACTTTTCAGTTCACACGCAGATTGTCACCCTGTCAGCTCGCTTGACTGAGCTATTGTGTAAATTAATCGGATGGTAAGAAACATCAATGTTCTCTGGAGAAATTGCAACTGAGATTTGAAACCTTGGATTTTCGCTCCAACGGCCGTGAATGATGCGTTCGTTTTTGTCATTTCATTGTGAGTTGGCGTTCAAACTCTCTGTTGCAGATTGAAATGTCAAATTATCACAGTGAAAGCGCGTTAACTACTTTGAGACGAAGCGAGAAATTTCCAACGAGAATCCAACAAGTGAACCAAGCTACACATCTACGGAAGCTTGGGATTTTGGCAACAGGAACCGTACCAGCGCGCTTGTCACTTTGGTTGAGGCATTCAAACGGTGTGAGTTCTCGATCGACCAGGCTCCACGTTACAGGCCTGGCTGGGGCTTGACAATAGCACATCATTGTACCTCCTCTGCTCACTCGTAAGATTATTATCCAGCACTACATATATGCTTCCTTTGGTGGTATCTAGAAAGAAAAGTACCTTAAGTTTGAGAAGTCCGAAGATGACTTCAGTTTGTTGCTGCCGAAGTTTTTACGCTTATAACAAACGCTAGTCTCGTCGTGGACGTAACCCACACATGCACTTTGGTACTGCACACCTACTATTCAAGTGATCGTGGGTTGGTGCTGTTGCTACCAAAATTTAGGCCACGACAACTTCAAACTATTGAAGGAAAATGTGTTCTACGCTTTGGTCGGTGTCCGGGATCCCGGAGTCAGTTTTTACTCGTTTGAATTCGAAAGAGTGACAAGTCGTTGCAAAGTTGAGAAAATGTTACCTTTCAACCCAAGAATGTCGTCGAAGGAGCTCCTTGAAATTTTACGTTTCTCCACTTGAGCAGATTGATTTCGAAGCTGCACAGTTTTTGACTTTTGAAGGTCGGAGTCGCAGTTTAAAAATGTCCAATTTGATGGATCAGAATATGAAAACTATTATTCAGATGGGTCCAAATTTTATATCACCAAAAGTAATGAAGACCCTTGCATGTGTTGGTTGTTGAATAAATAAAATTGTACTGTCTGTAGAAAGTTCCCATTTTACGTGCTCTAAACTGCTGAAATAATGTGAGGTACAATTTGGTCCTTCAGGGGTTAACATATTAAACTTGTTTGACACGAGAATGTTTGGAGATGTCTCTGCTGAAGCGATGGTCAAGCAGCACATCTCCTTCACTCTTGATTTCCAAAGCTTCACGTCAAGATCGCGGCAATAGAAACAGCATCCTACTAGATGCATACGCTTCTAACACCCAAGCAGTAGAATCCAAATGGAAGTCACACGCGCAGTCACCTAATCACAAGTACAGTCCTGGTCCCACAATTTGTTAGACGCTAGCACTTCCTATTAGTTCCGACCATCACAGTCAATGCAAGCAGTTGAGCACCTTGTTTGTAATTGTCTCTAACCTCTAGATTTTCCAGGGCGTACTTTGTCCTGTTGCATACTTCGCCTCCCATATCCATGTGCACGGTACACCGATTGAAGAATACATTAATCTCTCCCGAGCTAACTTATGAATTTGACCAAATGGATTCGTGAAGCCTTTCAGATGAATTGGATCAATGATTTAGATGCGTGAGTACTGACGATCCACACAACGCGGAATGAGCATTCAAGGTACGTCAACGTCAAACTCCAGAATGCAGTTTGAAGCACCCGAAGTCCCTAACCACCGATGTCAGAAGCCCTTTTTTTTGCCTTTGAAGCAACAAATCTCAAGCCGAGAACATCTGACCGTTCTGACGTAACTATTATAACACCTACTCGGTCATCTGAATAACGTGAATTATACAATGATTAAGTAAATGACGTGATAGCGTCCTATGTGTATTTTTAACCTCATAGAGAACCAAAGACTGATTTTTCTAAAACGACCAAGGATTTTCTTTTTACAAATCGAACAAGAATTCGAAGTATTAAAAAGACCAGTTCAATTGATCATATCGTTAAAGTATAATTCAAATGCCCGGGTCAAATTTGTTTAACCCAAATCAGTGAAGAACGTTGCACTTATTGGCATTAAAAAGTGTAAAATTGGACAAAAAGAGTCCCCGTGTGACCTAAATCACCCAATCGAACTACTGCTAAAATAATGAGGCCATGCCAATTGGGGCTCCTGTTTCCTGTAGAGGTTAATCCTGATGTCAAAATCAAGGATACAGTTGGCAGCTTAGACTAACCTTAGATTTCATTCATGTTCAAGTGGACGTCTGCTCAAAATACTCAGTATAAAATTCAATCGTTCCCCAAACCCTGATTATTAAATCAGTAGAACTTCTACACAGTCCGCTTACCATCAAGTTTGCATTGCAAGCCGAGGCGCTTCAAAGCATAGCACTTGAACACAACCTCCAGAACTTCCATCAAAATCAGAGCCCCTCTGTCACACGAGGGATTGCTATTCCTTTGGTGCTTGAGAATCGAAGACATTCATGGAGCCGACGGGCGCATTGAGGATGCACATCCTCGTGGTTGTAGCGGCGCAATTGGTGACGATGGCACTTGCATTCACAACCGCTGATTATGCCAGTGCCTTGGACAAGTCTCTTCTCTTCTATGATGTCCAACGCTCAGGAAAGCTTCCATCCTGGCAACGCATCACGTGGAGAGGAAACTCAGCGCTCAACGATGGTGCAGATTCAAAGGTACCAGAGAGCATATGATCTCAAATAGTTATCAGTTTCATTATATTACATGCCACATTACATCACCTTCCTGTTCAACCATTCCCTGCCAGGTTCTGAAGCACATGTTTTTTTTGCAGTTTCGATTAGATCATATGGGCACTATGCAATTTTGTTTATTGTTTGACCAACAGATGCGGTGTTCCTTGCTGATTCTGGTGGTGCAAAATTTGGACTAATCTGAATTCTGTTTTTTCACTATATGGTCATTTTTAAACTAATGTATCGAGTTTGGTCTTTCAGGGGTTTACTTAATGGTTCCAAATGTTTCTGTTGGATATGGGTGTGCGGCGCAGGTGAATCTTACAGGGGGGTATTACGATGCCGGAGACAATGTCAAGTTCGGCTTGCCAATGGCTTTTACCATAACTCTTCTTGCTTGGAATGTGGTGGAGTTCGGCGACAACTTGCGCTCGACAGGACAGCTGCAAAATGCATTAAATAACATACGCTGGGGTACAGACTACCTTTTGAGATGCTATACGAGCCCAACGGAACTTTGGGTGCAGGTTAGGATCAGACAAATCGTTTCCAAAACCAGTTGTCTGTGGCTCCACGTTAACGATTGAAACCCAACTTGGATCCATCACATGAGTGAATTTACGTAAATCCTACAAACTCTGTGAACTAGATTCTACATTCTGATGGATGTGGGTTCACGAACGCTGGTTAAACCCTAAAGACCAAGAAAGTCAAGTAAGGCCATGATATTTTAGCAGATTATTTAGCAGTTTTGACATGGGGGCCCTCTTTGTCCAGTTCTATTCTTTTTCTCATCAACCTATGCAGTCTTCTTGATATAAACTTTGACCCCATTTGTAATATTGATTGACATGCTCAATATGATCATTCAAATTGGTGAATCCTTGGTCATTTTTAATTAGGGATTAAATCCTGACGCTTCTGCAATCCAGGTGGGTGAACCAAACGCCGATCACAGTTGCTGGGAGAGGCCTGAGGACATGGACACGCCACGCACGGCCTACAAGGTGGATGCCAGCCATCCAGGCTCTGATGTCGCCGCCGAGACAGCGGCAGCCTTTGCTGCAGCTTCCATGGCTTTTCGTCGTGTTGACAGCACTTACTCCAACACCCTCCTCAGGAGTGCCAAGCGAGTAAGTCGTTCACATTCTCTCCCACTTTGCATTAGCTCTTCTGTAAAGGACTAACTACTAGGGCAAGGCAACAGAGTACTAACAGGGGTTCTTCGGACATGGATTAGAAATCAACTTATTATTGTTGATGTGATTAGAGGTTTGAGTTTCATCCTCTATCCTAGCAGTCACTCGATTTTCCTCGATTGGGGGTTCAAACCAATAGGAACTTTACAGAAGTTCAAAAATTGAAAGTATGCCTGGACTTGCAAAGCTGCAATTAGCTCAGTAGGACATATATTTCACTTTGTTCCCTAAAAGTCGAATACGCACACTACCAATTTTCGAGTCTCTTACTTTAACATTTGAATTGATGGAGTCACTGCGCTTGCAGGGGTAGAGTGTCGCCATTGAATTATCAAATTACACGCTTATTTCTAGAGATTCAAAGTAAAATCACTCGTTGAAAGCTAAGGATGATTGAACTTCAAGAAACTCTCAACTGTGCCACAAACATTCATGCTAGGAAGTTGATGTGTGTGCGCTTAGCTGAGTTTCCGCTCAAAATGGTGAGGATTGGTTTGTTGGCAGATCTTCACCTTTGCTGACCACTATCGAGGCAAGTATAGTGATAGTCTATCTGCAGCTGTTTGCCCCTTCTACTGTTCCTACTCTGGATTCAATGTAAGATATTCATGAACTCATCCCAAGGCCTCTTTCCTTCGATTAATGACTCTGTAAACCTTTTCATAATTATTGTCTGGTAGATTATTGCGCCGCAAAATCATCTCTAGTCAGCATTTGATCAACTAGATTGGTTGAGTTCGTTAACATTAATTAATTGATAGTGTGGAACTGTGGATTCTCAGGATGAGCTCCTGTGGGGTGCCGCATGGTTGTACAAGGCCACGCGTACAGACCGGTACCTTCAGTATCTCATCACTAATGCAAATACTCTAGGGGGCGTAACCACGACAGTGAATGCGTTCAACTGGGACAACAAGTATGCAGGCGCTCAAGTAATCGCTGCACAGGTGAGAATTGCTGACTTCTGGTTGGATTCCACAAAATCCAGGTTGCCAAGAATATTGAGGCCATAGTCCAGTTGAATGCTCTTCGGATATGAGTGAGTTTACTTAATTAATCTGCAAGGAAGAACATTCAAGGGAAATTAATTTGCACACTAGAACAGCTGATTTCGTTCACTTCCGAAGTAGGAAACGAAATACTAAATCTCAAGGACCCTGCAGAATGTCCTCACAGGAACTCAGAAACTCCAAGGCTACAAAGATCGTGCTGACGGCTACATCTGTGCCGTGTTGCCTAAGTCCATGAGTCCCACTTCCACAACGTCTTACACTCCAGGTAAAAACAAACTTTCCTGGAGCCAGTACCTTGCCAAGAGTGACACAGCTGGATGTTTTAAAATACCTCTGGGGGATGGATTTTCTACTAATGCGTGAAGAGCTATTTATGTTATAAAATGTACCTTAAGTAATCAGTCTTCATCGCTTCAAGTGCTTCAATTTCCGGTTCTGGAAATTTGCTGCAGAACTGATTTTGCATTTTACATGACATTTCAGCTGTTTTGAGTCCTAATTTTCTGGACAACGTTCAGGTGGGCTGTTGTACCAGGGGTCGGGCTCTAACATGCAAGCTGTAACAACGGCAACTTTCCTACTCACGAACTACGCCAGATCTTTAGCAAGCGCGAAGGCAACTGTTAATTGTGGAGGGACCAAAATCACGCCCTCCCAACTAACCACTCATGCACAAAAACAGGTGCTCCAGTGTGTTTAGGCCTACCTCCGAAGTTACTCTATGACCTTCAAAACAACAATTTTCCAGTTCAACTTCCAGAAGCAAAATCAAAGCTGACTCGTGATACGTTTTTCTATGTATCAGGTGGATTATATACTTGGTAGCAACCCCAAAGGCATATCCTACATGGTTGGCTTCAGTAACAAATATCCACAGCAACCGCACCACCGGGCGGCATCCTTGCCATCTGTTGCCGCTTTTCCACAAAAGATTCAATGTGGAACTGGTTTCGACTATTTCAATAGCCCCAATCCCAACCTTAATGTGGCTACGGGCGCAATCATTGGCGGTCCAGATCAGAATGACAACCTCAACGATGTGAGAAGCAACTACCAAGGGACGGAGCCCACAACCTACATCAATGCCGCCATAATTGGAGTCTTAGCGGTTCTCGCTACCAAACCCGCTTCTCAGATCCCAATTGCCCTTCAACAATTCCAGGATCCAATGCAAACCTTTCTCACGACAGACTTCTCTGAATTGTAGACCCAATCAAGTCAGGCGGAAACAAACTCAAACAAGCTAGATTCTCATACATTTTACAAGCTACCCGAAGACTCAAGGATCCTCAAAGCAGGCACCTTAGCATTCATAGCACTACTAGATTCATAAGACGAAGCTGCAACCATGTGACTTAGTGAATTCACTAGCCCTGGCTGACCTGCTTATCCACACACCTTGGTGTCGGTTGATTACAAACTGCGTTTTCTATGTTTAGGTTCTGTTTGAATCACTTTCTCAACAGAAAATGCAACAAAATTTGGCCTTTAGCTTTGGTGGTGTATCTTTCCTTTTAAGCATTGGGCTTGCCCCTTTTGTTTCAAATAACCCAATAAAAAACAAAAAACAATGCAAGAAACGCAATCCAGTTTTTAATTAGACCCGCTAGGGCCTACGCACTGGCGACCTCCTCGGCACCATTTCGTGCTCGTGTCTCGGGAGGATGAGCTTGTGTCCGACCTTTTTACAGATTCCAAAAGAAAATTTGATTCTTCAATGGTGTGATCAATGCTTTAGCTGTTGCAGGGAGATAATCGAACTGCCGTGGCGGCAAACTTTCTGCATCCTTCCGATTTCCGAATCCCTGCCGACCCGCTGCAGGACTGGTGAATGATGTCGAAAGAGGCGTTGCTTATAATTAATAGGTATGCGCAGTCCGTCTCTCTCAATTTCAAAGATTGACGATCTTGTTAGAGCTGTTTTGTTGACCTCTTGTTGATGCGATCGATGCTTTATCACATGGAACTTCAAATACGTCTTCTGTGACCCTCACGGAGGAAAATGGGAAGTTCTTCCGTGAGGGTCACGGAGCGGACTAGCTTTATTTCGCAGATGCTGCCCGCTCTCTCTGCCCATACTTTCTGCCCGGAAACTGGTGGCTACCTGGATGAGGACTTCACAGCGGACTTTGAACTGGGAGTTACAAGAAATATATTACCGTACGTGGAGGACATGGTCGGCTGAAACTAATTATTTTTTAATAATGCCAGAAAAATATGAAAATGAAATAGAAAAATTTACGAATTCAGAAAGAATTAAATGAGCAAGATGCTAGTAAAAAAATAAAATTCCCAACTTTAGTCAAAATTTCTATTGACCATCTCACAATGAGTAGATTTTGATGACATAGTAAAGGAAACATTACATTGACATTTTGTAAATATGAAGGGTAGAGAGGTTGTTTTTATATTGAAATTCATTGTCCGTCATGAGCCTTCAAAGGATATGGGATAATTTGAAGATTAAGCTTCTACTAATCCTAACCATTTACATATTAATCCTAGCCACATGGGTTGTTTTACCTCCTACCATCCAATTTGAATAAAGAGATTGTCTTACATAGCTCCTCACACAATGTAGCAAGTGACTGTTTAAACTAGGTGCCGAATACTTTAGAAATTCTCCAATATAATGTAGGATTTCTCAAAATTAGATTTTAAAGTACCGTAGTTACTTTGAAAATTTTATTTAAATATTCAACATCGAAGTGCCCACCCTGCACTCCACGTATGGTAGTTAAAGGAAACCTTCTTTTATTATTGTGTTAAATCAAATGGAGTGAACTGGTATGATAAGACAGAGTTATGCTTAAACAAATAATGAACGTTCATTATGCCTCTAAAATTTTATATGTATTGCAAATGTTTTAATGTTCAAATCCAACGTCAATGAAACAATTTAGTGGCCTTTGCATTTCAACTTCGAAAACCCGTAACTAATTCCACAGAGGTCCAAAAAGTATGAAACGATTTGAAAATATATAACTAATTGCACAAAAGGTACAAAAAATATGAAAAGACTTGGAAATCCGTAACTAATTCCACGGTAGGTCCAAAAAATATGAAAACAAATTGGATGACATACCAATTGCATTTTCCATCCAACTAAATATTAATGAATATTGTTTAAAGAATTCAACTTGCCCTAGTTGCACCAAAGGTCGCTTAATGAATGTAGGTGAAGCTGTAAAAAAATGAAAGTTTTCCAAACCAAATGCCAATAGGCGTTGTTTTCACCCTACACCACACTTGGCGGTTTGCCAAGGCTCCACCCGCCAGCGGGAGCATGGTTGAAAACACCGGCATCCGCCATTTCAAAGGCCATGTGCGCGGGCTGTTCATCTATCTTGCACGCTCCAAGTCGTAGTAAGGTGGAGTGACAAGCCTGACCCAATCCAATCTAGAGCAGTGTTTGTGAAGAGTCTCTAGGTAAAGTTACAAAGTTAGGCCAACTACCAATTGAAGGTAGGAGGCCCATAAATGGGTCATTTACAAGTTGAAACCAAATTTTGGGAAGGTGGAATCTTATTGAAATATTTCTCAATAAAAGTTTCTTCGAAAGACAAATGGATTTGGCATGTAACATAAGTCATTTCATATTTTTTGGATCTTTGCGAAATCACTTTCGAACTTTTGAAGTTGAAATGACATAGGGCTTTAAAATGGCCCACTTCCTAAAATGTACACTTTTGAAGGCTACAAGAAAGAAACATGTATAAACAATGTATATTTCCAAAGGTGCGTCCTTCTAGAGAATGTGTGCTTTTAGAACCTTGTACCTTATCATACCCGCCAACACTTTTAGAATAATGAGTCATGGCGACTTGTCTCATTTTTTATGACAATTTAAAAGTGCCAAATGTGGTTGTCATGTCTTCCCACCCTCCTCAATAATTAATCTCTAGACGTCTTTATTTTTTTTTATTTTAACAATATGGAAGCGATGCATCTCACTAGCAACCGTAGGGATATTTTAAACATCAAGTATTAATGAAAGTTGTATGTAGTAAATTTTGTATTCAAGCCACACAATTAAATATGAAATACCTATCAGTAGGCAATATTTCTCTATAAATCTTAAGACTTAATATTCAAAATTACTTGATAATTAGATTACATTTTTGTGAATGAATTTTTCTATAATTGTCTAAAATTTAAAATTCTAAATGTACAAATTTTTGAATTTTCTTTTGCTCCTTAATTTTTTGAGTTGAATTTTTAAAGAGCACATTCAGATCAAAACATCCGAAATTTGTTAAGAAAAATAAACATAATTATAATTGCTAATACTATGTGACTCTTCAAATGTGCATGCAAACTTGTTGACCGTGTATATGGATGAGTCTATCATATTTTGAGAACTTTATGTTTTTTGTACTGACAATCATATCATTAATGAATGTACAATATAAATCAAAGTTAAAAATATTAATACTTTATTCAGTACTTTCTAATGGAATGATAAGAAAACGCTACGTTGCATTTTGACTGCTTGATTTTACTCATTGATTTTGCTTGGTCCTTGTTGAAATTAAACATCCCTAATGAGATATTATTAGAACATGGAATGTACATGTGCTAATACAATACAAAAATCACTTCAAATTTCACATGAACTTGTGAACAAAGTGTTTATATTTTTTATGTACAAAATTACAATTATTTCTAAAAGGTTATTTCTTACGTAACCGTCCCTTTGTTTTCATGTATTCATTATTTTATATCCTACAAAATATCATCAATGTCAAACATATCTCTTTCTGATTCATGAGGCTCACTTATTTTGAAAATAATTTTTGTTATCATTTATTTTATTCAAATCTTCTGTATTTTAAACCTTTAAACAAGTTAAATACTTTCTGTCTCCATTGTCTCTTCTCACTAAAAATATTTTTAATCGACGATGTTCCATTGTAGAATAAAACCAATCATATCATTTCATCAAGTTCTTCAAATTCTCTAAATTCTCTTTTGTTTCAACTAAAATCTTATTTACATGAAATGGCTTTTACAATGAGTAATTTTCTTAATCAAATTCATTCCAAGAACACAACATTACAAAGACTAAATAAAATCATTAAGGAAAGCATATGAATTATATTATGTAAGGTATGTTGTAATCCTAACAAAATAGTACATTTTTTTAAAGATTTTGAAATTACTTATTTTCAAATTTGACCACTTCATTGACACAACTCTCCAACTACTTCTACAATACTCTTGGAGGATTTGTAAAATTTTCTTTTTGATTCAAAAACATTTCTACATATTTGAACTTGTTATTACCAATAATCCTTTTACTCAATTTCGGAAAGTACGTAGACTGGAGTTCTGAATGGTTTAAAAGGACTTATTTCTGGAAGGTAATCAAATTGTTGTAAATGCAAAGGGAAATCACATGTTACCTTTATTTGATTTCAAAGACCTACTCTTTCCAAAACTTGTCTTCGTAATATTCATTTATTTTATGAAAGCATTGAAATTGTTCTTCATATTTCTTGGGTACTCTTCAAAACAATTTTAACCTTTGAAGGACATGATTTTTTCATTTTCATAGTCTACATCTCTTTTATACCACATTTTAAGCGTGATCTCTAAAGTATGCTATGCACGGCATAAGAAAATGTCATTTGGTTCAATGAGATACTAAATGTCCCTTGAAACTCGGTTTGCCCCATTCAAGTTCTTTATTTTCGTTAGTTTTCTCAAGCTTTTTTCATTGACATCATCATATTCATTAAAAATGAATACATTTCATTCTTTGTATATACACTGGGACACTTGACATTGTACTAGTAGTACATTTTTAATTCCCTTAGTTTTCTTCTTATGTAAAAGAGGGAGTTGCTACATTAACCCTTGAATCAACATGCATTTGTGGACAACACTAAAATTTTGGGTAGGTAATTGTGACTAAATATTTGTATAATTTTGAATGAAATTATAATAGAAGGTGGGGACAAGGAATATCTTTCATATGCGCAAAATTCTTTGACACTTTGAAATGTGAGTCGAAAATTATGGCCTAATATGTTATTTTTTCCCCGGACAAGGTATCCAAGCACATAAAAAAAAAACTTTCTACAGAAGCTAAAATTTGAAATTGGTTTTCTATAGTTAGATATACATGGAAAGTTTTGAATCACATCATTTTCACCAATGAGTCAAAAGTTCTGAGGAGTTTCACTTTGCGGACAATTATAAACTTTCTACTCTAAAATAAACTTTGAAGTCCTTTAATTTACTCAATTTTCAATATTTTTGGAAAAAAAAAATTATGAAATGTAGAATGTTCATTATAATATAGCAACTATTGGGATTGGCATTTGTCAATTCCATAATTTAATTTTTCACCTTTTTTTTTTTAATCAATCTCTACTTATTTCTACTTACAATTTTTTCTTGTATGTTATACAATTCCAAATGTTGGAAATTTTTTCAAGAAAGTAGCCAATTTGCCTTGAAGAATGACTCTAAAGAAGCACCACCATTTTGAACAGTTTTTCATAGTAAAGTGAGTTTGTGAAATGCAGATGCCTGGTTTTGGGTAAGGCCCCAAACTGGATTTCAATGATTTTGAACGCTTTTATTTTGCAACTTGCGTGGCAAAAATTGCTGAAATTTTAACAACATATTCTCGCGTTAGCATGTCACAAGATCCTACGATCATTTGTGTCAACAATTTTTTTTCAAAAACTAGGTACATGTACTAAAAATGGCACTTTCGGAACATTTTGGGTGAAAACAAAATCAAGAAACTCCAGAAATTAATAAGTGCACTATATATAAAGTTTGTACATTACAATAGGCTTTTTTCTTTATTTATTTGATGTGGGCATTCTCAATACCATTGGAAAGTATTAGAATTTAGTAAATTGCAAAAAATAGGTAGATTTGAAGTATTAATGGTTACTATAATTTAGAAGAACTAATAATGCATGAACCTCATCAAGATTGAAATCAAATTTTTCAGTACTTTGGGATGCTTGTCCAATAGAAAATTTTGATTAAGTACATGAAATCTCAAATTTAGACATTTTGACGATGAAAATAAAATATGATTTGCCAAAGCAACCAATTGTCAATTGCATGTGACATTTGGAATGCAATTTGCTTTAGTAACCGTGATTTGCCAAGGCCTCTATAATTTTTTTTGTCTTTGGCTAGCTTTTAAAGCAATTTATTTTCATTGTTAAATGTCTGAATTTCAGTCTTTTCATATCTACTCAAAGTACTTTGGGATGCTTGTCTAATAGAAATTTTCAAGTTATAATTACATGTGGAGGATGCTAAATCCTCCATTCAAAGTGGAACCAACATAGTCAATTTACTCAAATGGGCAATTTCGTTAAAATGGCGGTATTCCATGTGCCATTTTCAGAGTGCCCACTCTAAACCATAAAAGCAACATCTAGGACTAGTATAGATTTCAAAGATCTAGGATTGTTGTAGATTTCTGAAAGTCTATGAATATTATAGATTTTAGACTGCAAAATTTGAAAAATCTAGGACCTTAATAGATTTCAGATATCTAAGAATAATATAGATTTCAGAGATCTAAAATGGATGTAGATTTCAGACCATTTCAGAGTGCACGGTCTGAACTGTTAAAAGTGCCAAACTAACGGAATACCGCCATTTTAACGAAATTGCCCATTCAAGTAAAATACTTAGTAATTCTTTTTTTGTCATATATGATAAAATTTGCGAATTCTGAATTCATATTTGCTACCGAAGACTCCGTATGAGCTAGGTGAGGTCAAGAACATACCATGAATGTAACACAAAAAGGGGGCAAGATTTTACTTTTACCTAGGAGAATCTATAGTTTCACCTTGGCAGTCCCACTTGGAATGGAGGATTCACCATCTTGCATTACACGATATATTAGTCAGAAAAATGGGAATAAAATTGGTGGATCAATATATCAGTTGGATTGGAGATGCTCTAACTTACATACCCTCAAAACACATGAACTTGACATCAAGAAACTACCCCTCATTGCTTCAATATTATTGCATTGTTGTTTCAATGGGTTAACAATATTGTATTGTAAGTATAATGTTGCAATACTGCAAGTAGTAATGCAACAATATAGTTTCAATAAAAACACTACATTTTTTATTGAAAGTATATTGTTTGCAATATTGCAATAATACACTTTCAATACTACATTGTTAACCTACTGAACTATATGGTAAGTGGTTCAAAAAGCAATCTTCTTCTTCAAATAGTCTTGTAGGTGGTTCTAAATTGGACACTAAGTGAAGTTAGTGAATTGCCAACAATGTGAGAGCATAATTAAGACTTGCCATATATTGCTTCATACTTTGTCAATGGACTAAATAAGAGCCATCAAGGGTCCATTTTAAAGCCAGGGTGTGTCCACTTAATTTTTCTAAACGAAAATTGATTGTCCAGTTGCCTTCCTACAAATGTTAAAAAAAAAGAGGGTCCGTTTAAATTTAGTAAGGGTCACATTTAAGAACCTGGCTTGTGTATTACTTTTTGAATGCTATAGTGCTCATTTTTGGTCAAGCCATATCTTTTTGCAAACTCCACGTGTGTGAGTTTTGTAAGATCTAAGATCAAAAATAGCTACCTACTTCAGAATTCTTTGAAAATGCAGAAGTAATTCATAAATGCTCCAAAAAATAGAAAAAACACTTGTGTTAGAGTGCACATCAATTTTCCTTCAAGTGGAAAGTATAGGAAAATATTTTTGAGCATCTGAAATCAATAAAAATAGCCCAGCAGCACTTAATCCTAGACCGCCCATGGCCGTTTTGGGTAAAAAACATCCTAGCTTTTGAAGTGCTATAAATCTAAATGTGACTAAATAATAAAGATCTTAACCGTACAATCATGTAGTACACATGTTGTAGATTTCATGGATCAAATTTGAAGTCATTTGACCGTGTAGATTGCAAGATTATAATGTTTTAGTGTTGAAGAAGAATGCTGAAATTTTCCTAAAAACACATTTAGAGGCCAAATTTGATTTCTAAACCTAATTAAATGAAAAAACTCTAAACTACAAATTGATTCAAAACCAGGATACAAACACATTGGTGAAAAAAAATATCATTCAATTGATTCAATGTGTTTGCAAAATGGCTTGCAAATGTCAAAAATAGGCAAGAAAAGTTGCAAAAAACACATCTTCGGCTGAACCTCCTACTAAAATGCTTCTCAGTCATTCATAAATTTTTGGATTGATATGAGAATTCAGCCACACAAACTAGCCTAGTATGCGCAACTTTTACAAATTTTTTTATATTGAAAACGGACATTTTATGAAGAAGATACAAGCCGCCGAAGTTCACTACAATCCATAAATGGCGGGATTTAGAATTTAGAATTGCTTCCAAACATTCAAAACAACTGGAATTGACATGAAAATTTCACCACAATAACTAGAACTCAAGGGAAATCCAACCCAAATTTTTTTATTGAAATTGAACATTGGATGAAGGAGGTACATGACCCCGAAGTTGCAGCCATGAAGTGCACTTTGGTGAATCAAATTGAGCCTGTGAACTTTGATTGACTTCCAGAAAATCATTACCTCTTGGATTGATCTGAAAATTTTTACCACACAAACTAGAAGAAAAGGCTCAACTTTATCAACAAGTTTTATTGAATTTGGACATTGGATGCAAAAGTTACAGTACTTTGAATTTAACTTAAAACTATGTGAGGTTTTTGTCCTCTTGGGCGGTCTAGGGTTAAAGGGTCGGTTTTTGAACCATTTTCCTGATGGAATGTCGACAGCCTTCTTCATCAGTCAGTTACTGAATGACGATTGTCCTTCATCACCCGTCGTCCGATCCAACGACCTAGCGACCTCGACTACTTCCATACTGGCTCAGTGTAACGAGTTTGCGGGTTGTCTTCATTGTTTCTGCACTTGCCATTCCCGACGGTCGCAGTTCTGAATCTTGCTGTCAGCTTGTTACCCTTCTCGCATCAGCATGCTCTGCAGAGGTTCGTCTCAAACCACACACAATAATTCCGGTTTTTTTATTTTTATTTTTGCGGCTTTGAAGGTTTCTGTGAGAAATGGCGGTTCCAATTTTTGTGATTGGGGTTTGACGGTCTTCTTGCTGAAACGTTTTTCTGTAACGTGTGAGACCTACTCTTCTTTCCTGTTCATGTTTTAGATCCTTGCCGTATATTTTCCATTCAAGTGGTAAGATTTGGGTAGGGATTGGTCTACGGATTGTGAGCACGAGCTTGGATTTGCTATCAATTTAGTGGTTGTTAAGGGCGAGTTTGTGAGGTCACTAAAAGAGGATGTTTCTTGTGCAAGGCGAGTTTTGTCATCAATTATTCATCTTTGTTAAGTTTGGTTTACTTCAATGATAAGATTCAGTCACAACTTGAATGTACAGGGATTTGCTCAAGACCAGCAAGTTAAGAGCATACAGTCTAAGGCTGGACATTACTGATGATTTTTTTTGTTAACTTACACCCCATCTGACTTTCAATTCGGTAGTGTTCAGCCCATGGCCACCTTGCTCTTGATCTCTTAATAAATTTGCAGCCAAATGAAAGTAAATTACAATCATATGATCAGGGCTATAATGTGGAAGACAATTGTGAAGCAATTGAAGTGATTCAACATTTGCAAGAACATGTCATAGCCAACAGAAGACAACAGGTACGTTAAATGGTAAGCTTAAATTACTCATACGCATCTCATATGATGGAGTACATCCGTGGATACCAACATTTCTTAATTAGAGGTGTCAGGCCTCGCATGCAATTCCTGTTCCAGAATTTGCAGGTTAAATTAGTTATCAAAATTGAGTGTATACTATACAACTTGATGCATCTTTCTTCAAAGTACCTGCCCCTTGAAGAGTTTTAAAATTTGATTTTTGAATAGTCTCCTATTGCGTGTCATGGCAGTTTCAATTGCCAGTTGTTACTAATCAGATGCTTGATATGGAATTGAGTGCAGGCTGGTGTTTTGCACATGGATGGTGTTTTTTTCCTTGTTTGCCCAAGCAGTGGTGACTATTGGCTTAGCATCTGATGTAATCAAGGGAGTGCTGGAGAGGTTACACAACGAAGACACGCGTGCAAATGCCTGGAAGCTTCTGGCTGCTGTAGAGAAGTAAAAATGGTGTGAATAAAAATTAAAATGAATATGCTGAAGGTCCTTACGATCATGAAAGGGACTACTACCTGAGGTTAGAAGTTCCTTTTATTGAACAAGTTCACCTCATGGGGCATTGCAAATTTTCAGTCTTCCAAAGAAGCATTGTGATGTAGCCCCAATTCAATTCATTTGTTGTATAGGTCGTTGCAAAATTACAGGCTGGTGAATTACGCGCAGCTAGCTTCCAATATCCCTTTGGCTGGACTTTATCTATTAGTAGGACAAATGTGAGTTTTGTCGTGATCTAACACAATCTTGTTCTCTTATGAACAGATACACGAAGAAAACAGAGAAGCCCACTGTAGGTGCAGACGGAAGAAGACTCAAACCCTAATCTCTCGTTGTCGTGAATTTTTGTTCAATTTAGATCTAAGTTTTGAAGTGACCGGTTTCAAGCTTTACTGAGGATGCGGCTAAGAAAATCCGAGGCTGTTCTTCCCCAGGATTCTCGGATAAGCAAGGGTTCATAGTTTTGCTGCAGGCCAGACACCATTTTGAGGGGTGAAGAGGATTCCTAGGACCGTGGATTTTAGAACCTTCAGTTCTGTTGTTGTCACTCAAGGCCTCAAGGAACCCATGGATTCTAAGAATCGAACTTTCCGCCTGCATGTACAATAGCTATCTTGCCCGAGTACTCCTGGACAAGATCATCAAAACCCTAAAACACCGTTGCATAGGAACTTGATTAATGTGTGCAAATAAGTGTGGGCTGAAATTTCCAGCGGGAGAACTTGAGGGCAAAGAGGTAGACGTTACTCCAGCACCGAAGCCCAAAAAACCTCCAAGGAAACAATCAGCCGCAAAAAGACGTCACTCCAGCACCGAAGCCCAAAAAAACTCCGAGAAAATAGTCCACCGCAAAAAGTGAGTGGCTTCTAGTTTGGGAGCATGAGTTGTAGACTCCCGTACTTTTAAGTATTTGGCAGATTTACCTCGGTGCTGTTTGTGTGCTGTTTGTGTAGTTTTCATCTACATCATTGTGCATCGCTACCTTATTTCCTGGAGAAGGTGAACATGCTGTCATTTTTCATTCTTTTGATAGTTTTGAAGATGAACTGTGTGATTCAATGTTGTCCGACAGTCTCTTTTATTACCCCCAACTGTCTTCTACCAAAACCAAGTGATTATGGGTTTGTTGATTTGCAGACTAACTTCAAAGATAGGGTGTTCATGACACATGCCACCAAAGCGATGTAGAAACTTCTTCTATCAGATTTTGTCAAGATCATCAAGGTGTCATTGGATGACATGTTATATGATGAACACGACATTGCTAAAACAATGGAGAAAATTGAGGTGAGTAAACGTTTGCAGTCCCATGCAGTGATCTCTACCTTCATAGCGAGTCTTCATTGTATCCAGAATTTTCAGGGGTTCATATATGTATTGCAACTGAGCAGAAGTAAGGTAGATGATCCTCTTTCCATCTCATTAAGCTCTTTAATCAATAGGTAAGAGTTAGATTTTCAGGAGATCAATATAAAGCTGCGGAGAGATTAGTTTGGGAACAAGTGCCCTAACCTGTTGAGATCAAATTTTTATTTGTGTATAAAATTCATAAGCAATTTCACAGTGGGAGCTTGTGTACTACTACAAATGACAGTAGACAGCCCCATTTCTATTCAAAGATCATCGGCCATAGACTTATAGCCAAGTCTTGCTTACACGACTTGTTAAATGAAGGCCATGTTACGATATGATTAGATGAGTTGTTGGTAACAGAGATTAGCATAGGAGAGGGGATTAGATCCCTAAAGGTTTTAATATCTTCTAACTTATATCTTTACTCTGATGTTGGCAGGTCATCGATTTTCATCGAACCATGAAAATTAATGGAATCAGATTCTGGAGTTTGGAAGTGTTACAGAGACTTATCACATTATATGTAGTAGAGCATTCACATGGGCCTTGTTGTCCTTCCAATGTAAATAAAATAATATTGTTTTGTCATTTCATTCCTTTCTACTGAACTTGTCTCCAATTGCTGCTGTGCATCCTTGAAATTTCGTGCAAAACTCATTAAAAAAAGTCATCCAAAAATCATCCCGAATTTTCCTCCAAAAATTCATCCAGAATGCTTGTCCAAAGATTCATCCAAACAAATCATCCAAAAATCATCCAAAAATCATCCAAAAAATCATCCAAAAAATCACCCAAAATTTTACATCCAAAATTTACATCTAATGATGTCATCCACAAAAAATCATTCATATACCATCGATGTCATCCACCCAATCCTATGGAAAAAAAGTTTAACATCGAGGGGGAAAGCTAAACTTTCCTCTGTGAGTCTCACTTTCTTCTCCGAGTATCCTACTTTCTCCGTGATCAAAATTTTCCATTGGGAATCACGGAAGAAACTCAAATTTTCTTCCGTGGAAGACCGGGAGAAGTCCCTGGTGTTAGAAGGGATTGATGGTTTGGAAGGGTTTTGAGGGTTTTGCAGATTTTTTTGAGAAAGTTATGTGAATTTCCTTGTCGAGGTCTTCAATCTCTCGTGGATGTGACCGATTTTTCCAACGTACCCATGTGTGGCATTGTAATACAATCTTTGTTCAACCTAAGTGGGACTAGCATCCACATGGTGCGAACAGGGTTTTGGTTGTCCTTGCGAGGTTTGCTGGACGCAATTTTCACGATCAGCTAACTTCACGTATCATTCACAAGTCTCGAGATATTTCCCCGGGTTGGCAACTCCTGTATAATATGCAGGGGGACCGTTTTGAGAAGAGCCAAAAAAAAGCTGAATACTTCAAATTTGATCATTTATTATATCATTAAAAGAGCTTTTCATAAAACTTTTACAATGAGAAACTGGGGCTCAAATTTCTAATAAATTTCAATACCTTGTCTAGGATTGTACAAATCTACCAACACGTCTTCCACTTTCTGTTACATGAACTTGTAACGTCGGTATTGATTCCACAAATGTTGCAGCTCTTGGAGGTTGAATCTCTGTCGTAGTAGATGGTACAGCTTTTTGTGGTTGAAACAAAGTTCCAACATTTGTAGATCTCCTTCTACAGTTGCTTCTTCTCATCATCTCATTCTTCAAGTGATTGGCCAAAGATGGCTTGTCTCTTTGTGCCAATAGAAAATTCTGTGAATTTGCATTTCTTTTTAAAGTAATTAAGCAGATGACATGATTCAAATCAGCAAAATCAACCTTACAGCCACTATATAACCACCATATGAGTATTGAAGACCCTCAATTTTTTTGTAATACTTTGGTAAACATTGTATACCTTCTTCATTCAAACAAACCAATCTCACATAATCAATTAATCCTCCTTTATCCAATTGTTTCACAATTTTTTGTAGGTGAGCTAAATATCATGTCAACTTTTTACCTTCTTCTATGATGATGGCAACATCATCAAACAAGCCTATTTCCTCAACCTCCTCATAACCTTCTAACACTAGTAGAAAATGATGACCAAATCAACAGAATGTGAACAATTTTTTGTTAATTTGCGCACTGCATCGACCGTTTTTACACTTTTCAGTTGATTTGGCACAAGCTAACAAAATGGTAACAAACTTTCTGTTGATTTGAATAGTACAACGTCTAAGTTAACAAACCAAAAAACACTTTTTTGTTCATTTTCACTTACAAGAGTTTCAAATAAGTTTTTGTCATTTGGACTGCTAAAATCTCCACGGGTGAAATTTTAAGTACAAAGAACTTCTTTTTTTTCATTTAATCATTCATAATTTGGTGCTTTATGAAATCAGCAGACTTTGGTGGCGGTTTTGGCATCGTAGATTAATTTTTTTCAAGAAGTTGTGAATTATGAAAAATTGAAGAATGAAGATAGATTTCATCTCCAAAAATTCTTTTTGAATTTTCAGCCTCTGATCAAAAGTTCTGGTCAAAATTTAGAGAGGGCTAATTCGGTATTTCGTAAAATCAGCAGACTTCAGAACTCATTTAGGCATAGAAAAATAACTTTTTTTAAAACAACTTGAACTAAGAAAAGTTGGAAAATAAGTTTTAATTTCATCTCCAAAAATTCGTTTGGAATTTTGAGTCTCCAGTAAAAAGTTATGAACAAAATTCAGAGAGGACTAACAAAGAACAATTGTTTTGACATTTTCAAAAACCCTCTCTGTTTTTTGCTCATAACTTTTTACCGAAGAATCAAAATCCCAAACGGATTTTTGGAGATGAAAATAAAACTTATTTCCCAACTTTTCTTAGTTCAAGTTGTTTTAAAAAAAGTTATTTTTCTATGCCTAAATGACTGTCAAAGTCCGCTGAAGTGATTGAACAAAATCTTTAAAATGATAAAGTACAGTTTGATTTACACTGTGTACATTAAGAAATTCGGTGGTGGAATGGTTGCGACTTGGGGGTGTTAGCCTGAAGGTCCAGGGTTCAAACCCCCTTGCCTCCACTTCTTCATGAGGGTGGTCTGACGTGGCCAGTTGCCACTTGTTGCATTGCCACGTGGCTGATTCTAATAGGTTGAATATTTTGCTTTTAAAAAAAAGAGTTTTAGAATTTTAATTTTTTCTTGAGATAACCAAATCAACAAAAGAATTAACAACTTAATGTTGAAGTTTGTCCAAATCAACTCGACCTCTTGAACAAAAAAACCAACACTTCTGTGTTAAAGTTTTGTTGAGTTGGATACAAATTTTCTAGTAGTGTAACAAGCATGACTTTTCAGCTAAACTTACATAAACTTGCCGCAACCTATCTAATGGCAATTTAGATGGTAAATGTGCATTAACCCCTAGAGTCCCATTGTCCCCTTGGGGGACAAAATGGATTTTGGGCAGGTTCCTACGGTCGCAATAATTTTTGTGATTTTTTGAATGTTTTTTGTGAAGATAGAAAATCACATTAGCTTTACGAAAATGTAATTTTTATTTCAATCGGTGCACAGGAGCAAAAGTTATGGCACAAAACCCCCACATTTTAGTTTGGCAGGCAGAAAAAAATCCTCAAAAAAACTTTAAATTAAAAATTTTGAAAATTTGTTTCATATAGATTTTATTTTTATTTACATGGGAAGCTTTGATTCATTCCATTTGGATTTGTTATGCAAAAGTTATGGTCAATCTTATTTTTCGGGCAATTAGAGCATCTTTTTGAAAAAATAACTTGTAGGATTTTTTTCTGAACTCAATTTTAACAATTTAAAAAAAAAAAAAATTTCAAAAGGTCAAGATTTCTTGCTAGAACAATCTCACTGTTGAGATTAGTATATTTCAATTCTATCTTAGAGCTATTAATGATTTAATTTTTCCTTCAATCTTGAATCTACTTCTAATACTTAACAATTTTTTAATGAGTGAAAACTAAGTGTTTCTTTTTAAACTTCTTTTTTTCTAGATTCTCAACTCAATTCTTCATCATATAAAATTAGAAATTCAAAATCGTTAGAGCAAAAATTTTAAGTTAAAAAGGTTCAAAGCCCAAAATGTAGTTGAACAAGGTGCAAGAAAACTAGATTCCTTTACTTTAAATGCAAATATCTTGCAATCTACATGGTCAAAATTTCTAAAATTTCTTCTACACATTCTTATACTAGTTTAGTACAAGATCATACGTTTAAATATGCAAAAAAAAACATTAATTTATTTTTGCTCTTTGCTCTAGAAATGACAATTTTGAGTGGTTTTTGATGGAAAAAAGGCCTTGGAACTTTAGGGGTTAAGTTCTATAATAAGTCTCATTTTAAACACTAGACCCTTTCTAGGCACATCAACAAATGGTGACATTGTACATACTTTATTATCTCTAAGGTTTGGAGAACTTTCATTCATTTCACTTTGTTCTTCAATGTCTAAGATAGAACTTCTCATTAATACATCAACCTCATTCACCAAAGTGTCATCAACAAATGTACAAATTGCTTAATTTGATTCATTCACTTGGACAATATTAATCACTACTTCACTAATTTCATCATCCAATTCTATAGCACATTGCTCTACAATATTCAATCTCTGAAAAAGAAGGAGGCTAAGGTTTAGCCCACTTACCTGCAACAACCAACAGAAACTACTTCCTTCATTTCAACATCCAATGCTCGTTTTTTAACTTCTACAAAACCACTTAACCAAGATTTTTGCAAAGCCTCATTAGAAACATATTGATAATCAGCAAGGTTAGAAGAACAACATGATTGATTTTCATCCCACCAAGTATTTTTGCGTCCTCTTGATTCCATAAACAAGAAACC
Source organism: Antitrichia curtipendula (assembly GCA_951230915.1). Taxonomy (NCBI): domain Eukaryota; kingdom Viridiplantae; phylum Streptophyta; class Bryopsida; order Hypnales; family Leucodontaceae; genus Antitrichia; species Antitrichia curtipendula. Next base: position 24,015,318 of record OX579634.1, on the reverse strand, counting down.
ATCTTCATCAAATATGATGTATTTAGTTCTATCTATATGTGATGTGTGCTCTATTGCCTCTCCAATATAAAAATTATATTTGTTTTTAACATGTTGACCAAGCAATGAGAAAAAATCTTCACAACAATCTAAAACCACTTTGTCTAAAGCAACAAGCAACTTAGGAAATAAATCACGCATCATCATGATATACAAAACTGCATAATGATATAATATTAAACAATCTATAATGGATTCCCTAGTTAATCAATTATCTTTTAGAAAGTGTCAGTATGTTTAACATGGCAGATATATTCCGTTCCAAAATATATTATATGCACTACAAAAGAAGACAACTTCACTTCTCTAATAAGATTCTTCTTCAATAAAAAAAACTTTTAGAAAAAGACCAAATCAATTCAAGATGCAATATTGTTCCTTTTACATGTTCTTGAATCCTCTCACCCCCAACAGTAATACCCTTATCAAGTTCATCTAGACATTTTTTTACCTTACAAAAGGAAATGCGTTGAATAGCAAGAAAGTAATTATAGAAAATGTAGACTTACAAAAGGGCTGCCAAAAAGTGATGAAGAGGATCTCAACATTACATTTATTTTTTCATTTTCTAAAATATTCCCCTATTTCTACTCATGGTTGGCAAGGGGTGTAATGAGTGCATACATATAGGCAAATATAATACTATTGGATAGTTTCATTAGGATACACCCAAAGTGCTAGAAGTGTTGGTACATAAAGATTCATATTTAAATAGCCTAGAGTGTTGTTGTTTATTGTTTTTTATTTGAAGAAATGTATTTTTTATTCGAAGAGATAAAATGGTACGATTACCTTTGGCGACAGAATACTGGCAAGATGAGTTAGCAACAAAATTTTATAACAAGATCTATACATTTTTGGCTACACACAACCCTTCATACTTCCACCTGCCTTGTACATATCATTACTAAAAACATCCCTACAAACTTGTCCAATTAATAAAAAATAGCAACATTGATCAAAGTTTGATCAAAGAATAGAGTTTATTTCAAGATTTAATGTATTTTGTCATTTTATTAGTCTTCGATTGGACGTGTATTTCATACTCAGAAGTACTTTATGGCAATTCTTCTAACATCATGACTCACTCATGATAGTATTTAAAACATGCAACGTGTTGGAAATTATTGTTGTTTAACAACGATCACATGGCAATTTGATTGTTATAGGAAATAGTTTTTTGGAAAGTACAGAAGAAGTTACCCGAAAATCCATGAGATCATGAGGTGTATTCTCCCAACAACAATGTTGAGGCCTATTCAAACCCTTTCTTCTATTAGTGTTCAGAAGATTATAAGTGACATCAAATAAAAAGCGTTTACACTAAGAAAATATTGAAAATTGAACTCTCTACCTTGAAAAAAGATCTTCATTCAACACCGTCTTCATTTGCTAGGAAAGGCTCTCAGAAGAGGTATTCTGACTGAACTTAAAGACAACCATTCTAACACTCTACATTCCTTTGACTTCCTGTCAATGAGAGATAAATTTGACACTTCTTCTTTATTACCACCCTAGTAGCTATCACTATTGGGCTACTTGCTAGTGCCCTAGTTTTCTCTCGCTTACACTTCATTTATTGGATCACTCAATACCACCATTGGAACATCTGTATAATTAGGAGATGATGTTGATGAGTTCCAAAATGTTGGATATGCTTTGAATAAGTTGTTTTTGTCTTGGTGACTCTTTTCCATCCCTTGGGTCAACCACACTAATAGGCCGCCATACTTCATTACAAACCAAGAGCTATGCTTGACTATGATATGTTGTCAAAATCCATGTAATAAATTATAAAAATAAGTTGCATGCAAAACATTAACAATAGTACAATAACTTGCAATTCCACCTAGGTTTAATAAATAACAATGCAATTTTGTAAAGGAAGAAACAATGATGCCACTTACAACATAGTGGATAATAGAACCCTCACTAAAAACAGTCAGGTATGCTCTACCCCATCACTCCACAATGCCTTTGTAAGCCCTTCGTTGTGTTGTACTAAAAAAAAGGCAGATGTCTTTCTTTGACTAGACTTGCTCATTCACTGAAAATATGACAATAGTTCATTTATCTGGGAGTTCCTACTTTTACTGGTACACAATTTCAGACTCAACGTAAAGCGAAGTGACTAGATTTCTCTAGGACAAAGACAGTGGCCTACTCATGTTGGATGAAAAGGATTATCCTTTACCTACCATAGACCTTCAACAAGCAAGAGTAGTGCTACGGGATGCAATTTCCTGATCCTTTCAAGAATGCAATCTAATGGATGTATTGGACCACCCTAGTACGGTGTGGGCGACGCAAGGAGAAACAATCTAAATTTTGACTTATGATCCCAGTGAATGGTTATGGCTCAAGACGAACAAATTCAAAGAGATCCCTTTCTTTGGGAACACGTTGCGATGTGGGTACATTTATGGACTTAAAGCCAAAGAAGAGAGATTGATTAGAATGCAAGAACTCATGAATCAAGGCTTATCAGAACCAAACATCAAAAGGAGATTTCAACTCTTGTGCCATAATGCGAGACTCAAAAAACAAGCCACCTTTATCTAGTAAGTGTTGTACAAGGGCATAGTCACCGACAAGTGATTCTCTTAGCAAATCCCAAAAGTGAAAGCGGTGTGTTCAATGTATTAGTGCACAAATGAAATGACCTCTCACATTTTATGGGAGTGCTTGGGCATTTGGAAGTTATGGACTAAGTTTAAAATGATGGCAATGTTGAACAAGGCTCCCGCTATTGACTCGTTTCAATAAGCCCTTTTGGGGACTCCCATGACTTCCTTAACTGGTAAACCAAGCAAACTTGCCTACAAAAATAAACCTTGAAACCTAATGAGAAGCTTCCTACTTTGCTACGCTTGCATTGATTGTTGCAGCAAAAAATACATGAACCAAGATGTCAGGATTTAAAGGATCTTCAATGCAACTTGGGTGGTAACCTTACATTCCTGGTATGGCAATCTGGAGGCATTTTCACTCGGTTATTAAAAACAAGAAATCATTAATTAGAATTGAAAATACCTTTGCAATGGAATGACCCTAGTTGGAAGTTGGTTCTTATTTTGTAGTGTTTGAGTTTTTGTGTGCAAATTGGCACTTGGCCAGAATTTTGATGTTTAGAGTTGTCTAATAAAGGAATATTGTAGATTTAGACTAGCTTCTACCATCTATCCAAACGAGAAAGCCAGAGAGGATTAGATAGAGCCAAAAATCACAAGAATTAGCCTTCGGGACCATTGCCACTGCATACAATGACTGATATTCGAAGACCGCTCTTTTATTCTTCAAGTGATGGAATTTGGCATTTCAGGGTGTCTCCCATTTTCTTTTGATTTTGCTCTCATTTGAAGGGAGACTTTTGTCTATCCTTTCAGCCTTTCATGGCTTTCACAACAAAGTACCTCCATTAGTTTTCATGGTCCCCACTACTGTTTGGTTTGTATTTTATAGAGAGGTGTTTTTTGGCACAAATTACCACTTGGCGTTCTTTTTCATATTTGGAATTAATGCATTGATTTGATTTGTAAAATTTTGGTAGTACTTCTCGTTTGTCCAATTGAGAATGCTGAGAGAAATCAATAGAATTTATTTTTTCATGAAAATAGCTAGTATTGCGTGCCACTTGAAGGGCTAACTTAATTTTTTGTTGTGGAAAAGTTTGTGCACTTAGCAAAATCACAATTCCAAGACTATGTGAGGATACTCTGGCATAGGATTACTTCACATTGAAAAATACTTAAGGAAAAAAATGCAATTATATATATAGTCTAATTTCAATTCCTTCGGGCTCGCCAACGGCCTCACCACACTGCACAATCCGCCATATGCGGAAGGTTCTCCAGTACATTATGGTCATGGAGCCCAATTCAGAGTTTTACTTTTGGATACAATTCACTTCTGTTGCATTCTAATGTAGTCTTTATTGCATTGAGTGTGCAATTGGGGATGAAAAAGGTAGGAATTGGGTTGGAAAGTCACCATTTAATGATTTTCATGAACACACTCGTGCAACTTTCATTGTACTATACAAAAGGGTGCTTTTGGATTTCCCAATTGGAACCAAGTAGGGAAGTGATAGTCACGTTAGAATCCAAAAGGATAATTGTCCCCCCCCTTAGGATCGACAAAGGTCCAAATTTTTTTTTAATGCATTTTTTTCTTCCAAAAATGAGTTGATTGAAATACATATGATATAAATCCAAATTTGTTGTTTAGTTTGTGAGTATTACTTGTGAATCCAATAATTGTATCTACGCCTAGTGACTAAATGGTCTACAATGAGATTTCTACCTTATTTGCCAATGGATTCATAGCTTTGATCTACAAAATGTATAATCATTGACATTGATACATCTAAATTAAAAAATTGCTAGTAGTACAACATTTGCAACACTCCCTATAGCCAATGCACATGGTGTTTGGGAGGTTACTTCCAAAACATGAATGAAGACATATAAAGATGAATATTTGACCCTTCAAGTGGATGAAATTGTAACATTGGATTGCAACAATGTGCATTTATTATAAAAGAATTCCCCTAAATCTACAAAGAAATGAGTCTATTTGATAAGAATGAATATACCACATATTAGATAGTTGTTTTTGACACTCAATGTGGGCTTTGTAGGGTGATTGTAAGAAAATTAACACCGAAAGAATCACCTTGGTCTAGTATTTATGCTTTTGGGGGGACTAGTTTAAAGTTTAAAATTAGATTTTTTTTATCAACAAAAAAATTAATCCAAAATTTTGACTTAAAAAGATTATATTCTAAAATTATCAAACGCAAAATCAATTTCTATGTAAGAGAATTGAAAAGTGTATGACTTCATGAAAATAAGTACTTTGACATTTTCATTAGTAAATTTTTTTAAAATAAAATAAAATAAAATAAAAAATTTAGTTGGCCCTTTGTAACAATTATAGGATGAAGTTATGCTTAAAATAATCACCAAAATGTTTTTTTCCATGTCAAAAAGCTCTTCTTGTTTCAAAAAACTTTGTACATAATAGGATCAAAAGAACATGTTATTTAGTCCCTAAAATCTCAATTTCTATTTCTTCAAATAAGTACACATTCAATCCTAAATTCCTAACTACAAGTATGGCATATTTTTGATAATCACTCATTTCCAATGAAGTTTGTTTTAAAATATATTTGAAAATTGATAGAAAAACTTAACTAGTTATATCTTCCTATACAAATTTCATCCACTTTGAATCATTAATCCTCAAGTTATTTTTTACAAATGTTACGGCAAACAAAGTGTGATAAGATAATTCTAAGTTGTGCATGGACAAGCTAAACAATGACATGCAATGCGATGCCAATGTTTAGTCCAAATACCTCTCATTCATCCATAGCAATACTTATATCTTTCATTATGAGCAAAGATCAAAGCAATCCAACACCTTATTCTTTTAACCTCATTTCATTCAGTCGCAACTTCACGTTAATCAACTGTAGCAAGAATAGGCATGAAGACGTACCAACACTTACACAACATTCCCATGTGCGATGCTCAACATACTTGAAATAATAACAAGGTTACACACGTTGCTTAGTAAATGCAGATCCTAACATAATCTGGGTTCAAAGCCTGAGCTTGTTTTTCTCACCTTTGCAATCTAAAGAAAGCCCGAGGTTAGTCACGACAAACACATTACACTCAAAATGCTTCCTTCAATAAACGAGCTGCCATTTTATAAATACAAGAGGAGCAATTCGCCAGAGTTTCCGCCAAGTCCAGGAAGGCATCACATCCCCTCAAGGAGAATCTCAACCAAATACACATCGAGACTACCTCATCAGACGGGACACTTCCTATGCAGAGCTTTTGTAAGCTCCAACTCTTACTCTGATGAAAAATTCCTCACAGCCCCAGACTAGACAAGCATCTGAGTTTACCAAATGCAACGTGCCGCTAACACTTCGGAGCTGCACAAAAATGTGGAAACTTATACAACATGCGAGCAATGTGTCTGCACAATATATGAATTGTTCCCCGAATGGTCAAACCGTGTACGCAGCCGGGTTCCTTTGCTGCTGAATGTCGCCATAGCTGACAAGCTCCAAGATATCTGCAGCGCTCCCCAGAAACAACGGCAACTTCTGGTGAATCTCGATGGGATTAATCTCCAGAATCTTACGCCTGCCGTCCGTGCCCTTACCCCCGGCCTGCTCCACCAGGTAACTCAACGGATTCGCCTCGAACAGCAGCCTCCACTGCGGCTTTGGGTTCATCAACACCCCGCCGTAGATCACGGTGCGGTGCACGTCGCCCACGAGGGACCCCACAAAGCGAGCGGAGTATTGTTTGCGCGTCTGCCCCTTCCCTTGTCGCACGTTGTCGATGTAGCGGCGTAACCCGGACGACCAGGTAAAGTAGCCAGCTTCGTTCACGGAGTAGATCTGGCCTAATGGTCAAAAACGATCGAAAGATGAGAAATCGGGACACAGGAAGGAAGAGGGGTTCGGAATTAGTGAGTTGTAGTGAATCTCATAGCAACAGGATGTAGGGGTTGCCACACATTATCAATTATTTTTGCCTTGAACTCATGGTCTATTGCGAACCATTGCAAAAGTGACACAAACTTGTTGCAAGCGTGACCATAGAACCAATGCATACCTATGCGTTAACTTGTTGATAGATTTCATGCGGTCATTGCAAATCCGTTGAAAACTAAACTACGGCAATCTCAGCCTTCTGTACTAGTGTCTTGTAACATCAAACAATCTATTCGAACAGAGCAAGTAAATCATGTTGGTAGAGTAGTGGACGTCACTATATAGCAACAAATATTGTTAACACCACTTGAACAACTGGGAGATCACGATACATCCCAGAAGTGATCACCACTAAGCTCCAAACAGCCGAACTCAGTGGAGATCAAATTCTTATCAATAATTATGTATGATGATCGCTAATGCAGTTATTCAAAGTGGGAGATCGTAAACCACTATTAAAGGGAAGGTACACAACCCCACTTCCATTCAAAGAGCAGTGGCAACAAAATTTTAATAAATTCATGCTTAAAACCACTTCGGAGGGAGGGAGTTCAGCTCATGTGCATACCTCGTTCCGGCATGCGGATGTCGTGGTGACTGTACACGAATTCACCAATAGTGTAATCCAAGGTGAATCCGTGCAACCCCGATCCCACCGAGATGCACATGACGGTAGCGGAGGAGTAGAGCGCGTACCCCGCAGCCACCAGGCGCTCCCCGCGCTGCATGACGTTCGCGTACGCTTTCTCCTCCATCGGCAAGTGGTCAGCCTCCCGAAGACGACGATAGATTCCGAAGATGGTGCCTGTGGGGATGGACGCGTCAATGTTGCGGGACCCGTCGAGGGGATCCACGACGACGACGTAAGGGCCCTCGCCGTACCAGGTGGGGCGGTCGTCCTCTTCAGAGGCCGTGGCCGCCACTTTCCCGGAGCTGCGGAGGGCGGCTTTCATTAAGTTATTCTGCCTGCCAGCAAAGTGTGTGCTACATCAGAAGTGCAACCATCCAACCACACAAAATGCAAATTCACGAACAGCGCAAGGATCCAATTTCACAAGAAATTTGAAACAAGAGTAGTGATTTTCATGGGTCTCAGTGGATCCAAATCAACAGTCAAGGAGAATTTGAGTGTTAGATTCCAGGTGTGAAATGATGGTGAACAGGGGAGCTGGCGAGCGAACCCTAAACTAACCAAAACAGCGTCAGAAGTGCAAGCGCTGCAAGCTCCATCCCGGAACACAAATTGCAAATTTACGGACGCCGCAAGGATCCAACACAGGAATTTCGATACCAGAATAGTAATTTTCATGGGTTTCAGCGGTCTAATCAACACGTTCATGGGCTTGTGTCAAATTTCTGTATTTGATTCCAGCTGTGGGAAGACGATGAACAGGGGACTGAACCCTAAACTCACCGAAACAACGTTCAACGGCTTCGGGGCATCTCTGCCGACTCGAAAGAGACTGTCCGCGTCCGAGAGCGTAGCTTGAAGCTCCGCTGGGGAGGCTAAAACAAACGCGATGTGCTTGCACGCAGCTTGAATGTGGGTCATGAGCACAACCAGATCCACATCCACATTCGACCCTTCGGTGCCCAAGTACGCCGTCATGGTGACGACCTCGTCCACATCCGCCCGCGGTATCACGTTCACGCTCACCGGCGGTCGCTTGAACGTCGGGGGCGGCAACGGGGGCGGTAACGAGGGCGGTAACGAGGGCGGCAGGGACGGCGGCGGTGGGGGCGCCTTCGACACCACGGCCATAGCCGGCGGCCTGTTGCGTCTCTTCGTCGGCGTCGTAAACCAACTCGACGAAGGCGAGGCCAGAATTGAATGCAAGGGCTGCTGGAAAAACGAGGGCGCCGGCATCACGGGTGCCGGCGGCTTCCGCAGCGACGCCAGCACGCGCGCCACCATACTGGGCGTGGGCGTGGGCGTGGCCTTCACAGGGGCTTTGGTGGGAGGCGGTGACCCCAGGGGTTTAGTACTCGGGATGTCGCTCACTCGCGTCCATCGCGACACGAGCAGGGGCAGGAAACAGATGCAGAACAGGAAGAAGTAGTTCATGGGATACAATCCCTCGGCCGCCTCGCCGCCCAAATGCTCTCGACCCCAATCTCGTCGCAGCTTCATACGACACAGACGATCCCCACATCCTGGTAACTATCCCAGCTCTGCGCCCTTACCAACCTGCTCGCAATCCTCGCATTTTCAGCCCCACTTGGATGGAGACTGAGTCCAAGTATCCACCAGTTCTCCACTACCTCACAATGCGCACTCAGAACTCTTGACGCGTACTTGCTAATGTCTTTTCGGTTGACAATTGCGAGAAGCGCTTTCTGAGCTCGAGGCGAGGCAAGGTCTCCCAGCAACCATCTAGTCTAGACTCTGTACACCAGGAAAGCAGAAGAGAGTACTCGGGAAGCGCACCGGCATGCACTAACGGCAAATGACAAGTAGGCAAATGCCACCACGAAGGTCATGTGTCCAGAAGCTCTCCGAATTTGGGAAGGAAAATCAACCTCGAGTGGTGGGCCTTGAACGCAACATTAACGAAAATGCAGCAAGCCTTTACAATTAAAAATTTGAAGAATCCTGTCCTCTTTCCTCTATGCCAGGCCAGATGGCCAGATGTTAAATATACACGCTGAGAGCTGACAGGGGTCTAAATAAGGATCACACCATTCCGAATCACACTATGGGTATTTTTTTAATATTGGCACGCTTGAAGATGACCAGAGTGGCTTTCCGTGGCTGTAGAATCGAAGCCAGTCACAAGTCGACCTAATATAACAAACCCCTTTGCTACTTTCCTTGTGAAAAATTGCAGATTACGACGGACGGAACTAATTAATTTTGTGCTGGGAGTACCGTATGGAGTACGTACAGAACGACGCTGTAATAGTCATCAATCAACTGATCACACAAGCCATGACACCTTTCGGTCGCGGATCATTACTGTCGTCAGTTGCAACGGCTCTCTCGCTTCCGTTACTTCCGGTAAAACGAAATGGTAAGAAAAGGAAGTTACGCAAGAGACGAGCTTCTTGCAAAGTTTACAAGTGTTGTTGCAGTAACCTACACCTGGAAACTGGAGTATGCATGCTAGTTGCAGCAGCACGAAAGCCTTAATCTTCAGATCTAGCTTCGGGACAGATTCGACTCAATCATGTGAACTAATAACTTTATAAGTTAGCAACTGTAGTGAAGGAATCAAAGGTATGCTGGAATTCTGAATCTGAACAAGATGACTATCTGTTGAAATATTCTTGGATGCACTGACGGGCAGAGCTTGTCATGGCCAAATGCTAGCTGGTGAGTGACGTATCAGGTTCTAACGGCGCTCTGGCAGATGGCAGCTTATCAGCTTCTCTGTTAGACTGGGTCTGCTCCAGTTCTGATCGCCTGCTCCTTTGCTGCCAAAAGCTGTGATCTCATCCACGTACTCAAACACGCTTGGTGCGGACTCTGCAACAGAAATAGGTTTAACCGTAGAGCGCATGATTGGATCCTCCTCGAACAACGTCTATTGAGTTCACGCACGACTGAGTCTCGTACTCTCGTGCCTCTTACTAAGTGACACATATATGTGTACAATAGTCTGGCTAACTGTAAGTTGTGTAAGTTTGTAAGCCTGACTGATTCTCGAATGCAAACTGTGCTTAGTACTCTAATAGTAAGTTACTCCTGATTCTATTAACGAAAATACTAACCACTGATGATATGATATTAACTTTTTCTTTTTAAAAACTCTTGGAAATGACAATAGCTTGCTCCATGTGACATACAACAGTGCACGTTCCAAGCTGGTACGCCATGTTGGACTCCATAGCACAATAACCTTGAGTAATTCCATTCCCGTTCAATTTTGGATGTTGTCGGCAAGCGTGTCGTAAATTCTTCATTGTCAAACTTTGTAGCTCGCACTTTCATCTGTTTTGATCAAGATAGATATGTTAAAGAGTACTGGCTAACTTATTCTTCAAGCACTTGCCGCTGCAGCGTCGAAGTGCAACTTGCAACAAATCAATGAACCAAAATACTTTACATTCACTTCTCAAATATTCTGGTGACGAGTGCTGCTCAGGAGACCCTACCCCCTAAAACGTACACCTCTGAAACATCGTCACCATTAAATGAATTATTACTCTTGGAACATTCGGAAGAAACTAATTAAACTGATTGAGGAGCCCAATTACAATCGATAAGAGTTGCCATTATAGATCTCCAGAGACGCAAGTTCTCTGGTCAGAGATAATCATCTTCCCATTTCGCGGTGACGCATTTCTGGGATCTTACACATATCTGGTAACTCTCGGCAATGTGAAGCACCTTTGGGTCCTTGCATGCAGTGACCCTAAATGTGATTTTCATAACTAGCTCAAGTTGATAAAAACACAGATAAATGTGCTAATTTTTTTTCTGATATGCACTCACTTTTTATAATTAATTAAAAAAATTTGGTTCAAGTTTTGCAAAGTGAAGCCACAGTTCGGTAAAGTCTGCGTGGATGTGCTCTGCTAAGAATTGTGATGAAGACAATCAGACGCTCTGCTGCTTGCTGCTGCGGTGCTGCGTGGTGAGTGTACCCGCTAATTAATTCATGACAGGGATTAGACAATAATAAGAACAATGCTCAGCACTAAAAGTGGTGATTAGGGGTGTTCCTACATTACTGTTACACGTGCACTCCTTTCAGTTTCGACCAACAGAGCATCAAAGGGCAGGAAAATTCTCTCCTTGCACCGAACGAACTCGCTCCTGAGCTGGTAGCTCGCCCACTCTAAGCGCCACTTCGCAGCAGTACAGAGGAAGGAAACGGGAGTCTGTGGAAGACTGCTGTGCCCTGCTACACAATGGAGACGAACCTCTACACTTGTTAGCTCTAAGCGTTAATCCCTAAAGGACCATAAGGCCACCACATGGCTTCTACAACTACGTTTGTAAAAAATTTGATATGTGAACTTCACTAACAGTCCATAAGCAATGAAGAGACCCTAGATGCATTAGATGATTTGGGGGGTCTCGAGAGCCGTTTCGGGCCTGTTCCCGGCACTGTTCCCCCGGCAGCAAAAGAACGGCCGCTGTCATAAAAAAAATATTTGAAAAAAAAAAAAAAAAAAAAATCTTAAAATCTTAAAATGAAAAAACAAGATGAATTTTTATTTAATTTTTAATTTTTTTTTGTATGACGTGGCAGTCTTTCTGCCACGTCACGCAGCTGCTGCGGCGCAGTTCCAGACAGTTTCAGAGTCTGGGAACCTTGGGGAATTCACAGCCCTCCACAAGGGCTGAATAACATGTAATGATTTTCTGTGCTAAATCCGTCGATGCAATCCGATCGAGAAATGATTGAATGTGCAATTTTGGGTGAATTTTTTGAGAATGGAAAAGGCATTGCAAGTCGTTACTTCACATTCTCATATCTTTTTTTCTACAACTCAAAATGATTTGAAAAAAGAATTACACATCAATATTATGATGATTACACATGTGAGAAAAAAATCAAATTTTTTCGAGCATTTTTGAACATTCTGAACATTCTGATTTCAACATTTTGATTTCATGCATACAATTAAAGTATTCACTAACCGAATATCTTTCATCAATCTTGTCAACGGTGGCATTTTTTCAAAAATTGTGCAATTTTGTTGATCTTTTTTATTTTGTAGAAAAGCTAAATAAGTCTTGTCTCATTTCAACGGTGACAATCATCAAAATTAGTCCACATAAATGAGGAATTATGCTTGTTACAAGAGCTAATTAAAAAAACAAGGACTATATTCAAACACTCCTAGTCCTCTAGGGGTTAAAATCTCATGTATGTTACAGAATTTCATCCCGTTTTAGACCTAGGCCTTCAAAGAGAGATGTTAGATGTTGAATGCTACTAATTCTTTAGAAAATCTTATGTTAAATATACCTTGTTATATGTTAGAATAGCCAAGAAAATGATAAATGGTAACACAACAATGATTGCAAAATGATTGTTTTATAGTCATTGTGAATAAAAAATTACTACTTTAGTCATCGAGGATAAGTCATTTGTACCCTTGTTTTCTTTGTAGTGCTTGAATTTGAAGGTGGAAAGAACCTATACTTTGAAAATCTAATATAGAGTCCTAGGTTGAAGATGCTCTTAATTTTGAGTAGAAATGCCTTTGGCACAAAGGCACACAAAGAAGAAACCCTCATTTTTGCTATGACTAATGGTTGGTTATTCACTCTTAAACATAGCCGCCTTTTTATGTCATTAATGTGTAATCATTTGCCCTAATGCAACCTCTTCTTATCAATATTGATGTATTGCACTCCATTTTAACATAGCCCTTCTTATCAATAATGTATTAAACCTACTTTGAGACCACTCCTTTTTATCAATAATTTGTATTGCATCCCACTTTGACACCACCCCTTCCTATCAATAATAAATTACACATACTTTAATATCTTCCATTTCTATCAATAATGTATTAAACCTACTCTGAACACCATTTTTTTTTCAATAATGTATTGCACTCCAATTTGACACTATTAGACCCTTCCTTTCAATAATAAATTACACCTATTCGAACACACACTTCTTATCAATAATGTATTAAACCTACTCTGACACTAACACCACTTCTTCTAATTCTAACATCGCCTTGACATGTTAATAATATGCTACATCCCACTTTGATGCCCCCCTTCTTGTTAGTGGTAAGATAGGTTAAACTCAAACAATTAGGACTCTTAAATATCCTTACTCAAAATTAACCCCTAAAGGATTGAGACACATTATGGATACAAATTGTGAAAAAACTGCTATTTTTCAGGGCAATGATAAAAAATGAAAAAAAAAGGTTTATTTTCAAAATTAAACCTTAAAAATTTGTACAAGAATAATTGAGGCATGTGTGGAAAAAATTTCAAAAACTTTGACCGCATTCATGAAACCCTAAAGGACCAAATACCGTTTTTTGACAACATAGCAATTTTGGGCAGCTCAATACAACCGGAATTTTTATTTTTTTTCCTTGAAATTTTCACACAAGATGTGCCCAAGGAGTAACTTTAAGGCCAAACAATTTTAATAACTTTGACTACGTGGTTAAAAAGTTATTACATGATATGTCATTTTCATTGGTCGGCGGGTAACCCGAGCAGATGAGAAAACTTCTTTAATAATCATTTTTCTTAAATAAAAATTTGAAATTGATTCTTTAGATTTATATATTCATGGAAAGCTTTGAATCATTCCATTTTGATTAATAGGATGAAAGTTATGAGGAGTTTTAGTTTGAGGGTAGTTATGAAATCTCTACTCTAAAATAAACTTTTAAATCCCTTATTCAACTCAATTTCCAATATTTTTGAAAAAAAATAAAAACATTAGGTTTACATTATTTATTAAAACTATACAACCATTGGGATTGGCATTTTTCAATTCCATATTTCAAATCTTAACAATTTAGTGTTTTGAACATTCTCTACCTCTTCTGCCTCATTTCTTTTTTATATATTTTTTACAATTCCAAATGATCTGAAATTTTTTAAGCATGTATCCGACTTGCCTTGAAGAATGAATCCAAAGAGTAACCACCATTTTGGTCATTTTTTCATACAAATGTGACCTTGTGAAGTGCAGCTGCCCGGATTTTCACAGGGACAAAAAATGGACAATAACATTTTTGTCAATTCAAATGCTATTATCTTGCAATCCACACGTTAGAAATTTCTGAAATTTTTTCCACAACTTCTCAAACTAGTTTGATACAAGATCCTATGGTTACATTTTTCCAAATTTTTTTTTTTTCTAAAATTTGGTACTTGTATTAGAAATAGCAGTTTTAGAGCGGTTTTGGTGAAAACATAGTCTCTAACCTTTAGAGGTTAAAAGGTTATAACATTTGAAGTTAGAGTAATTTATTTTTTTCTGATAATGCCTGACAAGGGCTAGCAAACTTTAACTCCTCTCATAGTGAGATTTTTATATTATGCACGGATCATTTTTTTGACATTTGCATCTTCTATCATGTAAATTATATACTTGCCAAATTTCAAAATTATAAGAGGAGATTTGCACATGCTACTCGAAGCTTCCTTGGATGCCCCCAAAGTTCAAGGCAACATAACTCTTGATCCTTGCACACAATTGAAAACAAAATTATATTTCCATTAAGGGGGACATGTTCACACCTTGTGTCAAATTTTGAAGAACATCCTTTCAAAAAATGACATCATATTCACCTATTGAAGATCACGTACGTTCAATGGTCATTCTATCAGTTAGGAGTTAAAAAATTGTCACATCAGTGTAGAAGTTACAAATTACTATCACAAGCTCAGCTCAAGATTCAATCCAATTGATTCCAAGGGTATTAGAGGAGCTACTCTAAAATGTTATGCACTTATGCTCGTTGGTGTCAAAGAAGTAAATAGGAAATCCAAGGTTATGAAATTGGATGTTTGAGGATCAAGACTCACTAGCACCATTGGTGTCCTTTGATCATGGACAACATGCATCATTTTTTTGGTTGATGAACAACAAAGAATCTTTCTATGTAGGACAAAAGTGCAACTAATCATGCACAGTAGTTTGTCCTCCAATGAGTACTTTTGATTTTTTTTAAGTAGATGATGTCATACACTGCCAAAAGGGATGATTTCCAGTCACTGGCCAGGCATACAACCTGCAACCACTTCCTGCACTGTCCAGACTTGGGAAAAACAGAGCATTCCAAAACAGCAAATCCAGTTCATCTGAATTCATTGAACACAAAAATATCTCAAATTGATAGCACACATTTTTATAGACCAGCAGAACGCGCTTGCAAAGTTACATGCAAACCAACTGAAAACAAAGGAAATAATCAGCAATCTATGGCAACCTCATTCCCAAGTATCAAGTTCGTACAATGTAGACACGAACGTAAACATCATTAGTGCAATAATATACAATGGCTTAGGGTCAAAAACAATGAGCGTATTTATGAAATATATGCAGTCCAGCTGAAGGACATTGTCACTTTTCAACTGTAATCATCCTGCCCCAAAAAAATTGAACACAGCGCCACTTCTTGCACCGCCTGGTCCCTATTGGATACGAAGCCTCGAGATGATAGAATTCCATAACATTCTAAAGTACGGATCACCTACTACTGAGCAACAGTCATGACTATGTGGAAGTGAAATCTGATGTTGTAGAACTTAGATAAGTCCAAAAATGGCGTTTAATAATTGAATGCAAAAATAATAAGAGATCAAAGTTCTACTGGTAGTTTTTTTCAAATCAATGTTCCGTTTGTTGAACATTCTGCAATGAGTATTTGGATCCATTTATCATCCATGCTTTTGGATAAAACACTCAGTAATGGGTGGTCCTACCTAAGAATACAGGTTGTTCCCTTTCCACTATGTCACAAAAAGAATCTAGAGCAGAAAAAATATTGAGGGACCAACACTTTCGCGGACATAA
This sequence comes from Antitrichia curtipendula, assembly GCA_951230915.1. Classification (NCBI taxonomy): domain Eukaryota; kingdom Viridiplantae; phylum Streptophyta; class Bryopsida; order Hypnales; family Leucodontaceae; genus Antitrichia; species Antitrichia curtipendula. Next base: position 23,999,301 of record OX579634.1, on the reverse strand, counting down.
CATGAGCTCAAGGTTGCACAAAAGCAATCCAGGTTCCTTTTCTCAGCTCATTGTTCATTGATTCCAACAGTGTTTAGGCAACTCCTCAGGAATGTTATGTCATCTCAGCAACACCAATCATTTCGTTATGTAATTGCCGCTCCCTTGTGAACAGCAGTAGTGGCTTGCATAATTCCATACTTGTTTTCAGAGATCTTCACCTGGAGAATATTAATTCTGAGCCAACTCAAGCAGCTTTCTGTGCTCGCCTGGTAGTACTTGGTGTGTCATCCCGCTTGCGATTTGGGTCATCAGGTTTTCTCGCCCATATTGGGGCTCTGTCGGGCTCGTACTGGTAATCATAAAACAGCTCCTCTCCAGCTGTGATGCGTTCCTTGGCGAATATTCCTACCCTGTGATCTCCCGAAACCATGACAACCTGTTGTGCAGCAAAGAGCCATTAGGGCAAGACGGGATAAGACCAGAAGATCCAGCTTAACATACACAAGATATGCAAGCCCATGTGGTGCTCATGACACTCAAACATGCTCCGCAAATAACACCATGTTCATTTCTTGGACGGCAAGTATCGATTGAATACATGCTGCTGTGATCACTTTATTGGTGTATATAGAAGCCGATGGCTAATGTACTCAATATTCTTCTTGGTAAAATGCTTATAATAAAACCTCTGTCTTGAAAGCCCAATACTTTTGAGCAACTGGATTCAAAAGTATTGAGGGATAAGTGCTGCTCAGGTGACACCACTCCTGAAATTACACCAATCGTAAATTCTATCCATAAAACAAACACTGAGTGCCTCCTGAGCAGCACTCCACCCGTATTTATTGAGTCAGCCAGGCTCATTGCCGAAATTCCATCTGCCTTATTACAATCATTGCCAAAGTGGGACCTTCATTCTCAATATCTAAATGCCTCCACCAATTAGATATAAAACACTGGCTGAATAGACAGGGAAGTAACAGACAAAATCTTACTAAGAAACATCAATGACATACCTTGGCATAGCAGTTAGGTTGAAGAGAATGGTTCGCAAATTTGAGCTTGTCACCCTTCCGACATGCATCCAAAACATACTATAGGGAAACACAAAAAATACCGTCATCAAATAATGAAAAATAGTTCCTGACCATGTTGCTGTATAATTCTTTTGTTGTAGCAATAAACTGCTGATGCTAATTCACAATGTAGGGCAACCAATACAGTGAGTGATTCTGATTACAAAGGACATCGTGATGATAACATTCGCTAATTTGTATGCATCAAATAAGACTTATGAACGAGGCCATATGACTTGCCTGATCATTTAGATTGAAGAGGAATGACGAATTCAATAAATCGTAGATTTTTCCTCGCTTATCAGCTTCTCGATGGGAAATGAGTTCGCCAGTGTACTCTCCAAGGTATTCATGTTTTGCAACCGGATTCTGCAGATGGCAACATATAGACGTGTCAATTTGTGGAACTATAATAGCCAAATACCATAGCGACCAAGGATTAACTCAAATAAAATTCAAATGGAGTTATGCCCCCAATTCGGGAAAGTAGAGCTAGATTCCACGTGCTAGAAACGTGAGAAACCGGACAAAAAGGCGGGACAAAAACGGGCCTTCCAACTCAATGGCAATTACAATAGGTCTACCCCAGGAAGAATCCCTTCTCCCATGACTATGCCGTACACCTGGAAATTGCCTGAGATCATATAACTCCAAAATTTGGTCTAAATAATTATACATCAATAAATAAATTATTTTGAAACATGGTGCGCATCTTGATTGCCTGCACGATAAAAGATAAGCTAGCCAATAAAAGTCACGGATCATATAATATATGTTTTAGCCCAAGGCTTAGTTGCGACATTGGGAGAACCAACAAAATTGCCTAATGCTCTGGGGACACTAAGTGGATACTGGCTATGAGAAACATGACACTTGATCTAATGAGAATCAAAAATCCAAAGAAGGCGATTGAAAGAACTGAAAAAACGCATTTCGTGGTCGTCCCTAGAGTGAAGATGTGCTGTTAGAGAATTCTATTATAAAAACATGATTCTTGGTGGTTTACTAATGTCAGGACGTTTTCTCACCAGCATAAACACCACTTAGAACGATTCTTAAGTACCCATCCAATCTGGTAAAGAGTAGTGAAAGCAGTACCTTCAGGAACGCACCCCAACCTGCCACAGCTGATCTCCCTAATAACACCTGCCACCCAATATGCAAGCAATACGAAAATAATTACATTCCTGAAGATTCGGAAGTGTAGCTTTAGTTTAGTAGTAAGCTTAGATAAAATGATTAAAAAATGGTAAAATTGAAGAGTGCACACAATTAAAAATAAAAATCATCGAGTCTAAAACCTTGATTAAGAGGAGGCTTGCTCGTTTAAGTGCCCCGGCCTATGAACCTATACTTCCAACTACTTGTTGATGCAAAGGAACTCTCACCCGTTGTTGTTGTTTTAGCATGAGTTTCATATTGTGGCATGAATAATTGTCTCCTCGAGGTGGTGGTCCATCAACAGTGCCATCTCCGCAACTGAGAGAACAAACCGACTTAGAGCTTTTTTAAACCACGAAATCGTTGCTCCTTGAGGAGTTAATAGAAAGACAGCAGAAGATCCAAGGAAGATAATACTCATCTACGACACATGTATAAGCTAGACACTGTTTCCATTCGCTAAACAGCTGATCAGAGCTTAACATGTACTATCCACGCAGATCCAGATGCAGCCGTCAAACGATTTTTGACAGAACGTAAGATGAACACGGCGGATAACTTACCCAACCCAGCAGTTTCGGCAGACATCAGGGTCACACTCACGTCCTGCAGCAAAACATGGGCATTGCCGACTACAGCAATTACTCTTTGCACAATGACAGCCCCGGAAGCGATTCTTGCAGCTCTTGGAGCACCTGCATTCATTCCCAAATGAGTTACAGAATATCAGAACCGACACGCGCTGTGATCCAATCACATGTGAAAGGAAAAGACGGCAACTTCCAAGGCTTAAAGATGGAGAACCTGTTGGACTTTGTAGAAAGTTACTTACCCACAGTATTTCTCACAGCAAGTACCATTGAGTAAGCATGGGCATTGTTTCCCACAAGTGTAGAGGCAGTTGCAAGGTGTGTATTGTCGGCACGTTTGATCCTTTCCATTAGTCATTCTCTTTCGTAACAGTGGATGCACAACAGACCTGAATGTGTACTTCAGCTTACGCGCCCCCTTCTTTCGTCGCACACCATACAAACGTGCTCTGCTTGCTGCCTCTATATCCTGCATACAACGTGATTTGACAAATATATGCCGAATGTTGGTTGACAGCAGATATATTCCGCTTAAAACCAGGAATGCGTTCCCTAACAAGAGATCTTAAATAGTTCCCAACTGTCAGCGAATGCCAAAACAATGCACATGCCTGTTGGATATATTCCTGTTACTTCATGTCTAGCTCAACTATATGTTAAAAAGGACACCAGAAGACTTTCAACAAACCACTTCACTTCAACAGTAATACAAAGTTGGAAAGTTCCAAGTCGTACCAAACTGTCAGCAATTCGCCGGACACCACCATGCCCAGCAGCGTCAAGCTCTAGTGTGTACTGGGCCACCTCCGCACACGTCTTGCAGTCTTGGAGCAAATTGCGAGCTATCAGACAGCTGCAGTAACAACGCCCCTATTTTAGATCACCAACAAGAGGATAAAGGATCTGATATGGACCATTGTGACAGGCAATATCTGCCCAGCAACAAACCTGCTTCATGCAAAATAGAGACAGCTGTCTTCGTTCATTTATCAGAGGGAACTCTGTAGTTCGAACGTACTCGCATGCCTAGGATAATTTCGACATTATATCACAATTACAAAGAGGCATATGTGATACCTGTTTCTGCCAAAAATTTGCAAACCCTTCTCATACAAGCCCATCTCCATTTCACTCCAGCCAACACCGACTTCCATTTTAGGTCTATCACCTGCAGCTCCATCTAGTCCCTCTTTATAACACAGGACTTCAGGTACCGGCACTATGGCAAACATCTCATCAGCAGTTTCACCTTCTCGCGATGTATCATCTTCTCCAGGATCATTGCACTCAATATCGCCGTCATTTGCTGTCCAAGACCCCTTTGAAGACAGCTTGCCTTGAACCAACTCTTTTCCCTTGAAGGCCTCTTGATGGGAGCTTTCTTCCTCCTGGTACATGAGGAAAACCAGCTCGTCATAGGATTCAAGATTTGGAAAATCATACATGGTAATTCTGCGTACTAACACCCAGATGTACATTACACCAGAGTTGTCAGATGCACTATTCAGACCCATTGTGCAAAGCAAAGGCAGCAGTCTAAATTGGCTACGTCCAAGATTTTCTAATAGCCCATGAAAACTGGAAAAATGTGGCGCAATAACAATAAATACAAGCATATCATGATAGTAAGGTGAGCGTTTAAGACTGTTCCGCAGATAACAAGCATAGCAACATTCATATACGTGGATGAGCCACACAAAAAAATACCTTAAGCCGGAGTGTCGCATCCTTTGGAAAGTCCTGACTATCACTGTCAATAGAGATGATGGACTCTCCCTGGCTTAACTGTGGCTTCAAAAGAGTAGACGTATCCCTTCGTGGGTAATTTTGTTTCACACGGCGTGAAAGTGACCTGCGAGTGGCACTTGGGCGTTTATCCAATTTCTTCTCTTTCAAGACTACCTTAGGTGGGTCTGCTGTTACCAACCCAATACGAGCTGGCTGTTGGCCCGCTGCTGGTTCAAGTATTGTTGACGAAGTCAATACTTGTATTTCAGAGGAACACGACCGTTCTCTGCTGGACGTTCTTGACCTCTTCGCAAATCTTGCTGAGGCACCCATATCATCGTCTTGAGTGCTAGTGGTGATTGGCTCCTGTTCTGGACACTCTGAAGGTTCGACACCTGTTCCATCAACGTCCGGTTGCGGAGGAGCGGCAAGACCAAGTCTAATCTTTGTTATGTAGTTTGGATCGGTCTGTCACCATACACTTAACCTCACTTAGCGCAATATAAGCTTAAGACGTGGATGGGTGCAATATGGTACATATCATTGGCTTCAAACCACGCAAATGGAAAAGTCGAAAATCAAATACATATAACCATAGTAAAACCAAGATACTTCGTCACCACTAGTTCATAAAACAGCTTCCTAACCACAATATTTCCGAGAATTAGAGTCGTTTTACCAACAAAGCCACAGTGAATCATTTTACAAGTAATGCAATTCATAGAACAATATTCGTAGGGTGGTTTACGGCGTGGTTCGTAATTAGAGTCACAAACTTACACTGTATCTCATAAACAGAGTAGCCCAAGGAGGAGGCAAACTTACCAACAGATAGCAATCCTTGCCGCAAGGTATGAACATTGCTTCTTCTGCACCACTCCATGGTTGTTGCCTTTCACTCTGCAAGTCAACAAAAGTACAATTCCCCTACCACTTGTTAGGAATCTGAACTGCTCAATGGAATAAAGAGTATAAGAAGCAGAAACTTCCAAAGCCTTCACCCTAAAGTGAAGTCTATGTTTCATGCCCAAATATCACACAGATATAGCAAAAGGTGAAGATGCTATGAAAGAACAGAGCAGAACTTCGACTTACAGGATGGACAATAGCCTGAGAGCAGCCATGTAACCGGCAATCGAAAACCTGCAACAATAGAGCAGCTGTGGTATTAAAATTCAACTCTCGTCGGGAACACAAATTTGGAGATATCACCGGGCTGCGAAGGAAGAGAATGAGGTAGGGCTCGTACCAAACAGCGCCTGCAAAACAGATTGTCAAAAGAATCCATAGCAGTAAGGAGATCTTTTGGCTCATTCTTATCATCCTCATCCGTTTCTGGGGAACGGGATCTCTTTCCATTCTCAAGAGTAGCTTGAACTTCGCTTTCTTCATTCACGGTCTCCTTTCCCGAATTGAACAAAACAAGAGCTCTCGAAGCTCCGTTACTGATCTCATTCAAAGAGCCTTGTGCAAGCTCAGTGGTGGGAATGACTCTCCTACTCTGAGATGAGATTCCAGATCCATAGTCACCTCCAGAATTCAATTGCAGCAACTCAGTTCCCTCTTTCATGTAAGATTCCCTCAGGATGTCAGACCTAGCCTGAAAGAAAAGCAAACTGGATAATTGGAATCGATGTTGTGTACAATGACATATGCAAAATAAGAACCCAACATAAACCAAACACGAGTCCTACGAGCTTGCATGTCAAGCGACTCTTGCAGTTCACTTAACCCCTAAGTGCCCATATGGACAAAATGGAAGCTACTGTACAGGAGTTCAATATAGTAATTTAGAAAGCTTCGATTACAAAATGCACCTATAGAAAGAAGACATTATGTCCTAAATTATTGAACGATAGAAACTGTTTTGAAACTTACTGCAGTCGACTATTAGCTTTCAATGTAGAATTTCTATCTTTAGCATAGGCATTCAGGGTTAAACATATACCCTCAAGAGTCGACTACAAAGGACTCCTGGGTCTCTTTCAAGTTTTCATTTCGCACCCTAAGATTGTGCTTTCGGATCTAATTATCTATTGCAGTGTGGCTTCATCATACCTCGATCTCCTCAGTAGATATCTCAAGCACTTCAGACAGCTCAGTCAAAACCACTGCCTTCTTTCCAAGCTCTCGAACACTCATCCTGTTTGCAAACGTATAGAAATGAAGCACCTCACCCCTCCAACATTCTGGTTGGTTTACAAATATTCAACTGATAATAATAAGCTGGTTCCGTGGAGAATCCAGAAAGACAAACACACCAGATCCCGAGTAAATTAACTTCCAATAAACTTGAAAAATAAGGATAAATCCTAACTGCACCTCTAAACATGCGCACTAATTGTAGGGACAAGACGATTCTGAAGGGAAGTAAAGAAATAAAAAAATAATGCCAAGAAAGTAGAGAAACTAAGTACCAAATTAGAGAGTCTTCAGCCTTGCTGAAATCATGCGTAGGCTCGTCTTTGTCATCATCATCTCCAGTATCTTCTTCTTCACTGTCACTCGCAATTCGGGTTTCGTTGTCAAAGCTGTCGTAGTAAATTCGACGGCGCCCTACAACGGATTGATCTTCCGTCATGCGTTGATTCCTGATATGTCACACCACCAACCACCCTCACTTCAATCGAAATAATAAAGAAGAGTTCAGTTCACAGTGCAATTACTCGAAAGTCATTCTTGTAATTAGAAACAGTTGCAGATTATAATTGCAGACAATTTGCATGCCATGTAACATCTATATCAAAGATCCCTACTACGGCATCTGGAATTCTGAGGTCTTGGCATTATGCTAAGAAAAACAGAAGCAGATAGTTTGAGTAACCTGTCTAAATAGATCCATGTTGTATAGGGTGGCACATTTTCAACTTTAGGTAGCTTCACAGATCGAACAGTTGTCTTGCCACCGGTTTGAAATCCAAAAATAATGGATATCGGTTTGTCAGTGCCATTGGAATCAAGTGTCGCTAATCTGCCATCGTTCTCTCCAGAGGATTCTCCAGAGCCATTCAAGGCTCCATAAGTTTGATGACTCTTTAAACAAAGGGAGTGAAAACTAGACGTTTCGTTGTATTCCCATGTCCGCTTGCGCTCCTCATCAAGTTTTAAGAAATTCCCTATATAACCGCCCAATCGCTCCTTATTTGCGAGTACACGTCGCTGCATCATTAATCAGACAAGACGACCAGTCACTACAGAGCTCAGCAATTCAATCTCTATTTCAATAATTCTTATGGAAATATATCAATCTCTATTTCAAAGCCAAGTTATATCCAAAGACCCAAGTTTGTGAAACTGATCGGAACGAAAAAAATTATCCAACTTCATGGGCCAAGATAAACACTTCGACCAAACAAATACATAAAAGAAGTCGTAACACAAATACTTCAACCAAAGGTATCGCTTTTAGTATCTTGCACCTCATTTTCTTGAAATGTGGAATTAATAGATAATAACAAACCACCTTCCTATTTTCGCCATTTCTACAGGTAGATCCTCGTGTGCAACACCTCTTGCCCGCGAAAATCCGGTTAGACAAATATAGAGTCCATACACACATTTGATTCCTTGTGTCACACGTCTAATTGGTAAAATACCCTCTCAGGAGCTTGTCTGCCAGAATTACATGAAAAGCTTCACGAAGACAAATAGCACCAGAGTTGCAGCATGACCACAAATAGTAAGTCCAGAACTCAACCAGGTTGCATCGACAGAATCCATCACCTTCACATACGCTTCCCGTTCACAGAGCACTTGCTCAGACAGAATCTGAATAGCACTTGCAACGCGCTCCACACTTAAATCTTCCTCATCTTCCTCCTCATACTCCTGATCACCCCGCTTTAAGATCAGACGCAAGGAAAATTAGGTCAGTGGGATCAATTGCAAGGATCACATAGCAACAATCAACTAGCAACCATCCAAGCACGAACGACCACTGTGACTCCCATAAACAATCGTATAGACTCGTCCAAGGAAAGAAGCAATCGAGACATGCAACAAGACACACACTTTAAAGTCTGATTACACCGCCTATACAACCTAACCAGGTAAAACTTCAGCAAAGTTGCAGAACTCAACTTACTTCTCTGCACATGACAGTCATCAAGTTTTCCAGATGATTCAGAGGCTCTGGAATAAGCTACTCAGTGGTCCCACAAATCTTACAGTCCATACAGTCCACCAAAGACGACACTATTTCCACCTTTGCATCAACACTAACCATAATGTCCATTTTCTCTTGACTCGCAATGCCTGACGAACTCTATCGCTATCGCTAGTCACGGTGCTATTATCTCCGCAAACACTCGAAAAACTTCGCAACGTCCACGTCGTTCTCTCCTCTTGATTTATTCTTCATGTTCCTTCTTCAGAGCATTTTGGTAACTTACCACTACTCCCACCACAATGTATCGAAACAAAAAAACATACATGCACATCAAAGGTACCGAAATCAACGAAATTCGTCACATGAACTGTTTCACCGAAGCATTCGCCGAAGCAGACTCACAGAAGACAACGAAAACCACAAACCCAACTCTCTCAGCAAGCCTCCAAATTCCACACAACCGTGAGAAAAGCAGCATAAAAAGTTTTAAAAGCACGATACCTGATCCTTCCCCGTGATGGCATGGCTTGAAGACGCCATCACTGAAAAAGCCGTGGGAGAAGAGATCGTGCCAGACACGGGAAAGCTACGCGACCAAAACCGAAGCCAAAAGAAAAGCTTCGGGAGGCTCGAAGCGAGAGCAGCTTAGAAAAACAACGACAACGACAACGAGAGAGAAGGCGGGAGTGTTGAGTGAGGGCGCAAAACTGGCTGGGATGGACGGAGCCAACCAAGACGGACGGACTTGAGTTTCTCTTAACCCTTAGGGACGGAGCCTGGGACCATGGAGTCAACCTCATTCTCTTTTTTACTTCTTTTTTTTACCCATATTAAAGAAATTTCATGGCAAACACAATATTGTTTTTCTTACTAAAGGTCATTGTTAATTGTGGAAGGATGTGACCCTAACATCAAGGTCGCTAGCCAAAAATGATCACTCCATTAGAAACATGGTTTGCGTAGATTAAGCTTTAAGACTAACACTTGATTTAACTTATCAATATGACGAGTTAGACCAAGTGTAGGTTTTAAAGCTTAGTCCGTGTGGACAATGTTTCTATAGTGTTATATTTGAAAAATAGGTGCAATCTTCATTTCTGCAACATTTTTAAAGAGTCATCTATAGGACAATTATACTCCTTGACATTTGTATCAAATTAGACAATGCCTAAAAGGTGTCCATTCAAAACTAAAACTATATGATAGCACCATGTTTGCATCATAGGAGAACCGGGTGTAACTAATGTTACAAAGTCACACTATGACTATGACTAATAGATGAGCAAAGAAAAAATTTCATACATTGTTAACCAAAGTGAAAAGCCCCATAATTTGGACATGTTACTTGATTGTTGTCACTTGTTAATTTCTAGTATCCTCCACCCTCATGGGCATGTCACTGACTACTCTACCCAAAATCATGAAAGTCATATTTCTTTAGTCCATTTACTACAATAGCCATTTCAAAGCAATCAATATTTTGTGTCATTTCATCTTCAATGCATTTAGGTTTTTAGCCTTTTGAACTATACTCACTCATCTAAGATGCAGTAGACCATGACTATTTGAAGTCTCTTCCACTTGGTTAAATCTTCTTCTTTTGTAATTTTATAATTTTATAAACTCAAATTCTAATGATGACCTTTAAGGTCCTATTATTTTATATTGAAGAATATAGGGTTCAATTTTGAAGGCACATGATATAAAGCCATAGAATTTTAATGCCAAATACTAAAGCGTACATCATAACTAAAGTCTTGAATGGCTATTAGTTTTCAAGAATGTTCACAAAAAATTGAAGAGGGCTTTTTTTAGTCACAAATTTATTTAAATTTTTTTGAAAAACTATAATACTACAGATTGTTAACAATTTGAAAAGAAATTGGAAACCAAAAAGGTGTCTACATTTATTAAAATTTTAAAACATCACAAACATAAAATATCACATTAAAGTTCCATTACTCTCTTCTACCATTGACTATTGATTGGAGGTCTAAGACTTTAAGGGATTTGAAGTTGAAGTTTTTACTACATTGGCATATAAAAATTGGAATTTGAAAATAATCATTGTCAAAATTGGTTTAGAGGAATGGGACAAATTATCTTTTGTTACATACTTTCATACATGCACCTCATCATTGAAAAGACATAAATCAATGTTATGGATGAAATGAAGCAAGAGGTGTCTGCACTATTGCAACCAACTCATAAGAAGATTAAAATTGAATGTTGTACAATGTAAGTACAATAGAATGTCTTAGACAATGCAACAAATCTCTCAATCGGGTCACACTTCAAGAAGCAACCATCTTGTGTGTGGCATCAACTAGCCGTAAATGATACATGAATTTTTATTGTTAGAAGTTTTTATGTAGGGAATGTCTAGTGGAGGCCATATACGTTTATGAATTGCAAGTTGTATTGAGTATTGATGCACTTTGTAGGTACGACATATGTGTTTAAAAAATTTTAATTTAAAAAAAAATTATACATAACAAAACTATTTGACTTTTGTTGATTGTCTAAATAATTGTTCAAAGAACCAATATAGATGGAAAGGTAGAAAAACATGGCTTCTAAACAATTGTAGCTTCATTTATTATTCTTTAATTGCGGTGCTTCTTTTAGTCATACTTTTTTTAGTTGTAATACTTGAAAATGCTAACACTTTAGCTATGGTGCTTCAATTGAAGCCTATATTTGTCAAGTATAAAAATTTAATATTTATTTTTTAATATTCCAAAATTATTTTCCTAAACCAATTCCAATCTAAAGATTATCACTGGGGTTTTAAATTTAAAATATTAAAAATAAAAAATAAAAATAAAAATGTTTAAAAAATTAAAATTTTACTAGAAAAGTTAGCATGACCATATCTTCTTCTCTACCATTTTTTTCTTCCAAATAAGACTTGATTTAATACAAAACTATTTTAGACCACGGATGGGATTCTATTAGTAATGTAGAGACTACAATTCTTCAAAATATAAACAAACAAATTATAAATTATAAATTATAAATTTTTTAATTTACATATTTATTGGTTTTAAATATTTGAGATTTTAAAATTTCAACATTTCAAAAGTTCTTGATCATCATTAGATTGAGCAAGAGTATAGAGCCTTAATTGGTTGTGAAAGACTTTTGCAAGTGTAAATATTTTAAAATTTATATTAAAGATCAATAAACTATAAATTTATAATTTGCAATTGATCAAACTAAAATTTTCCAAAAATTAGTAGTTTTTAAGAATTTATGAAGTCGAAATTTCAAATCTTCAAATATTTGTAATCAATGGTTACTTGAAGTTATGAGAAAAGTGAAGCTTTAGTTTATTATGCATATTAAAAAATGAATGACTTTTTATTAATCATGAATGCATATGTGTCAAAGATGACTTTTTAGCTTCTAACTTTTCAATTTCTAATATATTTGATTATTTCTAATGAGAATACATGTTTTTTTTTACTTTTAGATGTTAGAAAACTTATAATATTAAATACGAAACTTCAAAAAACATTTTACAAAACTTCAAATGAACAATGTTGATCCAAATGTTAAAACATGGTTGTTGAACATGTCAATTGGTTTGCAATCATTGCATTTCTATATATAATATTTTATATTGAAATTGATAGTAATAAATGATTATATATATATTAATATATTTTAAAAACATTGCAAACTACAAAGTTATTACATGTGTGATGCAATTTATGGATGATGTTTGTTCATGTAATTCATGCCAAAGCACTCACTATACCAATTCAAATTATATTAATCATTTATTAGATTGGTTTAAGGAAAAACTTAATCAAATTGCCCCAATCTTTTTGGGAAATCAAGCAAAATATCCTCTTGGGTTTGGGCATGAGGTAGTAGGTCTCTCAAATCAAGGTTGTTTACTACAAGATGTTCCTTCTTCAATTGTGCCATTATCAGAAATATATGAACTTTTTCATTATCCTAACTTTGATTGTTTCAAGGAATTGTGTATATCCCATATGAAAGATGACAAACAAGCAAAAAAAATCGTTGAACGGCACAATAAAGTTTATTGTTGTCAACCATTTAATGGAGAATTATGTCAATGCTTTGTATGTGCATATCTTGCACATTTTGGAGGAAAAATGAATGTAAATTGGGCCCTTATAGCATACAAGTATTATAATGGGCTTTAAAAGCATGCTACTAAGAAAGATTTGCATGTGAATCAATTACCTATTCCAGCATTGGATGAGCAATTATTTGTCCTAAAAAAACTTTTGATTGAGATTATATCAAATCATGCAAGTTTTATACAGCCACACTCATTTTTTTCCAAGAATGGAAACCAATCAAATAATAAAGACTTTACAAACTTTCTTTGCTCAAATTTCATCAAAACAATCACAAGTACAAAAATTAAACAATGTAAAGAGATTTCTAAATTTCTATTGACAAGTAATTATTCAAATATTTTACAAGAAAATGACAAAAAAATATTAATCAAGTCAATTAATACCAATTTGAATCAACAACAATTAGTACAAAAGAACTTTAATATGTCAAAAAATAACAAATTAGATAAACATTGTGAATTCTCTAATTGCAAAAGTAAAGATTATTTAATGTTTAACAAGAAATGAAGAAGTTACAATTGGTTAGAAAATTAATTGTTATGCTAAGAATAAAAGCAATAAAGTGATTTTTTACAGACTCTACCAATGAACAATTGTATTAAAAGCAAGAATTTATTTAAGTCAGATTTTTCTAAAACACACAAAAATGATATATTCAATTCCTTCTTGAATTCCTTTAAAACATTCAATTTAGGTGATTCCTTTCAATAAGCTAAATCAGTTGTAGATGAACTTATTGAAATCTCCGCATTAAAGTTGGAAGAAATTTCTGCATGAGAAATGTTTTTCTAAAGATAACATGTTTTCTCCTAGAAAACTTTTAATAAAAATTTGTCTAGAAACAAGTAATATAAAGAATGAAATACCAATTTCTACACAAATAATTGAAAAAATAGTTGATCCCATAACTAATTATGTAGATGCCTTTCCTCATAGTAATTACAATGAGTTTTCAATGTTTTAGAACAATGTCAAAAAAATAAAGAAGAAAATCTAGGAAGTAATTTGAAACTTAATGAACATGATGAACATCAAATAAAAAAGCTAGAATCAATAGTTTCACATTTCAATGAAAACAACAATATTAATGACAATTTGGAAAACTTTGATAACCACCTTGGTATTAATATTCTACATCAAAAGAAAAAAAATAATGAAACCAAAACAAAGAATTAGTATAAGTATACTCATACAAAAAAAAATTGATTATAATAATTTTTCATTAATAAATAAAGAAAAAAATGATAAAAAAATATAGTGTAATGAAGTAAAAAAAACATGGAAATTTCTTCTATAATGAAAGCATCACTTCACATCCAGAAACCTATATCCTTGCTTCTATCTTCCATAAATATAGATGCATTAGCTCACATTTGAAAAGAAGTTTTTGAAAATAATAATTTAGATTCTTTCTGCACAACAACTACAATTCACTACAAGAAAACGGGTATTTTATGACTGCAAAAATATGACTGAGGATGACTGATGACTGGTTGCAGTCATATTCTTGAAGCTAAACACCTTGAGGAAAAATATGATTGTCAATCATTTTTGAGCCTTCTATGTCACAAGTATACATTATACGACCATTAGGAACACCAAAGTATTTCATAGGGAACGTAGGGAACATGTTTGGGGAACGCTGAGTCATATTGTCAGTCATATTTCCATGGTAGTGACAATTTTTTTGTTTTGGGCAACCCAAGAAAAATACGGGCAATTCAAAAAAAAATTGGACAAGCCATTGTTTAAGATTTTGAAATCCTACTCACCTATTTTTTAGGATTTTGAAACCTAGCCGCCACTTTTTTAGGGTTTTGAAACCCTAGCCGCCACTTTTTTTAGGGTTTTGAAATTCTAGCCGCCACTTTTTAGGATCTTGAAACTCTAGCCGCCACTTCTTTTGGCCCTTCTTCCTTGCCTTTTATTGTCTTTTAGCTCATACTTGTTATTGCTTCTTAGTTGTTGTTTTTTGTTGCATCTTAATTCTTCTTTCTTGTTGCTTCTTAGTTCTAATCATGCTTCTTGTTTCTTGTCGTTGCATCTAAACTCTTTCTTTCTCTAGCATTTTAATTCTTTCTTCTTCTTAGTTCATGTTTTTTATTTCTTCTTGTTGCTTTTTAACTCTTGTTTCTTGTTGATTCTTGTTGATTCTTGTTGTTTCTTGTTGTTTCTTGTTGTGTCTTAGTTGTTTCTTGTTGTTTCTTGTTGTGTCTTAGTTGTTTTTTAGTTGTTGCTTCTTGTTTCTTGTTGCATCTTAACTCTTGCTTGTTGTTTCTTGTTGTGTCTTAGTTATTGCTTCTTGTTTCTTGTTGCATCTTAACTCTTGCTTGTTGTTTCTTATTGTGTCTTAGTTGTTGCTTCTTGTTTCTTGTTGCATCTTAACTCTTGCTTGTTGTTATCTCTCAGTACTTGTCTCTTTTTTCTTCTTGTTTTCTCCATCACCATTCTTATTTTTCCTACCCTAAACTTGAGCTACATATTTTGTGTTGTTGTAAGCCTTTGAAGGTTGAACTTTGTTGTTCATTCACTAAAATTAACCTCCCATTTCTTTAATTGTTTATGCAGGCACCAAAAGTTGAAACAAAGTCATTGGAGGCTACTTGCAACTCAATAGAGCCATCTTCATATTATTGTAAGGAATATAGACCTTATTAGATTTTGTAAATGATTCATTGTGGTATATATGTTTTGTATTGGTGACTAATAAATGTCAATGAAGAGAGTTGCTTTCCTTCTTATATTCTCCCTTTCCAATATGATTATCTCTTATATATCTCAAAAATCATATGTATTCATTTTTAATTACATAGAATCTTTTTCAAATATGACTTTATATTTTCCAAAATATGGCTTTATATTTTCCAAAATATGACTGTAATTAGTCATAAACTACCAATGACATCCATATGAACTACCACATTAACCAAAATATGACTCATAAGAGTCATATTTCACATTAGTAAAATATGACTCACAAGAGTCATATTCCACATCTACAAAAAATATGACTGATCGCAGTCATATGCCACATTAGCCAAAATATGACTGACCGCAGTCATATTCCACGTCAGCCAAAATATAACTGATCGCAATCATATGCCATATTAGCTAAAATATGACTGACCGCAGTCATATTCCACGTTAGCCAAAATATGACTGACTGCAGTCATATTCCACGTCAGCCAAAAAATTACTATATGGAGTCACATGCCACGTAGGATTTATTTTTGTTTGCCCGGGCAACTCAAAAAAAAGTCAAGCCCTCAAAGATAGTCAAAGTATACGCCTTGTTGGCAAAATACGGCTAATTATGGATAATTATACCCCCAAAAAATATGACTGCCAATATGACTGATGTCCGAAGCGACTCGTCGGTAATGACTTATGTCAGTCATGTTGCAGTCATCTACAGTGATTTCTGCGATCAGTCATATTTTTCGATTTTATGACTCATTGCAGTCATATTTTGCAGTCATAAAACACTGGTTTTGTTGTAGTGATTTCTCCACCACATGAAAAAAATTCATTATCACTTGATCAAGAAGTACTAAAATTTGATAACAGTTTTAAAGAAATAAATCATGCCACTCAATCATGTGATCTAAAAGCACTTGATGCAATTGACAAAAGATTGCATGACATACCATTTTCATGCTCAAAAATTATATGTTCAAATTGCAAAGGTAATTCAATTAGTGTACTTAAATCACATGACAAAATAGAGGATGATAGAGTAATTGATAGAAATATGCAATGCACGTTAAAATATTCAAAAGAATCATATGTGAATTCTCAACCAAATGCACAAAGCACTCAAGAAAATCATAAAGAAGAGGGTGGAGAAAGTACTTTATGTGACAAGGGTACAATTCACAACACCTATATCAAATCAACTAACAATATAGAATTTTTACATTCAAATTTTAAATTAGACTCATCATTACATCTGCTAAAGGCAAATGTAAGAGATCCAACTAAAACAATTGATGATGTTAATGATGAAGTGAACACAACAATTCGCGTTCAAAGTTTCAAATCAAATCAACAATTACCACATTTATTTTAAAAAAAAACTAATTTACCAAGATGAAGTTTTTAATAAGCCAATTCATTTGAATGTCCCTCCTATGGACCTACACAAAATTAATTGTTACAATAATTATCTCAAAGAAAAAGAAAAAAATCAATCTTTGAATGCAATGGATGTCCAACTTAACTTTGATAGAAATGAGTTTTTGTCTCTTTCTTGTTGTAAATGCTCTACACAACAAGATGAAGTTAGTTTCCCATGTTTTGTTAAGCTACCTAATAATCCTACATGTGCAACTGAGTATGTGAACTACATTAATCAAAACAAATTTTTTGTCCTACTTTAGTTCATTGCAAAGAGGATCATAATATAAATATGACATATAACTCGTGCAAATCATCATTATTTCATAATTTTAAAAATGAATTGGAGTTTTTAACAACATCAAATACAAAAACAATAGTACATTCAAAAAACCTTGACAATGAATGCAAACCACATATCTATTTTGCATGTGAAGATGATGATGAAAAATGTAAAGGTATAAAAGAAATATTTCATGCTAGTGACATTCAACAATGTTTTCAAGTATTTGAAGAGTGTAATAGAAGAATAATACAAAGTGAAACAACATTGTGTATTGGAACTAAAAATGACGTGGATATGTTGTGTTCAACAAGAGCCCATGTTCCAATGGTGATATGCACACAAGTAAGGGATATTTTGGAAAATAAAATAAAACTTTAGCTGTAGAAAAAGCAATAGTTGAAAACCTCATTCAAAAGGGAGATTCACAACATGAACTCAATGAACAATTAATGTTCATATTTAGATCTAAATTAGGAGAATATACAAAACTTTGTTTAGAAATACAAAATCTAGCTAAAAAAGTTTCAAATGATGAGACCCACTTTCAATTATCACAATATAGAGAAGAAAAACAAAATAAAAAATTTATGAAAGAAAAACTTCAAATAGAAATTGTAGAACTCTATAATGTTTATAGAAATGAGCAAGAACAACTAAATATGAATAATTGTTTGTTTTTTGATCATTAACAACAGTGGATGCTTTTACACTTGATGTAGAATGTGCTCACAAAGAAGTGGAAAGTTTATTAAATGAGGAATATGTTGACCAACAATTGGTTAGCTTTTTAAAAATTTATGTACGAAAGTTTGTACTTTCATAATTGATAATAGTGATATTTATCATTACATAACATAGTGTTAATTTATTTTTCTTGGACGCTTGAATCAATTTGTTTGAAAACTTGTTCAATTATTGTTAGGCATTTAGGAACTAAAAGCTTAATGATTAGAACTTGAAATAAAAATGATTAAAGCACACTATGCATAAAAATTTTATGGCAAGCTTAGAAATATAAAAATTGAACTTGTTGCAGGTTTTTAAAGCATCTAAGTCCAATTTAGACTTTAAAATGAATATAGTTGACACTACTTGTAATAATGAGACATTTGAATTATCAAAGGCAATGAAAACAATGATTAAAATTAAAAAAAATAGATATAAAGGTACGATTGATAATTTTTTTTAAATATTGATGACAAAAATTATAGTTCAATAATCAATGAAATTTTGAATAATTTTTTTTATAAAATGGATGAAATTTGCACAAATTCTAAGATAGATGTTGAGTTGCCAAATAAATTAGATGATACAATTATGCCAACCATAGCTAGTTTATCCAATACTAGTTCAAAGTTAAAATTTGACTCAAACTTTACTAAAACAATGTCAATGTTATTTATTGATCATACAAAAAAAACAAAAACTAATGACGAAATCACCATGTTTGGCGATGATAATATTTTATAGTTGTTGAAAAAAAATGTAATTGTTTTGAACAAAAGTCAAACAACAATGACATTGTCTTAAGAACGATTGATGAGGCTTCCAATTGTGATGATTCATGTAGTAGTAGTAGTAATGCAACTCCTTGTAGCAATCATTATTATAATATTCTTCAATGCAAACGACGACAAAAACATGAAAATTGTGATATTCATGGGATAGATTTGAAAATGGTTTGTACATATCCGGTATGCAAGTTGCCAAATGCAACTAAGATAAAAAGAGATGTCATACAATGTTACAAAATGTATGATACCTACAACAAAGATAAGTCATTACAAAATAAAAAATCTACCCATTCAAAACTAAAGTATTCACAACAAAATATAAAGACTGAAAAAAATACGTCAACAGTAGAACAAGTATTTGAAAAATATAAGACCTTAGGATATACCAAATGAACACATGATCATCTCAATGAATTTGACTCTGACTTGCTATTTTCAAACAAACAAACAAACATCTTGGCAAAATGCCATGCTATGAAAGTCACAAATAAAGAGTTAAAAAACATGATTAATTACATAGTGATTCCAACCCAAGGAAGTGATAAAGAAACTACAACTAAAAAGTCAAGGTGACAAACCTTAAGGTTGATGGAAATTTTTCTAATTGACTCCATCTAGACTATAAACAAACAAAATAATTCTATAGAAAGATATGGATTTCACTAATTAATTAGACACAATACAATTATTCTTACATAAGAAAGACAATGCTTGGGCTTGTATCATATTGTAGGAAAAAGCAAGAAATTCATTTGAATTGAAGCCTTTCAATTAGACTTGCAATGTTAAGGGCATTCCTATGCAAAAATTAATGATATACAACATCAATAGGCATATTTTATACTATTATAGTTTTTTTGTTCAAGTGTTTTCCTATAATACATTATGTTTTGAATTGGCAAAAGAATGTTGTCATGATCTAAGTTCAAAAGTTCTATCACTTCCAAAGTTGGAGGTTTAGAAAGCACCTATTTAAGAGCTAATTGCATTTTGGAGGAAACTAAATTCTTTGAAATATTTTTCAATATATTTTCATAGAAAATGGAATTAGCATCTAACCCAAGCTATTTCATATATTTTGGAATTGCATAGAATTAGTTGCAAATTTTTGGAATTGAATCATAGTGGTTACTAAAAGCATCCACCTCCTAAAATGTACACTACTTATACATTGATAGTGCATTGAAGAAAGCAGAATGTACTTTTACATTATAAGACACTTTAAAAGCCTAGTCTACTTTAAGACCCCCTACTTTATGGCAATGTAACAAAAAGATGTGACACTATTTTGACCCATGTAACCATCCCAATATCCAAGGCCTCTTAACCCTGAAAAGATGATGTGAATGTTTTATGGCCAATGAATGACAAAGAATCTTTTTGTATAGGACATAAGTACAACTATTCATCTACCAAATTTTGTGGGAAAAGGGAAAATCATGCACAATAGTTTGACCTCCAATGAGCATTTTCAATTTTTTTTAAATAGATGATATCATACACTATCAAAAGGGATGATTTCCACAATCACCGCCTAGGCATTCAAGGGTTAACCCTTAAAAGATGCAATCCCTACGACCAAGAAAGTTACCAAAATGTTCCAATTATTGAACTAATGGGTGCATTCTTTGTTTGTACATTGAAGAATGAAGTCATCCATCAATTACTTTTCAGCCTTAACATCCTTCAAGGATTAAACCTAAAAAGATGCAACCTCCATGACCAAGATAATTACCAAACTACTTCAATTATTGGACCAATAGGATATATTCTTTATTTCTACAATGGAATCATCCATGAGACCTTTTAGGTCCACAATGCCACTCTAAAGCTTTTGGATGACAATCCAATAAGCTATATAGGTATTGAAAGCATTTTTTCATCCTTAATTTCTTTGTTGACCTCATGTTAAAGAGTATCTAATTGAGTTTGTAATCTTACCAATGTTTGTCTTTATATAAATGAACAATTGTTAAAAAAAACTAGATCACAAAATATGCTACCTTAGTATATTGTGGGAAATTCTTACTCCTTGCTCTAAATTTGAAACTTCTCTTCAAAAATGATATTTTGAGTTTGAACCCAACTAACCAAATGGAGGCTTGGGGAGGTCACTCTATACATTTATACAACCCACATGTGGCGAGGATTTTGGACCCTCCATTTATTTTTTCAAATAAAAATAAAAATAAAATAAAATAAAATATGAATAGATTTCCCTACTTTGAAAGTTTACGTTATGAATTATTGATAATTTTATACATAAATTATAATTAGATACAAATTTTTGAAGTGAAAAGATACACTATAAAGCTGAAAATAACTTTCACATCTCTATATTAAATAAGAAAAATTGTTTAAAAAATACACAAAAAATTCTCAAAATGAATCTTTATTGAAAGTTTATATTTCTTGAATATTGATGCAATGGTTGTCTAAATGTGTTCTCTATAAATACTTGAGTTGAAAAACATGTCATTTTAGTTCATTTTCCAACCTTCTCTAGAAATCATTTCATATATTATTTGGATTGAAGATTTTGGCAATAAAATCTTATAGTCTTGATTAAACAATGTTCAAAATTGTAGGCTAAAATTATAGTTTATTAAAAAGTAAATAAGAGGTCAAAAGATCATTTAGCCGCACGTGGTATACTATAGATACACTAAGTGACCTCCTCAGGAATGGAGGTCATCTATTCTACCAATTCGGATTTTGAAAAAAAATTAATATTAAATTTTTTATTGCAATTTCAAATTTGGATGCATTTTCAATGTCTAATAAATTCTAATTACTGAATGACATGGAATTTGAGTTTACATTATGATATTTATCATTGTAATATACACACATGGTGAAATTTTCCGATTTTTTGAAATAATTTTCTATTTGATGTGCTTTTTCTTCACTTTTTCTTCAAAAATTCTCAAAACAATCAATTTTCCACAAAAAAATCTGAATTTTCTTATGAAGTAAAGAAGACATGTAATTTCATCTCTGAAAAATAAATATAAATATTTTCTTACATATCTAGTTGCAAAATGGCAGTAAACTAAGTGATGAACAGTGAGCTTGAAATCAATGGTCATGGGTCCATCATTTAGGGGTTGAGTCACAATAAACAGTTCAAAACTAACAAGAATCTTGCATCTACTAATCACTGGCTTTTGTGGTTTCAAGAAAGGCGACAAAGAAACGACGGAAAATAATGAAAAGTTACAAAGTATGAACAAAAATCCGGACCCAGTCAAAACAAATATGCGTAATTTTGTGATAGCATAAATTAAATGTAGGCAGAAAAGGATTTACAAGTTTCAAAACCTGAAGTGACAGTCACCTACTGAATTCAAATCGAACACCCATCAACTGTAGAAAATTTGATGCAATCATTCCTTCATTACTGCATCCCAGTAGAGACAGGCAGTAGAGATCTAGAGAATTGACATCAATGGAAACATTACAACTTGAAGGAGTAACGACTGCGGTGATTGTCTTTCATAGACCATGTTTCACCATGAGAGGAGCCCTTTAGGAATGTCCCAAATCCTGATAGGCAGCAGAGCAAGATCTAGAGAGTTTATATCAATTGAAACATAAACAGAATCGCATTCCATGACTCTACGAGGGAACTGGAACTTCAAGGAAAGAATAACCGTGTTGAGCCCAATTTGGTTACCAACCTGCAGATTGCGGAGAAGGAATTGCAAGGTCTGACATCCGCTATTACACCTCAAAGATGTCGCTGCTGTGATTACCTTACAAACAACCGTTTCTCACCATGTACGGATCCCTCCAGGAATGTCTCAAAATTCCTCAATTTAAGCCTGCAAGACGTAGTCTCGCGGTTAGAAAACCTACAACTCAAAAATCATTCATTGCTACAACTGTTTGCGACGAAACCAGTACATTGAACTGTAAGGTAAGCACACCTAATTGCGACACCTTCCTAATGTGACACTCCAAAATCTTGCACAATGAGTTCATGTTGATTTTGAGAATGTAAACTACCTCAAAATCTGACCTCATGTTTGGTTTTGGATCATCTTTGAGTACAACTTTGAACCCTTATAACTTTCACGTGTGGTATCCAAATAATGCATTCTTTGATGTGCATTGAAATCCTCTTTGCTTTGCCAACAAGAAAAATTATAAATCTGACCGGTTCTAACAATAGCAAAAATGCTCAGCGCTTACCGTGTCGAAATTAGGCCTCGTTACCTTAGTGCTTCCAAAGATCAAGAGAAGCACCTTCACTCTCTTTAAAAATTAAGGAGAAAAATGAATATTAACAATATGAAAGCTACGGGCTTACCGTTTCAATAGGAGATCCTCTCTTAACAGGGCCTAAGAGGTTAGCATTCAAACTGCCGGCGGCCATCATGGACCTGTCTTTGGGCTCCCACCGGACCCCAACAATCTTCAATCGCACGTGTGATTTGGTAACGATCTCATTTCCGCTCGATTCACGCCACTTGTTGAACTCCATTGATGGACCGGGACGGAACTCAAATCCAACCATCTGCTTGCGAGGGACAAAGATCCGTGCTGGCCCACAGGCTGCCAGAAACAATTGGCAAGAGCATAAAATTTCACAGCGCAATAATAAAGCAACATTTGCACAGAGAGTGAGTGATTCATGCAAAACCTCTCAAAGAAAGCGATGCAAAAGATTGAGTATTAAGTTTGCACAATGCTCTGAGG
The DNA here is from genome assembly GCA_951230915.1 of Antitrichia curtipendula. Taxonomy (NCBI): domain Eukaryota; kingdom Viridiplantae; phylum Streptophyta; class Bryopsida; order Hypnales; family Leucodontaceae; genus Antitrichia; species Antitrichia curtipendula. Next base: position 23,975,918 of record OX579634.1, on the reverse strand, counting down.
AGACAAGACATATGAAAGAAGAGAGATCAATCTGCTAGAGAACAAAATTTCAGAGAATCCGTAGCAAGCACTTTCACAAAAAATTATAGGACTGAGTAATGTAAAGTCTCCATTCATCATACAAGTGAACTTTGGGCCTTTCCCTACAACAATCTCGAAACTTTCACCATCTAAAATTGTGCACATTTATAATGTGTAAGAAGAAAGTAGGCACAAATCAAAGTTCACTAATATGGTCAATGGAGCCTCTAAAAGTACTGTATGGTTAGCGGAGCCTCTCCCTAAATTCTTGAAAACCGCACAAAGGAAGCAATGCAAAGATTCTGTGTGAATTTCACACGGAGAATTTGAAGAAACAGGGACGGCAAGTAAAAATAGGCACGGTCGGAAAATTTCGCAGCGACGTTTCATAGAAAATTTGCACAGCAAATTTGTAGGACGAGTGATTGACTGAATACTGATGAAAGTGATGTGAAAGAAGAGATGTTGCACCAAGGGATGTTGCAGCAGAAAAGAAGTGGACGAAGAGTGAAGTAGTCGTACCTGCCAAGAATCCATTGTGCATAACTTCGGTGACCTCAGCTTCGATGACTTCGTTACGGATGGGGCGGAACACAATGCACTTGAAATCGACCCAAAACACCACAGAGCCCGTGTTGGGTCGCACTCGCCCTTCCGACACATTCTCCAGCGTCGTCACAGTCACGAAGTAGCCGAGCTCTTCCGAGCATCGCTCCGCGTCCACATCCTTGAGCAGGCGCCGGATCAGCGCTCGTCGCGTGTGCAGCGCATCGCCCAGCTCTTGGGGTTCCAACACCACCACGCGTCGCATGTCCACTTCGAAAAACATCTTGCAACGACTTACAAACACTCACAACAGTCACAACACGTCACTCAAGCTTCAAATGGTGCCCAAGAATTTGCCGAATCCCTAAATTAGGAAGGACTGTCTGATATCTCGACGGATCCGATCAAACTCACAGCAACGTCGAGAATCACCCTGGTGCAGTTTTCCAGGCAATGGTTCAATCATCTCATCTTGATTAAGCATTTATCCACAAAGCGGGAATTGGGTCACACATTCGATTTTCTTGGTACGATCGTCCTCATCATGACCATTAGGGTGTCCGTGCCCTAAGCCAGTGCAGTTCTTCGATAGGTTGATGCGGAGATCACAAGGATTTGCCCAAAAAATAAAATAGAAAGGACTCTCTAAGACTCAGAGTTCCGACCAAACAGAGGAGTAATCCAAAGCTCAAACTGTACAGACCATTGAGATGGTCCATGCGCTGCACGAATCGCAGCGGCGCGGTTCCAAAGAAAATATTTAGATGCATCTTTCATCCACAAAGTTGCGAGCACTTGGCATCATCTTCTCATCACGATCATTATGGTTCAAGTCCGTGACCTAACCCTAATGCAATTCTCCTCCCTGCAGTACAGTCATGCACAGATCTTCCCGGGGTGGGGTCGTTCAGTTCATTTCTTCGAACTTTCTAGGAATTTTCCAACTGCCACTGTTGTTCAATTATACACTGGCAAGATGCGACTCCGGACACATCGGAATCAACCGGCGGCGCATTGTTGCGCTGGCTCTCGGGATTCTCGGCAATGGCATCTTCATCCCAGGGCGTCGGGAGAAGATATTATGTTGTGTCGACCTGGGAGCACGCCATTCGTCACCACCGGCAGATGTCCATAGCCAAGGTCACTAAGGTTAAGTATGCCGGTCAAATGTCACCTTCTCAACTTGATGTCGTGGCACCTCCAGATCTGTGCTATATAACAGCCAGTGCGCAACGTTAAGAGTAAATCAACTCGATCTCAGTGCGACAGTTCATACATTGCGATCAGCTTTCTTTCCAGTATTTGTTTCATAGCTTCCTTCTGCAAAGCTTGTACCAATTCAAGCGCAATTCTAGTGATTGTTAGTGACTTTGTTAGTTTTTGTTTGACATTCAAGCAAAGTCTGTGAGTAATGGCGTTCGGGAAACGTAGCAGAGTCGGGACACCTGCAGTCGGAGTGGTTGCGCCGAGGAACCGTGGTTGGAGAACCATGGGACGCCGCAAGAGAGGCGCGGCTTCCACCATTGCTTCGAACAAGGTCTTCGGTGGGTCGAAAACAAAGATGACAGACATGAGTGCAGCAAGTGGGAGGCGAATGGCTGTTGCTGGTGCCATCATCAGTGAGAAGTTCACATACTTGGGTGCGAATATGAAGCTCGGATTCTACACCATTTCACATCCCCTCCATCCTCTCCAGCGCGTTGCCGCGAAAGAGCGGAACGTGAATGTCAAGGCTGCTGCCTCAGGTGACTGAACCCCTAATTTCTTGAGCTCATATTCAATTTCAGAGCTAATTGCAAATGTTTTCACCATTTCGGTCATTTTGAATCTTACTGGTTTATTGACTTCGATCCAAATGGTTGTTGCAGAACGGAAGAGACAGAAAATGGCACGAGCTGTGGATGTGGAGATGCGGAAGAGGGCCATTGTGCGAGAGAGGAGGGCTGCTCGCCTGCAAACAGCTCTCTAAAGGACTTGCTGCCATGGCCAGTGCAACACTCCAATTCATGTCGACTGTTGCAACGAATGATATTGATCATTGTTGATGTTGTTATGGTCTTGTAGCTGAGAGGATGAAATATCCAGAGCTTGTGGCTACTTGAAGTTACCTTCAGGGGCCATCTGTATTATGTAAGGAGATTGTTCAGGTGTACTATTAGCTTGTTTACTTCAGGAGTTCAGTTTGTTCATTTCGATGGCGAAAATGTATATTACAGTAGCAATCAATCAAACATTATTTTTCTGAGTTTCTGCACATTCTGTTTTTCTGAAACTTGGATCCAGGGTGCACCGTGTAGTACTGTCTTCACCATTCTACTGTTGAATTTCAATTGCGGCACAGTACCACCTTATTGAAACAAGAGGTTTTGGATTTTCATTAAGGTTGAAAGGTAGGAAATGAAGGTATGGTGATCCACAAGCTTGCGCCTAACGACCTAGTTTCTTCCATGAATTGCCTCGTGGTCCCATTTTGCTTTCTAAAATCTGCTTCTTCCAGCGATTGTTTCTGTTTGTGTAAGATGAATATGTCCATTTACTGTGATCTATGGGATTGTTCTGAAAATGGAATTCCTTCCAATTGCTCATACAGCTACTCATCTTTCACATGTATTGTCCTTCAGTTTACCCGACATTCTGCAATGTCTGTTGTTGAGGTGTTGGCTTTGGTATGTTTGAGTAATACCAGATGATTGAATCCTCTTTCCATTTCAATGTTCACACAATGTCCTCAAAGCGTGTATGCAAATGCGATCAGTGTCCTCCGTTCTTGAAACCGGACCTTTCAAAAGTTTGACAGAAACTCACAATCGAATTCTTCGTTGGAAGCGAATTAGTACCTGAAATTATAATACGTTATAATTATAATTATAACACACATCGAATGCCGCCAGACAGTCCATTTGGTACTGTTCAATTTGTACAATAAATAAAAAGAGAACAGAACCGACATTCCCCAGGCAAAGAATGATCCTTTCAATCTTCAGAACTCAAACTTGACTGAGCCCGCGTAATTCAATTTACAGTTCTGTAAAACAAACAACAGCCGGGTGGGGTTCCATATAAACCTGAGCTAGACCTCAAGACCTGTAGACACGAAAGAAATCAATTCAAAAATTGAAATCGGTCGGCTGGATGCATAATATGCATATATGGCTACAACAGATCATTATATTGCTACTTGTACGACAGATCGATAATTAAATAATACATTAACGAATTAAACCAGTGAGTTCCAAAAACTCATACTCAGCATTGAGGGACTAGCCAACACTAAGCATAATTTGAAACTTGCAACGGTACGTTCTGTAGCCATATATGTATGCATGCATACCATGATTAATAGTAATTCCTCGATCAGCCTGACCGGTCTGGCTTGTTGTCGTCGATGTTGGTGGTGCGACTGTCTGATTCTTCTTCGGTGGCACTGGCGGGGGGTGACTCTGGAGGAGAGCCTTTCGACTCGTCTTGCAAATTGTCGTCTCTAGTTTTCTTCTGTCCACAAACTACCTGCAGTACTCACGTTGATCCAAAAATCTTTCAGCAGCGACCGAAGACGTCCGACTCTTGTTAGAACTTCTGCAAATTAAAAGCGCAGATAACCAAATCTTCAATTTGAACACTTACATAAGTCAATTGTGTCACTCACTAATGATCAAGCTTTTGAAACGTCGATTTCGTTACATTGTCGTATATTCACGACATTCAAGGCACATTTCAAGGCGAGCAATTATTTAACTTGAAACCTAAATCTATACCAGTCTTAGTCTTCAGAGTTTTTTTGCAGCTGAATCGTCGAGTTCATTAAATTGGTGCAATTCCGGGGCCCAAAATTGTGGCATTCGACTGCAAAAATCTCTAGTAAGGAGAACTGATATAGATTTACTGTTCAGAACCTAAACTGAAAGACGCCAAAGTCGTGAACCGCCGCCAATTTAACGAAATTGACAATTTTGAGCGTCACATTTAGACATCGTAAAGGAAATTTTCTCCATAATTCGTATTGGCAAGGTCCATACGTACGTACAAGAAGGTTATTTGCAATCCCTTTGCGTTAAAATTAGCATTTCGCCACAGGGGACTTGCAACATTTTCAAGACCCTAGCTGGGGCGAAAGTGTGACCACAGAATTTCTATTTATTCTCCTGTTATCACATATAAGGAATTTGTATATATATGTGTGTGTGTGTGTAGGCAGGCCTCCCTATGATCATTGTGACTATAGGGAGTCCTCCACATGAATCAAGGAATCTTTAGGATGTTTGAAAGTTCCTAAAGCATCTAAATTCTACTGAAAATCCTATAATAATTACCTCAACTGAAGACAATTTGTCTCAGTGTGCAGCAGCATTTGAATTGCATGCAAGAACATGTTCGTTTTAATTCTTTTATTATCAATTACCATGGTATCTTGGAGCGGATCTAGACAGATACTTAGATAGATCTATATATCAAGAGCTCTAGGGTTTATCATCCAGAAACTCACTAGATTCTTACGAACATCTTCATACACGACGAACACGTCATGTTCGCTCAGGCTATGATACCTGATGAAATCTCCTGCAAGGTTCATCAGGGGAACGCCTCATGATCAGAAGTACTGTAGTTGAAACACAGGTCTACGTCCTCAGATCCGTCTATTTAACTTCCGTGCTACACTTTTAATTTATACCGAACGAAAGTTAATGAAATCTGCATTCAGTTCCTTTAATTTTGACCTGAAATAAGAAAGGTCAAGTCGTTTGCACATACCCGTGTTTTCAAGCACATACATCCGACTCTTGTTGTTGGTCCAATACCTGTCCGATCCCACCAAATTTCAGGAAGTTGTAACGCATGTCAGCGTTCCCTCATTTCTTTGGCTTCATCTTAGGACCACTAGAAGCAATAAATAATTATGCTAGTGCAGTACTCGACCTCCTGACTGTACAGAGTTAGTGTTTTTTCTGGAGAAATTGAATTAAAAACTTTAATCAATTGGGCGTACTTGAATCGAAATTGCCAACGCTTCAAGGCACAGTAATCTGCCATTTCGAGCAGTGTACCCTCCTTGGTGTCTATTTGAGGGAAGGACAGACTCTCTGCATCTTTCTGCAAAAAATGAATAAAATTAGAGCTCACAACATCGCACACCGGTGTACTATGACAAAAAGGTTCGACGTTAGCCTCGGTCTACGCAGCTGGTAAAATTATGCAGTATATATACATACGCATGCAATTCATATATGCTGATCAACTATGCATTATATATATATTAATTATACGTCTTAATAAATAAATAAAAACTTTGGTCTGTACTGTTGCCAAGACGTACGCTTTGCATGTACTACCATGACCGAAATTTCGAACTTTCTTCATTAGGTTAATTAACTCTGTATTCGCCGGTAATTAAGTAATTAACAGTCAACCTCGGAGCTCAAAATCAGCTCTCCCATAAAATCTTCTCCTCGAGGGTGGGGTGAAGCTTAGCTTCTGCAAATCTGCAATGAAGTTTGGGTTGGGCATGGCCATTAGGTCGAATTGAGCCATACCTTCACCTCGGTCAGGTGTTAGGGTACGTACTGTGACATTGAAGTACAGATAACAATCATCACACTCAGAGTGCCTCAAACTTGCCTTTGGGATGATGATTCTGCCCAGCTCCCCAACGTCGGACAAGGTGAGCCCTTTGCGCACCATCAATTTCAACGGGGGAATCCATCCACAATCACCCTACAATTTGCAAACAAGCCTACAGAACATCTCAATACATTACTGCTGCCACGCACGCGCGCATCCATCTTTCTTGGAGCCCTAACAATTCTCTAAATGAATGAATGTCCACTATAGCCTTGCAAGCTCTCGACAATCCAACTGAATGCCCAAATTCGAAACCCTAAAACGAAAGACAGAGCTTCTAGTACTATTCCACCCACCTGAACATCATCATGAGCCTCCGAAAACCCGGATTGTTTCCGCTTGAGGAATCTCAGACTGGGCCTCTTCTCCAGAGACGAAGCAGCGGCGACAGAATTACTCCCACTGTTTTTGGTAGGTGATGGACTTGCCTGGCTTTGCGAGATTAAGCTGGAGAGATTATCGGACACAGTGCGTGTGATTTCCGACTCGAACATGGCCATCTCGGCGTCGAATTTGGTTTCCGAGCAAGGGCTGCTCCCAAAACGGTACAGGCGCCGATCAGTGCCCCATCGTGGACTGGACGTCAAGCTCCGTTTCCAGCCCTCGCGATGGGGAAGCGGCTGCTGCTGCAGCGACTGTCCGGGAACCCCAAGACCAGCAGCCGATCCTCCTGCACCCCGACCGCCCATGGACATGGACAAGTCCGCGGCCAGCCCTTTCGGGCGCGCTGGCGCGCCCGGCAAACTGGTGGGCGCTCCGTGACCGGGAACCGCCCCACTCCAGGGTGACATCCACGACTCGTCCGGCGCATTGGGCGTCGGCACCCACGACGGTGCCCACTCGGAACCGCGCAAGGAGCTGCTCCCCGCTTGGTGGGTCTGCTTCTGATGATCCGGACGCCCGCCCACGTCCACCGCGCGCGCGCGCGATGGCTTCAGCCCACTCCACGTACGGTCTGCCGCCATTCGAACTCTCTCTCTCTCTCTCACTCACCCACTTTCACACTCACACACTTCTCGATCTCAATCTCGTCTAGCTTCCCACCGCCGTCACTCCTAACCTCTACAACGTTACCATACATTCACCAAGTCACATCCATGGCGCCGCTAGCCAGGCGTCACGCACGCACGCGCACGCACACCCACACCCACACCTCAAAAGCGCGCATGACCCCATCTCACGTTCACTGCTGCAGCAGCTCTCTAGTCTAGCACATTCCGATGCCAGAGAGCATTCACTCAATTAATGGCACCCTAGTCGATCACCCAACCATGCATGCACGCATCCCTTAGTTAGCAACCACCGAAGCGCAAAAAGATCAGTAGCCATCCCGGATTAATTTTCCCGGCGTGGAGCTAGCTTCCATTAATTTGATACTAAAATTTTACACAGCACACTGGTCAAGCCTTCGATCGAAACAAGCAAGAGTCTAGATCAATCGACGTGTATGAATTTGGACGAAGCGCAGGTGCGCTCCGGAGAGAAAAAAGATCAGTGTCCATAATACGAGTTCGAGGCGACGGGAAGGAGTCGGAGTCGTCGTCGGCAATGGGAGCGTCTGAGCCAACTTCAGCTAGTAGCTAGGAAGGTTAGCTAACGTAGGGCCTGCCTTTGCCTAGCCTGTAAAGAGAGAGATCCGTCAAGGTACTGTAATAAGTTACCAGCTCCTTCAGATACTCAACTCACTCACTGCAATTGCCGTGGCAGTGTCAGTGGCCGTGGAGGCGTGGACCGGTGGGGGTGGGTCATGCACCCAGATGATTGGGCACCAAATATCTGAGGAAACTCTTGCATGCTGTCATTCGTAAGGTCCACAAGTTGGTGCAATCTAAGTTAATGCTGTATCTTAGATTCTTCTGTTTGGCTCTGCACTCAACAAAAGTAGAGCTCTGTAATTCAGTTCCTACGTCCCCACCGCAGTACGGTACTGTACTGTTCATGCCTCCCAGAATTCCAATCCGCTCGATCTGGGGGAATGTAATGTAAGGTAGTCTGGCTGCCCCTAAAAGCGACCAAGTTTTAAAAGCGATCGTGACCTAGAGGTACATTTTGCTTTCTTTAGGGCCGGTTCATACACGCTCTGGGGCCAGATGGATTGCCGGCCCAATTTGCCATCAATCCGGGCTTCAATCCGGCCCCAATTCACCACTCCGGCCCTAAACAATGTAAAGTGGTGTGGCCAGATTCTAGGGCCGAATTGTTGATTAATGTGCTCTTGGATTTTCTTAATGTTCAAATAAAAAAACATAAAACATGAATATTTTCTTTCTCTTCTTAATTTTTCTATTTCAAAAGAATAAAAGAGAGATTTTCTTAGTTTTTTGTTCTTTTTTCTTCTTATTTGTTCAATTTCAAACATAGAAAAGATAGTTTAAAGATTTTTTAAACCCTTTTTTTTAATTCCTACTTTATCTATTTCAAAAATAGAAGAGAGATTTTTTAATATTTTAAAACGTTTTTGTTTTCTTTCCTATCTTCTATTGGGAAAAAAAAAATTATTTTATTTAAATCTTTTCCTTTCTCTTCTTGTTTTTGTATTCCGAAAGAAAGAATTAAAAACAAAAACAAAAGCTTGGAACTTTTCCTTTCCTTTCCTATTTTTTCTATTTAATTTTTAATTTTTAAAAATCATATTTAAATGAAAACATACTTCATTTATTATTATTATTATTTTTTATTATGGTTATTATGGGCCCCTTCTAAACACGCTTACGCTCCCAACGGGGCAGAACTGCGGCGCAGGGAGGGGAACGGGGGGAACGCCGGGGAGAGAGGAGAGAGAGGGTTGGGGTTGCAAGGGAATGCGGGAGGCGCAGGTGCGGGAGGGACGTAGCAGGAAACGTAGCTGCACAGCTGCAAGAAGCTTCTCGTAAACTTCTCGAACAGAGAGGTCTTCAACCTAGTGGTTCCATTCCACAACAGAATCACATTGTTTTCATGTTAATTACTCACTTTGTATCAACATAAGTTGCCATTGTACTCAATTGCAAGTACCTGTGCCCTAATGGCACGTCTGGTGTGAAGAACATGCACTCCGTTTCCAATCAACACCTAAAAAGGGACTCATTTCGGCAAAGGAAATTAAGTAAGGGGTGCACGTGGTGAAGCTTACCACAAGAAGTTTAGATTTATTATTCCAACCCCGTTGTAGAGTCATTTGAGTCAACCTTAGTCCCAGCACCTGCGACTAGTACAGGTCAGTCACAACCCAACCAGTATTTGGAACACATGCATACTTTCAGACTACTACTTCCATCCAACTGCTATAGCACCTAATATGTAACGGAATGCTAACGAAGGTCTTTGAAATAGCTAACTGGTATCATCAAAGAATGCAGGTGATCTTAACGTCCTTCACAACAGCACCAGTTCAAAAAATAAATGGAATGGACGCTACCATGCCCATGAACTCAAGTAGCTCGTTGTTTGCTTCGCCACGAGCTGCTGGTGCCACCACAGTTACGCGGACATCATCGGCATTCACACCTGCGCAGAGATGATCTCATCAATAGTGCCTACATGCCATCTATTCATGCTTTATACAGTATACATGCATTAGCTTACTGTCTTATATTAGCCTGAAGGACCAGGATTCATAATTTGAAATGACCAATTTGATAGATCATATCGACGCCAGTGTAATCCAGGTGAGCCAAATTTTATATCACCTGAATTGGAAAAGAGCACGGCATGCATTGGATAAAATAAAAAAATTTGGGCACAAAAAAGCCTCTATATGGCCAAGTCAAAGCTGCTATAAAAGCCATGAGGGGCAACTGGGATTTTTGGTCTTTGATGGGAAATCAGGAGGAGAATGTACGTGTAATTTGTGAACGCTGTGCACGATCTTCAACTTCGATAGCAACCTGGACCAGGCCACCATCTATTTGAGATATGCACGGTGGTACTGGAGCATCCTGCAAGCACTCACATCAAATCCCATTTTCCCGCATGAGGACACTTAACTTCGCCCATTTTCACATCAGAGCACTTATTTCTGGAGTTGGAAAAAGGACACCCGCACTCCACTGGCAAACACCCTCAACCCTTGAGGTCAGATTCTGAAACCTGAGGGTTGGTTTCTGCAGCAACAGAGCTAAGAGCACCGTCTGTCACGTACAAGTAAGGTGTTGCTTCCAAGTCTTCCTCACAGCGATAACAGACGAACAATCCACAGCCATTGCATTTCATGCGGTACTGTTTCTCCACTTTCCCTTCACCTCTGCATCCCAGGCAACTCTGAATCGTGTGAAAAACTTAAAAAAAACAAAGCATCTGAAATTCATTTGTGCTAACTCACTGATGCATTAAACAAGAGCAAGGCTCAAAAATTGCAGAACGTAAAAGATAGAGGATTCTAAAATTCGTTAGAGACCTAGTCCCGTCTCCTATACACACCCATGTTATCAACAGCAACTCATCCCTTCCATATACACACCCCTGTTATCAACAGCAACTCATCCCTTCCAATACACTTGATTGGCCTTCAATTAGCAACTTGGGTGCAAACATGACTTGACAATACGTCCATGGCCACTGATCTTTGATTGGAAATAGGGTTTGATCTCAATAGATTTGGCTCTTGTTCCAAAAGTAAGCTGCCTCCACAGCTCATTTGGGTGACCTCCCATGAAAGCATACTCCTACATATTGGTCAAAATATATTGGTATCCTCTACCTCAAAGTTAGAGTGTGCAAGGCAAAGGACGCTCTTCACCCCAGTAATGTACATGTGACACTCATGAAGTGAAAATTAGGGTTACCTAGAGCAGAGAGAAGATGGATTTACCTCTTGAGCAAATGTTTGCCACCTTCCACCACATTCAGGCGACTGAGATGCTTGTTCCGGTCCAATACATAAGCTTTATCGGTTTTCCTCTTTGGCATTTTCTGCAGCTGGGTATCTGCAAAAACCAGACATTGGAAATCAACAACAACAACAATACAATCCCATCTCCAATTCGATCAGCGGCGTTCATCTTTCTCCTTCGCAGTCGAAACCCTAAAATCAGATTACCGCTGATGATACTAAAACCTCAAATTGACAGACGCCATGTCTACGAATTGTCCGTGATTTTTGCTGCCCGCCTGAGAAACACAAATTAAGGAATGACGGTTTTAGTGCTTGAATTAGGGTTTGAGAACTTTGAGGTTGCCTCAAATTAATGTCCTTTAACCCCTAAACGTCCAGAGTTGACGATTTGGGAAAATCCTTACAAAGTACTATTTGGAAGAATATTTTGGAATCGATATTAAAAAAAAAAAATTGAATTTTTGAATTTCAGATTCCATCCATACGGGTAGATTCACCAATGTTATCACCAATATTTTTTTATGAATTTTGTAAGGAAAATTTTAATATTCCTTCAAAATTTGATTGCGAGCAAAATATTATCATTTGTGGAGTAAGATTTGTTGGAATGAATTTGAAAGGAGACTCTCTTGGCATGGTGATTTTTTGGAATTTTTGTGTTCTTCACATCTATGACCTCATTTTTGCAAATCCAATTTTGAACTAGAGAATGCAGTTTTGGCTTGGTCAACCACTTGACATACTTCCACATTTGTAATTTTAGAAAAATATATATTTTAGTAACGCCAAATCCAACCAATAGATAGGACAAGAATTTGAAAGAAGTATCTCGACAAATTAAAATGAAATTTATCCAAGCAACAACAAAAAAAAAAAAAAGAATATGAATCTATTCATTGTCCAAAAATTGAACGCCTGAACGCTTAAGGGTTAAATCCTAATGCTCCAAGGGGGGGTACTTTCAAAATGAGCCAAAACTGCCAAGAACTTGAGCACTTAACTTAAAATTATTCCACAAAGTAAAATTTAACTCGGAACTTGATGAAATTGTAGCCATTGGATTCATAACACAATCTATATCCTATATATAATTTTTATTAGAAAAAAAATCAGAATTTAAGAACAAAAAACTCCCCCAAAAGACATTGACCATAAACTAATCACTTGGGTCATTAAGGATTATGGGTTAACGTAGAAATAGCTATTACTATTCATTTAAGCTAGTGTATCTAGATGAAGTGAAAATCACAATTACTTGTTATTTTTATCCCATAGACAAATGGAATCAATAATATTCAAATGAAATTTAGATTTGGAGAGGGGTTTTTGTATTTTTTGTGAATTTTCAAAGTCAAGACTTGTAGAAACTCTAAGGTATTCATTAGGTGCATGTTTGAAGTGCCTTGAGCAAGACCTCAAACCATTCACTAAATCAGTTTATATCCCCTAAACCTTAAATCATGAAGTGTCATTTGTAAAGTAGAAGTCACTTAAAAGCAAACAGTTTGAGGTAATACGGGTAACACTATAATGGACATCTATTTGATAGAAATGGATAGAAGGGGGCAAACGGTAAAGGATATAACTATCCTAGTTGGAAGAAAAGTATTTTTTCATTATTTTGGGGTTATATAGAAAGCAATCTCCAATAGAATGATAAAGCTACAAACATCCATCAATATAGATGAAATATACAAAATATGGATGAAACATTTTATTCATCCATAAGTATATGAATTCATCTATAACAAACCGGCTAATATTATCTCTAGATTTTGTAGCAAATTGAGCAATTTCATCCTTTAAAAATGAAAGGAACCTATTGTCACCAAATATTCTCTTCCAAAAAATTTGTACAATTTTTGAGCATTAAATTTTTCAGATAAACTATTTCTTGGCGGACAATAATTTATCTAAGTTTTTGTTCCTTGACTGCAATTTTTGGAGAAAATTTTGGATATTTTCTTAATTTTGAAGAGTATTGAGTAAAATCATCCTATATTAGTAGTGAATCAAACATTAAGTATCATCCCAAATTTGCCCACATGAAATTAAAGTTATGTGATTACACTATGCCCATATTATAGAAGTGGCCATTATGACCAACAAATGAATACAAATGAAATTTTGTGTATCTAAGGAAGAATGTTTACAGTTAAATGTATAAGTGTATGAGCATAATGGACCCATTTCAAGTTGTTTGGAATAGGCATAATGTCTTATATGGGCTCATATATTTAAATCCTAAAAGATTGTCCAAGCCAAAATGGCCTACCGTTTGGAATATAATAAGTTGATTTAAGGTAGATAGACTGTATATTTACAAAATCTTGATTCTACAATTATGTCTACAAAAATGGAAACTAAATTATTAAAGAAAAAAAAGAAAAAAATAGAGCAAAGACACAAAAAATTTACCTACGAGAAGTAAGCATTCTATGTATTCTACACTACAAGAAAATGGGGGTATAAATGACTTGTCCACAATGACTATAGTCATTTATGTATACAGTCATTTATGACTACAGTCATTTTGTAGTCATTGTTGTTGGTGCAGTCATTGTGGACAAGTCATTTATACCCCCATTTTTTTGGTTAGCTAACCAAGGCCTAGCTTGTATATGTGTCCTTGGAGGGCCATGTATTTCTAGTCTTCAAGAACTATAGCCAATACTTCATGAATTAGCCCATGTCAAATTTAACTATGTTAAGGAGTAGGAAAATAAAAAATTGAATGCGACTTGTAAGCCTTACTGAATATTGAAATATGGCCAAATACAACAATTTCACAAAGTGCACAATATACCAAGAATTTTCTAATAATTTTCCAAAAACTCATAATTACTTCAAGAAATGGTGAAAATTTTGTATTGCTATTTAATTGCTACCACATTCTGTTAAAAAAATCCCATTGTAGGAAAAACTCAAAAAAGAAGTCAAACAATGTTGTGTACACAAAAACTTCAACAAAGTGACTGATGACAAGCCTCATGAGCTATATTAAACATTCTAAAGGGATTGAGATGCTTTGTTTACACCTCATACTTACTATGCACAAACTCTTTTAGTTCTAATTAGTGAAAATCTCCTTTCTAAATTGAGATTTTATTTGTGGCATTTTTTTTTCTAGAATTGGAAAACAGGAAAGCAATACTTAATTTTTTTGGAAATATAATTATTGATTTTTGGATGCATAAAATTGCCAAAATTCCTCCAAAAGAATTACATTTCAAAAGTGACATTATATTGTCACATTTGAATTGGTTGAATTAATTGTAATTCATGTTTCATCCATACTCTATACTGATATGAGGGTAAATGATGTCATTATTCTTAAATTTCCATCTTCAAGAGTAATACTCATTCAACAGCAAAGCATTATAAAAATTTCTAATAAAATTTTGCAATGAGAAGGAAATTTATAGTTGTATGTTAGCTCTTATAAGTGTACAAAAAAGTTATTTCTTCAAAATCAACGAGGAATTTTTTATCAATGCTTCATTTGTGGAAAAAGGACCCCTCATTAAAATCTTGACTAGAAAACAAGGCATGTTCACCCCATGTTCATCAATTCAGCCTCCACCTTCCTTGTTGAACTTTCAGTACTTAACCCTTAATTAAAGTCCCCCGTGGATAAAATGGATTTTGGGTAGGTTCCTATGGTCTTAATATTTTCTGTGATTTTTATGGGCCCCTTCTAAACACGCTTACGCTCCCCTGAAGGGAACTTCGGCGCCTCTGGGGAACTTAGAGGAACTCCCGGGAACTTCGGCGCCGAGTCTGGAGAACTCTTCGCATTCGCAGTGAACTTGCTCGCAAATTTTGTGTGGCACCATTTTCAAAGAGTGCTGAGGCATAACTCAGTTCTCCAGCTTAATAACCCTCAAGCATCCAGAAGTATATTTTCAAAACAAATGGACAGAATCAAAAGTGTCTTGATCTCTAACGAATCTGAAATCTTCTTGGATCTTCCGCCAGGTGCTTAACAATGTCCCAAATCTGGCTCATACAAATAGTTTATAGAAGCCAGATTGAAAGTACTTCCAAGTCAAAAATGATCTCCCAAGTAGTTCAAAAAAACTGGGCATCAAAATTGAAATCCACAAATTGGTTTCATTCACTTAATGAAAAGAAAGTCAAGTAATATTTAAGGTCTTACATTGACAAACCCATTCCAATAGAATTGAGTCAAGCATAAAAAAAAATGTTCGTGTTGTGTACTAAAACTCAAAACCTGCAACTTTAAATTGTATCAACTCCAACTGGGGGGGGTTGAAAATTGATTTGAAGTTTTTGTTCTGTAGATCTTGGGTTTGGCTTGAGCTTCTCTGCTGCGAAATTTTAGAAAGAATCTCTCAATTTGATGTGGAAAATCATTTGGTTTGTTTCAATGCTCCAGTTGGTGGAACGAGTAGTCGTTGGCAGAACTAGTGTTAGGGTCTTGGTGAAACTTTGTGCTTGGGGATCATGGTTGAGAATTGTCCTTGGAGGACGACCTGTTTCACTAGGCAAGTGACTAGTCTTGATCAGTGTCGAATTGGTATGAATGACTGTAGAGATCGGGGAACTTGACATCGGATCTGTCTATCAATTTGATGCGTAAAATAACGTAGTTTCAATGCTCTAATTGTTGGAACAAGTACTCGTCAACATAATTATTTAGTGTTGAGATTTTGGTGAAACTTTGTGCTTGGGGATCATGGTTGAGAATTGTCCAGAGAATTGACTTGGAGGAGGATCTGTTTGGTTGACATCGGTTGGATGATTGCAGCTCGCGGTCAAGGATCACCAAAGATTCTAAGGGTCATGCAAGCGCATGCAATCTCTCAGTTTTATTTTGAATTATGCAGACATACCTATACGTTTCTTATCACAAGTGTGGTTACATATATACTACAATGGCAGGGTATTTTCATCTTGGAACGTCCATTTGAAGCACCTTTCTCTTGCAACATGGTTCTTCGTTCTACAGGCTGCAGTGGTCTTGTTGACGGTAATTAGTTTATGTGATTTTGTAGGTGATTCTCTAGGGCCCACACGTCTTGTTTATTATTTATATAGTCAATGTACATTAAGTCACATTCCCTATTTTCCTACTTTTGCAACATGGTGACTATACAAATGCATAATGTTTTAAAGTAAACATGCCTACATAAGACATAATGAGTGTTTTGCCTTATTACAATTGGCAAAAAAATTCAGATTTTTTTCCATACAAACATAATAGTGAGAAATAAAGAGAGTAGTTGAATTTTTTATTTACAAAGTATGAATTTTTTATAAATTTTTGAAGTATATTGTTCAATTGGCTTAAAAGAGTCTATACACTACTCCAAAACCAACAAAAAGTTAGTGTATGCTTGATGGCTATCCTACTACCTAAAGCAGTTACAATATTTCATAACAGGGTCACAACATAAAGGAATAAAAAAATCAATTACTTTGATGAATTGGTACTAAAAAGATAGAAGTTTCTAAATTAATCACTAATAGCTCCATCATCATCACCCAAGGCATTGATTTTGGCCACTAACCAACCTAATGAAGTCCTAATTTCATCTATTGAATTTTTTTTGTCATTGGTTGATGTAAGACTCTAATGGGTCATTTCCTAGGTGCATGTTATAGGTGGTTTGCCTATCATATGCAAATTTATCTTAGTATCATTAGTATTATTCCTTACTTTCAAGTTCAGTCTCAATTCTATATTGACATTTATGCAAATAGCCCTAATTATTTTTCAATTATTTTTTGGGGAAAGAAATGGGTCTAGACTCAACATGTAAAGTATGTGGATTTTAATTATAGAATATTTTAATGGAAAATAAAAATAAAAATAAAAATTCTAATGTTTTTTCTTGAAGTTTTTTTCTTATGTTGAAATTATTTTTTAATATTTTTATTTTTTAATTTAAAAATTAAAATTAAAATTTTAGAAATTTCCATTATAATTATCTCCAAGGGCTCTATTTACATATGGCTAGTCACTGCCTTCGTTGCAAATCTGTAATCCCATAAATAAAAAATAATTATTGATTACTGATTAGCAGTAAAATCAGTGATAGAACGTAAATCTTCAATGTGACAGAACAAGCAGACCAAAACTCTATTGTTTCACTTCTTATCTAGTTTATTTGTAAAATCAAAGAGTTCGTAAATAAAATAAAAAATAAAATTCTTTTCATCAATGGTGGAGATTTTTACAATCTAACGGAGGAGCCCAATCCGGCCCTAGATGAGAGTTTGGGCCACCCAAAACCTCATCCTGATTGCTCCCTTGGGGCCGGATGGTTTGGCGCCCAAACCGTGCCACCTAAGCCGACACGTAGGATGAGTGATGGTTCCATCCGGCCCAAGTATAAAGCCCTTCGGCCGGATTTGGCGAAATTGAGAGATTCTATTGGTTCAAACTTGGAGAGTTCCGGCTGGCCTTCAATCCGGCCCCAAGTATAAACCGGCCCTTAGTGTACCAATAGTAAGTGTACATTCCAGGAGGTGGTCGCTTGTAGTGACTTCAACTTCATAAATTCACAACTAATTCCATGAAGGTTTAAAAAATATGAAACAACTTGGATTAGATATTGATTCCATTTTTCTTCATACAAAAATTTACTGAAAATTGTTTCGAGGAGTTTAGCTTCTCCAAAATGACAATCAGCTTTGAAATGGTCGCTTTAACTCCAAAATGACCTTGAGGACATAATTTGTCCTCCATTAGTTTTCAAAGTTGAATAATGAAAAATCAGCATGACATTTTGGCAAAATCATTAACTACAATATTAGAAGGCTTCAAAGCATGAAATTATCCGATTTTGAATCTAACGTGGCCTTCAATTCATCAGGCCTACAACCTAAGTAGACCCCCGTTGCCTAGCCGTGAAAGCAAATGCCAGCGCGGATGGCATACTTGGGTGGCAAGGCCTACGTCCAGGAAAAGACCATTGGCAAGTCACGAGTCCATCCTCTGGGACACTTCATTCTTGCCACCCATAAACTTGATTGTAGGTTGGTACTCTCGAATTATTCACACACAAGGATGAATTTACTAAGAATATATTTTTACAGAAATGAAGACAGTGCTTAGGGTTTTTGACACCAGATTATAAGCGGTCGCTAAGGAGAGGCTTAGGATTTGCAAAAGGACAACTCCAATGTGAGAGTGGAGTTTGGAGGGTGTAGCATGGGATAATTTGAGAAAGAAAATCCAAAGAATTTGCTAGTGGTGGTTTTTTGTTTTGGAAAAGGTCAAATAGTCTATCGTTTTGTATCTAAGGTCACTTTTACGTAGGAATGTCACTCACTTTTTGTTTATAAAATAATTAAAACCCGATTTAATTAAGTAAATATAGTATGGATGAATTTTTTGTCCTAACTTATGCTAATAACTATCCATTACCCGTGGATGCAAATATTGGACATGCATTCACTATCTTGTACTAGAATTCTAATGTCAAATTGTCCAAGGTATGTCAAATAGTCATGACTTATGTTCTATTGACTTAATCATATCCTCAATACATATAGTTAATTTATATATACATACAATTTGTGCTTTTTAAATTATTTTTTCAATTACGCGTTATTGTCAATTGGGTCAATACCTATTTAACTATCCTAATTGCTACTTATGCAAAGATGCAATATCACAATCAATAGTGGTTAAATAATCTCAGTGTGGTCAATTGGTCCCAATATGTAGAGCATATAAGGTTATAGTGTTGTCCTTTAGTTTAACTCTTGTCAAATAGTCATATTCTTCAAGCTCTTCAACAAGTAGCATGTCAATTGGACCAAGTTCTACAATTACATTTACAATTTAACAATTCGGTACTATTAGTTACTTTGTCAATTGGTCTTGCTATATTAATGCTATAGCTAATGCTATTTGACTCCAACAAATGGTCAATTTGTCCAAATTCCAACACAAGATTAGTATAGGAAATACACAAAGATTCTATCTAATAAAAGATCTTGCTCCTTGATTTCTGCAACTGCACTTGCAAGGGTAGTTGCAAGAAACACTTGCTGTTTTGTGGCCAAAATAGCTTTAGTACTGGAGTACTATGACCTTTTGGAATAAAAATTTTAAAAATAAAATAAAATATGTATAATATGTAAAGCTTTCAAAATAGTATATGGGTGAAAATTCAGGCCTAAAAATTTTTATCTCTAAAAGTTATGCACAAAAAATGAGTGATGGAAAAATACAAGAAAATAGATACTTTTGAATTTGATTTTTAGAAATTAGTAAAAAAATATTCTCAAAATTCTCAAAAATAAAGACTTTTTTACTAACATTAAGATGTTTCTTTTCAACCATTTTCATCTTGGAAAAAACAAAATTGTATTCTCTGCACGTGCGCAAAGGTAGTGCACTTTGAACACATGTGGAAGGTGGAAAATTTACTATTTTAAAAAAATCCTTTGTGAGCTTGAGTAACTTTAGTACAAGTCCTTATATCCCAATTTAGAGCTTCAAAATTGCATTTTTGGATTAAAAATAGGACTAAAAACCTCCAATATGGCTAAGGTAGACATCCAATTGGGGGTAGTTTAAAAATAGTAAATAAACTTTCTTAAATTGGAAAAAATTAGAGAATGTCTAAAACTAGTACATGTACCTTCCCTTCAAATTTTATAAAAAAATAACTTACGACGCAAAACTTATGAGCCAAAAAACACTTGTTCGAGACTAAGGGGACAAGAAATAGGACAAGTGTTTGGCTTGCAATCACCCGCAACAACATAATAATGTCAATTTGACCTTCACTATAGTACAATATATATATATATATATATATATATATATATATATATATATATATATATATATTCAAAAATCTCTAGAATATGTTCTTTGTCAACTAGACTCAAAACCAACAAAGAACAACCATTCTTCACTACAAGAAAACATGTATTTTATGACAGCAAAAATATAACTGAGGATGACTAACGACTAGTTGCAGTTATATTCTTGAAGGCCAACACCTTGAGGAAAAATATGACTGCAAAATATGACTGTCAGTCATTTTTGGGCCTTCTACTTCACAAGTATACACTATACAACCATTAGGAACACCAAAGTACTTCACAGGGAACATAGGGAACATGTTTGGAGAATGCTAAGTCATATTGTCAATCATATTTCTATGGTAGTGACATTTTTTTTGTTTTGGGCAATCCAAGAAAAATACGGGCAATTCAAAAAAAAATTGGACAAGCCATTGTTTAAGGTTTTGAAATCCTACTCATCTATTTTTTAGGATTTTGAAACGTAGTCACCACTTTTTTAGGGTTTTGAAACCCTAGCTGTCACTTTTTTAGGGTTTTGAAATCCTAGCTGTCACTTTTTTAGGGTTTTGAAATCCTAGCTGACACTTTTTAGGATTTTGAAACCCTAGTCGCCACTTTTTAGGGTCTTGAAACCCTAGTCGCCACTTCTTTTGGCCCTTCTTCCTTGCCTTTTATTGTCTCTTAGCTCATACTTGTTATTGCTTCTTATTTTTTGCTTCTTAGTTGTTGTTGTCTTTTGTTGCATCTTAACTTTTCTTTCTTGTTGCTTCTTAGTTCTAATCATGCTTCTTGTTTCTTCTTGTTGCTTTTTAATTCTTGCTTCTTGTTGTTGCTTAGTTGCTGCTTCTTGTTTCTTTTTGTTGCATCTTAACTCTTGTTTCTTGTTGTGTCTTAGTTGTTGCTTCTTGTTTCTTGTTTCTTGTTGCATCCTAACTCTTGCTTGTTGTTATCTCTTAGTACTTGTTTATTTTTTCTTCTTGTTTTCTCTATCACCATTCTTATTTTTCCTATCCTAAACTTGAGCTACATATTTTTGTTGTTGTAAGCCTTTGAAGGTTGAGCTGTGTTGTTCATTCACTAAAAGTTAACCTCCCATTTCTTTAATTGTTTATGCAGGCACCAAAAGTTGAAACAAAGTCATTGGAGGCTATTTGCAACCCAATAAAGTCATCTTCACATTATTGTAAGGAATATAGACCTTATTGAATTTTGTGAATGATTCATTGTGGTATATATGTTTTGTATTGGTGACTAATAAATGTCAATGAAGAGAGTTGCTTTCCTTCTTACATTCTCCCTTTCCAATATGATTATTTTTAGTATATATCTAAAATCATATGTATTCATTTTTAACTACATGGAGTCTTTTCCAAAATATAACTTTGTATTTTCCAAAATATGACTGCAATTAGTCATAAACTACCAATGACATCCATATGAACTACCACATCAACCAAAATATGACTCATAAGAGTCATATTTCACATTAGTAAAATATGACTCACAAGAGTCATATTCCACATCATTCAAAAAAATGACTAACAAGAGTCATAGTCCACATCTACAAAAATATGACTGTACAAAGTCATATGCCACATTAGCCAAAATATGACTAACCACAGTTATATGCCACGTCAGCCAAAATATGACTGACCGCAGTCATATGCCACGTCAGCCAAAATATGACTGACCTCAGTCATATTCCACGCCAGCCAAAAAAATGACTACATGGAGTCACATGTCACGTAAGATTTATTTTTGTTTGCCCGGGCAACTCCAAAAAAAAGTCAAGCCCTCAAAGATAGTCAAAGTATACGCCTTGTTGGCAAAATACGGCTAATTATGGATAATTATACCCTCCAAAAAATATGACTGCCAATATGACTGATGTCCGAAGTGACTCGTCAGTAATGACTCATGTCAGTCATGTTGCAGTCATCTACAGTGATTTCTGCGGCCAGTCATATTTTTCGATTTTATGACTCATTGCAGTCATATTTTGCAATTATAAAACACTGGTTTTGACAAGGCCTTGTCATATTAACTTCTACAAATTGTCCATTTGACACCATATAAGTTATATCTCCAAATTAATTTCAACCAACATGACTAGTTGTCTTCCACAATTACACATACACTATAATAAAACATCCAATGTTTCTTTTATACTCTATTTGTAGACAATTAGACTACAATGACAACCATTATATTCACACGCATACATTGTCAAATCATCATAATTAACCACCAATTACTAGTTTAACTTAATATTAATAAAATTTCCAAGGCTATTTGACTTCCACAGCTCTCTTAACTGTCTAATTGACATTGATTATAAACAAATATACTATTCTTAACATAATTTACAAACACAACTGTCTATTTGACTTAAGATCCAACTTTTAAATAATACCAATCATTAGTAATTTTGACTACTTACTCTCACAATCAAGAAGACAATAAATTATAATGCAAATATAGCCAATCATTGGCTTAATCGACTACTTGACATACTCTTCCAATCTATTAGACTCACAGATAATGGTTTTAAGAACTCATGCCGAACCCTTGCTCCTTCATCATAAATTAACTTCTTCCGGCATTAGTTTTCTCACTTATACTTATCAAGAAGTGTCAATACTATCACAGCATAAAATAATAGACTTTCAACCATCGACAATTACACTATTTGGCTATTCGATTGACAAGCAAAATTACATTGATATTGCCAATCACTAGCTTAATTCATTCTTTAGGAATATTTCACTTGTCCATTTGACCATAACAAAATTACTCCACATACACAGACCTTTGCCAATCACTGGCTAATAGACAGTGTTACTCAACAATACTAAAACAACATCAATAAAACCATACTTCGTCAAGTAGCCAAGATAAGAAAACACACATAATTAATTATAACCAAAAAATTATATAGTTAAAATTTTTGTACTGTCTATTAGTCCTTTGGCTTCACAATACCACAACTTTCTACTTTTGTTCCGTCCATAATCCACTTGGCAGCAATGTATTCAATGCTTTGACAATTTGACAGTCGATATTTTTTCCAATAATGAAGATCTATATGCCAATCAATGGCCACTTACTCTCTCTTAAGAACTAACTTCATGTCTAATTGACCAACAAATAACGTTGCGGACAGGGTTGTTCGGACGTCCACGAACGCGAGGTTCCTGGACATCCTGTGACAAGTGGACTTTACCGTCCACCCATCTGCCCATCTGCCCATCTGCTTGTTGTTCGCCCGTCCGCCAAGCCAGCCGTCGGATGTTGAGGTCCGTTGCATCCAGACATTCGATTTTTGGATGTGATTTTTGGCCAAACATAGCGATTTGTCAACCTTGGTTGCGAACAACGCCAGTCTCTGACTAATTGTCTTACACAATAAACAATCACAAACAATCCACCAATCACTGGCAAAATTAACTATTTGACTCACTTACAGAGACCAAACAAGACAATTTTGTCAAGTTCACAACTTACAATATTGGCCAAATGCAAGAAAAGAAAAGAAACAAAGTCAATTGTTGACTTGCTGATACACTTTCAAGATACAAACTCTCATCTAATTATCCAACAACTACAACTAAAGATAGCATCAATCCTTCGCTACTTGTCCAAAATACAAAAAATGCCACTTATTGGCATTTTAAGAAAACATCGCTCTCAGATGCAACAAGACTCAAATGCAACAAGATAATCCAATAACTCAAGGTGATCGATTATTCAACCATTTAGACAATTAACAAAAGAAAAATGAGACATTGCCAATCATTGGCTTCTCACTCATATGCATAACACCAAGCCAATCACTGGTTACAAAAGTATAAAGACAAATAAACAAAAGTTGTATTGAAGAAATACACAAGTACATTTGACAAGGCAAGCAATCACTGCAAACGCCTAAGAGAGAGAGAAAACCAAAGTCTAATCATCTTTATACTTTTTGGTGTAATTAACTAGAGGTTAACTGCCTTGTCCATTTGTCTTAACTAACTATAACTCCCTTAATTGACTGTCTACTAGTCCTTTCTACATTTGCATGTCTATTTGACTTAATTGACGCTCTAATTAGCTTAGGATTAACTTTAAACTGGTCCATTAGTCTTTTACTTCCAAAAACTTTAAAATTAACCCAAAAAGTGTATCTACAAGGGAGAGAAGTAAAGACGTAGTGGCGATAGCAACAATCAATGGGATGCAGCGGCGATGGTAGCAAAGTCACTATCTGAAGCGAGGGTGTGATTGCGATCAGAAAATGAGCGTTGGTAGTGGGGTTTGCAACGGGATTGTTTTTGCTTTTTATTCCAGTCCACTACTTGTGATCCTTACACTTTCAACTTTGTTTGTACCTTTGTGAAGCTCCCGATTATCAAGCAAGATGACAGATTTATGAACTGGTGTGACTTGCCAATTCCCTTAGTTGCAAAGGAAGCATGCGCAGGTCATTCACTCTTGGCTGGTAGAGATTGGATCAAATGAGAGCTAGTAGAGACTAATCCTAAATTGCCTCGATAGCTGCCACTTACTTTCGCTCCCTTGAAGCTCGCGGCTTGTACATTTGCTAGAGGTCTTGCTGGCAACACATTGGAGGATTTTATTCTACAGCAATGTCGCATTTGTTTTGGGGTAGAGGAAGCATCGGGATTTTCCAAACGAATTGTTCAAGGTCGTCAGAGAAATTTGTCCAAATGAGAATGAGCAATCAGGGTTTATCGAAGGAGTTTGCTCGCCTCACAATACAAGATCGACTGCTCATGCGTTCACCGGCGTGTAAGAGGCAGGTGAAGCATCGGCAGAGAGAGTTGGTGAAGACGCCTCCAATTTGTAGTTAAGGCTCACAAGAAGAAGGGCAAATTGCAACCTCACTTGTTGGACGCCCCCAACAAATTGCCGTAGATTGGAATTGTTCCATGTCTCCCTACTACAAAGAGCAAAGGAAGGCGTGCGGCTTCAAGGTCCCTCAACAACACATCTTCAACCCGTCAATGCTCTTCCCAGCAATGGCATTGAAGAGAATTCTACCACAAACAATCCAAAGCTTGTGCAAGCCAAAGGAAAGGAGAGGGGCAAAGGAAGGCCAGGATAAAAGCTCAAGCTCTAAGATGGACATAGCTGTGGAGGTAGACAAGGGAGATAATTCCCTTGCCCTCTAGAAACAAAAAAAGGGAGACACCGAGGGAGGAAGACGAGGGCGTAGTAGGGGAAGGGGCAAGATGGTGGAGGTTGATAGTGATAGGATTGAGAATTCAGAGGGTGGAAGGACTCATCAAGGGGGAGAAGGACATGGTTCATAGCAAGACAAAAACAAAAAATTTGAGGTTCCAGATTTGCATGATGTTGGGACACTGCTAAGTTGGTTTAGATTGGCAAATTAGGTTGGCAGATTGTTTACACCACTAGAAGAAACCCGGGTTTTTTTTACGTCTAAAAATTGGAGGTCAAATTTTTTGGACATCAAACATAACATTGGGATGCTAGTTTTGACATCAAAACTGTATTTGATGGCTGAAACTTTGGGGGCTTGTATCTTCTTCTTCTAATGTTATTTTTCAATAAAATTTGTTGGGTTATGTTTCCCTTGAAGTCTAGTTGTTGTAGTAAGATTTTCATGTCAATCCAAAATGTTTTGAATGTTTGAAAGCAATTCGAAGTTTAAAATCCTAACATTTTTGGATTACAGTGAACTTTGGCGGCTTGTTTCTTCTTCATACAATGTCTGTTTCTAATAAAATAATTTGGAAAAGTTGCACATACTAGTCTAGTTTGCATGGTTAAAATTTCACATCAATTCAAGAAATTATGAATGATTGAGAAGCATTTTAGTAGAAGGAGGTTTAGCCTCAGATGTGTTTTTGCAAATTTTCTTGCTATTTTTTGACATTTCAAAGTCATTCTGTAGAACTCACCAAATTCAGGTCTTTATCATGAGTAAAATCACACATGATGATGAACCATGTCACCTGTTCAATACCCTAAAATCACACATATAGGTTGGCAGTTTCTCACCACATGGAATAATTTTCATTTCTACATCCCATGTGCACTGTTTTGGACACTTCTGTAGGGGCGGTAACACTTCTTAATGCCCGAACTGTTTTCGAGCCTCCTCCTATAGTGAGAGGTGTGAGAAGAAGGGGGAAAGAAATGTAGCGAGGACTTTAGTTTAAGGGATAGTTGGTACAAAGCCACCAACTCTTTGAATGCACTGCCACATCTCATGGGACAACAAGTCGGTCTTGCCTCCGTCAGCCACTTGTTTTTTGATGCCGCAGAGATGGAATGGAGTGCAATTGGTGGCGATGCTCCAAGCTAAGCCTCTTGCAAGCTGCATATTGGATCGCCTTTTTTTCAGTCTGCGGTTGTCCGTCCAAGTCCAGTTCCAGTTCCAGTGACGACTCACCATGTGCACTCAGGATGCTTCGGACTCATTGGTCCTGACCAAATCAAACAGACATCAGACATGGAAAAAGTGCTGGTCTGTCTCTACTCTCTAATAGCCCGTTTCCAACTGAAGGGGGACTGGTTTACTAATAATAGATGGTCCAGCACTGCAGTCGTGGGCGGA
This sequence comes from Antitrichia curtipendula, assembly GCA_951230915.1. Lineage (NCBI taxonomy): Eukaryota > Viridiplantae > Streptophyta > Bryopsida > Hypnales > Leucodontaceae > Antitrichia > Antitrichia curtipendula. The sequence goes on along the minus strand of OX579634.1, from coordinate 23,949,540 downwards.
AGGGCGGGAAGCTGTGCATCGACGAGGCAAGGAGGGAATCAAAGTCACGAGCAGGCCGTAACCATACGTGTTCCATCCACTGGCAGGATAAGTTTGTTGGGAACCACACTCTATTCATCCACAAATGGCAACCGGCAATTACAGTACAGGGATTCTCATCCGGGAACAGAGCTCGTTATGCCCTGTAACCTACCTGTCGCCTCCCGGCGGCTCAAAGGTTATCTAGTCCGTAATTCCTGGTCCCCATTGCAAGATAGCACAATTTATTAAGGTGGAAGCATCAGTAGTGGATTCCCTTAACGCCTCAATCCATTTTCGAATTTTGATACATTATACAGAAATATCATTTATCAGAATTTCGTGAAACTGGGCATTAAAGAAGGTTGTCTTGTAAGTCAAGATTCAAGTGTTATATTGGATGAATGAAAAGTTAGTTGGATGAATAGTGCATGCAAGCCTTATGTTCATTGTCTTGAAAGTGGACGTCGACGTAGTTAAGGGCTAAGCAAATTTCGACCAGATGGTGAGGATTCTATGAGGTGGTGGAATTTTTTTCCCATGCAGGAAGATAAGAAATATCGAGATTCTTAATTTTTCAAAATTTTATTCCCAAATTTGAAGTTACAATGAGTTTTGGAGTCAACCCGTAGTCAATGTATTGTAATTCCAACCATTGAAAAACTATTTTCTCACTCACATAACCACATTAGGATATGCATCATAACCACATTAGGGTCACTTCACAATACGACAGAGGACCGAGAGGCTCACTCACATAACCACATTAGGATATGCATCATAACCACATTAGGGTCACTTCACAACACGACAGAGGACCGAGAGGCTCACTCACATAACCACATTAGGATATGCATCATAACCACATTAGGGTCACTTCACAATACGACAGAGGACCGAGAGGCTGTTGATTTCCACCAATCAAATTGCAGGAATCCATGAATTCTTCTAGAAGGCATAGTTGAGAGTCCATCGCCCTCCAAACTGACATTTCTGGCAGAAAATTAATTATATGTTGACGGACTCTCGACTATAGTTTGGGTCGAGTAGAAATGGAGACCCAAACTATGATTGAGAGTCCGTCGAGTTTTTTTCCTAGAAAATCAAATTTGTTCTCTATTTTTACACATTTTGTTATTTGTTATTTGTTAGTTATATCCTTCTATTCCATTTATACCCTTCATATTCCTTGTTTGATGGTAAGAGCATGTGCTGTGATTTTTTTTATCCAAGGCCATTTTGGACTCCTTTCTCATGTTTTTTTTGTTTTTTCCTTGAAAAAATTGACACACGCGTGAAGTTTGGACTTTGGGCTTGGCCTTTGGAGGCTTCATACTATGGGGGTCCAAGTTCAGAGTCCATGCCCAAACTATGGTCGAGAGTCCAACGAAATGGACTCTTTAATGGACATTTCTTTGGACAAAGTTTGGGCACGGTCTCTCGACTTGGTTGGCCATAGTGTGAAGCGATCCTTAGTCCCAATCTTGAAAAGGACCCAAAAACACGCATTTGAGTTCTAGCCTGACGTTGGAAATAGTGCACCGTACAGGTTGGACACTGGGTGTGGTCGACAACTGGTGCTTCAATCTTAACTGGACAGTGGACACCAGCTGTCGTCGATCTAAGCTTGTAGTCCTCAATCGTGTGGACAACACAACCACCACTCAGATCCGATCCGACATTATCATGCTACAGTAAAAGTTGGGTTTCACTAAAAGCTTTGGTAAGACATTATCATACTGTCCAGACTGTACTGTAGGTTCAAATCTCGTCCACAACAGTGTTACTGTACGTTAAGGGCAGGGGAGGCCGATTCGGCTCCTTTCAAGCTGAATTATTATGCAGAATCGGCAGGGTGTGCAGAATCGGCCTCCCCTGCCCTTAACTGTCGCCACTGTGGAGGCTCTGACACCCAATTCATCACCCCCAGTACTCCCCAGCCCTGCAGCTCCGAATACGGCCTCCCCTGCCCTTAACGCGAGAGAGCGCGCAGGTACCTGCCGATTCTGAAAATTAGCTCGCCCTCCGGGCTCGCTAATTTCCAGAATCGGCAGGTACCTGCCCGCTCTCTAGTACGTTGCAGACAGTACAACAGCATCAACTTCAACAGTTGGAGTGAATGGAGTCAGTAGGGAACAGTGCTGGTTGGGAATTGTTAACTTTCTTTCCGTCTCTCTCCTGGAGTCCTGGAGACGAACCAACTGAATTCCCTGCTGCTAGCTGTGTCTACGGGATCTCTGTGTACAGTACAGTACTGTACAGTACAGCAAGACCTGAATCACTCAACCCAGTTGCATCCACTTGGGCTCGCCCCTGACGGAGTGTTCTCATCCGGAGTTATATTAAGCTTGTATTGTAAAGGAACAAGCAAGCTGGCATACTGTACGCTTCGCATACGGAATGACTAACAGTGTCATCGATCTCTCCACGACTTTTAAGTATCTTGAATTCCATGCTGACTGCTTTCATTTTCGGCAAAGGAGTACTGTATCAACCCACTTGCCTTCCGGATCGAGCTCATACAGTATTATTTATTGATTGGCACAGTGTTACAAAACTCCTTACAAAGCACATGTATTTGGGATGCCTAGCTAGGCTACTGCGGCATTTGAGAGGTCCAAATTGCTGCACATTTTAGCAAAAGTACTCTATCGTCTGTCCGACATAATAATGATATTAAAATTGGAGTTTGGTTTCAATAAAAAGCACGTGTTGGAAAGAGGAGGATTGTAGTCTTTGCAAATTTGAAGTTGAAGGAAGTGGCGTGGTAAGAATTTGATACCAGAGAAAACAAGACGAGGGATTTTGATAAGGAGAGGGTGCAACCGGTACCCTTGGCAAAAAAAACCCGGCTCCTTCTACAAAGAGGAGGCAAACTACCGGGGCAGCTCCAAAAAACTTCCCGAACGCTGTTTAGCATCATGCAAATTGGAATTTTTTTTCTGTTGACAAGGTGTAATTTAAAATCTCTTCCCCGCCCTCATAACTTGGCCCTGTTGATTATCTCATAAATTAGCGTCTTGCAACCATGTGTGACTTACAAATTTCGCGACCAAGCCAACGAAGGCGGCATTGACGTACGTAGTCGGTTCCGTTTGCGAGGAGAGATTTCTCGAATCTGCAAAGCCGTCGTAGTAGTCAGGACCTCCGACAATGGCGCCAGTCAAAACATTAGGGTTTGGTTCAATCTTGGGGAACCAGTCGACATAGCCTTGACCGCAACTAACAGGGGTGGGGTCGTCGTGGATGGAAACTATGGAGGCACTGCGGTGGTGCACTTGAAGCGGTGGCCTCGTCCCGAACCCTGCCATGTATGATCGCCGCTGAGGGTTCTTGCCTAGAATGTAATCCAGCTGCAGATTATTGAGGTACATGTTGTTAGAATACGCACCATTATTGCCGTATGATCCAACACATTTCTAAGATGAGTTTTTTTTTATGGTTGCAGTGTAACCGGAAAGTGAAATATATTCTTGTTCTCCGATTATAGTTCAGCAATAATTTGAAATTTCTTCAATCATTTGCAATCTTTGCTTTTGTAAATAGCAGAGTCACATACAAGAAACTGTGTATGTGAATTGCCGACATAGTCTTCAAGAACAGAATCGAATAGGGCAATTGAAAACGCAATTGAGTAAAATTTTGAGAACATAAAATATCGATTTCAGTTTTCCGGTAGCATTGCACAGTGTAGGTCTTGAGGATTGCCAAAATCTTGCGATTAGGCTACAGTACTGATCGTGAAGAGTCAGTTCAAAATGGGGATGCCAGTTGCCACCGAATGCTGTGAGACGCTTCATTGTAGTTACCTGAGATTTGGCGAATGTCCACAGATGCCAGGATGAGACAGAACTCGTTTGATCTCCACAAAGGATCGTCCTGTTTGCTGCGGCGAGAGCGTCGCCATACACGGTGATCAAGAATGCCGCACCTGTCACGTATTGCATATTTGCACCCTCGCGAATATACATTAGACCACCTGCATTTTCAGGTAATTTGACCTTGTGTCTTTAATCACGTCCACCAGTTGGCAAGATGCTTTCCAAATTTTCAAGTCTATCTTCAATGACAAGAAGTTTATAAGAGTGACTAGGCAAATTACCTAAGGTGTAATTCACAACCATTTGCGGGCTTCGAGGGAGGTTGGAACATACAAACGCATCGGCTAAGGCAGGGTAGCTTTGTAGCGACTCCTCACCAGAAAAGAATAACTGCTTGTGTAACATTTGCAAAATTTGTCAGACGAAGAAAGGTGAAGACATTTGCAAAAATTCGATTGAACTTCAGATGTTGAAGGCCTTCCTTACAATCCTTAGTTCTCATTCTTACATGTTCTAATAAAGCATGTCGAGCTTTTTCTTTACGCGGTGACGAGATCAAGTTGTGCCAGGATGAAAAGTACATGCTAAGGTTTGTTAAAGTGTAATATCAAGTTAGAGCACGTATACACTGGAGAGAAGTACTTGCAGTCCGGCGTGTTTGTTATCCCAGCTGAACTCCGACATGTATATGCTCAAGCTGCTGTTATCCACAACGTGCTGAAGGAAAACCGGTGAGCTCGAGGCTTTGTACAGCCATGCAGCCGCCCAAAGAAGCTCATCCTGTCAGTCATAAAACGGTGCTACTGATATATAGCCCATCACCTGAAGACTAATACAATTGTAATTGATCGAGCTGAAGCGATTTTACTTATTCATCAGGGCGTTGCAGATTAAGAAAAAAGCGTACAGTGTAGCCTGACCAGGAGCAGTAGTAAGGGCAGGCATCCGAGTAAGCACCGCGCCATGAATCAGCAAAGTCAAAAACCTGCGACCGCCATATCCCCGAAATACGAACAAAATGGCCTTGTAAAAGTCAAATTTCTCATGAGCGTCTACTCAGAAAAACCAGAAGCAAAATGAAATGAACTTCCGATGGCTACACAGCTAGGAGCGCGTGCGACAAGCTAATTCACAAAAGCTTTCTTGGAGATGAAATTTACGCTGCTGTTGCAGTGGCCGATTTATAGCTCATGCACAAGCTTTGTCCACGAATTTGAACCACCAACACTAGCAGAAATTTCATATTCCGGCATAAGCTAACATCCTCTTTATAGCAAATTTCGATGTCTAAACAGTCACTTCCTAGCAAGAGTCAGGTTGTTATACCGTCATAGCCGTGTCCAGAAGCTTCGCGGCGTAGACTGGATCGTCATCTATGAAAACAATGGAAGCCGCTGCCAGAGCTGCCGCAGTTTCGGCCGCGACCTCTGTTCCCGGAGACGAGGTGTTGATTTGATGCGCGGTGCGTGGCGTGTCCATATCCTCGGCCCTTTCCCAGCACTGGTGGTCTGAGTCTGGATCCCCGACCTGATGGGGCAGCTTCATTCGTCACTTGAGAAGAATAATAGACTCAAATGTGACCGAAACGTCACAAGATGAAATTAAGGCATTCTGCACTGGATCAGCTGGAGGAAGCGAACATCGTAATTTGGGGTATCACATGATTGAATACTTCTCTGAGCATACCTGAACCCAGAGTTGCGTAGGACCGGTGACACACTTGAGAAAATAGTCAGTGCCCCACTTGACAGCTTCTTTGGCATATTCGAGCTGTCCAGTCTGGTCGAAAGCAGTCCTGTACTGAATTATACTCCAGGAAAGCATCGTAATTGTGAATGCCATGGGAAATTGATATTTCACATTGTCGCCAGCGTCGTAGTAGCCCCCTGTCAGATCCACCTGAACACTTCGGAGACTTCGAGTAAGTTTTTGTAGTTCAAACTCATCTAAACAGTCGTAAGCAGTTGCTGGAGTCTAGCTAGATCATCTCCTGTGCATTGAATCGCATGCGAATGAATTGACTTTTTATGTTAGTACACATTGTCTCGGGGCTCCTTTGGAGCTTTGGTTGATTGTAAGTTCTTACATTAAATTGATTGCCATCGGAAAGAGCAGAGTCTCCTCTCCATGTCAGGCGTTGGTCAGGAGGGAGCTTCCCAGAGCGTTGTCCCTCAAAGAACAGGATGCTCTTATTCAGGGCATCGGCGTAATCGAAACCACATGCTTTAGTGGGAACTGCAAGAGTCAACAGGAGCAGCGGAACAACTATCGTTTTTGGAATTTGCTTCTCAGAAAGATGCTTCATTTTCAAAATCCTCAAACCCTATAAAGTGGCGTTCGAGGCGGCAGGACCTCCAGTGAGTAAATTATCCTCCGGGAAGTACACAAAGCACGGACATTCAACTCTCTGCAATTGAAATGTAAGAGAAATGTTTCAGAAGAGAATGGCATGTCTATGAGGAAATCGAGAAATTTTTTAGTGCTCGTGATCAGGTTTATACATCTCCAACGGTGGACCGATGATTAAGACGTAACGTTCGACACAATTCCACATCTTAGTTTCCCACCGCTGGATTTCCGATTCATTCTAGCTGTGTGCTTGAAGCAAACCAATTCTGACGCTAATTTCACACGCTTTGCGCGGCTCAGTGGAGTCATCATAGAAAAAAATTACAAAGTGGAAGGCCTGGATTTCAGGTGAGTGATCTATTTCACGCAACTTAACCACGAAGACATTCCACAGTTTCCGTATGAAAGACACTTGGACGAGTCTTCAAGCTTCTAAACTCGCTTCAAGCTCATCATCTCTCTTGAGAGTATACGTTTCGCAAAGACCTTCAAATCAAGATAGGCACTTGTAAAATCATTGAGTATGTATGATGTAAAACCATTAATAAGTCATGCTTGTCAAATTCTTACTCCACATGGACATGATTCAGCAGTCTGATTTCAAGCTGTTGTCGCGATTGCTGTAGATTGTAAATTCGTAACAAAACTCAACTAGCACATTGGTTTGTACTCGCACATGGAGGAGATGTCTGCAATGAAGACAAGAATGATGGTAATATCTTAATCTGAGTCTAATAAATATTTTAATTCATACGTGAATACGAAGAAGTACTGTCAGTTCGAGCTTTTCTCACGAGGAATATGAAAGACCGTCCATTGCAAGCGTTTCGGCCCCGCTCAACTCATGCGTTAGATCTTCCAGGACTGTCTACAACTCATCTCCTAACCACAAATCTCGATTCACGCAGGGCATTCGCGTAAACTTGAAGCTGAGGTTCCAGGTTAAATCAATATGTGGATCATCAATATAATTTGGTTAAATTGGCGTGATTCTGGTCTTCAAAAATTGTGACATTCATTTGCACAAAGTTCAGAAAACATTACTAGGACTGATATAGATGTACGTTTCAGGCCGTGCGTTTTGATAATCTGAAAAGTGACAAAGTCGTGGAATTCCGCCATTTTAACGAAATTGCCTCCTTTTCAACTGTAGGGTTAACTTAGTTACAGACGATGTTGAGCCGGACAAGTGCCCGGGCAAATTTTCGTCTAATTCTTGACCTAAATGCATATGATCCCGCATATCATGATAAGGTTTCATCTGCACTCTTTGAAACATTCAAAACCACTCTCCGACCTGAACAATCATCGTTTCTAACAATTTAAGATTCCAACAATGTTGACTACATTCATTTACCAAAGCTGAAGATTCGACGTCTTGTAGAATCGAAGTTTAATTGCATAGGTGCGACTTGAACCAATAGGTTTGTGTCGAGTCTGCCATCCAATTCCTCTAGATCTTGAGTTGCTGTTTTGAACAATAGCTAAGAACCATGATCTTTCTCTCTGCCTCACACCGCCTAAACAATGTGAATTTCGATCCTACTCCAGCATTTCACTAATTTTTCAGTAGAATTCGCTTGATCGGAATGAAACTTCACAGATTCCATCATCTGTATCGCTTGAATAGCGTCTTTGCATGCGCTCTTTTGTTGATGTAGGAGGCAAGGTCGAATTCACGGTAAGCGGTGAGTTGAATTAGTTTTGTGAATCGTTCCCAACCCTAGAAACTTCTACAGGTATTACTCTGCAATCTGAGCTCCGTTACTTCGGTTGAAACTTGGATTCTAACAAATGCTCAAGAAAGTATATGAAGGATATTCTTTGGTGGTCAAGAAATTAATGGACTAAGTTAAGGGCAGGGGAGGCCGATTCGGCTCCTTTCAAGCTGAATTATTATGCAGAATCGGCAGGGTGTGCAGAATCGGCAGGCTCTACCAATTTTAGAACTTCTATGCATGAGCTACTCACATACCGTATTCATACGTATTAGTGTCAAGAATGCATGAGTCAATGTTTTAATTCTTTGAAGAAACCGTTCAGACCAAATACGGCCTCCCCTGCCCTTAACGCGAGAGAGCGGGCAGGTACCTGCCCGCTCTCTAGTACGTAATGTGAAAGTAGAGCCTCGTTATGAGAAATAATGTGTCCGGGTTTAGAGTGGCACAGAATGTTATTTACAAAAGGCTTTACTTTCATGCTATTGGATATAACCTCAATGGTTGGATATTGTTCAATCACATTCAATCAAGCCTCTAAAATAGAAGGGTATCATAATGCAAACATACGAATTATAACCATACTTTCTATAGCCAATGTTTGTTGCCACATCCCTACAATGGTTTCTATTGAAGTTTATTAAAACCATCATGGCCTCATAGTATTTAAAAAAACCTTAAATAACATTATTTTATTAGAATACATGAAAATAATAGAATGCTACCTACCTAGAATGCTCTTGAGTTTAGGATTTAGAGAAATTCTTCAGTCAATGCTTTTACAAATATTCAAGATTTGAAGCTGTAAGTGCCATAAGAACATCATAGTTCTTAAATCACATCATAACAAACAAAACAACCTAACTTTAAGGTATGGACTAGTGTGCTCTATGTTGTTGCCACAATCAAAGTCAAAGTCAAAATAACTTTATAATTTTCTAATTCCTAAAAACTTTGAAATCTTTGTGCCAATTTAAGGTATAGACTAGTGTGCCTTTGTGTTGTTGCTAGAATAAAAGTAAAAATAACTTTCTAATTTTTTTAATTCCTAAAAATTTCAAAATTTCATAACTTTAACATTGTAAGTTGGAACTCTACAAAACAAAGCCCATGCACCCTTCCTTGCAAAGGGCTTTCCAACACTACCAAGAATGCAACTAGCCGGGGAACCCAAAGCCTATGCATCCTTCCAATACTACCAAGAATGCAACTAGGAGAGAGGCATTAGATGAGATTTGGGGGGCTCGGAGGGTTGTTTCTGGCCCATTTCCAACGATGTTCCCCCAATAGTTAAAGAACGCCGATGTTAGAATTTATTTATTTTGAAAAAAATTTAAAAATTTAAAATCTATATAACGTGGCAGTCTCTGTGCCACGTTAGATAGTTATTGCAACACAGTTCCGTAGGCTAGGAACCCTAGGGAACTCACAACCCTCAGCAGGGGTAGAAAATTATGTAATGACTTTCCAACACTACCAAGAATGCAACCGGGGGACTCAAAGCCCATGCACTCTTCCTTGCAAAGGGCTTTCCAATACTACCAAGAATGAAACTGGGGGACTCACGGTTTCTTAGATCTTACCATATCAAACAAACAAAACAAACACCCTAACTTAAAATATAGGTATATATACTGTGGACCGCAATATTTACTAGAGGGTATGACAAACTCAGTGAGGCACTTTTTCCCTATCAGAAGTGAGTGCAACACTAATTTACTAAAGTACACTATTTTGAATTAGTGCAGGCCTTCAATATCATTGTATTTTCCTGATTACCACGAACAATAGAATTTGTATTATTACTAATTATGCAGGTGACACTAAATATGGTAAATCACTGCATGTGGTGTGTTTGCTGTAATGTAGTACTGGTAGTGCTTTTCCAAAATTCCTTTGAATCGAGCTGAGCAGAGAGAAATTTGCATTCTCTGTACGAAAGCGAGAAGAGCTTCCGTGTCTTGCCATTCTCGGATACTTTCATAAGAGCTTCCGTATTGACGGCGTGGAGGTAGACCGAGAGTCCTCCCTCGCAAATCAATTGAGATGAAAGCTAATCCCGCCGTAAAGCTTTGCTAGTGGCAATTTATAGTTTCCAGTTGCTTTCTGAGACATTCCTTCCTTGTTCCCTGCAGCCCGTCATTTTGATCCTTGCAGCTTCTACTTCTGTGGACACATTCGCTTGAGCGTGCCTCGTAGAAAATGCAGCAGTGCATTTGAATGTACATTGCTTACATCGCTGCATTATCTGGCGTAGGGCCGCGATTCCGGTGATTGAACTTTTCGTTTCAGCAGAGTGCGTGTTTTTTTGCAATGCGTAATTAAGTACATGACTATTTTCTTTTGTCACCTTCGGAGTCGTTAGAGAGTCAGGAGGAAGAACAGCTTGTTAAAGACTAGGAGAGTTAAACAAAACTCGCATGTGGACTCTTGTGGCCGGTTGAGTTAATGCATTGAACATTTTTAAAGCGATTGCTTAACATGTCTCCTGCAATTAATATTGTGTGGTCGCATAGTTCTGTTACGCTGCAAGTTCAAGTGGTGCTGTTCTGCTTGCGGTATTACATGCGTACTTATATGTGCGATTCCGCTGCTATAATTCCTCACCGATGATGATGATCTGTTGTGTTTCATACTAATATCATCCGTTTTGAACCTCAATAATGTCTTAAGTTTGACCAGAAGGTGTCAAAATTGAGCTGCACATTCGTCCAAGGATCCCACGCCTCTTGGGCAGAGTTGCCGAATTTTAGTGTGGCGTTCGAGGTTGAATAAGGGGGTCGAGAATGGGAGATTGTCGGTGCCAGAGCGGGAAAGAGCAGAAAGACAGCTCCTGATAGTTGTCAAGAGCAGAGAGATAGTGAGAAAGACTCACACCGATGGCCGACCGGCGGGAACGCACACCTGAGACGCCTGAGCATGTTGAATCAGTGAGGACGAGAGCTAATCCCAGCGATGAAGACTCCGATTCGGATTCTCCGCATGCTAATGAGGAAAGGGCCAAGGAGCTGGAGGAAGCACAAAAGGACGTACACCGCAGACTCACAAGATTAGCTGCTATCGAGAGCAAAGTTGACGAAGGAAAGCAGCGAATGGCCAGAAGGATTGCCGAAGCAAGCGAGCGAACCGAGAGAGCACTGAATAGAGCAAGGAAGAAAGAGATTGCAGACGGGAAGAAACCGCAGCAACGAGAGGAGTAATCGCAGAGCGGGTCGAAGAGATCAGCAAAAGCAAAAGATTTTCATTAGGATGCCAGTGTGGATGCACTTGGGGTTAGAATTCACGCCGTTTGAAATTTCGGATCATTCAATTTGTGCTCTTCTAACGATCATGGAGACCGACCAGTTTCAGCCACGGCCGAATTTCTAATGAGTTTTTAAGTGTCCAACTTGAGAAAAGACGCAGTACCAGGACTCTGAAAGCTAATTGATTGTTGGCAGCTTACAGCCAGGTGAAGGTATAATTACGTAGGAATCGTCTTGCTATATTGATTGAGATCTTCGACACTAAATCATACCTGCATACCACAAGAGTGAAAATGCGAGGCAGCATAGTGATCATTTTGGAAAAGACATCGCTATCCAGTGAAATGCACGCAATTAATGAATGTGCGTGATTAATTGCTGCCCTCTCGCTTTGACAAACACTCAAACAGTATCCTCCTATTTGAAGTAGGTTGAACCGGCTCCGTCATCTTTCAAATACTTAGGGTACTCTTCAAAGAGAGTATTCAATTTGGAAGGTGACGGGGCCGATTCAACCTACTCACGAGATGGTAGTCAGAGATTGCAGAGTTGCAAGAGAATTTGTACACGAAACCAGACTATGAGTGTAGTGTTGAACACAATTTTCTACCAGATGACATGATTTCTCTCTTTTCAGCATCGACACACCATGTGAACAATTGTCTACCGGATGCCATAAGTTTCTCTATTTTGGGGGCAGAAAGAGCACCCTCTGATAGTTGTTGGAAGAAGAGTTAATCCTTCGCAGCATATTTTCAAGATCAATCACAATGTATCCCTGTTTTTTGCTCAACTGGATCGTCTCTTAGAATGTGTTAACACAAAGCATGCTTAGACCAAGTTAGAAAATAGAATCAAGAGTTTATGCTTTAAGCTGGTGACGCATCCAGGGATATCCAGAGAGTGAATTAAACTCCTGCTTTCATATCGACTTAGGCAGGTGCAAAACACGATGAAGAAGCACAATTGTGACGTCGATGTTTTTCGTGTTCTCTAACTTCGTATGGACATTATATAGCATTCTTGTGAAAGTGAACTTAGGGTGTCATAGCGCGCGTCAGAGACGACTGTAGCCCGTCTAGCTGATAATTACAAAGTCACTGAGTACATGTAGGTCTGATCCAAGCATGAACATTCAAGCGGAATGCGGCATTTAGTCGAAATTGAGAGCAAATTGCCAACAGATGACTAGGTAACGACGTGGCGGCGTATGATAAAGTTTCTGCTGTCTCTGAAACTTCAACAGTAGTCTTCAAGACGAGTTTGAGATGCCGACAATGATCGCCTTCCAAAGTTTGATTGAATTGGCAGATTCCAAGAGCCAATCAATAGTTGAGTCAACAGACGAATCGGCACTTCACCTCTATTAGAGATTGATACTCTGGTTCGATAGTTTCGCATTAACATCATCCTTAACATAGTGAATGTCTCATGTGATCAGAATGCGGCGCTCCGAGTATGCTTCGTCGTTTAACTCCTGAAATTTCGATGGTTCCTAATTTGACAGCCTAAGACTCCGCTATCTGAGCTCCGTTCCTTTGGTCAGAGCATGACTGCTGCCCATTTGCTCCAGACAGTAATGAAACAAGGACTTCAGCAATGAGCTTAAAGCTCAGATCAGAAACCCTAATCACAGGCTTCTTCAGCCCGTAGTTGAGGTCTCATTCAGAAAGGAGAAGTTTGTCAACAAAATTCGGGGCTAGTCTGCACTACAGAAGACCCGGAGGAGACCCAACATTATGCACGGTTCTTCCTCTAATTCCCAACTTTTTTAAGACTCCCGACTCAGCATCAGGGTGCCCTTCGAAAATCCTCATAAATCACAAACCTTATTGATCGAAGTGATTAAGGTTTGAGACAAGGTCAGAATGGTTGCTAAGTAGTGCAGATTTCTCCTGCTTAGGATCTCAGAATCAGAAATTTACAAACAATGAGCTGGAGATGGTGATCAGTCACTTAGTTTTTATAATGCCTTAGAATCCGCGTACGACTTCGGGTAGGACTTCCATACGCGACAGGTGTACACGACAGGTCCTCTATACAACGCCTTTCCCAATTTATATCCTCTGATTCCCCGAGCTATGACACTTGCAAATCTAAAAAAACATGCCCATTCCTGCCTTCCAACGACTACGGAGCTCCTTATTCCCACTCGACGTGGTAGACAATTCTCGGATACCATGGCTGATCTTCGCGCGACAACAGTGCCTAGCACTCGTCACCTCAGCATTAGATCGAATCAACCACCGGCATAATTTGCACCGAATCGCTCATCAAATGATTCGCACGAGGATTGACACACATGCGAAAATTGAAACCCTAAGTAATCACCGGGGCTGGCTGAACTTCGAGCAGTGCTCGACACCACTCATCCATTTACTATTTCAATGGAAAGCTGTTCCGAAACCCGAGTTTGATTGAACCACTTGTAAGACGAGCGTTGATAACCACAAGTGCAGGTCGTGATAGCAAAGCGACGCAGGCCTCACACTTTCGGGACCCGCAGAAATATCCCCTCCGTCACCTTGCACGCACTTTCTGGAGCGTGAAATAAATTACCAAAATGCCACTCAGTTCAGTAACGATGGTGACTGAGAGGCCCGAAATTGTCTAGATTTTTGTGGATAAGCTTTTTCTGGAAATTCAAACCTGGTCCACCCGATGAACTTTTGTTTGAGAGCAGCCATCACTTGAGCAAGCTAGAGTGTGGCAAGTTTTCTTCAAGATTGTTAAGTTTGTGTGAGAAGCTGAGTTAGTCGCTACAGCAGCTATGGCGACCACTCAAGCAATCCTCTCGGCCAACCTCGTGGTGGCTCCGTCCAGCTGCGAGAATTCATCATTTTCCCGGACCTCTGCGTCCCCGAAGGTGACGCTGTCAGTTACAGGATCCTCGTTGTTTGGGTCCATTGCGGGACTTGAAGCTGGAAACCGGATTGTGAACTTAAGGAAAAGCAGCTGCACGTCGACTACTGTGAGAGCTGCTGTCTCTGTGGAAACCGAGCCTGCTGCTCCCAAGCAGCAGCAGAAGAGTCAATATGACATCACCTCGCTCACCACGTGGTTGTTGAAGAAGGAGCAGGCGGGCGTGATTGATGGCGAGCTCACCATTGTGCTGTCCAGCATCGCTCTGGCGTGCAAGCAAATTGCGTCGCTGGTGCAGAGGGCTGGCATCTCCAACATGACTGGCTTGCAGGGTGCTTCCAACATCCAAGGCGAGGACCAGAAAAAGCTCGATGTCATCTCTAACGAGGTGAGCCTCATGAAAATTCAAAATGTCAATCTTCTCAAACTGTCCGGTCTCACATTGCGGGATCCGTAATTCAGTGGAACTGCGTCCCGTCTTACATGCACGGCAAAGCTCTTTTGAATCACGAGTCTATGTTGCTGCTCATGTGATAATTTGCAGTGTATGATTATCGATACTGCTGTAGAAATTCGTGCATTGGCCACAATTTGATTGCGCTTGTTGAAGTGATAGCTCTTTTCCTCTGAATGCAGGTGTTCTCAAGCTGCTTGCGTTCAAGCGGGCGGACGGGCATCATCGCTTCCGAGGAAGAGGACATCCCCGTGGCCGTGGAGGAAAGCTACTCCGGCAACTACATTGTCGTGTTCGACCCTCTAGACGGCTCCTCTAACATCGACGCTGCAGTTTCGACTGGCTCCATTTGGGGCATCTACAGACCTAATGAGGAATGCTTGACTAACCTCGGGGAAAGTCCAACCGTAAGCGTCGCCCTACCCCCTTCCGAAATTAGGGTTTGACACAAATCCAACACTGCATTTCGTTTGTAAACTTTGCTTCACGACACCCCTTCGATCTCTCACTGGACAGGTGCCCAATGCAGATTGACGAGGTCGCAGAGAATTGCGTCGTGAACGTGTGCCAGCCAGGAAGCAACTTGCTATCCGCAGGCTACTGCATGTACTCGAGCTCCGTGATCCTGGTCCTGTCGGTGGGCGACGGCGTCTACGGCTTCACCCTGGACCCCCTGTACGGGGAGTTTGTGCTCTCTCATGACAAAATCCAAATCCCAAAGTCAGGCAAGATCTACTCTATGAACGAAGGCAACTACGCGCTCTGGGACGATAATCTCAAGAAGTACGTCGACAGCTTGAAGGACCCGGGTCCGTCCGGGAAACCTTACTCCTCTCGCTACATCGGCAGCCTGGTGGGTGACTTCCACCGGACGATGTTGTACGGCGGAATCTATGGCTACCCGAAGGATGCCAAGAGCAAGACGGGGAAGCTCCGGTTGCTCTACGAGTGCGCTCCCATGAGCTACTTGGCGGAGCAAGCCGGCGGCAGAGGCTCCGACGGCCACCAGCGAATTCTCGACATCCAACCCGAGCAGGTACTCGATCAGCAATCTCCTTACCATGTGCCCCTGAATTGCATCCTTGAATTGCATCCCCGAATTTCATCATTTGCTTTTCAGATCGAATTGAGTGTCTGACAACTTTTGGGATTCATTGAGCAGGTCCATCAACGAGTGCCGCTCTACGTCGGGAGCACAGAAGAGGTGGAGAAGCTGGAATCCTTCCTTGCTTAACTTGGTCGAAACCTCATGAATTCTTTCAGGAGATGCTGTCTGTCGATCCATTCAACTTGACACCGGCCATTGCCTCGTGAGAGAGATTGCACATGCATCCCCTTGTAAAATGTGTCTCTAACCATTTCTGCACATTGTGAAATGCTCTGTCACTGATTTCTGCAATCAGTTTTGTTGGCTACAGCTTATGGAGCACTATCATCCTGCTCTGATTGATGGAGTAAAAGCATTGGAAGGTGGGATCTTAGGTGAAGAGACTCTGCAAGTATGTCAACCATCCATAGTTAGGATTGTAATAAAAAAAATTGTATTTTAGCATAGTAATGTCATATTCCATTTGTGAGTTATTCAAAAGGATTTTAAGATTTATGCCAACAAATGGTCTTGATCCTTAAACTTTGTGGAGGATAATATATGTCCAATGAATGACTCTTTGAGAAAATGTAGGAACGAAGAACGCACCTATTCATCTATATTTTTGGTGACTATCTTGGTGACAAGGTTGCATACTCATATATATCCTTTTAGGGTTAACACTTAAAGGACTAAGCTTCAGTTGTGTATGGCTCAAGTGTAGCAAAGTTATAAGCCAAAAGTAATGGGCAAGCAAAGGAACTAGAGTCCAAAAAACGCTACTCCTTTGGTCTTCAATTTAGGGCTCAGTTGTTGTATTGATGCAAGTGAGCAATCTTTTGTGGTTTGTTTGTAGATCAAATCACAAAAATGAACTTGCACACTTGACTTGGATACTTGAGCAAAAAGTCTATTTAAAGGAAAGATCTAGAGTCCCTATTGAATCTATGAGAATGGGTGGTCTTCCAAAGAAAAAATACTTCTAAAGGAGTCTTTAGACCAAAAGCAAGAGCCTACAAAAATGGTAGAAAAATAGGCTCCCTCCTCAATCCATGATTGTGCCAATATAGGGTATCAAGGTTGGAAGTGGAAGTGAAGGGTTTTGAAAACTTGACACTACTTTCAGTTTTCAAACCCCTACTTGCTATTTGAACTTTGATGCCTACTAATACAAGATATAGTGGGTCCTAAGCATTGGGACCTCACTATTGCCTTTATAGCATCATGAAGGTGTCCTTGTACAATTCCTAGACATTGGTTCTCAGGGAGAGCACTCCCTCATACAATTTGCATACACCTTTGATAACGTCCTATTTAATGGGGAGCTATTTACCTTGTAGAATGGATTATTAGAAATAACATGCCTATATTTTAAAATAAAGGTAAATGTTAGTATTCTTGGGCACCCTATTGGTATTTATAATTTATTGAAAGGGTCATTTAAAGGCACCCTACTTTACTTATATGTAAAATTTTTGCCACATCCAACCTGTTCACAAGCAAGGCAGTAGATATTCAACAAAGCTGTTGAACATGTTCTATACAAACAATTTTGAGTTATACAATTCTATACTCCTATTGGACAACAAGTTATGATAAAATAGGAGGTTCTAAAAGCGCACAAGCTCTAAAATTGCCCACCTCCTCAAATGTACACTACTTGTACATATTTCTTTTTTGTAGCCTTCAACAATGTATAAACAATGTACATTTTAGGGGAGAGGGGCGATTTTAGAGCCCTATGTCATTTCAACTTCAAAATTTCATAACTATTTCCACAATGCTCCAGAAAATATAAAACAATTTGTGTTAGATGTCAATTCCACTTGTCAAGGAGAACCATAAATATGTGGCTCAAAAGTACGTATTATTGTAAGTTCACCCACTTTGCCTTGGTACAATCAAGCAAAGTAGTTGAACTCATAATAATATATACAAAGCATTAAGAGAATATGCAATGCACTTGGGACCCAAGATAGTATCGGCATTGTGCCGAGCTGAAACTTATTTCTAATTAAAATTGTGTTCTAATGCAATTGTTATTGGGGTCTCCAATTCTATGGCCTTGGTAAGCAACCACCCGAGATTGGGTAATTTGCAACATGTGAAGGGCTCACAAGTTGGCCCTTTGTAAGAATAATTGTTATTGTCCATGCTTTTGAAGCATCGATATATGTACTAATCAATTCAACTTTCCCTCATTCTAAGAGAAGTTTTTTTTTTATAATATGGAAAATTTCATTTGACACTAGGATTGCTGACTTTATATACGGTTACTTTTTCCAAAGGAAAAACCGGCACTTTCACAACCTCGTGGAATGGCCCTCCATTTGCTATTACAAGGCTTATATACCAAGTATGCATTGCGCATGCTCTCAGTTAGTTATAATTGTCAATTAGTAAGCAACATTACTAATTGCCTTAGTGATTTAAATCATTAAATTATTCATATTATCTACCACTAGAAGAAAATGAGGGTTTTTGCAACTGCACCATACAACTAGTTTTCAGTTGTATAGGACACTTGCGACTAGTTTGCAATTCATGATAATTTGGAGACTTGTAGTTGCAGTGGACATCCTAAAATCTAGAAAAAAAGGTGTAGCAACTGCAAAAATCACGCCTTGTGTGTGACTCATTTGCGACTTATTTGCAACTTGTAGATTTGTAGATTTTAAAATATTAATCTCAATGATTTGTAGATTTTAAAATTTCATATCTACCTTTGTCTACATTTTAGAATTTTAGAACTCCTTTTCTTTTAAATTCCAATTTTCAAATCTAACTTATTTTCAAATTTCAAAATTTCAGATCTACTTTCTTCTTAGATTTCAAAAATTCAAATACTAGTATTTAATAGATTTCATTGGTTTACAATACCTTACAATTTCATAGATTTTAAAGTTTGTTGGGTTTAAAATATTTTTTGATTTCCATAGATTATAAAAATCTACAAATAATAAAAATCTATAAATTGTAGAAGTCTTAGAATTCTATCAACAAAATTTATTGCATAAGACTACAATAACTTACAAGTCTTATATGTCTAACCTAATGGTACTTTTTACAATTGATATGAGACAAATGAAAATGAACTTTGGAAGCAACTAAGAAACAACTAAAAAGCAACTAGTGTACGACTTAAGAGTGACTAGGAAACAACTAGCTTCACTACTAGAAAATTCAATTTTTTTGTTGATTTGGTCGCATTCATTTGGTTCACTTTTCTATTGATTTCTATCCAAATCAACAAATTACTCTCTAAATCAAGAGAAAAGTGCATCAAATCTATGCACCAAATCAATAGAAAAGCTGAGTTTTCTAGTACTATAGGAATGATTAAGAAACAACTACACTAGAATTGGTAAATAGTGTTGGCTACACTAATTGTCAACAATAACACTAATTGTGTTTTGCAAGGTTAGTGTTAGAACATTATTTATCCATTCTAACACTATTTTAGCTCTATAGTAAAATTTGGTCATTTCAACATTTTTACGAGAATGCATTTAGTGTTAGATGGGAACAAAATATAGAAGTTGGAATGGTGGGGAAAAAGCAGTGTATGAAATGTTGAAATAAGCAATGAAATGCTGAAATAGATAATGAGATGTTGAAATAATTAATGAAATGCTAAAATAAATAGTGAAATGCTGAATTGCTAAAATAGACTATGAAATGTTGAAATGCTAAAATAAATAATGAAATGTTGAATTGCTAAAATAGACAATGAAATGTTGAAATGCTGAAATTTTTCATAGTTTATGTATAAATTGCTAAATATAGCAACAACCAAAAATACAACAACAATATCTTCATGGAATTGGTGATGTTGTTGCTACCATTAATTAGCTTTCATGAGGTTGGTAGGGCGTTGGCCATGGAAGTGTTCCGGAAATGCTTGAATGACACGAGCATTGAGGCTAGCCAAGCCATGAATGGCGACGTCCTCGATCATCCAAGAAGTGACAGATTGGCGAGTGGCAAGGCTAGAAACTTGTTGAAGACGGCGGGGGTGGAGAGGGGCATCGCAGCAAGCAGAAGGCAATCAATAGTCGGCTACAAAAAAAAGTAAAAATGTGGCTGTAAAAAAAAAGTGATGACCAAAAAAAAAATTATAGAGAAAATAGAGGAGAGAAAGACAAATCCAATGGTGTCATCTAATGTTCAATCACATATCTCAATAAAAAGATATAGGCGTTGGAAGTTTGAAATCAAACGACGAAAATCCACGGAGTATAATACCTCCCCTCCCCCCCTGTGGAAGGAGTGCCCTTATGGACCGGAGAGCTCTCCACCTACCCTCACAATCTCTCCAAGGCAATCACTGGACAAGGGAAGAGCGGGGCAAGGAAGCAAGCAAATAATAAAGTTTTCTAGAGAAGGAAGGAAGGGCTAGAACTTGACGGCGGGAAGCGGAAATTATAGTTTCCCAGGGAAGGGCCAGAGTTTGACCATGGGAATTAAGTGCCCCGACACTATTTACACATAAGTTGAAAAATAGTATTGGGGGTAGAAAACAAGGAACAACACTAATTATCACCCAACACTATTTACCAATTTCAATGTAGTGTACGACTAAAAAGCAACTAAGAAACAACTAAGGTCATTTTACACTTGTAATCTTTTTCTAGTTGTTTTCTAGTCGTTTTTTGCAACTATAGATTGATTGCTTTGCGACTAAAATAACGTACGAATGCTATAAAACAATGTCATTAAACAATTATGTTAGATTTGGTGCTAATAGAGAGGATTGCATTTGCAAGATAGTTGCATAGTAGTCGGTTGTGTCGGACATGTTTTTTTTCCAGTGATATTCAATTTTTTTCTTCTCTTTTTGGCAAATTTATGTTAGAACTTATTAACATTGTTAAAATAACACATTCGAATTAATTATTACTAAAAACTAAAAGTTCTATTGTATTGCAACTGTCACAATCTACTAACTTTAGACAAAAGGTGAAGATTAGTTTGATACATTTCATTAAAGAGGTTATTACATTAAGAAAGGTTCATTTGCATTCATAATGTTTGTATGACACCTTGGGCCGAGACTAGCAATCAATATTACTTTAGAGAGGTTTATTACTTTAGAGAGTGTTGCTTATTAGAAGATCTATTGTACAAGAAATGAGACACCATTGATACACACTAGCAATCTTCATTTACTCCTTTGGTAAGATGACTTCATAAAAGTGCAAATTCAATTTCATGAAGTTTCCAAAATAGTTCAAGAACCTTCCAACCAATGTTAGCAGAGTATTCTACCAATTTCACAAACCTTCTAAAGAAGTTTATGGTTCTTCTAAATCGACTTAAAATGTGGCACACCTCAATTTCATAATCGTGGACTTTTCATTCTAGCAACTTCATGAATCTTCCAAACCAATTTCATGAATATTTTTGCATTTTGTCTTTTTCATATTCTCAACCCCTCGCATCCTCATTTCACATTTGTTGCCTTCTCATTGTTCATTGTTTCCTTTTTGTTATGTATTTACTTGGAAGCTTCTATCCTTGATGTTGATTTTTCTTTGGTTTTTTATTATAGTCCCTTAAAGCATGAAGCAAGTAATATTGGTTCTTCTTTGATTTTTGTTTATCAAACACCAAAGCAAGCAACACAAAACCAATATAGTTGGAGTGCAAAATCTTGTAGATTTGAAAGTGTAGTTTAGTTGTAGATTCAATTATAGGAAAAAGTATTGGTTGCGTGAGTAGAGCACAAAATGTTTTTGGAGTATAGTATCCAATTGATTGTGCAACATGTGATTGTTGTAGCAACTGATAGTTGGTGAAAACAATTAGGAGAATTTTATACATGATGCATTGTTTCTTTATGAAATAAAGTTATATAGTTCATAAAATTGATTTTGTGAATTTGTGAATATGGGTACCAAGTCATTAAATTGTTTACAATATGTAGTGAAATTGGTTAAAAGTTCAAATTAAATTAGTTGTCTATATAGTAAACTTGGTTCATAATTCCAATGAAATTGGTAGAACTTATTGCTAAATTGGTTTATAAAATCATTAAATTGAGTTTGCACTTCTTTGAGTTCATTTTATCAAAGAAACCGATTCACAAGCATTCAAAAGTTGAAAGGCTCAAAGTTTTTTATTAATATTATTTGAATCCCTCTAATTTGAAACAAACAAACTCAATGTTAATATTCTAGTAAGAAAAAAAAGAATTATATTCTATGCTATGAAAAAATGTATAGATATAAATTGGCAAAAGAATTTACACTTTAAAAACCCTTTAAACCTTTACTTAATTATGACTCAATGAATCAATGCATGACATAACTACGAAAATTTATTATTCCAAATGAAGAATTCTAAGTTTTATACTTGTGTGCATTAATGCAAAGATAGATCTATAAATTGTAGAATCTTTATAACTCCAACAAAAGCTAGTCTCAATTTAAATTTATTATTTAAACTCAATCCTGTCTTATACCCGTAGAATATTTGGTATAATTCCATTTTCTATGTAAATTTTAGTATTTGACCAATATAATTTTCAAATATTTTAGTAATTTTGAAAATTATAAAATTTACTTCAAATTAGTTTGGATATTATAACAATCAACTCACGATTTGTTTATCTTTTGAAATACAAATTTGAATTTGTTTATAAATGTAATTAAATTATACTCCCTCCGTCCCAAAATGATCTTCCTGTTGGCCTTCATTTTTTGTCCCAAAATGATCTTCCTGTTCTACTTTGTGAGCTGCAAATTGGTCAAATTTAACTTTTGGTTGTTCTCTAGGACTAACAAAACAATTCCAAGCGATAGTTCCCCCTCCATCTATGCAATCACTAATCAAAAGACAAACAAAATGGTTGAAGGGGTCAATCAACACTTTTTGTTTTTATTTTTTGCATCTCTTTGAATATTATCTAATTGAAGGAGATGAAGGCTTCGGGAGGCAAAGTATAGGTCCAAAGATGGTCTTTGACTTATACTAACTACCCACAAAATGACGACATCACACTCAATAATTAAATAACCACTGGTGCTCCTTGAAAATACCCAAAAAATTTCACTTTTCAATAATTCAAAACTACACTTTAAAAAGGGCTTCAAAACTCAAAATTTCAAGGGCAATAGGAGTGCACCAAACTCCATATGTAGTGCAAATTAGGCTTTAAAAATGTTATTTTTAGTCTTAATCGGGAACATTTTGTCTAACAAGAAGATCATTTTGGGACAGAGGGAGTAAAAGACAAATTTTTGGCTTTGTTTTGGAAAAAAGTATTTTAAATAGTTTTGGGCTTCAAAATGTATTGCAAGAACTTTAGGTCTAAGGTAAAAATGAGATTTAGCAACAAAGTCCAAAATGTAGTTATAATTTTTGAATAGAAACCATTTTTATTTACAAATGCGTATTGTATACATTCAAGTTTAATAATTTAATCCACTTTCAATTGACAAATTTTATGCCTTCTTTTGAAAGAAAAGACGAATTATTCACTAAAAAAAATACTCTATTTAAAAATTTTACAACATACTTGGCATATTTTTGTCATTATCATGTTTGGCTATCCAAATTGACATTTCATGCCAAATATTTAATTGAAATTAGGAAATTAAATCTGATATATGCTAATAATAGATATATACTTTTCAAAATATATATTTTCTTTATATAGTTCTTTTATTTGATGAAATATTTTTCAAAAATGATGGTATTTTTTTCATAATTGTTTTTGTTGACCTCAATGGCGGGGTATGGTACTATTTGCATTTAACCTTGAAATGCATAAGCAAAAATTTTGTGTCTTTAAGAGGATATAGGTGAATAACATGTTTTTGTTCCAAAAATTATAGGGGAGTTTCTTAAATGCATTTTTACTAAATGTGGATGGATATTTCTTCATTGCCAATTTAAAAAAAATTTATACATAAGAAGATGACTAATCTATGAATCCTTATGTAGTGTACATTAACAACTTCTTGTTGCTTATTCTTGACACAAACTGAAGCATTAAATATTATCTATTTTGAAACCAACTAGTAAAATGAAGTTAATAAAGCGTAATTTCTATTCAACTTGAAAATTCTTAAAATTCTTAAAATTCAATACTTTATTGCAATTGGAGCTTTGGGATTGTAACTGTAGATTGTAGATTTTTCAAATTTCAAAATGGCATGGTAGCGTGATTTTGCCATTATAACTTAATGATAGTGTTTTATACTATAATAAAAATAATTCTATTCCTATGCAATTGCAAACTAGGAACTTACAAAAAAAGTTGGAAAAAATGATCATAGGCTTGTCCTTTAATGATTAATCCTTAGATGTTGACACGGATACCAAACGTCTTATGGATGACATGGAATCATTGTAGTAGGATAGAAGTGCAACTAATCATCCTTGAAATTTTGTTGTGAAAAGGGGAAGTCTTCTATAGTAGTTTGACTTCCAATGAGTGCTTTTGCTATTTCATAAGCCAATGATTCACACAGTAATGAAAAGGAATGAATTCCAAGGTCACCCCCTCAGGCAGGGGTTTCTTTTTGGTTTTCGGACAAATGGTTATGTGGCCTTTCTTCAAGAAGTTTTTGAGTTTTGTATCTCCTTCATTATTGGGGGTTGAATTGAAGGAGGCCAATTTTCGATATGGAATTCTAAATATGTAATTTTTGTATGCAATTTTTGTATGTGCTGGCTCTACAAAATGAATGAAATGAGGTTTTAGAAACATTGTGGCAACAATGTGTAGGGCCATTGTTACAATTTGGCATTTTTTAACACATTTACCCTTCTTTTTTTCTATAGGCTTGAAGCTGCCCAATTTTTTTGAAGAAATTGGGCATTTAATTGCCTAAAAAAAGACCCTGACCTCAGGGTTAAACCGTTTTTTTAATTCTTTAAATTTTTAAAAGAATAGGGAATTAGGAATATTATCCAGGAAGAGATTCAATGAGAGAAAGGCGGCTGGAAGGTCGTGAGTCATCCTCCACTTCGCGCCACCTGTAGACGCCATCGCTAGGGTTTCATGCTCGAGGAACGGAGCTCTCACACCGAAGAACGATAGCCGAAGTTACTGCAGGAATGAGGCTTGGAGTGATCGGATTTATGCTTAGTGCCGGCAGTTAGTACCTTGTTGATGGTTGCGGTTGATGAAGCCAAAACCAAGATTATCTTACCAAAGAAGACTTTCGGCCGGTTTCGTGTGAGGTTTGACAGTTGCCAGCTGTGGTGATGTTGGGCGTGAGTTTGTGAGAGAACGGGAAGACTGTTGGATTGGTTTCAGAGCTGTATGGTTTTGGGAAGAGGTCGCAGAGCTTTGTCGATCTCCCAGAGGAAGGGAGAATTGAATTTTAGGGCGAAGGTTGGAGACGTCTGGAGGGAACTCAGTGGTGATTGAGCTGAAGAAGAGTGAACATGCTGTTATTTACCAGACGCACTTCCCTCTTCGCGGTGTGTGGAAGAGGCTGCTTTGGAAGCATTCACGTTCCGACGCTTGGTGAACATTCTTCGTGTGACTTCGATTTTATTGGAGCGTTAGTGATAAACTGCTGGTTGCTGAATTGATCATTCGTCAGTGTAGGCGTGCAAGAACTTGCGAGAAAGTTGAATTTGTGAGTGAAAGTAGTTCATGGAGGTTGAGTCGTATCAACCGATAAAAATGACGACGATCTCCAGGGGCGGAGTTCCCTCGTCTAATCAGCAGCGCCATCAGAAGAAGAAGGAAGTGTGTGAGAGAATTTTGAGTCAACTTGCAGATATCGGTCACAAATCTGTTGAGGAACCTGGATTTGCTGAGGAACTGCAAGCACACTTCAACCGACTGCCGACGAGGTACTTTGACATTCTTCTTAGCCGTCGAAACGCTGTACCATTGTGAAAGTAGTCTTCAGTGACCCTTCTGTGCAGGCGAAGTTGTAAAGATTTGCTCAATTAAGCGTACGAGAAAACTAATTTACTGATTTTGTACTTATAATCAGGGAAAACTACATTCCACACATAAGCTTGCAATTGTAACGAGATCGCAAGCTGCTATTTGTTCAGTTGTTGCATCACGATATGCCATGTATTTTTGCGGGATCGATGATTTTTTTTGGAATATTACAGATATGCCCTTGACGTCCACATCGACAGAGCAGAAGACATCCTCACTCATAAGCGACTTCTTCAAGAGGCTCAGATTCCTGAGAACAGACCAGCATTTCGTGTCCGCGCTGTTCAGGTATTTAGGTCACATCCATCTAGCGTTCATCGTGTTTAGTTGGGTGTGAATTCGTAGTTTTTCTGTATGCTTGTGTTGAAGTGGAAGCAGCTGCTTGTAGGTGCCATCAA
The DNA here is from genome assembly GCA_951230915.1 of Antitrichia curtipendula. Lineage (NCBI taxonomy): Eukaryota > Viridiplantae > Streptophyta > Bryopsida > Hypnales > Leucodontaceae > Antitrichia > Antitrichia curtipendula. The sequence goes on along the minus strand of OX579634.1, from coordinate 23,923,672 downwards.
GAGCTGTAGGAAATGTTTTCGATTGGTGTTGGCCGACCAGCTTGTGTGGTGTGGGACTGAAGTTCTTCAGTAGCTAAGTACGGGCAGTGGTAGTCGGTGACATTACTAATGGACATGATTCACTTGAAGTAATTCTCGATGGTTTTTTAGCTTGCTTATAGGTCTTCCATCAATAGACTAGTCACTTTTGGCAGTTGCTCGTAAACAGCGATGATCCGTGGTGGTAGATTGCAAAGCATGGCCACTTGGCACAGTTGAAAAGGTTTTAAAATTCTCGTTCGATACGATGGCAGATTCTTCCAGCTGATTCTCAGGACGAAGCCACTAGTCCAGCTTCTATCAATGACGTTGATGGCAGTCAGTCTGCAACAAAGATGAGGTATAATTAGATTGATTGCTGATTGTGTCAATTGCGGCGTACGTCAGTGTTGTGCTGTTAGTTTAGGTCTCCTTGGGACCCTGAAAAAGATTTAGACAAGTTAACAAAAGTTATTATGGTTGCAATGTTAGCTCGGGATTCTCTTCTATAACTTCAGTCTACTACTACTTGCGCGTCAAATTCTAGCATCAGACCTTAGCTTTCGTCAGTTCATCCACAGTGATTCTTTTGGATCAGATTGGCATTTCCAGCCTTTGGATCATCACCCAACCTTGAGGCGCTTGCATTGGACTTTAACAACAAAACAGCGAATGACGACAATGACAGTAATCATTCCGGAAGGTATCAGCGTCGAACTTTTTCGATTTGTGTCAATCATTTCCATCTTCCCATTTCAACTCAATTGGATATGCACAGTCTCTTTATGCCAGTATTAATTCATGATGCGCTTTGGAACTTATTGTATTCGATGATGGACGCTCTTACTGAGACGTGTATTATGTGTCTTGAGTGTTGGCAGTGCGAATCAACTCTATTTGCCGATGCACGAAGTCACTTTTGCAACTATCGATAAACCTAAGCTTCTCAGTCAGGTGATTAGAGGTCACACTGCGACTGAGTTATGATAGCACGACATATTGTTCCAAAATCTGTCACGATACGATGTGGCATCTTATTTGAGACTTTTTATATCACGCGATGAACACATATTTGGCGACGAGGTCATAAAAATACTGTAGTGTGAATGGTACATAGATTCAGACACCTGAGGTTTACCTTTTAGTTCACCCAAGAGTCAAGTAACAAATTCGTCCTAGTCAAGTTACAAGTCGATCTACAGGTTTAGTAATATATTCCTGGGTTTGACTTGTGCAGATGTCAGCTGTGCTTGCTGATGTTGGTTTAAATATTCGTGAAGCACATATCTTTTCAACAACTGATGGTTACTCTTTGGATGTGTTCGTCGTGGATGGCTGGCCAACAGAGGTATAACATTGAGATTATGTATCTTGAACATTTTCCAATGACTTGTGGATATTAGTTGTTCTTGTTAACTTCATTAAGTCTGGAAATCATAGCCGTTGTTGTCTGGTTTTACTATATTCACCCTGTTAAGTATACTCTCTGTAGCTGGTGTATTCTACCTGAATATTTAGGTAGTAACTTATGTCAGCTTTGGGTTTGAGGAACTTTGCGTTGCCCGTACCTAAAGTCAAGGTGCATTTGTTCAGCTGTTATCTTTGTATGCAGGAAACTCAAGATTTGACACGAGCTTTGTCTAACGCTCTATCAGCCATAAAGGTACAAAGCAAACCAAAATGTCTTTGAAATTTTTCTTACGTGTCAGTATTTGGGAGTAATTACTTGCCTTAAAATCCAGGTTTGCATAGTGCTGTTTTAGTGTTTATTGTGTTCTTACGGTGTGCTAAGGATGTCCTTTTCCTGGCTTCATCCGGAGCCTACAATGAATGGCCTTGATGCACTTCCTAGCAGTGCGGTAGATGTACAAATATCTCGTGATACAACATCTATTGGTCTTCTGGAGAGTGTAAAACGGGTGATTTATTGTAGTCTCCCCGTGCTTGTAGTTGTCCTGTAGGTGTATTAAGTACACCGGAGTGTTTCAAGGCTTCTTTCTAAGAAGTCAGTCGTAGTGCTGGTCATCCCATGTTCAGGTCAGGAGCAGCTTTATTTGTTAAAATTAAGGCCTTCTCTCTACATGGTTTAGACATAATAGCCATTGCATCAACCATTTCCGTGGTTGAGACTGTGTCGCTTACTTTGGATACACGTATATGGACTGTTCATTTTTAATAAGTTACTGGAACTTGAACTTCAGAAAGAAGTCTGGGAAAAAACCCTTCCAAAGAATGAAATGCCTGCAGTGCCTGAAGCTGTCGTGCATCCTGCTATTGAACCAAGCTCAGTAACAGTCTTGCCTTCGAATGACACGGATGAGTGGGAGATTGACTATAATCAGCTAAAATTCAATCAGAAGCTGGCGAATAGCTCATTTGGAGAATTGTGAGTACTTCTTGCCGAATGGGGTTGAACATATTGGTTGTAGACACACACGACAGCAGCAAGGGGTGAGGATCCTATAGGGCAATAGTTTACTAACGATCAAAGAGGGCGTCATTTTGTGTCAATTGGCTTCCTGATCGTAGTATCGTTTAAATAGGTGTTTTCTACTGCTATGACAAAGAAGGTTTATAAGAGGTTGGAGATGATGTATGCAGTATTGGGTTTAACATAATATATCCAGAAGCAATGACCATATCTAGTATTGCGGAACCATTGTGATCAGCTAATAAATACTTAGTCTGTGTCAGTCATTGCTCAGGAGTCTTATAGAGCTGGAGTGTTGAGAATGTAGTAAAGCTTCTCTATTGTCAAACCTGGACAAGAGTAGACCCGCTTAAACGATGTGGGAAAAATCCCAAACTGGGTGGGTCTATGATCGCTTGGTGTTCAGGTTCCAAGGGACATATTGCGGGCAAGACGTAGCTATCAAAGTTCTTAACCCTGAGCGCTTGAACCCGAACTCGCAGAGAGAGTTTATGCAAGAAGTATCTATTATGCGGTATGTTTTTGTATTGCTATCCAGCTTGCTCTGAGTGCAGTAATGTTTCAACGATGATCATCATAATAGAGTGATTGTCTGCAGCACTTTCACAGTTGCACGTTTGGAAGACTGTAAGTGTGAGTGTTCAATTTTGGACTGGGAATGACCTTGTCTCTAATGCCCTCTTCTTCAAAGCCATTTTGGTCAGGTATGCATATCACTATAGAAATGCTGTTAATGAGCTACGGCGTTTTTTATGCAGGAAGGTCAGGCACAAGAATGTAGTACAGTTGATTGGGGCTTGCACAAAGCCTCCCCGTCTTTGTATCATTACAGGTACACTGCGTGAGAATAGATTCACATTTACTTCTGTATAATCCTTCCCTAGTGCATTGCTTTTGCTTGCTGATTTGTGCAACATGATGATATCTGCAGAATACATGTCTGGAGGGAGCGTTTATGATTACCTGCACAAGCAAAAGTCTGTTTTGAAATTGCCAATGTTATTGCGGGTGGCAATTGATGTCTCAAAAGGAATGGACTATCTCCACCAAAATAAGATCATACATAGGGATCTCAAGGCTGCTAATCTTCTTATGAACGAGAATGAGGTCAGCTCTTGAGTGTCCTCAGGCAATAAGAGAGACTTCATAAACATTTTCCTGTAGATTCTATGGGCTTTTTGTACATCTTTCGGCTGAATTCCGCTTTGCGTGTAATGTACACTGAGGATTGTGTTGGTGATTGGAGTGGTTAGGTGGTAAAGGTCGCTGATTTTGGTGTTGCCAGAGTGCAAGCACAATCAGGTATCATGACAGCAGAGACAGGCACTTACCGGTGGATGGCTCCGGAGGTATGGGCCTAGCTTTGCAATGAAGGTCAAACACATGCTTGTCCAGAATCGTATGTTGAGGTTTCGTCTTTGTAGGGTAAAATATAGTATGAGACCACCTTTTAAAGCTCAAATCTCTTCGTTCTGACTCTCCTCAAACCACCACCTGTCTCTCCTCGGTTTTTCAGATAATCGAACACAAACCATATGATTCCAAGGTAGACGTTTTCAGTTTTGGTATCGTGCTTTGGGAGCTTCTCACTGGAAAGGTATGTAACCGTTTACTGGACTTTTGTTTTGTACAAGTTTAAACCTAACTGGATGAGATCCATAATTATCCTGATGTTTTAGCTCGACATTTTTCAGGCTGTTTCTGGTCCTCATTAGTAAGACGTAGAAGAATATTTGAACGAGAATGTCGGGCGTTTCCATGGTTTTCCGGATATCATTTCCGATCTGCATCATGGTATAAAATCCTATTCAGTGTAGAATCTCAAATGCCTTTTCTTCTAGGTACCATATGCAGATCTTACCCCTCTTCAAGCTGCGGTGGGTGTGGTTCAGAAGGTAGGTCACTTTCACCTAATGGAATTCTCATCCATAGGAAAGATCAGAAGCTGAAATTGCTTGTTGCTTTAAAAAGCCTTTATGCATATTGAGTACGATTTATTGGAATTTTGGGAGTGTTGGCAAGTCTTGAACTGCAGTACTGACATGAATGGTGCCTTTATTATTTTTGAAGGGCTTGCGACCAACCATTCCAAGCGACATCAACCCCAAATTGACGGCGCTATTGCAGAGGTGTTGGAATACAGATCCAGCAGAGAGACCGGACTTCTCCAATATCACTACATTGCTTCAGGAAATTTTGAAAGAGGTACGGTATTAATGTTTTCTTGGAGTGAGTTTCTGAATCCCATTTATTTGACAATAGTGTGTACTGCAAGGATGATTTGTGTCTGCAGCCATCTGTTGCTCAGCTGGAAGATTTACATTTTGGCTTTAGTATTTATTTGAATCATTATTCCTTCCGTAATAGTATTGCGGGTTTGTTCCTAGTCAACCCGTGACACTGACTGTTCCTTTTGGAAACTCGAGGGTGTCTATAATATTTTGATTTATGTAGCCACTCAAGCAGCCAATTATGAAGACACTTTCAAGTAATGTAATTCAGAATATCCTTGCATGTAAACAGAAAAATGTGCCATGTTCATGACAGGTTAACGAGCAATTGGGTGAAGAGAGTAAGCGGGACTCCAAGGACAAGAAGCATGGTGGGTTTTTTTCGTCTTTCAAACGCTCTACCCTGCGGTAGATGACGTTGCTGAAGACTAGTCTACGCTATATGTTCTCAATTCTTTGTAATGCAAGGGGTTGCTAGCAAGTTGCAATACTCTGAAGTCTATTTGGATGGACTTTATGCTTACGCAAGACCACATCATTCTGGGTATTCTATCTAGGCACAATTGATATGGTGTTTGAGCCGGGGTTGCAATTGAATCATCATCGCTTGCAAAGCAAGTGGGCATGTACATATAATTGCAGATCATGTTTTCCAATTAAAATAGCTTCCTTGTTTTATCTGAATTAGCACTAGACCTGGTGTCTGACGTAACCTGAGAACCTTGAATTGGTCTTCGCTTGAGGCTGTATCAATGGAGTTAGCATCTGTTATTTGCAATGTTTGAAGCTGCTTCCCTAACGTGCCTTTTTACGTAGCTGGTGTCGGTTAGTCTTTCAGTTTTCGGTTATCTGTGACTAGTATTGATTCAAGGTGTCAGTGATGGATTCTTGGTTGCTGTGAATTGTGATTTTTGGCCAGTGGAATGAGCAAGGGTCACATATTCATTATGAAGCAATGCTAGTTGACACTGGGTAGACTTGACGAGGATAAATTGAATTAGAATTTCAAGATGATGATTTATTGAAGGCTTTTAAGTCTAGCTTTCTATCTCCTGATGAGGGGAATTGGAGCATGCACTCTTTCGTTTTCGAGGTGCGAAACCACCTAGGAAGCCGCCTAGGAACTCAAAATGTCCAATATCCGAAGAGCGGTTCAGCGAACACGAAGCTTTGGGCCGTCGGACCCACAGCAGATGCAACTGCTTGGTACGAGAATTGCAGGATGTTAAAGGATTCGGATTCCATTGTGAGGGCCGCGAGCCCGCGATGACCCACATGGCGACCCTGCCTCATCTGCATTTGGAAGGTTGCCAAAATCAGCTGTTCCCTCGGAGGATTGATTCTCTCCGTTCGTTAATTCGTGTTCTGACTTCCAATAATGGCTTGCAAGTTGCAACAGATTCGAGGTGCAGACAGGGTGCTCCGTAGGCGCTTGCAAGTTGGTTCGCGGGTATCATGTGCATGTTAATAGCTCTGACCGACGTCTGGTAACTCTTGTGACCTAGCCCTATTGACCATTAATAGGAGAGCTACTGGGGAATGATTGACCAGGATTTCGCAGCCTTCTCGAAAATCCAATCGAAGGAATTTACCGTGATCCTGCGCAAGATGTCTGAAAACGAGCTGAAAACGAGCTGAGTGGACGAGCTCGGTCTGACCTACTACACTACAGTAAGTGGGATTCAAGACGAATCAAATTCGGGGTTCACAATTTACACAACCCGCCCTAGCGTCGTAGGTTAACCAAGTAGTGACACGTGTACAGTATCATGAAAGTGTCTGTTGTGATGTAAGGGTAGGTTGTAAGGTAACTACACCTAAAATCACAAGCTTCCTAAAATTGCACACTACAGATTCTTGCCTAAAATGTACTCCCATTATTCATGATCACTTTTCATGATCACTTTTTATGATCACTTTTTATGATTATTTATGATCACTTTTTGGAACGCCTACTTTCATCATTTTGAAAATTCTTAGTTTATTCATATAGTGTCCATAAAATGCATTCTAAGATAATCTAGAATCCCCTTTTCACTAGCAATAGGACCCCACAAAAAAAATTCCAATATAATAATGGTAACCATGCTTAATAGCTTGTTTGTGTGATTTTAGGTGTAGTTACCTTTATAAACCTGCAACAGATGCTTCCGGAATTAAGGAGAGTGTGGATTAGGCTGGATTATTTTAATGCATATTCCCTAGTAAATATCTTTCAACGTCACATGCTTTGATAATACATGGGAAAGTGACCAGCGGGGCATGGTGTGACGTTTATCTCTGTAACAAGACATCTGGACTCTGATGAGCCTTGACCTGCCCACGACACTGAACAGACAGCTGCGTGGAGCATCTGCTTTTGTTTTTTATACTCTCTTTTTGCGTGCCCTTTGATCCATTGCAAGGGATTCTCTAACCAATTTAGGGTATTCTACATCTGTATGCTCACTATCAATTCAGTTCTTGGGTGTTAATGAATATGAAGACAACATGTAATGAGATTTGATTCTTCTGCAGGGACAATTATATATATATAACGTCAATTTCGTTAAAATGGCGGTATTCCATGTGCCATTTGTACATGATGGTCCAAGGAGGTGGTTTAGTGTTGTGCTTTGTAGTTGGTTGGATGTCATCAATGGTGGTGTGTAGCAAATTGAATCCCGAAATATCAATGGCTATTTTTTTGACATTTAGCAAAGATAGTGTCTGGACATGTAGTTAGTATTGAAAATTTGAGGGTTGTACTCATGGACAAGACATGGAAGAATCTTTGATGATCGAAGTGTGTGTTGTTGCCCCCCAAAAATAAGAGGGGGGGGAGGGCATTTGGTTTACGGTTTCATAATGGTTTTAAGTTTGGGTGATTGTTTAGATTAGCATTGTACATGAGTGCAAGGTTAGCAAATAACGAATCTAGAATGTGCGGAGTTGGAACAGACAAGAAGTAGAAGGAAAAACACTTGTCTTTTGGATTAAACAACAATGAAGGTACAAAATATTGACGAGCATGCAATCCTTTGCTTGTCGAAGTTTGCAAAACAGTTTGCAATCAAAGGTAACAAAATTTGTTGTGTTCAATGCAAAGGTCTATCTTCCACAACGCATGGTATACTTGCAATTATCCATTGACGATGTTGTTTTCGAGAGCCTTCAAAGAATTCATATTCACACTCCGCGTTGTTCTTCGGTTGCAATTCGACGTAAATGATCGGCTGTAAATTGAACTTGTTGCCGGGGTGCAATGAAAGTAGACCCTTCGTTCTTTTTGGGTTTCCACGATGCCATAATGCTGTCTGTGGAAACATAGTCGGCCTGTACGGCCGTGCGGTCAATCTTCCATCTGAAACCGGTCTTTGTGTCCCACCCTGCATACAATTGTCGCATGTCCTTTGATGATCCACATGGGATGTACCATTGCATGAGAACTTCACGAAAGTGCTCCGCTGATGGATCGAACTGTGGATCCTCTATTGCCCTACCGACCCACACGGGCTCGTCACAATCCAATCCCGGTCTCACAAACAAGTAGAATCCCTCACGGAGATCAGTGGCCACGTTGTAAGCTGGCGGTGGTCTCCCCTCCAGAGTACCAATGTAGGGATCTTCCCCCTCGAGTTCCTCGCGTGTCCTTCCGTCTTGCATGAAATCTGTCGAAAGATCCCCTGGTTGGCGAGTTCAGGGCCAAAATTGGTGCTTCAATTCTTCGGATTGTGGGAGGTCTCCATCAGCTCCATTATGGAGGGCATTTCTCACGGCAGTCCAATATGTGACCAAGTTTGACATGTGTTCCTTGTACTCTGCTGTCCCGTCTTCTTTGGACACGTCTGTCCAATATTGGATGTATCCTTCAAGTCCACATAAAATCTCAGCTTCATTGGGCATTTTCCTGGGAGTCACGCGATTAGGATCACCTTGCGGAAGGAGAGGTTTGTGATCCTCACCCGCCTTCCATAGCTGCAATCCTTGATCAGGCAACCACGGAATGTCGGTACACGCCATTTTGTATTGCATGATTGGCCAACCGTTGTCATCCATGAAGAATTTGTATTGCCTTCCGTTGGAATGGCCCACCAATTGCTTCTTCTTCATCCTGATGTAAGGTTTGACGTAGGCCTTGAAATCAGGCACTTCTTCTATCAAGTGTGGAATGAAGGGGCCTTGCTCCATTTCCATGTATGATTGCATCAGCGATGGCAAGGTGGGATGGTCTTTTTTGCGGAGTTGCATGCTCCATCGCCCGAATGATGCGTCCAAGTCGTCGTGCGTGTGTCCCACTATCATGAAGGAGACGACCACTTCTTTCACGATCCGCCTTGCAACCAAAAGGGACCAAAAACAAAAGACGTACCGATTCTTGTTTTCCCTCCACGAGTTGTCCATTTGAATGTGCAGCACCGGTGGTAGTGGTCGAACTTCCAGTGGTTGCGATGGAATGTCTCCCAAAGACTGCACACAAATATCACTACCGTTGAGCAACGCTCGATACAATTTGGTGCTGCCGGCACCTCTAAACAAAGATCGCGAAGACTTTGCAGGCGGCTCTTCCAAATCTCGTAACAACTTGGCAATGGAGCCCACCGTGAAGTTGCTGTCGCTCGGAAACACATCCAAATTGTAATGTGCATATTTGCCATCACCATGCCCATGTGCAAAAATTCCTGACACTTTCACAGGTAATTTCTTGAATCCATCTAGTGCCTTTGTTTTTCTCGCCAATGCGGGACATGCGGTTTTCGAATGGTCCATTTTGTCGTGCATGATGGATAACAGTTGTGTCGGTCGTAATTTGGACAATTGTCTACTGCGGTAGTAGGCATGACGACAAGCTTCTTGCAAGAACAAATGTTTCTCAAAACGCCTTTGAATTCGTTGATAGTCCTCTGATCCGGGAGCAAAAGATGCTCGTAATTGCTTCAAGTTGTCGCAAATGCTACATATGGCAAAGGAATCTCCTCTTCCCTTGATGACATATTCTGCAAAATGTCTAGTTCGGATTTTACTAAAACATGATTGCGACACTGGAGGGAGCCCAAGTGCCGAGTTTGCCTGTAAACAGTGGAAGCCACGTGGCCACTCTTTAGTCTTGGCATTGAACAAGTGTTATTGTGAGTATTAATGAACTTCAATTCTATGTCGGGAGTGATGGAACATTGCGACCATGTCCTTGTAATATTAGTCACATGGACATTGCATGCATGTGTCGGTCTTACCTCATTCACGGTGCCCAGTAATTGCTTCCATTCAGTACCAGCGGGGAGAACCTTCAAGCCAACTTTCTCGCCGGTATACAAGGTGCGTGACAAATGGGGCATGTGGTCAGCCGCCGCCTCCAGTAATGAGTGCAAAGTCTCGATGGCCTGAACCGTTGCATTCCTGGACTTTGCTCGGTTCAAGTTGCCATGTGGAGCGCCTCTGATGCCGGCCTTGGCCTTGGCCTTGTACCTCTCGAAAGTGCGGAGAGGGATGTTGTGGAGAATCCTCCATGCAGTCGGACAGATGTCTATGCCTTCGATGGTGACAAGCTGCCTTTGTCCTTCTGGAACTTTGTGCATCGTCCTGTGGACATCAAGATTTTTGGAGGATTTCACTTGAAAGGACTGCATGTGCATTTCTGTTCGAAGTGCACGAATGGTGGAAGGAGGGAATTTCCTTGTGCACTCTAGGTTGCAGCAAAGTTGCCCGAAGACGTTTGCAATGGATTCATGTGATACCATCTTTGTCTTCTTGTTTAGAGCCGTCTTAGCTCGAGTTCTCCTGTCATATTGATATTGTCTCACGCCCTTTCTTTCCCGATTTCCACCCAATTGCTTATCAATGGCTAGACGCTTGCGGGCGTGATCATAAACACTCACATAGCCGTTCTCGCCTTGATAGAACACTTGGCGCATAGGCCAGCGTAGACACATGTCACTGACACGAGGATCCCCGTTGTGGACTTCCAGGACGACAATGCCGACATCGTCCTTCCCTAGCTTGCTCACTCCATCGACACATGCGTTGGAATCGGCACTGATTATGATCACATCGGCAAAGTCGGAGTCGTCCGCATGCCTTGCGAGAAGGGCTTTGCCCGACCATCCATCACGGCCGATACCCTCGCAATCTGGAATGGGACTCGTGTCCTCGTCCAACGTGATGAATGTCTCTAAGTCGATATCTTCCTCTTCGAATTCCTTGAACCCCTGCGCATCAAACGTCCAAGAAATGACATTTCTAGGACGATAATAAAGCGGAATGCAGAATTGCGAATGATAATGAATTTATGAGGGAACAAATGAATGTTGAGGAGATTACCACATCGCCGTCAGATTCGCTTGAAGAAGACTCACTCGAAGAAGACTCACTCAAAGAAGACATAAGAGAATGAACTCCAGAGGGATATGCAGTACATAAACAAATTTGGCTTTCCAGAGAGGATGATAGCGGTACAGGAGTGAAATGTCCAGCAATTGGGACTCGCTATTTCATGGAGGCGTTAGTGATTGTGCGGCAGTTTGATAGACATAAGATGAGTGGAAGCGATGTCGCATTAAGATAGGCAATAGGCAAAACATAGAGCTCCAACATTCAATTGGACATGGTAAAAAATGATGGACATCCCATAAGGTAAATCAAAATGCGCGGCATGAATTCCTAGGATTTTAAGAACTGAATCCGAAAGTGGATGTGAAAACGAGATTCATGGCAAGATGATCCCGAGAAACCAAGGAGGACTAACTTCCCCAAACATGAAGAGCGACGAATTAATAAAGGACGTGCCTTGTCATCCAATTGAAGACCGACGCACTAAACCTCTGGGATTGCGACTTCTGACGAGGTTCGCAAATTTTGGATTTGTGCTTGAAAATACAAGATGGAGACGGAGATGATGGATTCGGTCCTTCAGTGACAAGTTCAGGAAGACCTCTCTGATCCGTGAGGACAGATTTGGGACCCATGACATCCTGACCAAAATTCCGTATATCAAGCCAGAAGAAACCTTTGGAAAAATCTCACTATTGAATTCTCATGAGAGACCTCCCTGAATCAAATAGACAGAATCTAGATTCACGTGAATTCATTTCAGAGCGACCCCTCTGAACCGATTGGATAATGCCCAGACTCATTTGAAATCGGTTCAGAGAGACCTCTCTGAACCGAGTGGACATAATATAGACTCATGTGAATTCATTTTAGAGCGACCCCTCTGAACCGAATGGACAATATCCAGACTCATTTGAATTTTGTTCAGAGAGGCCTCCCTGAACCGAGTGGAGGACAGAATATAGAAACGTGAATTCATTTCAGAGCGACCCTCCTAAACCAAATGGACAATACACAGATTCATTTGAATTCGGTTCAGAGAGACCTCTCTGAATCGAGTGGAGGACAGAATATAGAAACGTGAATTCATTTCAAAGCGACCCCCCTAAACCAAATGGACAATACACAGATTCATTTGAATCCGGTTCAGAGAGACCTCTCCGAACCGAGTGGAGGACAGAATATAGACAGGTGAATTCATTTCAGAGTGACCCCCCTGAACCGAATGGACAATACCCAGACTCATTTGAATTCGGTTCAGAGAGACCTCTCTGAACCGAGTGGAGGACAGAATATAGACACGTGAATTCATTTCAGAGCGACCCCCCTGAACCAAATGGACAATACACAGATTCATTTGAATTCGGTTCAGAGAGACCTCTCTGAACCGAGTGGAGGACAGAATATAGACACGTGAATTCATTTCAGAGCAACCCCCCTGAACCGAGTGGAGGACAGAATCAAAACTCATGTCAATCTATCAACCTCCATGTTTGAAGTACAATATAGTTGAGAGAGAAGATAAATCGATCTCTGAGACCCATTCCAAGAAGACCGCTCTAAACTGAAATCATACCTCCGTGCTTGAACTATGCAGTGACAGAGGAATGTATGAGTAGGTTAATTTGAAGACCACTTCAGGGAGAAGCCCTCTTGAAGTGGTACCTCCAGGACTGAACTACAAGACCAGATAAAAACACGGTGGAATTGTCCTTCGAAAACCACTTCGAAGCGACCACTCCAAAGTGGTATAGGATTGATCACTTGGAGATTAGTCCTACACAAAATATCATGCCAAATGCAAGGTCTACAAGTGTTGGTCACAAGGTCAATAATTTACGAAAAGGGAACACTAATTAGCATAATTGAACTTCGGCGTACCGCTATAGACACTAATGTTGCAATATCGGTGACTGAGGATTGGAATCTAGTAGTAGATACGACGAAAATGGAGAATGAATTGTACCACTATTTCAGGAATGAAGGGAGTCCATGCCACGATCGCATCTCCAATTTGAACTACTCAAGGTCAAAAAATTCACTTCTACGACTGAACAACTTCCGAACTCAAGGTTGCACCCTGTCCACAAGTCTATCCAACGACATACATCAATGAACTCAAAGCTCACAGCGAAAGAACCTAACCGTACATTTTTCAAAAGGAGACTCCTAGCGCACACACAAATTGAAGGTCTTAGGGCGAGCGCATCATACCTAAAACGAAAGCGCTCCGAGTCCGGTGATGTAGCAGCGTTGCCGTACTCAAGCAGCTTTGGAGCAATGCAGCGGGTGCTCAAGAAGCGAACCGCAGCCATGAACAATAACAAAAGAAGAAAAACACGACAAAAATAGTATCCGAGAAAAATGACACCAAAAACAGCGCAACCACGATAGCATAATCCGACGAAGAAGAAATGAAGAATGCACGGGAAAGAGAGAGCCTCTAACCAAAGGCATTTGAATGCAGCCGACGTATTTTGGCGGCTGCCACTGACATAGGGTCTGCACTTCATAGGGAGACTAGGTCGGCCTACATTAATTTACTCACATCCTCTGCTATATAAATCTATATTGTTTTGTTTTTCTTTATTCTTATTTTCGACTTCAATTTTTCTGTAATTTTGGCTGAAAAAACAATTCCATGTCTATAAACTACAATATGTGTAGAAAAATCTGTTCACTTTGGTGGCTTGTAACTTAATTTCCTCAAGCTTAGGGAATCTAGTTGCAAAGGCAACGTTATTCTTGAATTTGGTGTACGTGTCATGGCGGTAATCAATGAAAATTAGGTTAACCCTTCAATTTCTATATCTACACATCGACTAGACCCAAATCCAGTTTTCATTATATTTGCTCATTTTTAAATTTTAATGGGGAGATTTCATGTACCTTTTCCCACAAAAAAGAAAATTCATGGTATTAAAATGAGAAGGTAGGGGTGGTCGTGAAGGCACCCTCAATTGATGAAATAAGCAATTGTGGACATGAAAATATGGCACAAACAAAATTTGGAGGGTGTATGATCACATGGATTGCAAAATGTTTGCATTTACCCTAAAAAAATAATTCTTGTACACCACAATAAATTAAAGTCACGAGGCTTTGAATGTTTTTCATTTGATGGTCCAATTTTTTTAGGTAAAAAAACAGAGTTGAAAATGGTGGGCATAAAATCCAACAAAAATACATTTGATTTTCATATTGCCTTCAGTAGTTGTTCAAGATTCAAGGAAATCTATCAATTATTAATAACTGTCTGTTGGAATCAAAACGCACCACTATGAATACTGACATTGTTCTAGCAAGCATATTTAACCCTACACATGTGTTTTTTTGGTTTAATTCTACGAATTGAGCTTCAAAACAAATGTAATTCATTATTTTCTCTATAAGTTCTTAAGATTATTTGCAAATCAAGGAGCTCTATAATTTTCAAACCTCTAGTTAGAAGTAATGAATCAAAACTTTTCATTGAGACAAAAATATAAACTAGGAGGGAATTTTTTTTAATTTCAATATTTTGTGATTTTTTTAAACGTTGGATTGTCTCCCTTGCTTTGAGGTTATTATGGGATAATTTTTACTTCTCTGAATCCATTGAAATAAAACTTATGCTCCTTTAAAGCTAATTGTTATTCTATATTATAAAAAACAATTCAAAGATATTATTGAAACATGAGGTTACACAAGCCTATACAAAATCTAATTAATTTTCTACATGTACATTGGGACTTTAGAGATTAAAATAGTGAATTCATACAATCAAATAATTATTCAGACTCCTTGCCTAAATGAAGATCACATATTTGTTGATTTAAAGGCATATTAAATTTTTATTGAAATTGGAAGTAACATGATTGTATTAGCAACAGTCTCACCAATATCTTTTCTCGCATCTTCTCGCTGGGATAATCTCCCTTTAAAATTGGATACCACGTGCGATAATGGGATAATTAAATGGGGGGTATTTAGATTTTTCAAGGTAATTTCTTCCACCCTTTCTTAAGATAAAAAGTTACTTTAGGATATATTAGGATATCCTATGTTTATATCGAAATGGTTATATCTCTAAATGGTTACCGGAAAAAGCAGAAAATAACATTAGTCTAAAGCAAACAAATAATCTCATTCCGAAGGAAATTTTGTTATATTCGCGGGAATCCGTGTGCCATGTTCAGAGCGGCCGCTCTGAACTGCTAAAGTGACATCGAAGAAGGATATAGATATCAAAAGTCTAGCACCAATGTACATCTCAGACCGCGTGGTCTGAATTATGAAAGAAACATCTAAAACTATTGACAACTAGAACTGAGAAATATGAGACAGTTTCTACAGTTCAGAGCGGCCGCTCTGAACTGCTGATGTAACATCTAAGAAGGGTATAGATTTCAAAGTTCTAGCACCAGTGTACATCTCAGACCGCGTGGTCTGAATTTTGAAAGAAACATCTAAGACTCATGTAGAATTCAGACATATGAGACAGTTTCCACAGTTCAGAGCGGCCGCTCTGAACTGCTATTGTGACATCTAAGATGGGTACAGATTCCAAAGGTCTAGAACCAATGTGTACCTAAGACCGCGTGGTCTAATTTTTGAAAGAATAAACTAAGACGCTTGAAGATTTTAGACGTATGAGACTTCATAAATATAGGCCCGATTTCACAGTTCAGAGCGGCCGCTCTGAACTGTGAAAACTGCCTAAGTTACTGAATTTTCGCATTCTAACAAAAATTATCAAAGTTCAACAACACGTTCAGGATTAAGCAGATAGACAAACAACGATTCTCATGACAAATAGATACATTCCGACAACAAGACTACACAACAGATATAAGTCAATAAGATCATTTTATTTCCCAAACCAGTAACAACAGATCATGTATTCATGTGTTCCAAAAACACAGAGCTACATCTATGGTCGGATATTATTAAAAACGTAATGCAGGTACTACACCCAAATTTGCTATTGTGCAACTACACGATCCGCAGGAGTGATCCACGTGAGTCTAGTCAACTTCATCCTCCGGATGCTTTCTTTCTCGAAAGAATGAAGCTTGTATTCTTGGAGGTGAGCCTGAAGTCCTCTTAGATCTGCCAGAGTGAGGTCCTTCAATGCACAGGTTCGCCAACGATCATCTGCGAGAGGCTGCTTCAGGTGCCAGTTCTGAACGAGAAGGGACTGATGCTCGTAAAACTTTGACACCACAAACTCGTACTCCGCCATCCATCCGGGCTGCGGCAACATCCGGAAGTCCTCTCGCGCCAACTTCAACGCCGCCCACTCCACCCTCCCATTCACGAAGTCACGCCAGGGCTTGCAAGTTTCGCGAACTCTGTGCATAGTAGCCAGGTCACTTGCACAATCCTCTGGCGCACAATACCAATCCCATGGATTCGGTTCGTTTGTCCGGGCCATCACCACCGGCAGAAACAGGTCTCGAAAGTAACCGTCCAGGGCGTCGTCTCCAGCGATTCCTCCTCCGGCATTGTTCATGACTGATGGACCAGTCAACACCAGCAGAAGCAAAAAAGAAATGCAGTAGCAGCAAAAAACAACAGTAGCAGCAGCGAAAAACAACAGCAAACAATAACAACAACAGCAAGTCACGTCCTCTTATATAACCCCTAAAGGACCAAACAACATCTTCTGAAATCATAGTGATTTGGAGCAGCCTCGAGGGGTGAAATCATAGTGATTTGGGGCTGCCTCGAGGGGTGAAATCATAGTGATTTGGGGCAGCCTCAAGGGGTGGATTTAGTACTTCTACAACAAACCACATGCAACCAAGCGTTTCCTAATAAACTGTAATCTAAAACCTAAAATTTTGAGCATTGTTTAACCCCTACAGGACTGGAGGATTTTTAGGGAGACATTCCAAAATTTGCGACTTTTGAGTATGTTATTTAAAAAAGAAAATCATTTTTTTGTTTTGGAACTTCAACCGTACAAAACTAAAGTAAAGTATTTTACCAAATTGCCAAAAAAATTTCAGCCCTTTTCACCGCACGGATTGAATGATTATAGCATTTGAAGTGAGAAAAAAAACTTTCTTCCAATCCTGCAAAACAGGGGCAGCAGACCTTGGGCTCATTTGGAGAATTTGTTTGTTCTACACAAACATGATATTTTCTGACCATTCATAAGTAAGGTAAAAAAGCCCATTACGGACTACTAGAAATGACCCCATTATGGTTTTCATTTAATGAATCATGGTTTTCTTCCAGTGAATTCAATCTGCGCCACAATCAATGGGTTAGGTAACTGGAATGGAGGAATTAGTAACCACAATAGGAACTTCCAGCTTTTTAGTGTTAATTCATTGTAGGATGTGATTTTTTCAGGCCTTCTATTTAAAAAAATATTGTGACGGCAATAGGTGAGTTAGATGAGTGTTATGGATATAATTTTTGTTGGTTTTGGGGTAGTCTACAGGCTCTTTTAGCCATGATGGGAAGAACACTTCAGAAATTTATAACAAATTCACACTTTATCAAAACAATATAATTTCAAGTGCTCTCACCATTTTTATCACTTGTGTTTGTGTGAGAAAAAAATCAAAAAAATTCAGTAATGATATGAGGGCAAACCCCCCATTTGGTCCGTAATGGGCTGTTTTACCTTATATGATATTAGGTTCACTCACAAAAAAATTTATAAGAAAATATAGTGTCTACCTTATTCTAAATCACCCTGCAATGCAAGGACGTTAAGTGAATTGGAAATACACTAGTCATTTTTGGGAGCAATAAGGAAGTATTTTATTTGAAATCCAAACGGTGAAAAATTAGAGACAAACATTTGGAATATTTGGCAAAAATTTCAAGAATTTTGACTTCACTAATTGCAAGATAATAGGGTTTGAAGTTAGAAGAAGGTGTTTTTTCTTGAAACTACCCCAACATCGCCAACAAAGTTTGACTTCTCTTAGAATGTGATTGAAAAACTAAAAATTTTATTTGGGGGGGAAATTGTATGACATGTTTTTATTAATAATGTACATGCCAAATTTAAAAACTTGATGCCATTTTTTGCAAAAGACTCTTCGAAGGTTACCAAATTACCCAAACTGACCAAAAAGTTCAGGGCAACATAACTTTTGATTTGGACATATGATTGGAAAAAAAATTAGTTTTTCACGAAGCAGGTACATGTTTACACATTGTGTCCAAATTCCATGAACATCCAACCAAAAATGACTTTGTAGAAACCTACCCGAGATTTCTTGCGTACATTGAATAGACATTGTTTTGGTCCTTTAGGGGTTAATAATAACTAAAGGTTTCTATTGCCAAAATTTTCAATTCAAGTAAAATACAAAATGATTTCTAGAAAAGGTTGAAGATGAACTAAAATGGCATGTTTTTCAACTCAAATAATTATAGAGAACACATTTAGATGACCATAGAATCATTATTGAACTCAAAATGAGCTTTCAATAGAGACTTATTCTTAGGAATTTTTTGTTCATTTTTTAGACAATTTTTCCTTATATAGTATAAGGGTGTGAAAGTTATATTTCAATTCTATAGTGTATCTTTTTACTTCAAAAATTTGTAATTAATGATTATTCACAAATAAAAATATCAATAATACAAAACTTATACTTCCAAAGTAGAAAAATTGATTCATGTTTTATTTATTTATTTATTTATTTTTAGTTTTAATTTAAAAAGTATATAGGAGGTCCAAAATTTTGTTCGCACGTGGTTTCTAATGGATACTCTAAGTGCCCCTTGAGGGGGCAGCTCACTACGACCTAAATTTTAATTTTTTTTCTTTCAAAGTTTCATACTTATTCCATATGTGCCCAAGGAGTAGCTTTAAGGCCTAACAATTTTCATAACTCTTAACTACATGGTTAAAAAGTTATTACATGATATGTCTTTTCATTGGTTGGCGAGTAGCCCGGGCAGTTGAAAAAACTTCTTTAAAAATCACTTTTTTATTAAATAAAAATTTGAAATTGGTTATTTAGATTTATATATATATATATATATATATATATATATATATATATATATATATATATATATATATATATTTGGGAAGCTTTGAATCATTCCATTTTGATAAATGAGATGAAAGTTATGAGGAGTTTTAGTTTAAGGGTAGTTATAGAATTTCTACTCTAAAATAAACTTTGAAGTCCTTTATTTAACTCAATTTTAACTATTTTTGAAAAAAATTAAAACATTGGGTGTAGAATGTTTATTATAACATTACAACCGCTGGGATGGGAATTTTTGAATTCCATATTTAAATTCTTAACAATTTAGTGTTTTGAACAATCACTACTTCTTTCTGCTTACTATTTTTTCCTATATGTTTTACAATTCCAAACGATCTAAGAATTTTCAAGCATGTAGCCAACTTCACTTCAAGAATGAATCCAAAGAGTAACCACCATTTTGAACATTTTTACGTACAAATGTGACCTTGTGAAGTGCAGCTGCCCGAATTTTCGCAGGGACAAAAAAAGGATTTTTGTCAATTTAGACGCTATTATCGTGCAATCCACATGGTAAAAATTTCGGGAAATTTTTCCACAACTGTTCAAACTAGTATAAAACAAGATCATAAGGTTAAATTTTTCCACAAACATTTTTGTTCTGAAATTTCATACTTGCATTAGAAATAGCAATTTTGGAGTGGTTTTGGTGAAAATATAGTCTCTAACCTTTAGGGGTTAAACTTACCCTATTAAACACTTCCAAAGGGATCCTACTTTTACTACCCTGATTTTTTTATACCATATAGTAAAGTGGGGGTATTATTCCCTACCCTATTTTTTAAATACTGTAGCAATACACATATTGTCAATGCTAATTATGGTAAATCTAGAAAATATATAAAATTTATTCCATATGAATAAAAGTGATCCTTTTTTTATCTCACGTAGTTTTCTAAAAATCCAATGGTGACCTCCTTAAGTGCATCTTATACTACAAATAATAAATTTCAATATTTTGGTTCAATGTTTAATAAACATTCTAGATCATTGGACTCAACTATAATTTCAAGACAAATGCCTTGTTTTCCTTCCTCGAACAAAATTGATGATGAAAGCATCACTCAGTTACTTGTTGTAGAAGATAATGAAAAGTGAAAGGAATTGTTCACATTAGAATTCATTCACTTTTTGAAAAGTAAAACAAACCTTTTACATTAACGGACATATCATTTGAATTGACAATTTTTTTTGAATTTGTAAGAATTGTTTGCAAAACATATTGCTTCCAAACTTTCAAATGAATTATGTGCATGGTATGAATCAAATCTTTACAAATTATATGAAGAACTTGGAAATTGGAAAAAAATCCCTAAACCTAATTTTCAAAGTTCTCTCTAAATTTTCTTATAACTATCAGAGGTTAGGACCTTCAATTTTCTACATTTTCATTTTTAGAGAACACATGGAATAATAGAATCTACTTGTTCTAGATACGAGTTGTAAACTAATTTTAGACTCCATATCCAAAAATAACAAAGGGACAAAAAACAAATGTTTTATCACTTAGTTTATCTCTATATAGATGTATGTATATAGTTTCATTTTACATTGACATGAAATTTTTATCTTTATATATTTGTTTATACTAAATTTGCTTTAGGAATTTTGGCATGCTTCCAAAGTATGTGGGGTGCATTGTGGGAAGGATGACTTCCAAAGGATTCCCACATACCGGGAGGGCATACATTAGAGCAACTCTTTTTTGGGGTTATTTCTTGGAAACAAGAGACTACGTGTTTACTAGAAATTATAAAATTTTCAAAAGTTTTGGGAAAAAATTTGAAATTATTATGAATCCGTTAAGGAAAAAGTGAAAAAAAATCATATAAAAAAAACACGTAATCAGAAAATCTGAAATTTACATGGTAGATCTTTATTACAGTGTATAACATCATGGTATAATCCAAAGTTACCAAATCACTCTAAAAATATAAAATGAACAAGTCATGGTTACAGACCCAGCGTTCATATTGATATAAAATAGTGAAATTTATGGCTTTTATAATTTTTTAATTGGAATAGAAACCACACCTAGTAAGCTTGGTTTAATTTGTTCAACTACAATAAAAACAAAAACATTTCTATAGCGAAAAACTCACATAAAGAGGAAATAGCAAAAAATGGCCAAAATGCAACATGGGTGATCCGTAAATTGAGCATCTTCTTCTTTAAGAAATTCAATGAGAACACAATGAGGGAATTTTCCATCCTTGGGATCTCTATTCTCAGGCCCTTGATGCCAATAATGTCATTTGCCAAAGGGAATGGAACCCATTTTCCAGACCCTTAGGATCCCTGCCCTTAACCTTGCCCTTAGCCCTACCTTTGAAGCCTTGGGCAAGTCTTCCAAAATTTCAGGCACAATGTAAACAATCGTACCCGTGCTGCCCTCCAAATGTTGAAAGCCACTTTAGGCATAATAACCTTTTCTGTACAATTCACATACGTTTGGAAATAATTGCCCCCGAAAGATACCCTTTGGGTGCTCATGCTCTCAAAATTTCATACCAAAACGTTCAATATCCTATGAATGGTGGCGTACCCCCCAAAACTATGTTGTCAATCAACACTGTTTGGTCCTTTAGGGGTTAAGGACCAAAAAGAATAGACAAGGGCAAATGGGCAATCACAAGAAAAAAATAAAAAATAAAAAGAATTTGATGTTTTTTCCGGCTTATAGAATATGATGTTTCTATATGGAAAGGTTTAGTTGTTTTCATTTGCAGAAGTGATGTGAAAGTTACAGAGCATCTTGTATTGTGGACAATCTAAACAAACCTTTGAGAAGAGAACGTATTGAATCCATTAACGAACTCAATAATTATATTTTTTTGAAAAAGAATTTTTTGAACAATTTTGTTCTTTTGCTACAACAATCTTATTATTGGGACTAGCGTGTTTCAATTATGTTTTAGAACTATTCACAATTAGGCAATAGTCAGCTTTGGGATCCAAAAAGGACTGTCTAAAGAAAATTTCAGCTTACCCCTTACCTTTTGCCATTGAATACTCCAATTTTCATGATCGTTTAACCACAAATTAAATGGTTTCCAACAAGGTATAATCTTCATGTGTACAATACAATAAATTTTAAACCAAACAAAGAGGTTTTGCTTCTCCTGATTAGTCCATTCATACTAAGAAAGGAAAACTGTCCCAGTACCCTAAAAAGAAGAAAAAGAATGATCTGGACATGTAAATTCAATTTTTGTATCTCCAAATTTGGACCATAAGTGTGGATACAGGTACATAACAAATATCTAACCTTATGAAGTGCAATGCAATAATAGGTATTGAACCACCCATTACCCAAACTTTAAACGTTGGATTTTTATTAAACACACACTAATTTGTAGTTAAATACATCAAATGATCAAATGGACATTTTCTTTTTCAAAACATGTTCTACATGATTGTGTAGAGGTGCCCATTATATCAAAATGTAATAAAGTATGTTAAATCAAAGTGTATAGTGATGGTATGAAAATTGTCCATAAAGGACTTTAAAATTGGTACAATCACAGTAGAAGGAGCCATTGAAATTATAACTACACTAAATAGTGAAATTAGATTGCCTTAACAATTAGATTTCCTAACCCCACTAAAAATTATAGTACCCGCCATCAAAGTCAACACATATTTCTATATATATTTCAATTTGCACACATAGAGGTTCATGAGTGGCAATTACAAAAACAATCTAATTCAGAATTAGTACATTTTTGTATAGTTACTGTAAAAATTTATATACTGTCAAATGACAATAAATTTTTATGCAGTACAAAAAATAGATTATAATGTAATTGAGGTGAAATTTACTTGCATAGTTGCCTTGTCAACGAAAGAATCAAACCGCCAACCAATCATGACCATGTCTCTTCCACTTTTTTCTTTCCCACGTTCAACAAATCCTCCATGATCGTACGTAAAATTTAAAAGGTCATAATATTCTTGACACTTTTGATTTGAAAAAAAATTATCAACATATATACCTAATATTTCCTCCCCTTCCATGAGCACACATGGTTCTGATAATTCAGTCATTTTAGATATATCAAATTTAGAACTCTGACTTTCTAGTTTCTTACATTTAATAATATTGTTTACAACTCTAGGAATTGATATTCCTGTTGCTCTTAGCTTTTGTATATCATCACTGATGCTATTATTATTATTAATATTGAAAGTGACTTGTTTTTTCCTTGGATTTTTTCTCTTAGAGTTATCTCTAAAATAAATTTTTTTTTTTTGTCTCCTTCATGAGCTTTCTATTGCTCTTCAGAATTAAAAGTTTTATTATAAGGAGGACAAATGTGAAAATAGATTTGTGTATTTGAAGACATTTTTTTAATTATAAAAAACTATATTTATAAAATTCTCTAAGATTCATGAAAAGTTAATCAACAAATATAAGATATGTTCTAGGAATCATAAATGAATAAAAAATATATTTTGACTCTTCCAAACTTATAAAAAGTTTATTGAGTTACTTCAAAGTAAAAGAACTGAGCTAAAAGTAATTCCTTTGATTTGATTTGATTTGAATTCTTTCTAAAAATTGTGGTTAAAAAATAAAAAATAAAAGAATTTTTTGTATTTATTCCTTAAGGACCAAAAGGACACAATGTGCCATCTTTGAACTACGAGTAACAAGTTTACATGCATTTTTCAATTCTCAAAATTTGAATGAGTGAAGTATTTAAATATTTATTCAAGAAATGTAGACTAATAGAAAAAAGAACACACTTAACGTTTTCTCAATGAAAGGAATATTAGGGATGAAAAAAAACATTTTTTTGGACAATTCTAATCTTCATTTTGCATGAACAAATTGGATCCCGAGAATTTTTTTCAAATTTTTATTTTTAAATTAAAAATGAATAAAAGGTCTAATTTGGTGAGATAAAGAATATAAAATAATAAAAATTATTCCAATTTTTTGAAAAATGTTCCGAAAAATATGTTGATAATATCAATTGCAAAATTTCAATAGAAGATGGGAACAAAGAACATATTTCATTAAACATGAATTTCATTAAAATGGCACTAAATTACAAAGCATTAAGAAATATGAATAAAACGTTATGGCCTAATATGTTGCTTATATAAGAATTTGGTGAATGTACTAAAAATGGAAGTGTTGGAGCATTTTGGGGGCATTGTCAAAGAACTTTAGGGATTAAGTATTGCACCTTTCTTTATTCTATTTTTATTTATTTTTTCTTTTCTATTTTTTCTAATTTTCTTTTCTATTTTTATTATTACTTTGTGTATCAAACTAGTATAAAAGGAACATGCTTATAATGAATTTGTATATTTTGAATTCATTTGCAAGTCATTTTTTTCTTTATATTTCTACTAAAATATTTATATAATAGCTAGATGTTTATGCTTTGTCTTTTCTATCAATTGATATTTGCAAGATACTTTTGCAAGATGTATACATATTAATAACTAGTATGCACAAAATTGCATTATATTAATTTTGCAAATAATGTTTGCAAAATCATTGATTTAGAAAGAATTGAATGACATACAAAATATGGCTTTTAGTGTACACTAAATAGTGAATCTAGGTTGTTCCAAACTAGTTTATTGACATTCTTCTCTATATAAAATATTTGTTGTTTATTTACAAGAATTTGCTATTTTTGAATTTAGTATTGTTGTAATTGGGATTCATGTATCTCCATGTGAATCATCCATGTGTACAAACATAATAATTTGTACGGTCACAATGCAAAAAAAGAATTGAACTTATGAAAATGTTTTATATGGTTTTCAAATTCAGATGAAATTGCAAGAAGCTCAAAACAGGCTTTTGGCATTCTAGTTTAGGGGCACATGGAGCTTCGGAACTGGCTTGGTACTTCGACGGGTCCGACGATAGGTTCGGTTTAGGTTCGGCACAGGTTGGTTCGGGGAAAAGTTGGCTTGGTTGGTCGCCTCTCCCATTCCAGGGTTTCGTTTGCGTTTCTCCCGCTTTTGCTTTCGTGTTCGTGTGTTCTTCGTTTGTGCTCGTCTTTGTGTTTCGTGATTTCTCGTCGTCGTTGTTGTTGTCAACTTCCGAGTTGTTTCTGTATGCGCGCGCCTTGAAACTCCGGATTTTTTAATGAGATGACTGTGAGATCTTCGTAGTTCTTCACGGAACTTCTGGAGAGTTTTTTTTCCTCCGCGGCGGAAATTTCTGGGTGTGCCGCGACTGTGGAATTGTCGTGCAAGTGTTCGTGGCCGCTTCATCCCCCACGAAGGCGTCCGCAAGACCGCGACTTGCAAATCTGCAAAATCAGGTACACCTGCACTATGTTTATTGCAATTTCATGCTTTCCAGAATTTCTAGGGTTTTAGTTCTTGCACTTCAAATGCGTCTTTGTGAATGTGCTTTTAGAGTTGCAATAACTTTCTGATTTCGATTGGAACTTTCTGATTTCGATTGCAATTGAAATAGCACAATCATTAGAAAATTGTATAGTTCGAAGATCTTGCGGCTGTAGCATTTCTACTTCCATCACCCCAATCAATTTCATTACACTGTAGAATGTGCTTGCATTCATCGTGATTCATTGAATTCATAAGCAAACATGTGCAAGCAGATTAAGTCGCAGAAGAAGTGTAGTCGAGACGTGGGTGGAGATTTCAGCGGTGGGACGCTGCAGTTGAAGAAACAACTCATCAAATTCAGGTACTTCAACTAAACACTACTCCCTCATGTCTACAATAGGTAGATTCTAGAAAGGGAACCTATAACCGCGCACCAAACCACGAGGTTCAGAGCAGCCGCTCTGAACCTTATCGAGTTATCGTTCAAAAGACAGATAACTATTGAATAGGTCTATCATTATCGCATGAACTTCCCAGAGATACATCACTGAGACACAAGTTCATAGCGGTCGCTCTAAACCAGATAACCGATTGTATAATGTTGCCAAGGTCTAGAGAGGTCGCTCTTAACCATCTAAGTATACAATGTCAATGCAACATCTAGGTTCAGGGTGACCGCTCTAAACCAATCCACACAACCTACTGAATCACGAATAGGCTGTTCAAGGACGACAACACTCCCTAAGAACACAACAACGGAATGGACTCAGAGTGGGGTCGTACACCTTGAACAGATATATACTTGGTCACATCTGTGGTTTAGAGCGGCCGCTCTGAACCATACCATGTCAAGTGGTAACGAGACTGGTCTCAGGGAGACCGCTCTAGACCTCATTATTGTCTAGCCACCGTAACATAGATTCCAAACTCCTAGCGTACCATAGAAGACTTAAATCTGTCAGTTACTAATAGAAACATGACGTAGCCAACATGTAAGTCTTATGCGGGTATCATGTCCGTGGTTCAGAGCGGCCGCTCTGAACCACTCGACCACATCTTTGGGTATGATGATGAGAGTATGAAAATCCTAGATTGCATCACACAACCTGATGTACACCAGTGTCTGTGGACAGTGGCATGGAGTCCTTTTTGATGACCAAGCCACCCCTCACAGGGTACATTACAAGAATGTCCCCGACCGGGTGCACGAGTCTTGGAAATCTCACATCGAGGACAAGACTCCGCTGCAACTCACAACGTCCAAGGCCTTGTGGTCCGTCGAGATGACTTATCTTCACGGCTCCCCCGTGTTCAATCTAGAGCTAGGATTCAGGAAGAATGGGGACCCTAGGTGGAAAACCTTCAAGGAGTTGGTAGTGATTAACATGACTGTCCTGCAAGAGGCCATGCTCATAGACATAGTTAACGCAGTGAACAATGCGTTTGGAGTCATCGTCATTCGTGTAGAAGATGAAATGACGATCTCTAGCGATAGAATAATTAAGAACTATGATCACGTTCCCCACATGTTTCAATCCCTCATGATGGACATGAAGTCAAGGTGCGAGTTGCTCGACGGAAATTTTGTGGAGACAGCCCGAGCAGTGAAGGCGTACCTGACCGACGCAAACAAAATCCACGTTGCGTCACTCACATCCAGGACCATGTCGCAGGATACAGGGACCTGTCAAATGGAGTCGCAGGGAAGGCTCCAAAAGAAGAAGAAGACAGGCGCATCCACTTCGGGTGCCAACACCCGCGCACGGCCTCCTGCGGCGTCCGCTCTTCCGAGAGCAGCTCCCACGACTCCCACACGCGTCGAAACGACTCCTGCAGGAGTCGTTCGTGGGACTGCCTCCACTGAGATCCCACTATCTTCCACGGCAGCAAGCGAGCCAACCACAAGGGTAGCAAGAGAGCGGGCTCGTCCGAAGGCAGCACCCCCTGTGACCCAAGAGGCTCCCGCAACTCCGACTCCGGAATCGGACCCCGTCGGACAGCCGCAGTCTACAGCGACGACGGAAGATCCAGTCGCAGCGGGAACTCAAGGCCGTCCCAAACCGACGTCACGACCCAAGAAACCGGTTAGGAAGAGGAAGGCCCAACCCGAGAGTAGTGCCAGGACTTCAGCTGACAGAGAGGAGGAAGAGGGGCAGTGGCGCCGGCAACGTCGAGATGAAGCTCAACCGGAGGACACTGAAGGGGCTCCAAGCTCGTCGCAAATTAGCGACATCCCCGCGTCCTCCGACGTATCCGAGGAGGAAGCAAAGAAACAAACCGTGAGGAAGGTGAACGGCCGCTGGGTGGACAACCCGGCCACAGTGGAATTCGATCCGGATTCCGTGCCACTGAACTTGTTCGTGGACGTCGACATTAAGAAGGGTCCCAGACGCAGCGACGAACAGGAGGCAAAGATACGCCTGAAGGCCGAAGCGGTGGCGAACCAAAAGTTCAAGGACCTGTCGAGCTACATGTACATCTTCGGGCGTGGGAAGTTCTTCGAGCTGGACGTCGACGACATTGAGGCCTGCGACGAGAAGTCAGGCTACATCTTCCGACCGTTGGAACGGAAAGGCGTCATTACAGTTCAAGAACGAATGGTGAAGGTGAACTTCACCAAGCAGATTCTCACCGTCATGCCCGACACATTGAGGAGGCCGACATGCTGGGAGGACTGCGTGAAGGCTTTCCCTTTGAAGATCATCAACGGTCAGCACACCTGGAAGGCCTCTAAGGAAATCCTTTCGGGGGAGGCAAGTGTGGACGACCCCAAGGTGAAGAAGAGAGTGCAGAACTGGATCTGCGAGATCGTCTGGTCGAAGGAGAGTAACCACCTTCACGCCTTGTCGTGCAAGTGTAACGATGGAAACGTCGCTGGCCCATTTCTCTCGTCCCTCCCAGCTACAATAAGGCACTGTCGCTATCTCTGGGTTAACGCCCGGAAACCCACTCACGTCCGCAAGAATTTGAGGAAGTCTGAGAAGGGAGACAACTCGAAGGCGTATGATGTAAGCAGTTCAAACCACTTTGATTTGTATTTGGTAGTCCAGACCAGTCATCCATAATTTTTCTCAGAACCTTCAATCTATGCCTCTAACAGTTCAGAGCGACCGCTCTGAAGTTAATAGTCACCGCTACCCTAGAAGTGATTGGATTTCGTCATGGTGCGCTGAAGTTCCACTTGTAATTGTCGACGGTTTAGAGCGGCCGCTCTGAACCTATGCATTAGATTCACTTCATTCCGGTCTGCAATGCATATATAGAAGTCTGACACCATCCTTCCAACTGCAGGATTTCAAGATGAAGGCCAACCAGAGCTTTGAGTCCACCGGCCTCGTGAAGGGGAACCTCGGATCGAAAACAGCCTACGACCTTGACAAATTGGGAGAACGCTACATCATCATGTCCTCCGAAGAGACGTGGGCTTTGTGGCAGAAAGTTTTCGCGGCACACGAGTCCGGCACACTCCACGACATAGACTCTGGCGGTCCGTTCAACGAGATGACGACCAAGGAGGGGAACACGAAGCCGTATAAGTTTGCGCCTATTACGAGCAACATGGTGAAGAGCTTGCAGGGGCTGGACGATTATGCGGTCGGGGAGCTGGCTCAAAAAATCCTCGACATTCCTCCGAAGGTCTACATCCACAGGAAGCCGTCGACCTGGGCAAACGTCCTCCCCGTCGCCATGTGGTGCACGAACAAGAAACATAAGAGAGTGTTGTGTAGCCAGTTGGTAGACAAGGGCAAGGAGCAAGGCATCAAGGAGGCTGAGGACGTCTTCGAGAGGGCAGACGTCATGGACCCGAAGCGCTGGAAGGATTACAAGTCTAAGTTGTGCATCACCGGCTTTCACATGTGGCACCTCATGACGCTCAATCTAGATTATCTCAAGTCCGAGTGCTCCCAAGGCAAGAAGAAGGAAGAGCCGAACGCTGCACTCGTGGCGGGACTGAACCGAGCCATGGACAACTCTAGACGCTTCCGCTATGTGAAGAGCTGCTCGCAGGCCAGCGTTTGCCGGTGGAATCGAAGAGAAGTGAAGTTCGAGCTGGAGTACTGCATTGAGAGGTCAAAGACGTGGGTCGTCGGCTCCTTAACAGACTCACCTGCGCAGATGGAGTACTGCGAAGTTGGAATCATGGACCTCCGACTGTTTCCCAAGATCCCCAACATGAAGATCAATTCTGCGAATACGAGGATTGTGGAGGAAGTCCAGAGAGCATCCCGCTCAGCGATGTCCAAGTCCGTCCACACATGGATGCTGATCTACGAATCGAAGCGGGCGGTTGCCGTGGACATGCTCGTGAAGGAGCTCTTCCCTCGCCACCTTGTTCGACGGGAGTCGAACTACGTGTATTGCAGGGGCGAGCCGGGTGACAGGGAGCGGAGCGAGGAGACGGTGATGTACTTGCAGCGGCCCAACTGGACATTTAAGGATTCCCTCCTTGTTCAGACGAGGGATAAGGTAGGCAGGCTTTCATCGATAGAGGATGAGGCCCTGAGAAACGAGGATATGTTTTATGCGAATCGGGAGACCTGTCGACACGACAATCCCGAACTTAGCTCGAGGTGGGAGCTGCGGTACGAGGTGTACCTCCGCTTCATCGACAAGTTCTGCAGGCACCAAGGGACCGTCATGCTCGTCTTTGCTGGAGCGAAGGCAATCTCTGCGTGCACGATAATTATTGAACCTTCGAAAACATCACATGGAAAGGTTGAGTATTGATTAGAGGGTACTATGATTGTCGTAGCTGAAGTGGAGAATTTACTGATGTCATGTTTTGCTGCAGATGCTGTGTCGCAGCTCCGTCTCCTTCATGATCGCCAACGAGAAGGCCCTTTCACGTCACGCAAAGCACAACCGGCTTGGGGCATTATCGTGGCCCGATCTCTTAGTCCCAGGGAAAAAGCTGAGATACACTGGACGGAATACAACCAAGGGCCCTGCCATTGTGGAAGAGGATTCTGGCCCCAGCGTGGAAGAAGCAGACGAGGCCGTCAAAAACGTCAATGACTTGCACGTGGATGACGAAGACAAGGTCCTCGAGGAGGATGAGGACGACTACGAGGTCCTCGAGAACGACGAGGACGACGGCGATGACGAGGACGAGGGCAAAGATGAGGAGGAGGGCAAAAAAGAGGAGGGCGAAAAAGAGGATGACGAAGAAGACATCCATCCAGAGAAAGAGATGACCGACCGCGATGATGACGAAGATGCCATGGAGGAGAGGGCGGAGACATTGCACATGCATGCGGGCAGTGATGCGACGGTGCAGTCTGGCGATGCTGCCGCAGAAACGCCTCCCGTCCCCATAGCTTGTCGTCCCCCTTCTCAAGGCGGTTGGTCTGATCCGGTTTCCCCTCAAGTTGGTCCTCAATCATGTGGCCGTGGATTGTCGTCGTCCGAGGTCGCTGAGAGCGGCGATTCTGATGAGCGTCCTCGTCAGAAATCGGACCTGCTGATTTCTCCTCTTGATCCAGTTCAGAGTGGGAGCTCTGATCTAAATTGTCCTCCATCTCCTCTTCCCTCCCTTTCTCCATCTCCTGCAGTTAAGGTCGGGAGTACCGGTATAGATTCCTCCCCTCTTAGTTGTTCATTGTCTCATTCACCGATTCCCCCTTAGTCCCCCCTTGCTCACTCCTCTACAGCAGCTTCAGTTTTCGTGCACTCCGTTACTCCCGCTGCACCGGTTCAGAGCGGCCGCTCTGAAGTAGACACGAAGTCAGGCTTCTTCAAGGTCCCGGCAGACAGAGCCCCTTCGAGTGCTTTAGCGTCAAGTTCCGCTGTAGAAGGGGCCGCGTCTCCATCTCCCCCCCCTCGCATACAGGTGTTATACCTCCAGGAGGAGTTGGATGAGTTGACGGCTCGACTTTCGGTGGAGCAGAAACAGCAGCTTCTCCAAGTCAGGGAAGATCTCCAACGCGTCTCTCCCGCGAAAGGCACAAAGGCGTCAATGGAGGTCACAATTCGAGGATCGCGGGAGACGCTGCAGAAGCTATTGTTCCTCCGACCAAAGTCCGCCGTTGCTATGTTGAGAGCGTGAGCAAGCTAACATTCGTGCAGATTGCCGTGGACAACTTGCAGTCGGAACTTGGTCCCCCGACCGAAGGAGAGCTTGCCGCTGCG
This sequence comes from Antitrichia curtipendula, assembly GCA_951230915.1. Classification (NCBI taxonomy): domain Eukaryota; kingdom Viridiplantae; phylum Streptophyta; class Bryopsida; order Hypnales; family Leucodontaceae; genus Antitrichia; species Antitrichia curtipendula. The sequence continues at coordinate 23,892,224 of OX579634.1, read as the reverse complement.
TTATATGCTCGGTCGATGGAGAAGAAACTGGCTCTCAGGAACTCCCAGGACAACCCGATTGACCTCGACGAGGAGGACGAGGAGGAACTGGAGAATCGGCTGGCAACCAAAGCACAGTATAGGCAGGATTACAGTGTCTTTGTGAATGCCGAAGCTGAGAAAGGAAAGGGCGGATCCTTGGACACGGGGGCCGATGGGAGCGCTGGCGCGGTAGCTCAGGATGAGAAGCCGTCGAAGGCGGACGTGAAGGTCGAGGTCGGCGCCGATTATTTCGAGAGGGTTTCGGAACAAGCAAAGATGAACCAGTCGGGGATGCTTACCATGTACACCGAGACCATCCAGACCCTCAAAAAGGCCAATGAGGAGAAAGACCTTATCATGAAAATGACGATGGAGCAAGTTGAGAAGAGGAGTCGGGAAGAGGAGGAGAAGAAGGCCAGACGGAAGGCCAAGAAGTTGGAGAAGGAGAAAGAGCGCCAGGAGGAGAGAGAGAGACAAGAGGAGAAGGACAAGAAGTATGAAGCGGATCGGATCGCTCAAATGCATTTCATGAAGAACATGCAGGAACAGTTCGCAGCTTCACAGTTGGCTCGGACGAAGGGTCTTGCACCGGCCGTGGCGACTCCAACCCCCCCAAGCGAAGTCCAGAACGTCTCCGGCGTCTCCACGATGAACTCGGCGTCCGCCACTCAGACTACAGCCTCGGGCCTTCGAATGCTAGGGTCCGTGGAGCCTGCAAATATCTCGGTGAGTCTCGCTTGCGACCCAGAATTCGATGACCTCGCCCTCAGTCAATTTCCGTTTGTGAATGTTGTGCATCATCCGAGCATCCACGACGATGACCCTTACGCCCTGGACGTTGACTTGGGAGATGTGGAGGTCACCTTCGCTAACCTCACGCAGCAATATGCTCCATTGCAGGCCGAAGGCGTTCCGCCGCAGCCCATGGTGAATCTAGAGGATCCCGCCCCGATCAACACTCCGGCCAAGGGTGTCGACGCTCCAACGGTGGGTAACCCCTCCACATAGCTCCCATCTTTGCAGTCAGTCGTTTGGGTGTGGACGCTATGTGAGAGCGTTACCTAGGCGGCCGGGTCAGTCGAAGGTTGTCCCGACGGGGTTGAAGAGCCCAACGCCCATAGATGTAGGGGCTCTCGTCTTTCTTAGGATATTTGTGTCTGTTGGGCATAGACGTGGGCCGTAGGTTGCACGAACAATTTTAAACACAATTTTGACTCCGCGTGAAAAAAATTGTATGCATTCCTTGAGATTTTAGTTTGTAAAATAATGTATATATATTTGTAATATATCCGTTCCGATTCCTGTAAAAACGTCTACCTCGTTCCGGTGAATGCCTACTCCACACTTTGTATATCCTCGTGCAAGTGGTTTACGATTCTTGTGCATTCTAGTTACGCGCTTCTCATTCTGCATTCAGGGTGACAAAGCTTTAGTGGTGGATGACAACTCTCTGGTGCCTCTGCCTGTTCCGGATGCACAACCCTGTCCATCAAATTCAACTCCTCGACAACAGAGAAAGGAAGTCGACCTTTCATTCCACTTGGAAGTCGGAACTTCCTCCCCGGCCGTGGTCGTCTCTCCTGTCAAACTGGATGTGACCCCCGTTGATGCTGTGAAGGTGGTCGCTGACGTCCTCGAGCCCCGCGCTGCAAACGTGCCCGTGGTCCATCCTATCGTCCCCCCCGCTCCCACCGCTGTAAGGAAGGTGCGGCTCGATTTCTCGCTCTCTCCCTAGTTAGCGCTTGCGTGGACGGTTTGCAGGATTCGGACATTGATATCCTTCTAAAAATCAAAATAGGGTCAAATGTTACAGAGTAGGGGGATTCAGGTCTTTGTATTCACACGGCACGCCCTTGGGTTGGGAGAGTCTCCTCTGTATTGTTGTGGACCGGTCCATTATTAAAAAATTAGACTTTGAGCAAGAGGTTTCGCGTACGCAGGCTCAGTCAGCGGAGCCCGGGACTCCTGCTTCCACTGGGTTGCCCTTCTTCAGTTACTTCTTGATCCTGGAGTTAGAGGGGGTCTTGGGGCAAATCGAGAACGTCGGGCACATCCTGCCCAATACGATGCCCACGGTAGATGTTCCTGTGGTAGACGTGCCCTCAGAGGAGGAATACGACTTTAGGAGGCAACACGTCTTCGGGCAGTACACCCTCCACTGTCGTCCGGACGTGCGTAATTTCCTAAAGGGCGCGGCCAAGAGGTTCCGCTTGTCCGTGTGGACTAGGCTGCCATCCGAAATCGCCAAACGCATTGTCGGGTTCCTCTTCCACGGCATAACGTGCACGACCATGATCGTCCTCGCGTTGGAAGACTGCCTTTGCATCGTCGAGAGGCGTCCGGCTAGGTTTTGCACGTGCAAACCCCCCCCCCGACCTTCTCGAATGTCCTTGTCGAGCACACCCGGCCAACCCCTACTGTGACCCTGAACTCCAAGTGAACACTTACGTCCAGTTCCCTAACCATCCAAAGGGGCAGCTGCGGTTGAAGGTGTTGCACAAGGTTGTCTGGGGCGGGGACAGGTTCAGATCGAATCAATACAGGGCCAATTCCTCGAACACCCTCCTCATTGATTCCTCCCCCGAGAGCAGCATCCTGAATCCCGTGCACAACGCCATCTTCCCCCTGCCGTATGTGGGTAGCGAGTACCATTCCATCACTACGTCCTTGCGCCCATACCTGTCCGGCCTGCTGCTGTCAGGTCTTAGCGTGTCGCAATACGTGTCGCAAAACCCGTTCTTTGGGAGCCTTGTGGTACCCCTCAGACAAACGGCCTTGGGACTCAGAGTCCGGGCTTGTGCTCCTTGGCAGGACCGTTCCCTGTTGCTAGATTATCCCGACTTCGTCGGCGTGTATACGATGGACGGAAACGATTATTTCACTACGCGAAGGGCCCGACAGAAGGGAAAATTGAAAAGTTGATGCATGGGCATGTATTTTTTTGATTGTGCAGGGCCGCCTTCGGGTTTGAGCTCCCGAGGGGTGCGCCGACGCCGATTCGCCACGATCCACCTGGCGCATGAAGCGACAACGGGCCCGGATGACAGAAGGAGTGGGCTCCTCCGAGGGATGCGTGGCTCCCGAAGGAGCGGGCGCAGACGTCACGTCCACTCGAACGTGAAATCTCCCGTCATCCACGTTGGCAAGGACATGCATCCTTCAAGGTGGATTGTCAGCTACCATGGATGGATGGCTAGTTTGAGGTACGCAGGCAACGACGGACCACTCCTATACGGGAATTAGATTCCTCCATCGGATAGTCAATCGTTCTCTATTTCCACTGTTTCGCATGTAATAGTTTTGGGTAGTGTCGGGTCATCCACAAGTCCGTGATTCTGTTGGGTAAGGACCTCACCGGTGGCTACCCTGTACAGGTTTTTACGTACTCCAATCAGATACGCAGAACTGGACTCCTCTCAAAGTAACCAACGGGACGATTGAGCAAGTGTGTCTCGACATGGAAATGTCCGTCAGACAGATTCAGAAGGGGCGCTCTGAACCGTGGGCGGATAAGAATCCGCAATTCATTTGCGGAGGACATGATGGAAAGTCTCCGCACGCTTCTGCCTTCCACTCCAAGGCGACCACTTCAGTCTCTTGGGAACTAGCTTTACACCGGCTCTCTTCTACCTTCCACTTTAAGAATACACTTTTTTTTTTTTGAAAAATAGCTTTGGTCATTGATTGTCGTTTACACTAGTAATGACACTTGGACGACTCCGTCGTACATAGAATGAAATATAGAATTGAGAACCAAGTATAGAGGAAATTTAGGAATGTTAATGACTGGGATTCATGAACATCGGCTCATCAGGATTCACAAAGAAGAATTCATAAACTATATACTCATGTGCATTCCCTTATTCAATATTAATATCCCTTATTCAATATTAATAGACATGCGTACCCCCACATTGTTCAAACATTAGTCGTAAGTATACAACGTCGCCGCCCTAATTATAGCATACTGTCCCCCTCCCTCGATGAGAAGATGCAGTGCTCTTGCAATGAAGAAGAATGATCTACGGATCACCATTTCATCAACGCCAGCAAGCTTCTACTTGCCAACCATGACGTGGGCAGTTCTTTGCAGGGCACTTTGGGAACCTTGATCAATTGTTCGTCAATCGCATTTTCGCTCAATGTTTACGCCCCCCCCTTGCCGGACGGATCATTGCTGAACTTGTGTGTGCGGAGCAGAAGCGAGAACGATGGTACTAGCCCATCATGTGTTCAGTCAGGAGTATTCATAGGGGATGTCGGGCTCCTCTCTGGATTGGGCTGATGCATGTGGTCTCAATCCAGGGACGCACTACTGGGTAGGGTGCTTTTGACATTCACAAGTCTTCTAGATACAACGAGGGGAGATGTTTTCATGTGAGTTCTCTTCCAGCAGCTCAAATTCTACGATGCAAGCAGCGTCTATCCCTCACCCTCCTCTACACATCTTGCGTTTGTGTCGGCATGGGCCGGAACCGGTCTACTAACATTGGGACTGAAGTTGGAGGGGAAAGTGTTTCTACCTATGCACTTACTGGATGCCCATAATAGAAGCCCTGGGATAGCAGTGGATCTTTCATATACTCCTTGGCACATTCCTCGCAAAATGGTGGATGGTATTGTGCAGGGGATTGTGCACTGTTGGATATGAATGACCCCACTTCCACTCGAGGGCTTTTGTTATGAGCAGCCAATAGGTACTCAAATAGAAACATTCTTTGCACTACCTCACGTCCCAGCATTAATCGACCGGTTCTAGTTCCAACCCTCATAAACAAAGGATGTGGGGAGGGAGGAGGAGGGATAGTCGCCGCACACGTCATGTAATTTTGAACCGCTCGATGAGAATTTGCATGAGAACGCGCCTCCTCCATCCATCGAGTAGCTCCTTGAATGTTGGAGGCACCCTGTTTAGTGATGGGTTCCTAGATTTGGATACCATATGCCAACGTAATCTGAAAAGGAAGTTCACTTTCCCTATGAACACTCCTGACGTGACCGAGGATGGACTGTCATTGTTTTGGCTTTTGCTCTGCACAATACAACGGGTTCAACAATGATCCATCCTTTAAAGAGATGACGTCAACATGGAGTTGCATGCGCTTGACGAACGTTTGACTGAGAACCTCGGAGTGTCCTGCGAGGACCTCGCATCGACGTGATTGTCAAATAGACACTTGCTTCCTTTGATCAGGCTCAAGATTCTTTCCATACTTTGTGGTATGCAGGTGGGGAGGTGCAATCTGAAAATGCAAAGTGGAGATCCAACAAACCTTGGTTGGCATGCACTGAGAACTATTAGTGGCACCGTAGAACGGCCTGAATGTAGGTTCTATTTGCCCTCCTTTCGAATAGGGGAAGGATACCTAGAGGGTTCATTGGTCACAATTCCTTTAGGGTTGTATCTTCCTCTCGAAGCATCCCTCTTCCCTCCTTTACTGGGATGTTCCTTGACTTTTGACGTGCATGCATGTACACCCATCCAATTCAATAAAGCATTTTCCTCCTTGTTTTTTTATGAAGTGTCCAGTGGCGATATCCAGTGTTTTGGTCGTGTGACCCAAATAGCGACGACCATTGGATGGACAAAATAATCGCTAGAGGCTCCATTCTAGAGCCAAGGCGTGTGCCTTTCATTTTCCTTGGTAAAAATTGGTTGTCCAGTTGCCTGTCTACAAACGTTATCAAAACGTAGGGTCCAGTTCAAGTTACCATTGGTTGCATGGAGGAACCTCGTGCATCACTTTTTGACTGCTATAAGGTAGAACTACCCAATTCTGTCAGTGATAGAAATCCGTGGTCTACAGCTTTGTCCCAATCCCGTCAGAAAAACATGCAAATCCGCTTCAGATTCTGACAACAGTAGTTTATTACTGCTATTAAAAGATAGCGTGTCAATTAATGATTGGTGGATCTTCAAGTGCTATTAGATACATTGGAAAGCGGTATTGAGTTGTATGAGGACGTTTATGAATCCAGTCTAATAGCGGTTGTGCAATTTCACTTCAGAAATTCACAGAAGTTACAATTTTTATCAGAAATTTATAATTCCACTTGGATTTGACTCCTGAAACAAAAGCACACCTCTGAAAAATATGTGTCTTTCCTAGAGTTGGCCCTAATATAGTTAGATTATGAATGCTCCGAAAAATATGAAACCACTTGTGCTACATTCTACATCAGTATGTCTTGAAGTGAAAAATAAGGGAAAATATTTTGGGGCATATCAAAACCCTTTGAAAGGCCTGATGGTCCTCTTTGAAAAGGGTCACTTTTCAAGTCGCCTACCTCAGAGTGTATCACATGTCTAAGGTTATGTTTGCACCTACAGTGATCATTTTGTTGGCGAACCCAATCTCGCGATTGCATCCACAATTTTTTACTCCGTTTTAACTTCTCTACCCATTTTTCAAACTCTGCATTCCGGGTTTTTTTGAGGGCATGCTAGTGGACCCTAAGAAGACATTGGTGAGAGTGTCCCACAAATTGCCAAACCAAAAAATGGTGCAATGTCTCCATGACTTCCCCACATTATTCAATATTGAAGGAAATTTCTTTTTTCCCAAGGTAGCTACCTCCATCATAGTCTATCGGCTGTCGGCCTTCCTTCCGTACAAAGGGACTCGTTAAATCCATGGAAACTACTATTAATGTTAGTCCATTGTGGAGTTGCATCCCTTCAAACCATACAACGCCCTCCAAAGTCCAAATTTCCTCTAGAAGACACATGAAGGTTTCTTAAGGCTCCTCTGTATGCAATATCAAAATCAACGATAATTTGCATATTTTCCCACCCAGGCTACCATCTTTGGACAAACTTCCTAACTACTTAGGGCCCCTAAACCGCCATTTCAATGGAATACCGCCATTTTAACGAAATTGACGTTATATATATTCGGGTAGCTGGAAGCTTGACAAGCGGCACTTTAGGGGTGTGATCTTAATCTTTTGTAATGAGGATGGATTTACGATAGAACCACCAGGCCGGAGTCATGGAGTGTGTGATTGTCAGCAGTTAGAAGAATAGCTGTGAGAAATAGAGGTACACTATGGATAATCAGGCAGAGTCTCCATCGACTGAAGATGCTGTGCAAGGCAAGAAGGAGCATTTGAATTCCGCAGGACCAGCTGTGTCATTCTCAGAACTCTTCCGCTATGCCGACAGATTTGACAAGTTTCTGATAGTCACAGGCACCGTGGGCGCTGTCACCAACGGGCTGTCATTACCCATCTTGCTCATCCTTCAAGCCAAACTCATCAACTCCTTCGGAACGTTACAGGACGATGGACAAAAACTTTACGCGGAAGCCTGCAAGGTGATGATATGAGCTCCCCTCAGTCTTTTCTCAGCATCTGTGAACGCTGCGATATATTACTTTCTCTGTTCGGCGCGAAGTCCGATTGCGCGGGGAGCTGGAAGAAGCAATTGATTCTTCGTCGATCAGACCGCCTGATCAACATTCTCTTTAGCTATTGCCAGTGACGGTATCCTTTCTTTCAGATTGCAGAATGTCGGATGCTCTTTTCAAAATGTGCTCCGTCGCAATGAAAGACTAATTGGAGATTGGGATATAGCTAGACGATGTAAGGAGAGCGATGATCGACCAATTCATGCCGTAATATTGTTGTTATTTGTCGTGGCAGTTTGCGCTCGTGTTCGTGTATGCTTCCATGGCATCGGCTTTCACTGCCTACGTAGGTAAGAACAGGAACTCCACCTCCATTTGTGTTGATTGTGCGATTCCACACTCTCCTTGCAAGTTGCACATCATTTTAATTTGCAGTCCAATCCGGATCCCTGGCTTTCACGGTCACTTGTCCTGTGTTATGAATGCGAAGAAACCACCTGCTGGATGTGCACTGGTGAGAGGCAGAGTGCCAGGATTCGTGCGGAGTATTTGCGTGCGACCTTGCGACAAGACGTGGGGTATTTCGACAGTCCTTCCAGCAGCACCGCCGAGGTGGTGAACAATGTAGCAGCCGACGCAACGCTCGTGCAGGAGGCCATGAGCGAGAAGGTAGACGTCGAATTTGTACTTCCACCCCAGAATTGATGACTCCAGGCGCGCAGACGGCCGACGTTACGGTGACCGTAGTACTCATGCGATTCACCGATTTATGCGTTGGGGTGCAGGTGGGGAACTATGTGAAGAATATGACCACCTTTCTGTCTGGGTACGTAGTGAGCTTCTTCTTGATTTGGCGTCTGGCGCTCGTCATCCTCCCATTCCTGCCCTTCCTCTTGATCCCGGGGGTGTACTACAATCGCGCCGTCTCCAGCCTGGCTCTGCAGATGCAGACCTCGTACAACGTGGCAGGCGGGATCGCCGAGCAGGCTTTATCGTCCGTGCGGACGGTCTACTCGTTCGTCGCGGAGGACGCGACCGTGAAGGCCTATTCGGAAGCCTTGGACAGCACCCTGAGGTTGGGGATGAAGCAGGGCTTTGCCAAGGGCATCGCCATCGGCTCTGTGGGGATTTCATATGCCATTTGGGCTCTCATGGCGTGGTATGGGAGCGAGCAGGTCATCCAAGGGCATACGGAGGGAGCGCTGGTCATCGTCGTTGGCTTTCTTCTCGTCCACGGCGAAATGTAAGTGATTTTCTCATTCCTGGTACATGATTACGCATTAAAATCTTTCAAGTGCGAAATTAGAGTTGACAGCAGATAAGGTAGAGCTTCAAGCCTTGTGAATGCAACGTCACTTACTGCATCGTTGTTTATTTCTAGGGCACTTGGCAACGCCATACCCTATAACAAGACCATGTCGGAAGGATGTGCAGCGGCTTATCGAATCTTTGAGCTCATCAAACGAGATCCGCCTATCGACGCCAATGATATGAACGGCCAGACGTTGAGGAGGGTGGAAGGGAACCTAGAGCTCCGAAATGTGGAATTCGCCTATCCAACAAGGCCGAATTTGCTTGTGTTACAGAGGTTCTGTATCAGTATCCCTGCAGGTACTTCCACACGTACGAGCCGTTGTTAGCTGCAAGCGCATGATGTAGTAACCAGTTCTGACGGGTCATTGACGCATTCTTGGGAACCTGTTAATAATTCACTCACTGGCAACTGGCAACTTATTACCAGACCCTTCGATCTCTTGCCTAACCTGGTCTCTATTCTTCCTGGGTAAGGGCAGGGAAAACCGTAGCTCTGGTGGGACAAAGTGGTTCAGGTGAGCTTGCTGTCATCTTCACTTCAGTTGTATGGTTTATTCTTGTTGTGCAGCTCTTTCGGATTTCCATGCACTCGTCGGAAAATCAATTCAAAAAGAGTTTCTGTCTCGATTTTTGGGTGGCTATTAGATACGATTACCGGTGGCTCCAAGTACGTAATCATCAGAGTACGACGTCTTCCTTTGATGTCCCCTTCGAATTTCGGTTCATCTGAGTCTCTTCAAGGGGCTTCTGCAAGCATTAATCTTTTCTGATTCTTGGCCCAGGTAAGAGCACCGTGATAGCGCTCCTGGAACGATTTTATGATGCATCAGCTGGCGAAGTGCTCCTTGATGGTGTTAATATAAAAAACCTGCAGCTCAAGTGGCTTCGCCAACAGATGGGTCTCGTGAGCCAAGAGCCCGCGCTTTTCGCCACTTCGATTAAGGAAAACATTATGTATGGGAAGGACGACGCTACAATGGATGAGGTCACCGAAGCTGCAAAATCTTCAAATGCATTCAATTTTATTGACGAGCTCCCAGATGGTTTTGATACCCAGGTCTGTTCTGCGGCATCAATTCAATACTCGTCACTCTATCTCGCGTCTAGCCTCCATCCCTAGCTCTACCGGACCCAAGAAGTTGTCGATACATGTGTACAGATCCATATTTGCTTGTGATATCTATACTGTGAAACTTTGATGCAGGTAGGGGAGAGAGGGGTGCAAATGTCAGGCGGACAGAAGCAAAGGATTGCCATTGCTCGGGCGTTGCTGAGAAATCCGCCCGTGATGCTTTTGGACGAAGCTACAAGTGCTCTTGATGCAGAGTCAGAGAAAGTAGTACAAGAAGCTCTTGAACGCGCAGCTGTCGGGCGAACAACTGTGGTGGTGGCACATCGGCTATCTTCTATTTCCAATGCTCATGTCATTGCTGTTATTCAATCTGGAAAGGTACTCTTCGCGAACATTATATTGCACTTTGAATTTGTGACTCGTACATAAGCTGGGAATGGTGCTGTGATAGGCATAATATTCTGTCTGCCATCATCTAGGGAAGCATTGTGCAGAGAGTGAGTCGTTTCTCATTAACGCAGCTTCTATATTTGTAGGTACAGGAAATGGGGTCTCATGCAGAGCTCCTATCCAGAGGGGGAGGGTACGCCTCTTTGATTCAATTACACAAAGCTCGGGACGGACACCAGGCCGCTGGTGAGGATGACTTGAACTTGAGAGTATATAGCTCGGATGTTGTCTTGGGAGAGCAGCCGGGAAGTGCTTTAGATGAGGTATTCAGCAACAATGGAATCACTGTGCAACCCTTTCCAAATCACGCCAACTTGAAATAGCAGAAGCCTCAAACTTGAACCTAGACGTGGTGGAGAGAATGCCCCAAAAATCAAGTGTGCCTTCCATGCGAAGATTGCTAGCTCTCAACAAGCCAGAATGGAAGCAGGGATTGTTGGGTCTAGCTGGAGCCATTGGGTTCGGGTTCGTGCAACCCATATACGCATACACTATTGGAGATTTATTAGGATCGTTCTACAGCAAGGACAGTGCTAAGCTTCGTCAGAGCGTGAAGATCAATTCGGCTGTGCTAGTGTCGCTTTCTGTGTTCGCATTTGCGGTAAACATTATTCAGCATCACAACTTCGCAGCCCTTGGCGAGCACTTGACGAAGCGAATTCGTGTTCGCATGTTAACAACCATCCTCCGCTTAGAGGTGGGTTGGTATGACCAGGATGAAAACTCCAGCGGAGCCGTATGTTCTCGCCTTGCGATAGATGCTAGCACGGTACATTCTCACTAAAACACGTATATCATTTTCCTGGACACACTGAAAGGTTACAAGTGCTTTAGAAAATAGAATCCTTCTTGCTACATGTGCTATTGTCATGCATGAAACTTCTTGTTACAATGTATTGCTGTTGTGCAGGTTCGAGGTCTGGTGGGTGACCGGATCTCTCTTACAGTTGGAACAGCTAGTGCCATAGCTGTGAGTTTCATCCTGTGTCTAGTGATCTTGTGGCAACTCGCTTTTGTGGTGATATCTATACAACCCCTCATCATCTTGTCTTTCTACTTCAAGAAAGTTCTTCTCACACAGTTTGCCATGGAGACGGTAAGGGCGCAACAAGGTGCATCCCAGGTTGCCAGTGAGGCTGTCGCACAGCATCGCACTGTGACTGCCTTCTCATCACAAGAGAAGGTGAGGTTGTTGATCTTCTCCCTGCTCAAACTTGCTTCTCCACAAAGACGAAATTTTAATCATGATGCTGATCATCCCCTTTGGTATTACATGGAGAGGACAGAGTCTTACGCAGCTACGATATTTTTCTATCTTACTTTTCGAGCTTAACCGATGCTTGTGCAGCAAACTGAACCGAAGTTGAGAGAGACAAAGACCCTTTCTTAACATTCTTGGGGCCTTCTGCAGGTATTGTCACTTTTTGAGGCAAAGCTTGAGAAACCTAGGCGAGAAGTAATGAAACGGGCTCAAATTGCAGGGGCTTGTCTAGGGGCTTCCGACCTCGTTCTCTATGCCTCCTGGGGACTAGATTTCTGGTATGGAGGACTTCTAGCCAGCCAAGGAAAGGCCACTCTCACCCAAGTCTACCAAATATTTCTGATTCTTGTGAGCAGTGGACGCCTCCTTGCTGAAGCCGGAACTCTGACTCCAGACATAGCGAAAGGAAGCGCAGCAGCTGCGTCTGTCTTCGAGATACTGGATCGAAACACGGCGATCGACCCAACTGAGGCTAATTCCGAACTCGTTGAGAAAGTGGAAGGTCACGTCGAGGTCCGCAATGTCACATTTGCATACCCTTCCAGGCCCAACGTTGTCGTGTTCGAGAAGTTTTCCTTGACCGTGAGAGCGGGAAGCACTGTAGCCATGGTCGGACAGAGTGGAAGTGGCAAGTCGATCATAATTGGGCTGATTGAGAGGTTCTATGACCCATCCGAGGGAGAAGTGTTGATTGATGGGAAGAATATAAAGACCTTGAATCTACGATCTTTACGTTCACATTTAGGACTTGTTAGCCAAGAGCCTACATTGTTCGCCGGAACTCTGCGCCAAAACATTGCGTATGCCAGAGAAAATGCCACCGAAGAAGAGATAATCGAAGCATCTCGTGATGCCAATGCTCACAATTTCATCAGGCAAGCAAAAGCATTCAATTAAGTGTCCTGTACGCTGAAGGTAGCTACAGATCATCGTGATCACAGCATGCAACAGTGTTGAAGGTCACAACTCAATCATGCTTCCGCAACGAGACCGTCTTTGACACTTGAAAAATTCGTTGGAGTGGATTTGCAGTGCTTTGCCAATGGGTTACGACACCTACGCTGGAGAACGAGGAGTGCAGCTCTCAGGTGGGCAGAAGCAGCGAATCGCCATAGCCCGAGCGGTGCTGAAGAATCCCGCCATTTTACTCTTGGACGAAGCCACAAGTGCATTGGATGCTGCATCAGAACGCGTCGTGCAAGATGCACTTGACCGCATGATGGTGGGAAGAACCACCATTGTGGTTGCTCACAGGTACCGGCGGTCTCGTTGCTAATATACTTGAATCAGGTTGCACTACGAATCGGCATAATTATCTCAGTTTCGATATAAAATTGATCACTCAGCTTGTACCGTGTACGATGTGATTACTTACCATGTTTTGTTTCATGTCCAGGTTGTCCACCATCCAGAACGCAGACTCCATTGCTGTCCTGGAGAATGGAGCCATTTTGGAGCAGGGCTGCCACAAGGACCTCATAGCGAAGAAAGGAGCCTACTACTCGCTTGTGTTCTTACAAACCAAGCACTCAGACGATGTCTGAGCCAAAGCTCTCACGATGTGTATGAGCGAACTAACTCCAACCTTTTTCTCACAATGGGTTGGCATAACTCAAGGGCCCGTTCATGTTGGGTCCCACATAAAGTTACAAGTAACTATGTGAGTGACACTCATGATGTTTAGTATTGTACAATACCAGGCAACAATGTTACGGATATCCTATTGTATTATTCAAAGAATTTTGCATAATAATAAGGTAGAAGCACGTAAATGTGACACTTATTCAAGATTTGCAGATCTTGAGGGTAGCTAAAGAATAAAATGATGTGTGCTTGTTAGGAAATGGTTTAGGAAACCAACAGAATTGATTTTGTATTTTTCCGAGCTTGTACGAATGTAATACAAATTTGTGGAAACAAGTGTGTAGATGTACCTACTGTAGACAGTAGACTCACAGAAAAGTGGACAAGGAAACACCCGAAAGCAATAAATTGTAAGCTTGTATCATGCTTGTTTTATTGGTCAATGCAAAACCCGTCTCTGTCACTGTCACACATTCATGTAAATTCACTTGTCAGCACTGGGTCCACTTCCGTGTTATTTTAGGGCTTATTCTAGGTTTTGATAATTAACTCCTATTACATTTGGGTATTCCTACCTCATAGCCCCTAAATGCTTGAGGCAACAAATTTTGGTGTTGACAAAACTTTGAAGTTAAATAAAACCTTACCAAGTAACTATTTTTAGTAGCTTATATCTTAGAAAAATTATTTTTGAAGTCTAGTTTTAGCATCAAAAATCTGATTTTGAAAATGAATGATTATAATGGCAATTTCGTTAAAATGGCGGTATTCCATATGCCATTTTCGGAGCGGCCACTTTGAACTGCGAAAGTAACATCTAAGAGGGGTATAGATTATATAAATCTTAATCTTTTATAGATTTCAAAAATCTAGCAATGCTGTACATTTCAAATGGCACGTTCTGAACTTTGAAAGCAACATCTATGACTATTGTAGATTTCAAAAATCTAGGACAGTTGAACATTTCAGAGCGGCCACTCTGAACTGTGAAAACTGCCAAAGTTACGGAATTTCGCCATTTTAACAAAATTGTACATTTATGTTTTTTCTAATCAAGATTTTGTGTATGGGTGTCCATTGCAAATCTTGATTTTCTAGTATTGAAGGCTCTTAGAAATGAGTCTCAAATACACTAAATCTTGGAGAAAAATTCACATCAGAAATTTATTTAAAAAAAAATTAGAGTAGATTTTGAGAAGCTATAAAAGTATAAATTGATTGAAATTATGCATATTATTTCCCTTAAGTTCATATTTTTTATGATCAGTTATTTAGGTTTGACATGTGAAAAGAAGATTGAAAATCTTCAAATCACTTCACAATTTTGACACCCTCATGATCAAACATTATAATCTTTCAATCCATAAGTGATATTTTGTACCGGTTTTTCTTATGTGATCTCTAACATGTCTAGGTTGAATTTGTACAATTGCAATTTCAAAAAAATTGAAATTTTTTTATTAAAATGTTGACTTCTTGTTCAATTAAAAACAAAATTTCAAGAAGCTCAAAAAAGCTTAGGCAATTAGAGGATAGAATAAAATTTTCATTTTTTTTGTCTTGCATAATTCAAATTCAGTTGGTACGTAATCCCAATCAAGCATATCAAATTTTAGTTTCAAAAAAAACAACTCTATTTTTGATGACTAGTTTCATTTAATTTTCATGGTTTTCATGATAATTGACTGAAAACTTTAGCGATGAATATAAAGAAGTTGATTGCATAGATATGTAGGAAAAATCCATAAAAAAATCCATTAAGTAAGAAAAATATAATCTATGAAGAATTCAATGTACTTTATTAAATAGACATCTCTATATATTAACTAGACCTTAGCAAAGTAATTATGTAATTGTACCATCATGATCAAAGTGAAATATTTAAAAAAATTTAGTTTGCAAAATAATGAATTAGATATTTGAAAATCACCCTAAATATTGTATTTTAGTATATAGTTAAATTTAGGGATTCAATAAAACCATAAAATCTCAATTTTATAATATTTTAGATTCTATGTACAATATGTCATTAGTATCTAAAAATAAATTCATAGAAACATTAATTTTTTTTAGTTTTAGATTTTCAACTAAAATCTCTACTATAATATTTTTCAAAAGAAAAATTTAGTATGTACAAAATTTTAAAAAGAAGTGAATGAAAATCTAGGAACCAAGTTCTAAACAAAAGGATCTAAAAGTATAACATTTTTGTTTTGAATAGTAACATTAATCCATCATATAAACCGAAGTTAAAAAAAATTAATTCTCACATCCTTGTGCCGTCAAGGCTGGAACGTTGCAAAACTAAGCAGTGATCGAGATAAGAACGCATCAGGTCGGGCAAGAATGCAATCTAGGTAAGGTCGGAATGCAATTGGGACGTAGTAGGGCAAGGGAGGAATATAAGTGAGCACAAATGAAAATGCGAAGAGGTTGAAAAAATGATACATCCGTTGTACTTTTGGACAACAAAAAGTACTAGATTTTCTATTTTTTCCGTGATTTTGGCTTTGCATATACTTTATAATCAAATTTTAGCTTTTGTCCAAATTAGACCTTTTTCAATCTAATACCAAATCTAAACTCTTATATAATCCAATTGATAAATGAATCTCATGTTTTTAGAAAAATATTGTGATGCCCATATTGAAATGAGAGGCTACCAAACATAATCAAGTGTGTATTTCTAGAGAAATACATGTACACCCGTCCATCCCTTGTATTTATATCTTCTGCAACCGTATAGTTATACTAGTTTGTTGCAATTACAATTGCTTTGGTGACACCTAAAGACCACAACAAGAATAGATTCAAACAATCTTTTTAATTCCCTCCCTTTAAATTCTTTTGTGCTTGATAAAACAAGAATTTGGGTTTAGGATTTTTTATGCGTTGAATTCTAAAGGTGACGCACTCTAAGTGTGCGATTTGCTGATTTGCTTCTATAGGGTTTAGTGGTCGACTTTGAAATGGGACGGGTGAGTCTTTTTGTGTAGAGGAGCTGGAGAAAACATGATGATGGTAGCAATGCAAGGAGTCAATCGTCCCAACTAATGCTTTGTATTGCACAAGTGCTATCAATGGTTTCCATTTGTTTTTGTCATTTGTAGGATTTGGGATTTAGGGTTCTTCATAGGTCCCATTTTGCCTTAGGGAGGATGGCTTCGCTTCACGGTTGCACAAGATGGAATAGATTCATTGCCTCTTTTGCCTTTATTTGGACAACCAAAAGCCTTCTCCCAAGTATTGGAATCCTTCTTTATGCACCACCCAAAAAATTTCACATGAATTCCATTGTTTCAATAGACCCTTTAGTGACTTTGATATTTATAGTATTGAACATGCAAGCTGCTGACATCAACACACTTATAGAATTTGCAACACCATGTTACAAGAACTTATACATATAACAGACACTCAATGCAATAGGGTGCTTGTCATTTTTTTGAATCCACACACCTTAAAAAATCTGCCTTTTTAGTGGTGTTTCGAAGAAACAAGTCATATTTTCATTGACATCAATTTCTTATGAATTTTGAAATTGTGGGAGGCAAATTTTGGTTGATGTTGGGAAAGACATGGAGATGTCAAAGTAAAGACAAGTGGATGATACAGAGGATGTATATGTTTTTATGGACATCAAATAAAGCATGGTCATGAATGTTAAAGCATTGCAAAAAACATGGAAGTGCCACGTCGGCTAGAGGTTATGGATTCACAATTGGTAAATTTTTGTAAGTTATTGTGGGTTGAAGTAAAATGCAAACCAGATGTGAAAAACATAAGAGAAGGGCAACCACGTAGCATGCTTTGCAAAAAAAAAAGAATGGATGGATACACAATATGGATGAAAAGGGAAGCTCTTTATAAAAGCAATGTGGTAGGAAATAAGACAAACCATATGGGATATGTAATGCAAGAATTCTATTCAAAATAAAATGTCTAAAACAACATCCATATGTTTGAAAGAACATTCACATGTCTGAAAAACATCTAGATGTCTGAAATAACGCCCACATGCATTGCGGTCAAGTTCCCATATATCTTAAATTATCCCATATCTTTTGTCTAACCTTGGATGAAAAATGGATTTCAGTATAAATATGACCTCTCTACCCTTCAATCTCACTAAATGGCAATTAAATAATTACTTGACTTTGCCATCAAAAATTCTTTTGATGGTAGATGGTTAATTTTTGTTGAATTTGACAATTTCTCATGTTCATTGTTTTTTGAATTCTTTTGAAATAAATTTTTTATATCATTAAATAATCATTGTTTTTAAATAATTATTTCATACAATTAATGCCAATGGTGTTTTTAAGTGAGACATATCACAAACCTCGTTGTCACAATGGATTTTTATTTTTTTAAGAAGGACATTACCTAAACAAAAAAGATGACATAGCTTCTATATGGCATCCACATGGCAAGCTGTTGGAGAGTGAAAATATGAGGTATCAATAGCCATTTTCTTGAAACATGTAGACATCAAGGCGCATTACATCATATTTCATCCATTTGTAAAAACATTGCTTACGACAAATTTTAGGTGACAATAGAGTTGACGAGCCTCCAATTGACAAAAACGTACTTTGATGTCTTCAATAACACCACAAGAAACGGGGATTTCTTCTAGTGACAATAGGTGAATGAAAATGTTTAATATAATCAAAAGGGCCATGAAGGTGTCAGTTAGCTGAATGATGGTTTGAGAGATGGACAAACTATCTAATTCAGCTAAAAAGGGAAGGACTAGTAGAATAGTAAAGAAGTAGGATGTGATCAATTGTGCAAGTTATTTGGAATTGGAAGATGACCGGACTAGCAATGACTAGTGTTAAATACTTTGTCCTATTCCCTGTCCTTACGCAAATCAAAGTCATTGTCCAACAATGTAAAGGAAGTGGGATATTTTGAATACAATGTTTATATATGTGGACCCTAAAATTAAGAAGCCAAAAGCTTCACAATATTTGCTAATTTTTACAAAATTAGCAATATGTTCAATGTAGCCAAAAATTGCGCAACTCAGTAGAAGAGTAAGCAAAAAATAATGATAATAATAAATAATAAATTATTATAAATTATAAACTATATATATATATATATATAGTTTATAATTAGATAATAAACCATTCACATGCAAGGTTGTATGTATATACCACACTTGGCATTGTACAAATGTATTGAAAGACGTTTAAAACCACTTAGGGGTTAAGGCATGCCTAAAATTTCATGCTTTCAAGGCAAAAATATCACTCACAATCCATTATTTTGATAAACTTTTCTATAAATCAACATTGCACCACTTTCAAATATATGCCATCTAATTTCTACTTCAAACAACTAGTATTTTTTTTTTTAATTTTGAACTTTTCAACAATCATTCTATAGCTGGTATGTCACAAAGTTTTAGTTTTCAGAAAAATACTTTTATCTACTAAATTAAATGCCTACATCATGTTATTTTTACTTACATTATGTTAAGGATGTATCTCTAAGCCCTCCAATGCATTGGAAATCTAACATGAATAATTTTAGATTGTTGTTTTTATCAATTGAAGTACCATGTTTCATTAAAAAAATGCATAGTGACGTACTAATTACTAGGGTGTAGCATGCTTTAATCCAAGTGTGCAATCAAAGGTTAGGGCAAGATACAATATAATCTCACCCTCCCTCATTACATAATTTGCCAAGCCTTCTTCCTAATCACTCATATGTTAGATTGCCTCGTGGTCTAAATTAAGTAAGTTTGGTGGAAGTAAAGGCTTAATACTTAACACATACCCAATTTATTTTTTTATTTTTTTCCACCAAAAACACTTTGTGGTTTCCAAAGTTAAGCACACATTATAAATTCATTTGAAACATGGCAATGGAAACTAGAGTGGTATGTGAAGGAAACATTTGCATTATATCGATTTGGATAGACCATCTTCCATGGAATGCCTCCACCACCAAATGTATTGATGGTCTCATGTTCATCTAGCTCTTTGTCATCATTATAGAAGAAGATGATTCCAAATCCAAACTAGCTCAAGAAAGAATACATAGTTGAATGCAAAAAACAAAAACTCTTCTAAAAATCTTATAATCATTGTGGTATTTGCAACACTCTTTCATCTTATTAATTGCACATCCCTTCTCTATACATGGTTTGCGTTTGTAAGGTTTACATAAATGTTCCTCGATCAAAACTTCTTCAACTCCAAACATTGATTTTGCTCTTGATAATGTCAAATGAAGATCTTTAACTTTGTTAAAATCTTCTCACATCAACAAGATGATTCCCAACAAATTTGTGACACCTCTTCAAATCCAAAATCTCATTTTTTCCTTCCTCCAAACATCCTTTGAAGGCACATCATCAAGAAACAACATAGTCTTGTCTTGGAATGAAAGTCTTCATTATTTTATTCATTCCATTCATCATATGTATCTAGCCTAATGGCAATCGCATTGTGATTAAATCTCTACTTTGCAATGCCAATTGGAATTGGTCATAACCCCCAAATAAATCACCCATTGAATAAATTACTCTCCAAGCAAATGCCTCACCAAATTCATGAACAATTAGACTTAAGTCCATATTTCTATTGGTCACCTTATTCATTGATTGCATATCATGTATAAACTTCAATAATCTATTTTTCTTAGGCACTATGAACCCTTGATTCAAATATGGTGCAATAGAAATTTCCATCTTAATACTAGATTCTAAAATTTCCATCTTAATACTAGATTCTAAAATCTCCATCTTAATACTAGATTCTAAAATCTCCATCTTAATACTAGATTCTAAAATCTCCATCTTAACCCGTAAAGTCCCAAAGTCCTTACAAAGGACTTTGGGAATTTTGGGTAGGTTTGTGTGATTTCAATTTTTGACATGATTTTTGAAATTTTTTTTACGATAGGAAATTAGATTAGCTTCACAGGAATATAATTTTCTTTTCAATCGGTGCTTGTAAGCAAAAGTTATGCCACCCTAAGTCCAGAAAGCAGTTCGAGGGGCAGCCCCCAAAAAATCACAAGAAATTTAATTTTTTTCTCAAATATTACATTTTTGTCTACATCTAAAGCTTTGATTCATTCTATTTGGACTAAAGATGAGAAAGTTTTAGACAATCTTGTTTTTTGGGCAATCTACGCATCTTCTTGAAAAAAACTTGTTTTCTTCAATTTAAATGCAAATATCTTGCAATCTACGAACTAAATTTTTTTGAAATTCCTTCCATGCATTCTTATACTAGTCTAATACAAGATTCTATTGTTATATATGCCCCAAAGAATAATTTTTAAACTTTTTTTGCTCTTTGTAGTAGAAATGACCGTTTTTAGTGTTTTTTGATGGAAAAAAGGCCTTGGAACTTTAGGGGTTAATCTTTCCATTTAGGAAGTCCACTAGCTTTGGCAAATGAGGCTTTGGTACTGGGATAGGCCTCAAATTCTAAGGTACATGTGGAATTGTGAAAATAACCATAAGTGCCACAATACTTAAATCAACATATTCAATTTCATGTGACTCAACCGCCTTGACCCCAACCCGCAAAATCTTAAATCAACAACCATACAATGAGAGAAAAAATAAACAAGACCACCCTCCGTTGCCTTGTAATGTGAATTTAAAAAAACTATCATTGAAGTTGTCGGCCGTCCGCGCTTGTGCTGAAATTTTTTTGTAAGTTCAAAGGATGCGATCCCAAGATGCGATCAAAGGATACTACAATGTTTTAGGTTTGTCCTTAGGTTTATATGTCTTCCAATTCTCTCTTTAACATGACTTGAATCACTCAAATCTCTTCGGGCATCTTTCTTCTCTATGAGTGTATGCTAAGTTTTCATAATTGTTGCTCTTGTTTTTTGATATATTTAAAAAATAATATGTATTGCAAAAGTAAAATTCAAAGCTTTCTTGTTAAAAATATCTTAAAGTATACCTCTAACACCTCTAAGTATTTTTAATAACATTTTTTTATGTTTCCTATAAATTGTCTAGAAAATTTGTATTGCCTTTTGCTCAATGTTCCTCACTCACATGATAGCATCATTGCTTATTAGACTTGACATCAACTTAAAATGAGACTACTTATCAATACCAGGATGGTTGAAAATGGTTGTCAGTTGAGTGATTTGTTTGAATGCCTTGAAGTGCTCAAAACTTTTGATAGTATGTAATGTTGATAACGTATAGAGATGTATGATCCATTAATTTCAAATAAATATGTACGGGGTTATATTCTTACACATCTGTGCATACTCCTAGTGGCACTAATTCATGGCCAAGTCCTCTCTTGCATAAATCCCTCCATTGGAAATCCTCTAGAGAAGGATTGGAGTAGATTTATCCAAAATTGTATAAGCTCCTATTTTCTGTACATAGAACAAAAACAAAAAAATGAATATATACATAAGAAAATATTGAAATTCCATTACAAGTGGGTGGCCTAGCTTGAACATTTTCTAGAATTCCTCATTCAATTGCCTTTTCTTCCAATCTTTTTGGTAATCACATATAAAAAATAAAATAAAAAAAGATCACTATGCATTGAAAAGATGCAAGCAAACTTGCCTTTGCCTGCCATCTCCAACTCCCCCCTTTCCATCTTCTAAAAGCATTAGTGAGCTTACATACATCGTTGTTGTGATTGAAAGTACTTCAAACAATGATGAACTTATAATTAACCCCTTAAATTCATTGACTATATTTTCACCCAAAACACTCCAAAACTGCAATTTCTAGTACAAGTACCAAAAAATTTTGAAAAAAACTTTTTTTTAACACATATAACTGTAGGATCTTGTGGTATGCTGACTTGAAAACATGCTAAAAATTCAGAAATTTCCACCACATGGATTGCAAGATATAAGCATTCAAATTCACTAAAATCATTTTTTTGGCCTTGCAAAAAACAAGGCAGTTACACTTCACAATCTCACTTTTCTATTAAAAAAAATGTTCAAAATGGTGGTGCTTCTTTGGATTCTTTTTCCTAAATAAGTTGGCTACATGCTTAAGAAATTTCACATCATTTAGAATCGTACATCATATAGGAAAAAAATAATAAGTAGAAAGAAGTAGATAATGATTCAAAATACAAAATTGTTCAGAATTTTGTTATGGAATTGAAAAATGTCAAATCCAATGGTTGCAATATTGTAATACACAATCTACATCCTAAAAGGAAATTGAAAATTGAATAAGATAAAGGACTTCAAAGTTTATTTTAGAGACTTAGAGAATCCATAACTGCCTGCAAACTAAAACTCCTCGTAACTTTTGACTCATTGATCAAAATGGAATGATTCAAAGCTTTCCACATAAAATAAACTTGCCTATGATAGGCAAAATGAGTGTCTAGTCTACTACCATTAGCAAAAATAATCAAATTTTTTTTCATACAAAGACAGATGTGAGAAATGAAGGAAAAAATTGAAATTTTGCTTTTTGGACAAAGTACAAATTCATTATGAATTTTTGAAGTGTGCTACCCAATTGGTCCAAAACAATTTTTAGACTATTCCAAATCAGCAAAAAGTGTTTCCATAATGGTCATCTTACCACCTAAAGCAATCATTAGATTTTCTAACATGGCCACAAGATTTTCTAACATGGCCACAAGATTTTCTAACATGGCCATGACATTGAAGGAATAAAAAAATAACTTTTTATGACAAGCTATACTAAAAAAATATAAGTGTCCTGTGACAGTCACTAATAGCTCCATCACCATCACCCAAAGCATTGATTTTGGCCATTAACCAATCTAATGAAGTTCTAATCTCATATAGTAACAAAAATCTACCATGGGTTGATGTAAGAATGTAATAGGTGGTTTTCTAGATGTCTGCATTGGGCGTTTTGCTTGTGATGGGCTAATTTACCTTCTATATAACTCTAGAAAATCAATTTCAATTTTTTTGTTTCTGAAAAAAA
This sequence comes from Antitrichia curtipendula, assembly GCA_951230915.1. Taxonomy (NCBI): domain Eukaryota; kingdom Viridiplantae; phylum Streptophyta; class Bryopsida; order Hypnales; family Leucodontaceae; genus Antitrichia; species Antitrichia curtipendula. Next base: position 23,869,230 of record OX579634.1, on the reverse strand, counting down.
TAATTTTTTTTTCTAGATTTGTCTGGACCAACCAAGAAAAAAAAGTAACATATTCGGTCATAAATTTTGACTTGTATTTCCAAATGTCATGAAATTTAGTGCCTATGAAAGATATTCCTCGTCCTCACCTTCTATTAAAATTCCAACCTGAAATATGTAAATCTTCAATCACATGTACTTGCCCCCAAAATTTCTATGTTGCCAAAAATGCATGCTGGTCATTTTGGGTTAATTGACTTTTATGAGACCTTGATGTGAACATTCATCTTGGGTTTACGTATAATTAAACATATGCCCAAAAAATATCCAAAAATAAATTGTTTAGATGTGTTGGAATTGTGCTTTGTTTGTCAACAAAATTCAACAAAAATGTAGGAAACGCTTTTAAGTCTAAATACCTTAACTTAATAATGACGCTAAAGAAAAAAAGTGTCCGATGAATGACTTTCATAGTCATTGTAGACCAAGTTGTAGACACAAATAATGCACTATTCATTCAATAATTGGATCCTCTCAAGGTTAACATAGTAAAAATACCAAAGAATAAAAATTTCCAATGATTGACTTAGTTTCAAGAGAAGTGTAGAAACAAAGTATGCACTTATTCATCTTGGAATCTAATATTAATCCCAAAAGGACCAAATTGCGTTTTGGAGCAACATAGCAATTTTGGACAACTCCCTATGAATGAATTTTTTCTTTTTTTCTTTGAAGTTTTCACACAACATGTGCCCAAGGAGTAGCTTCAAGGCCCAACAAATTTCATAATTTTTGACTACATGGTTAAAAAGTTATTGTATGATATGTAATTTTTAGCAATCAATGGGCATCCTAGGCAACTCAAATTTTTTTTTAAATTTATTTATTTTTAAATAAAAATTTGAATTAGATTTTCTAGATTTATATATAGAAGTTACATGGAAAGCTTTTAGTCATTCCATTTTGGTTTATGAGGAATTTTAGTTTGCAGGCCGTTGTGGATTCTTTATTGTAAAATAAACTTTGAAGTCCTTAATTTACCTCAATTTTCAATATTTTTTGAAAAAAATAAAATCATTGGATGTAGATTTCTTATTACAACATTACAACCATTGGATTGGCATTTTTCAATTCCATAATGAAACTCTCAACAATTTTGTATTTTGAATCATTTTCTACTTCTTTCTACTTACTATTTTTTTCAAATGTATTGTACAATTCCAAATTATCTAAATTTTTTGAAACATGTAGTCAATTTGCCTTGAAGAATGAATCCTAAGAAGCACCACCATTTTGAACATTTTTTCATACAAATGTGACCTTGTGAATTGCAGTTGCCCACTTCTTTGCAAGGCCAAAAAAAGGATTTTGGTCACTTCAGTTGGTAACATCTTGCAATCTACACAATTCAAATTTCTGAATTTTTTTTCACATCTTCATAAACCAGTGTACTACAAGACCCTATGATTACATGTGTCCAAAAATGTTTTTTTCTAAAATTTGATACCTGCACTAGAAATGGCAATTTTAAAGCGTTTTGGATGAAAACATAGTCAAAAACCCTTTCAAAAATCTCTAGGGGTTAAGGTAGTTAAGGTAGACGGACAAGGTTCTAAAGCAGTTCACATGTACTGACGGTGATCATTTCCCGCGAGGACATGTGAAATTGTGAACCACGTCCATTTGGATGGATGAGAATAGACAGTCCATTGGATGGATGAGAAGGAAAAAGATGAGGAGCAAATTCTTTGCTGGCGTGTGGCATTCGAGTACGGTGCCTTGGAGAGCTCGATTTTGCTTTAGGCCTCTTCAAGGATCACTCTCCTCGCAACAGACTCCAGGCAGCACCCACGCAGAGCTCATCAGAATCACAATCCCCAACTCATAGTAAGCAAAATTCATCTCAAATCTGGCTTGCGTTCACTTCCTTCAACAAAACAATCTCTTGGTACTTCAATTCCCTTGGAGATTACTGTCTCTCGGTTTTGTGGGAAGAGAGGAGCGCTACTACTACGATCAATTGGGCTGTATCTCCTCTAATTTTCTCTCACCGACCTAATTCTCTGTCATTGATACTCTACTGCGCCTGTTGGAGTGTAGGCATCCTTTGGTCCCTGTCTGTTTCTGTTCCAGTCTGTTTAAGGTTTAGGGTTTAGGATTTTCACTTACCACAAAGTGCTATGCCAATTTCAGACACTATGGGATCCAAGATGGATCTGTCGCTGCATTTAGAGAAGAAGCAACTGGACTGGCTGGAAACAATGGCGAAAAAGTACAACTTGCCATCTGCAGGTAAGCTTACACACTCTCTTTTTCCACTCTGTCCTTCTCCTTAATAGAATCTGGTACTTGAAGAGAATTACGCTGATTTGCAAGATCTGCAACGAAAAAAATCATCCTTGTATTGCAAACGCTTTGGATTATCAAACTCTCATGAACCTCTAATGGACCGAATGGCCTAAATTGGGCCTCGTGTACTTTAACGCAGTTTTGAGTTGTCAATTGGGGAGTTTCTTTTGCCCAAATTTTTCTGTATCTTTACCAACGCTTGCGATTTTCGTTGCTGATTTTGTTGATATAAATTTGGTCCCATCTGAATTTTAATTTTCACAATATGATCATATGAATTGTTTTTCAAACTACGAATCCTTGCATAACATTCTTGAGCTCCAAGGCAGGGGTCCTTTGCTTCAGTATAGAATAATATTTAAGGGAAGGTTGTCATGCGTTGTAAGCCAGTGAGAAAGAATTATCTCCACTTTAATACGAATGAGTGACACTGTAGACAAGGGACCCCAGCCTCATTAGTCAAGAATGTTACGTGGTCCCTCAGAGGATATTAACTAGATTTTTTTGTATGTCTCCTTTGCTTTTTTTATGACAGGCAAAGCTCTTCGCATATCCATCGTGTACACGAAGCAAGCTAACGACGATGCAGCAATATTCGCCAAGGTTGGTATTAATAAATTGACCCTTTCCGTTTGCAGAGATTGGCAAGAGTCCTTGCAAGGACCGTGACTTAGCCGAGTATGAAAAACTTAGATTGATAAGCTTGTGCTCGACTTTAGTGTTTGAATTAACATGCTAAGAATCAGATGTAAGATTATTCTGGATGTGAGTATTCACTTGCAGATTAGGAAAATCGTATAAACGTGTAAACATTAGAGATAGCCTATATCATTTCTTTTTCCCCAATTTCAAATTCCAATGATTTTTAAGTGGGGTCAAAAGAGGGATGACACGTCATTACTTATTGGATAACTCTATTATTTACTGTTTTATGGCTGGTGACACTAGGTGCAGAGCATAATTGATGACAGCAGCGCTCTTGTTGAAACCCGTCAATCGGTCGACGATGCGGTAAGTCCTTGGCGAAACTGTAGCACTGGTGAACATTTACCTTTAAAGATGAGCATGCTTTCTGGTTATTTATGCTTTTGCAATTCCTATGATCTCTTAGAACAACTGCAACTCAACAACTATAATTCTAGTTTTGCTTTAAGTCATGAATCTTTTCATTTTTTCAATTGCGTGATTTCTATGCCGAGTAATGATGCTCGCTGGGTGAGAATTGCAGCATGTCAAGTATTTACAAGACCTTGTGGTGAAGTTTGGTCTTGGCAACAAGGACAAGGTGAACAGATCGCTTTAAACCACCACTCTTTTATGGAACTAGATCATTTGTTATGTATGAGCAGTGATCACGGTTTTTAGTTCATCGTTTACTGTATTGCAATTCAATGTGCATGCTTAACAAAGACCACATTTAACTCACCTATTCATTGAACTAACTCATTGCTAGTCGTGCAGGCCACCCGATTCATTCTTGATTATGTGATGACATCAGGAGACGAGGCAACCATTTTTGAGGTAAAGCGTTGCAGACATGGTGAGACGTGCAAGAACTGTTGAGATGAGATATTTTGCTGGGGAGTGTTTACTTTGCAATATGTTTTTTCAAGCAGACTAGTATGAGATGGTATGCGAGGAAGCAAGGAAGTCCCTTTATGTGCATTGAATCTAGTGGAGGTCGTTGATGTGCTTTAGCCTCAGGAACGTGATGAAGAGTATATGTCTCATGATGAGTTGTAAATATTTGAGGGCATTTGAAGTCCATATTTCTGTTTCACGTTCGCCATGGGAGTGCTCTACTGCTCTGAATTGTTAACTATCAAACTATGACCTGCAATGTTAGTATAGCAGCAAGGGCCAAATTACGATCTTAGTTTATGTCAACGTGAGAAGCTCGCGGGACTAATTCAGCCCTACTCATTAGGAATCCATCTTATACTGTGAGTTGCTTCTAGGTTTATCACATTGAGTCTGAGTCTGTAATTGCCTTGTGGATTTTGATTTAGTCGCAATCAATGTTGTCTGTGTATGGGATCTTTTCAGTTGCAAGGTACTTCAGTGTTGTGAGTACAGTACATCCTCACAACACTGGTCACCACTAAATGCTGTAGGAACATGAGGCAAATGAATTTATTTTTTTGCCAAAGTAGAAGTACCTTAACCCTTAAAGGACGAACGGATGACTCTGGAAATCATCCCTTTTCATTACTGTGTGAATCATTGGCTTCAGAAATAGCAAAAGCACTGGAAATCGTCCCTTTTCATTACTGTGTGAATCATTGGCTTCAGAAATAGCAAAAGCACTCAAACTATAGTAGAACCACCCATTATCAACCGCCCATCAATAACCAACTTGGGCAGCTATTTCCAACCAAGGGTGGTACAAATTCCAACCATAGTTTGAAATGTGATTTTTTCTCTTTTGCAAGGTTGGCATTATAAAGTCATGACATATGTCTTGATTTAGTGAGCAAGACAGTAGGAAGCAATGAGTGGGAAAGTAGTTATGGAATGGTCGAAATTGGAAGACTCTATATCTTGGATATGGATTGAGGCCAACTTTTGGCTTCCAAAATTCATAGTAAATTCAGTTTAAGGAAAAAGATCATGAAAATTTGGCAATGCCCATCATTTCTATCTTCCTACAGGATTGTAAATTCATATTGCCTTCTACTGCTCCAAAACATATGCGGAATTGCTTAAGTGGTCAACAATGGCTGGTTCTACTATACTGTAGAAGACCTCGCCTTTTGATAACAAAATTTTGAGGGTGAATAGTTGCACTTCTATCCTACTAGAAGGATTCCTTGTCATCCATCATACGCCAAGCAGCTATGTCGACATTTAAGGGTTAAGGAAATGACCTTGGTTGTGCTAGCCCAAGATCCACCTCTAGAGTCCTTCTTTGCTCTTTATATGAATATTAGTTATACAAAAATTTATGTTTCGAGCTTGAGAGCAACCACTAAAACAAATTTTATCAAGTCTAATTTCTACTCCAATTTGAATATTTGAAAAATACTTAAAATTTTGTATTTTATTGCAATTTGCATTTGTCTTTGAAAAATGAAAATACAATTTTAATTCATAAATACTCACAATATGAGAGTACCTAAAGTGAAATATTTTGAATTTCAATTCTGAAGTCATAGTCCAACCTTTTCAAAGTTACAGTGACCAAATAAGTATATGAGCATGGTTTTCATTTTTAAACTGTCTTGATTTTTATTGCATCTTCTTGAGAATTGAAAGTAAATTTTAGATTCCCATAGCATGTACTTTTTGGATACTATATGAATAAACAACTACACTACAAGAGAATTTGTCCTTGTGGCAATGGTGGTTCTCTTTTCAGATAAATTTACTATTCAAACTTCCTCAATATACCTATTTTTGTTGATGGCAAAGCCTCTTTTGGTTCAAGAGCTAGTAAATTATTAATTTCAAGTGTCTGTTATTGGTAAGGTAGAACAACCCATCATGAGTAGAATTAGGAGTTTGCCTTTATGCGATTGCTAAATTTCTTAAACTTTTTTCCCATATAAAGACAAGTGTGAGAAACAATGAGACCAATTGAAATTACATTTTTTTTTGACAAAGTATGAATTTGTTATGAACTTTAGAAGTGTGTAGCTCATCATAACCCAAAAGAGTCTCTAGACTATCCCAAAACTCACAAAAAATATATCCATAATGATCACCTTACTCATCTAAATCAATCACGGTATTTTATGACATGGCCACAACATGAAGGCCTAAAATAGTCACTTCCTACAATGAATTTATACTCAAAAGGTGGAAGTTCCTTTTGTAATCACTAATCACTCCATTACCAAAGACATTGATTGTGACCCAAATTAAATCTCATTTATTAGTTGTGTCCTTTGGACAGAGACTATGGTATAGACTTGCGCATTTTGAATTTGAGTTTCCAAATCCTATCTAAACCAACCGTGTTCACACTGCACAACATGTTAAGGTTGGGATGGGGTGGATAAAGCCTCATGGTCATCACACCATTCTCGTTGAAACCCCCTCTATAATGGACCATTCCCTAGGTGTCTGGAATGGTTTTTTTTTTGTCTATAATAGGTTGTTCTACCTAAGAGTGAGGACATGTCCAAGGCTCTCAGTCATGTTTAGACGGTGTTCATTTTACGGGTCAGTTTGAGGGTCAATTGCAGTAGGTCACATAGTGTTGTGGCATTTTCTTGTGTTTGCCATAAATATTGTCGCCTCATGGTACTCTTGGCATGTTCATGTTAGTGCTTCCCATGTTTCCACTGGGACGATGCTATTTTGCGTGCGGTGAGCGTAGAGCATAGAGCGGTGAGCGTACTTTTGCAAGCCTTTTGACCCCCAAAATGGGTATATTCTATAAAAGTAAAAGTAGAAGTCAAATTTAAGCAAAAGAATAAATAAAAATAAAAACTGTAGTAAAATTGTAGGATCCTAAAGCCGAGGAATTGGTCGAATGTGTAAGAAAAAATTGATCACAATAATAGGCAACACAGGGCAGTTAAATGGTACACACAGATGATTCATGGAATAAATTGAATAGGTATCCTATAGCCGTGGAAATCATGTGGTCGTTGTTATCCTATGTCCGTTGTTAAAGAGTGGCATGAAAAGGGGGCTTAGGGTAACTGAACCCCTCATTGCCAGGACAAACATTGGAATCATTTATTTGAAATACACAATAGAGTTTTAAAAATTCTAGATTCATTCATGCAAGCAGAGGCACCAAATTAACTAGCAGTTATGAAGGAATACACAAAAAAAAATGTAGAAAAATAGGGAGCAATTTCTCAAATTTATCCCTGGTTGGAACAATGAGGGGGTGAATTCTTCCTTCCCACGGGAAGAGTTCCTGAAAATAAACTAAGGTACCATTGGATACTATCACAACATTAATCCAAATAGAACCATTCCATATCTTGGAAAAAACTGCAGCCATAAATGTGTCTCCAGCAATTGAAGGAAAAAATTGGAATTACCGTGGATTTATTCAGGTACTAAAGAGAAAAAAAATGTACTCCGATAACATCCATTCACAAATTATATATTCTAAATGCAGTCACCAAAGATAAAGCAAACAGACTCTGCAACAAATTTACGAACGATGTGATGACTGAAATCAAGGAGACTTTAGATGATGAACTTTGATAAATTTTAGAGGGTTCGAGCTTGATTGCAGTGTATGTTATGGTACTTGTCAGTATTCAAGAGAGTTGCCAAGCCAGAAAGACTTTAATAAATTGATATATTTCAAGTCAACAACCAAATACAATTGCACTACGATGAACCAATGCAACAACATAAACAAACGCGGAACATTACAAATGGAAGCACAACATGTATATGAGTGAGACAAATTCAAAGACTAAATCCGGTTGACATAGAAATTATCAGAATGAGAAATCCGAGGAACTGTCATCAGATGCTGGACTTGGTCCCAAATCAACGTCTGCCTCATCATCAATAAAATGACGAACGCATCTATCAAAACCTCTATCACTGGACATGGAGGTCGGAGAGGCTTCTGCCGCCTGCAACGTAGCGACGTGTACGTCCCACAGTGCCATAAAGTAGTCTTTGGTCGGAGAAATAAGTAGAGTGATCACTCTGAGCCAAACAAGTTTGTGTTAGTGTTTTTTTCACGAACAAAAGAATGAAAGATAACAGGTTCAAGCAGGAGACATACTTACTAAATCTGTTCTTCTTAGTGACATGTCGAATAGGAACATCCAGTGCAACCTCTGATGGAACGTTGGAAGCGTCGAGTGGAATGGGTGCTGTAGCTTCCACCTGGTGGAACTGTTGCAACTTGGCCTAGAATACCACGATGTCGTCTTCGAGAGTCGCAATGTGACGTCCAATAACTTTGCAAGCTCGAACAAAATTACCTGGATATCAAAGAGGAAAATCAGTTCTGTATATGACCAAGAGACCGGGAGAAATTCATATCGAGAAGAAAGACTACTCACCAAGAGAAGCAAAAGCATCGAGGATGACGGACCCCGGCCCGGCTTGGTAAAAGCCTCGATCAGCATTTGAAGGAAAACTGGATCCTTCTCACGGGCGCCTCTCCACGGAACAGATCCATTCATGGATTGTGAGGTCGCAGTCGTAAAGTTAAATAGCACATCGGACTCAGCAACTCCCATCCCGAACTCTGCCAGTAATTCATCAGCTGCTATCACGAATTCGCTGGAATCCATGGCACTGTGAATAAAGAGCTGAATTCGGAATCCTCGGCTCTGGAAATGCAGATTGGAATGATAATGAATTAGAACAAGCAGAAACTAAACTACAATCTAGTGACTACAACAATTCGTCTGAAAGAATAGTTACCTTATTAGTTGAGTTGTAATACGACGCAAAGGGGAGGTCATTAATATCCCACCACTCTCGATGCATAACGAAGCTGTAGCACTTTGCATAGGACAGCACATTAGTCCTGATCTTTGGAACATCCGGAACAAACAACAGAATAGACCCCACACCGTGAAGGAAATGCTCTCCAAACTCAAAGATACTTTCAGTTTGTTGCTCAGAGTACACATTCCAGGCAGGGACATCGTCAGGGTTCACTGAGATGGACGGCACCCAAAGTCCATCCTTAATATCACCAAGAATCAAATCAAAGCCACTATGCAGACAAAACAAATTCAAAGCCTTTCCACCGTCTTCATTCTTCACCTGGAGATTTAAACAAATGGCAAACAGTTGTTCAAACTGACATAACAAACATGACAGAAAAACGCTTACTGCAACAAAAGCGAGTGACTGTCCCAAAAACGCGACGGAGAATCACCAGGCGCCGACATCGGCAGTGATTGTGAAACGTAAACTGGCAAGGCATAATCACAACAATAAACCAAAACGTACCAGCTCTTAGCCTAGAAAAAAAAAATCCGGAAATGATGATTGAGAAGACTAACCTTAAGAACAAACTTGTTGACCGTCTCCAAGCAAGTGTGCACATCAGGAAGAGCATCCACAATCTGAGAGAGGCTAGAATTCAGATTAGAGACAAATGATCTTTGGGAAGATCCAGACGACGAAGCTCCCTTTCAAGAAGCAACTTTGGTCTTCAGCTCCTAAGTGACAAATGACAACAGGGTCGATACCCCACAAGGAGCAGAAACTATTGGATTCCGAGAACCGCCTTGCGTGAGATGCAAAGCTGTGGGCTCAACCACCTCCAACACTTCCATGTCCGTGTCCACATCAGCGGAGCGAAATGCAAGCGGTCCAGCCGCTTTCTTAGCACTACCGACAACAATTATATCACTCTCTTCCGGGGCCGCAGCATCTGATGCAGCCTTCTTCTTTGCTTCTTCCTCGGCCTTTCTCTTTGAGCCCCTAGTCTTCTTACCAGCTGCCCCCTTTTGCACTATGTCGTGAACTGTCTTCAACGAAGACAAATCAGGTTGCACCTTGTTCCTCAAATCAATCTCAAACGGAGGAGGATTATTGAGTGGGCAGTCCACATACCAACCACAGACTTCCTAGTGCTCCTTCTTCCACTTCTTGGCGATTTCATCCGAAATCATGCAGTTCTCGGCACGCCTGTCCAAGTAGCTAGGGAAGAACGACGGCGTCTTTGATGTGGCATTCCATGCATACAGCACGAACTTGAAGTATCGGAAGAGAACCCTGGCAACAGCCTTGTCCAGGCCGATCTGAAACTCAGGAGGATGATTCTTGTGAACTCCTTTGCCATCGAACTCATGAGAAAACGCAGTATCCCAAAGCTGAATACGATTCTGCTCAACATATTCTGCGATGCTAGGAATTGGACTCTCCTCAGGTGGTTGATAATTGATCTCTACATCCAGCTCCGAGAGCGTAGCATCGAACAGTTCCTGCACAGCACTTGCCAACTACAATAGGGAATTAGTAACAAATTTGACGAGGCAAGATCACAGTCAAACAACTAAAGAAAATATAAAGTGTAGTACCTGAGCCCACCAGGTGGCCTTGTGAAGCTAGTCCGGAAATGCATGATCAAGAAACCTGTTCTTTGGAAACCTCATCGCCTCCCGAAGTGATGCAGGTCTGTTCCAGCGCTCAAGCCATTTCACTTTCATTGCCGCGTCCATGACTGACGTTGAAAGGTACCACAACTTTTCTTGGGACATTTTTGGATCATCTTCACGATTCTCATAGTAGATCCGAACTTGTTCCAAAAAATCTGGTGTTGCCTCGGATCTGCAATGGGAAGCTGTTTCTTTACATCGGATGACATATCTTTCTTCACCTTGTCCACAGCCTTCCCAATGACATCGTACAGCTTTCATGTGGTCCATTCACTTGACTTCTCCGGATATTTCTCCTTGAATTTCCTGGTGGCATGAGCTACTGCCTCACCCAGCTCTTGTTGCAAGACAAATACCGAGGCGATAAAAACCATTGTCATTTAGGAAAACACATACCACGCAACGAAACCATGAAGTTCTCAAAACGAAAGACCAGAAACAATAGAAAGGGGCGCCGACATTGGTACCAGATTAACAATGACAAAACTAAAGTGCTAACATCGGCACTCCCCGCAATAGTGCTCAAATCAGTTGAGTGTCCTCAATCCTTTAAGGAGGTGCCGATATGAACACCTCATTTAAAGACTCTTTTAATTCTAACGGTAGATGAGCCCAAACATCAAATATATTTGTAAATCACACAAATCACTCAAGATATGTACGTACCTGATAGAGAACACCGATTAGCCCGTCTAGTGTCAAGGTATACTAAGTGCGGGTCTTTGACTTCTGTTTCTTCTCGGCGTCAGCTAGTTCTTCTTTGGTAACTAGATTCTCGTAATATGATAGGGGTTGGCCAGCAATACTTTGGAGCCGATAGAATTTGTGTACAAGGTTCAGCTTCACGTGACAGGTCTGGTTTCTCCTGTTTTAACAAATCAAAGTTAGAACTGAAATACAATGATTGATCAAAGTAAAACAGGTTATGAAAAAGGTCTGTCACAGGTGGATTACCAGTTGACTTGGTGCAAGGCGGTTAAAAGTGGCCCGATGTGGCCTTCAACCTCCAGGATAATCGACTCAACGGCATAATGCCAAGATGGGTCATCTCCATGATCTCTGTTAATTATCGGGAGCCAAGCTGAAAGCCGATGGTTGCCGTCCCAAACAAAAAACATCTTCCCCGAGAATTGTTTCCAAGCGTCTTCCTTCTACAGCTCCTTCTCAAAAATCTCGTTCGCAGCAACCCATAACGGACTCCAACTAGCCACATCATTGTCGGTCACGTCCTGCATTTTGCCCTCATTATCCTGCACAGCAACATAGAAGACACCTTGCCCATCCATATATCCGGTACTTACAAAATGTGCTCCCAGTGCCATGACGTTGTTTTTCAGGTATGGGCGGACTGCAGCCAGGGCTTTCATTCGACAAAGCGGGATGTTCAATTTAGACTTCTCCCTTGGCCGAAAACGGAGTCTGTCCAAGACAACGTTGGTGTTGACGGACTCCTGCACGACCATTTTGTCCATTTCCGCGCCCAGCTCCTCGGCTGTCATCTCCGCCGTTGCTTTGCTTGCCTCTTGAGCGTCTTGGGAGGTCTCGGCTCCCTCGTCACCCACTTCCTCTGCGTGACAAACATTGTCAGGAAATGGACAACAAACAACAAAACACACATAAACAAAGTCAAGGATACACACCGGATTCAAGGATATTTGGTTGTGATGACGACTGCAATCCATCCTTCAACGCCTCTCTTCCTGGATCGGTCATATACTCCAATTGACCTAAACATGAAGAATATTAAGTCATTTAAGAAACTAAAATTTGAACAATCTTGAAAACGAGCACTTCCTTAGAGGAGGTGCCGATGTCGGCACCCCCTCTAAGGGAGTGCTGTTTGAAGCCGACAGCGCCCCCTTAGAGGGGGTGCCAACATCGGCACCTCCTCTAAGGAGGTGCTGTGTGTGCGAACAATCATGTAAGTAGGGAAACCAAGCAAAAGAAATGGAAAACTTCAAAACCAGCAAATTCGGTGGTTTCCTTATCTTCTATTGTATTTGTTGTCTCCTCGACGCTGCCCTTGTCCCTGCGCTCCATTTGCGAATCCGTTGTTGGATTTGTGGATGCATCTTCCTCCTGAATCTCCACACCCGTGATGTCAGCATTTGTCATGGTTTCGGGAGCTTGTGTCGTCTTCACCGTGCCTGCAGATAAATTGAGTTGTTTAGAGATCAATAGGACACAAATCAGGAAAATTCTCTCGTCGCACTTGAAGACATTACCCTAATACGCAAGCCTCGTGGGTGAGGAGGACATCACGGTAATAATCTCACTTCTCAGAGCGGTAAGCTGTGACCGAGCCCCAAGGCCGTGGACTGTCCTTAACGCTTCAATCAGAACAATTTGCTCCCCGAACTGTAAAGCTCAAGCTCTCTTCTCGGGCTGTCTGGGGCTGTCTCGGGCTCTTGAGCTGTCTCGGGCTCGCGAACTCTCCAACTCTCTTCTCGGGCTGTCTGGGGCTGTCTCGAGCTGTCTCGGGCTCGCGGTGACCGCTCGTTACGTCGATCCCAACCTCTCCTGGATTATGGAGCCCTTCTCCTCAACCTGTCTCGAACTCACTTCCTTCCCGTTCAGTTGGTGTGTCGAGGTCGCATCCCACTCCTCGAGCTGTGCCAAGAACCGGCCTTCCCCTCAAGCTGTCTCGAGCTTGCCTTGATCTCTCGTTACGACAGGGTTAACCTCTCCAGAGTACGGTGCCCTTCCTCGATTTCGCGGCTTGCACTCCACTTGTCTTTCGCTCCTTTGTGCTCGCCGTCACCGCCCCTTAGGTTGCGAAGCCCCTCTCCAGCTCCAGGTTCATCTTGCGCGAAGTCCTCGTTTTCTTCCGCAAGCTGTATGGCGCATCCCCGTACTCGCCGTGACCTCCCTCAAGGTTGGGGTGCGGCTCTCCAGATGATGATCCCCTTCCTCGAGCTTCCGTTTCCCTTCCTCAACTGGCTGAGCACTTCCCCAAAATCCTGGGGTCGGGGGTCCTGCTTTAGGGCAGATATCCAAATGACGGTCCCCTTCCACTTCCTCGCGGTATCCGTCCTTTTCCTCTCGGTCCTCTTCCTTCAACACGAAGTCCCCTTTCCCTCCGGGGTCTTCTTAGTTCCCGAGCCGCTCATATTATGGTTATCATACCACCGTTTCAGCCCAACTCCCACAATATACTCGCCCTGGTTTCTTGGCTTGCCTACGCGAACTGGAATCTTGGTTCAACAGAAATCTTGGCTGCCGAATATCTCTCTCTTACCTTTACTGCATAACTTAAGGAGAACAATCCGACCTCGCAAGCTCTGCCTACTTCACTAAACAGAAATGTAGCGTGGATAACAGTCTTGTCCTTGTTTGTGCTTCCAAATAGAAGTCACAAACACTTCACGAACGGTGACAACAGTTTCTTCGAACTGATAGACTAAATTCTCGCAGAACTAGTGACGCTACTCCAACATCTAGAATGGGCATTTTGACATGGAGACTCTTGTCACAGTAACTCTCGGGTCAACATTACAGCCCATACTCAATGTAGAAGATATTGATGAAAACACCTTCGTCAACACAAACAAGGATATTAGGAGACCTGCCAGAATTTCGATCGTCACATTACCTTGCTTTGGGGTAGTCTCTCTACTCGACCCTTCTGCGGAATCTCCAGCACACTCATCGGGTGTACTTCCACTTTCGTTGCTACCCAGCGACGAATTCGCTGGAATTCCTCGGCCCCTTGTGTCCTCTTCAATTTCTGAGTGGCTACATGAAGGAGCACCCTGCATTCCGCTAGCAGATGGTTCTTGTCCAGCAAATTCTAAGACTCTTACAGTTTCTCCGGCATCAGCTATCCTAGCCTTTGATCGCAACTCTCTCATAATCCTAGACTTCTTTAGGCGCTTCGGATTTGTAAAATACAGAGCTTGTCGCTTTCGTCTCTTTGGCATTCTAAAGGACGTAGATATTCATTGTCATTCCCACTTTCCGCGATACTACATATCCTAGTCCTATTTATGTGCCGTAAAAGCTATTCAGATCTAATTACATATTACTTCAAGTGCTTGCGCCGTATAGACTTAGTGACGCAGCCCACTGGGGTCCTGGGTGTTTAACCCTTCATACATTTTAACAACAAGGTATGATTGCAAGTGTACAACTCAAGTTAGAATCACTAATGGCATTATTCCATTTTGGTGGACCGACGGTGACAAGTGGGAGGTCGGTCCTTTTGACGCCATTATACCGCATTTAATATGAAGTTGAGTGTCATGGAGCCACATTCTGCGGTATCGATCGGTCCTTCAATTTGCGAGTTTTAAATATTCTGACATTTCAGTTGACGGTTGTCCTATGGCAGTTTAAGGAAATGAAGAACAACTACTTATGGACCTACGGGCTACTAATTTTGTCCACAGTAGTTGAAGTTGTTTAATGTGAGCTGCCCTATTTAATAATAAAATGCGGATCTAGTCTTGCAGCCACTCATGATTTTAATATCTGGTTTAGTTTAATTTCTGTATGTTAGGTAGCTTCTAGAATTCTTCCTGGTTTCAAGTGGCTGGGCTCTGACAGTACTCGTATTACCTGGGAACGGATACTAATTGAATGGAACGTGTACCACCAAGTTTGGTTTAGTACCACATAGTCATGAAGAATTACTAAACGGCGGCATGTCTTCAGTTATGAAATGAGAAAACTGTATTGACGTATTCCTACAACCCTAAGTTATTTATTTATGTTATTCAGTACCTGGATTTTACCTATTCCTCGTTTTACACTGAAGTTACATGCTTTTGTATTGCTGTCTTATGAGTTAGGGTTGTCCTGTCTAACATGGATGATGCCATCTCGATTACAGCTCTAATTCGAGGAGATGGAGCAGCAGTGCCTATTTCCTTTGACATGGGGGAGGATGGCTTTGCTTTAGTTAGTGGTTCTCGTTTGGCTTCTAGGTTTCGGATTATGGAAGGTACTTTGCATTTAGATTTGGATGTTGTTAACCCTGTCTCGGGGGAGGTCTCTCACATTGTAGCACAGATGTCATGTGAATCTCTTGGCGGTGAGTTCTGGTCTTTGTGTCCCGGAAACTATCGCGTATATGGAGTGAAGAACAATCCTGTCGATTCTACAGCTAGACGTTTTTCTGCAACATCAGAGGTCACCCCAATGCTTCGGAACGTTAAATTAGAGCATGTCGATGGACCAGTCCTTATTCTCAGTGATGATTCTGATAGTGACTGCATCCTTTCCAGACCTGACTTTAGTGCTCCTGACCCTGTAACCCCCCCGGTTGTGCGCGCACCTTCCGTTCATGAGTCTGGGTCCTCCCGCCGTTCAAGTTCATGTACCTCTAAGCCTCCCTTGCCACCTGCTGAGAGTATCGTCAACTGCCTACGCTAGTTGAAGACTAGCAAGGGCGCTAGATCCATTCTTAACAAGTTAGATTACAATTCAATTGCAATGGAGAAGGTAGAGTATCTGCCGCCAGATTTTAATGGCGATATTATCTTTGAGCTCCCTCCAATGAGGAAGTACCCGCTGTCCAGCAAGGCCGGACAGCTGTATGGCATGGATAAAAAGGATGACGGACACGCTTGGACTCAAACAGCTACTACATGTTACGACTCCGAGTCGTAACAGCTGGACTGAGTGGCGGCATGCAGTTACGGTGAGGTTAGCAGTTACGATAGTTCAGTCGTCTCTCTCATTTCGCATGTAAATACCTTCGTGAGAAGGTTATTCTCACTCAACCTCTTGTAATACAAAGAACCCCGATGGTCCGTTCTCCCCGTGAGACTCTTCTCTGCGTAACTCTGGATTCCTTGCTGCTTCGGTTCAGGTTGATTCCTGGAGTTGATGCCTGGTCAGTCCTCGGAAAGGGAAGAGGGAATCAGGGAGCGTCGACAGAGCTTAGTCACGATTCGAGTTTCCAGCCATCCCGTAACATTAGGTTGAGTCCAATTATTTTTGTCCACGCTCCGGAAGGAACTCGACGATTTCATACTTGCGGCAATACAGTGCCGTTGAAATTCGCCTCCGTCACGATTTCCCAGTCACTGGTCAATTCGCCTCAGTCCAGGCGGGTGCAGAGATCGATACTATTCCGTCGATAAGCTTGTTGACAGTACAAGTGCTGATCTCAATTATGGATCAAGGAAAAGTGGAGTTGGGAGGGACCCGGGTGCCGGAGGATATTGGTTCTGAGTGGACTGAATTTATTCAGCAACAGATACAGACAATTTTCCAATCTGCGCTTCCACATATGGTACAACAAATGTCGGAACGAGCGATGGCATTACCACCTCAAGCATCGCCTTCCACCACAACAAGGGATCTCGAACAAGAACAGCATATATCGGGAAAATATGATAATGTTGAAAGGGAGGCTAAAGTTGTTGCGCCTGAGAAGTTTGTGGGGAAAAGGGGTGGAGAGGTGTACCGGTGGTTTGCCCAGCTCCGTTTGGTTTTCCAAAGTAAGCCTCGGACTTACCGGCATGACGAGGATAAGGTCGCTTATGCACTCTCTTACATGAGTGGAGCTGCACAAAATTGGGCGATGCCGCTCCTGCAAGCGCTTGATGAAGGACGACAACATGATCTTCTGACAGATTACGACGGTTTTCGAAAGGCCGTCATTGCGGTTTATGGTGACTTAGATTGGAAAGGGAACGCGGAAGACCGCTTGAGCAAGATTAAGCAGACGGGATCAATGGCAACTTATGTTTCTAGTTTCAACGAACATGCTGCCCAGGTTGACTGGAACGAGTCGAGCTTGGTAGCGCGATTCCGTGGAGGACTCAAAGATGATATTCTTGATTCCATAGCCACGGCGGAAACCCAGCCACAAGGGCTCCAAGAATGGGTCGCGATGGCATCACGAATTGACGAAAGGCTCTGGGCAAGACGACAAACTCGACGACCATCAACCACCTATTCTACTCCACCTCAAGTTTCATCTTTGAATCCAAGGACCCAACCTTTTGTCCCAAGAGATCACGCTGGTCGTTTCCAAGCACCGTCCGAGGGACCAGTGCCGATGGAGCTAGATGCAACTCGAGTAAGCACGGCGCTCGCCAAAACTGCAACGGAACGACTGGATTATCAGCAACAAGGGCGCTGTTGGTGATGTGGCGAGGTTGGTCATGTTCGGGCTAAATGTCCGACAAATCCTTCCAAACCTTTGTCATTGGCAGCGTCGCAAATGGACCAGGTGGAATCGGGAAAAGGTCCATCCCGGGACTGAGGGAAGAAGCTCAGTACCCGGGCAATATGGAGGTTGCGGCCACCATGTTGGTGGAACGGCCGCAGGCTGAACCCTTGGAAGTCAGTCTGCAGTGCACGCAGGGGGAAGGGGAGCTGGATCCATTATATTTAAGGGCTACTGTAGACCCAGGAGCTCACTTGACGTTATCGGGTCAAATCAATTCGGTGACTGCGGAGCTTTTGGTTGACTCCGGAGCCACAGGGGTGTTTATGCATCCCGATTTCGCCGTGAGATGCCGAGCTGTGATTCGACGTAAGCGCATTCCTCGGGAAGTGCGAGTCATTGACGGGAGGGTGATCAGTTCGGGACTCATTACACACGAAGCTACTGTTGAATTAATTGTAGACGGCCATAATGAAATACTATTGGTGGATCTCACGAATACCGGGAGATACCATTGCATTTTGGGGACTCCCTGGCTGGTTCGTCACGACCCAACTATTCGTTGGCTAGCAAAGAAAGTAATTTTCGATTCGGCTTACTGTCAGGCCACTTGCATACGATCGACGGAGGGAGATCGGACGTCAGTAACTAGCAACGCGGGAATCAGGAAGATGCTAACTGAGAGCCAAGAGCCGTCAGGGAATCAAAAGGAAGGTGGGCCGAGGAACAGGACCCTGAGATGAAGGACCCGGGATCTCGGGAAGGAGGCTGTGGGCCGCGGCGGGTTAAGGCCCAGCTCCCACGAGAGGAAAATCGGAGAGATCGGTTCCCTGGAAGCGTGGCCGGCGAGGCTCCAGCAGGGCGGCCTTCGAAGGTGGCTCAGTTGACTGCTCCAAGGCATGCTGTAGTGTCAGCTGCAGCTTTCAGGCTTTCAGCGAAGGAAGCTGAAGTTTATACGCTTTTTGTGTCGGAGATGGACGGGGGAGATCTGGTTGGGACCACGGATGAATTGGGCTCTATTCCCGCTGAATACCAAGATTTAAAAAAAGTTTTCAGTGAGGATTCAGCTAATGAGTTGCCTGACCATGGGCCCTCCGACATGAAAATCGAGTTTAAGGAGGGGGAGGAACCGCGTAATACCGGTTTGCGCCCCATGTCCCCAACGGAATTGGAGGAACTTCGAGCGTATTTGGAAGAGAATTTAGGCAAAGGATGGATTCGGCGATCCAAATCTCCTGTCTCAGCTCCTATAGTGTTTGCTCGGAAAAAAGATGGATCAATCAGGGTATGTATTGATTATCAAAACCTTAATAAAGTCACTATAAAGAACCGATACCCGCTTCCACTTATTCCTGAGCTCACGGATAGATTGGTGGGAGCAAAATTTTTTACAAAGTTAGATATAAGACAGGCGTACCATCGAATACGGATGGCGCTAGGCCATGAATTCAAAACAGCCTTCAAAACCCGTTATGGCTTGTTTGAATATCTAGTAATGCCGTTTGGTCTTACAAACGCCCCAGCCCAATTTCAGGCCCACATGCAAGGCATATTTGCAGATCTTTTGGACATATCCGTGGTCGTTTATTTGGATGATATATTAATTTTTTCAATGAATCTAGAAGAGCATCAACGAGTAGTGCGGGATGTTCTTCAACGACTCTATAAACATGGGCTATATGCCAAGCTTTCTAAATGTCAATTTCATTGTTAATCGGTGGAGTTTTTAGGGATGACGATCTCGTCGCAAGGATTGGAGATGTGTGCAGATAAAGTGCGAACCATCAAAGAATGGCCAGTACCTACAAATGTCAAGGAAGTTCAATCATTCTTGGGCTTTGCCAATTTTTACCGTCGTTTTATATGGGATTATTCGCGCATTGCAGTCCCACTCATAGCCTTGACACGTAAAGATCAACCATTTTGCTGGACTCGGCAAGCCAATGATGCTTTCAATGATCTTCAAGACCGGTTCTGTCAGGCATCGGTATTATTACACCCAAACTTTCAATGACCCTTCATTATTGAGACTGATGCTTCAGACACTGCTACTGGTGGAATTCTCTCCCAATATGGTGATGACGGTCATCTCCATCCTTGTGCGTATCGGAGTTCCAAGATGTCTCCGGCTGAACAAAACTACGACATTTATGACAAGGAATTATTGAGCATCGTCCATGCATTTCAAGATTGGCGAGTTTACTTGGAGGGGTCACCACATGAAGTGCGGATAATTTCCGACCATAAAAATCTTGAGTATTTTTTAACTACAAAACAACTTAATCGGCGACAAGCTCGATGGTCTGAATTATTATCCGCATTCCATTTTGTTATTCATCATCGGCCAGGATCCTTGAATACACGGGCTGACGCTCTTTCCAGGCGGGCTGATATCATTGAACAAGGCTCGCAGGAACCTAGACCTCTCTTAAAATTAGCAGCCTTGGAAGATTGCGAACCTGTTTGGACAGATGATAAAATTTTGGAGCATATTCGAATAGAGTCAAGAAAAGACCCAATAATGCAACCAATGTTGGCATATTTTGAAAACGGCGCAGACCGCGCTCCATCAGATGTTCGCCATCGTTTCCACGCTTACAGTTTTGACGGAGGAGTTTTGCACTTTCATAGAGCTGTATTTGTACCGGATAATGAGGAGCTTCGCCGTCAAATTCTTAGGTCAAGACATGATGCCCCGACTGCAGGTCATCAAGGCCGTGCTAAAACGCTTGATTTGGTAGCAAGGAGCTTCTATTGGCCAACATTTCGCAGATACGTCCACCGCTATGTCGATGGTTGTGATACATGTCAACGATCAAAACCTCCACGCCATGCGCCTTATGGATTGTTGCAACCAATCCCAGCAGCTCAAGCACCGTGGAAGCGAATCACGACGGATTTCATTGTCAAGCTACCTATCAGCAATGGTTATGACGCAATCTTAGTGGTGGTAGATAAGAACACTAAATTGGCCCATTTTATTTCGACCACTGAGAAAATTGACTCTATTAGGACTGCTAATCTTTATCTTCATCATGTATGGAAGCACCATGGCTTACCTACCGAGATTATTTCTGACCGGGGACCTGTTTTTGTCTCCAAATTCATGAAGAGGCTATATGAACTTTTACGTATTCGACCTTGTTCATCAACCGCTTTTCATCCTCAAGCAGATGGCCAGACGGAGCGAGTTAATCAAGTTCTTGAGCAATATTTGCGCATGTTCACCACGAGACAGCAAGATGATTGGGCCGACCTCTTACCCATAGCGGAATTCGCATACAATAACGCAGTTCACTTAGCTACAGGGTTATCGCCTTTTTATGCGACCTATGGCTACCACCCGTCACTAGCTTTCACAGCTTCATCTACATCGACAGTTCCAGCTGCAAAGGATCGGATTCACTATCTCCAACAAATTCATGAGGAAATAAAGACTATGCTACAGATTGCTGGGGACCAAGCAAAGCAACGGTATGACAGTGCCAGGCATCTGCATCAGGTTTTCGAAGTGGGAGACAGAGTGCTGCTCCGCCACGATAATATCTCTACATCAGCACCGTCGAGGAAATTGACATCAAAGTTTTTGGGTCCTTATCCAATTATAAGCAAACTCTCTGACGTTGTATACCGCCTTAAATTACCCAAGACGTTGCGGATTCACGATGCCTTCCATGTGTCTTTATTGGAGAAGTACCGCCCTGACACAATTCCTGGGCGACGACAAAAGTCACCTCCACCTGTTGTAACGCCAGACGGGGAAATCGAGTGGGAAGTGCACAAAATCTTAGATTCCAGGTTATTTGGGCGTTGGAGGAAGCTGCAATACCTTGTTTCATGGACCGGTTATGGATCCGAGCAGAATTCCTGGGAACCTGCCGAGAACTTGAAGAATGCACCATTCGCAGTGAAGGACTTTCACCATCGTCACCCCAAGGCGCCGACACTAGGAGGGGGGTAATGTTACGACTCCCGAGTCGTAACAGCTGGACTGAGTGGCGGCATGCAGTTACGGTGAGGTTAGCAGTTACGATAGTTCAGTCGTCTCTCTCATTTCGCATGTAAATACCTTCGTGAGAAGGTTATTCTCACTCAACCTCTTGTAATACAAAGAACCCCGATGGTCCGTTCCCCCGTGAGACTCTTCTCTGCGTAACTCTGGATTCCTTGCTGCTTCGGTTCGGGTTGATTCCTGGAGTTGATGCCTGGTTAGTCCTCGGAAAGGGAAGAGGGAATCAGGGAGCATCGACAGAGCTTAGTCACGATTCGAGTTTCCAGCCATCCCGTAACACTACACATATTCAATCAGCATCTCAACTTTCATTCAGATTGTCTAATTGCTTGGGACATTTACGGTGCACGAATTCCGCTTGCGAATATGTAAATCGGCCCAACCGTTTGTCTTTGTCAAACGAAACTAAGTGGGATGGTCTTGCCTCCTCTACTTTTGTTCTTGGATGTAATCCTCCGTCTGATTCTACTGTTGTTTGTGCTCTCTGCCTCGTGAAGCCTACTTGCCTAGATAGTTGCCCTGCCAAGATATATTATGTTTATGGCCCAAGTCACATGACCCGTGCCTGTATCCATCTTGGATTCCATTCGCATCCTGTAAAACATAGAAATTATTGAGAGTCAGTTGCCAAACTCCGTATTCTTATTGGCGAACAGGTGGAGAGGACTCCATCGGCGACAAACTCTGCCATTGTCCTTGAGGCGACAAAAGAGTACTTTGGCGAACTACTTTTATGTCCTGATGGTGTGCCTCAAAAGACTCTAGTAATTGAAGAACTAATCCCTGTCCTAGACAAGTTTAAACAAATGTCATCTCCAAGTATTCGAAACGAGGTCACCACTTTCCGATACCTCCGTCGTTTTGGAGTCTTGGACAGCATCACCAAACTTAGGGGATCCAGCAATTGGGCTTTCATCCAAGAGAACAGGTTTTCGGGACAAGGCACGGAGTCTGACAAGGTCTTCATTTTCAAGATGGCGGAGTTGGGCTCCGGAAGTGGCATCGACTTGGTGAGGCGTATGCAAACCGGAGGTGACTTAGAACACGCCTGGATGATGTTTGACCATGTTAAGCGGGTGAAGTCCTGGACCACAATGGCTTGTCATGTTTATGACTCCACGTATTGCCGCGTCATGACTATTGCTGTTTGCGATATGCAATCTGAAGATGTGGCAGCCCAACTAGTATTCTGGAAAAATTTGAATGCTTTATCTTCTAAGCATGGTATTCTTAATCCAAATTTCAAAGGATTCATGGCTGACAGTGCACAGGCAAATTGGAATGCTGTACGTATCGTTTACGGTGGTGGGGACCCAACTATCCCCATGGTCAACCGGGAGAGGACTTGCCTCTTCCATTGGACCCAATCACTGGAGAAGCACACCAAGGCAGATATCAGAGCAGACCTACAGGATCAACATCGGCACCTCTGTAAAGAATACAAGAGTTCTGTATCATTGGAAGAGGCTCAGAGTAGGTATTTGGCCATCCGGGCATGGTGGTTATCATCCGGAGCTTCAACTGATGAAGGACTTCCAAGACTCGACTTATGGCTGGCATTCTGGCATTTTCGATATCGCCAATGGGGGGGATTCATAGAACTGGTAAGTTCAAGCTTCAGTTTGTTCTTCTTTTTGTTTTACCCACCTTGCACTTGCCATGCCGATATCGACAGTACTCCTAGGTAGTGGCAGTTCCTGCATGTCTCCTCTTATTCACTACATGCTTTGTATTCCTGTAATTCGTTCCAACACTCATAATGTAAGATTGTGTGCAGGATCTTTCACTTCTCGAATTGGCCGAGATGCCGTCATGTAATTTGGCAGAGTCCGTCCACAATAAGTGGTTGCAACAATCAGGCAAAAGAGGGAATGATTTGTACGTTGCGTCCGTCGGTGACAAGGTCAGAGCATTCATGCAGGTAGTTGCCTACTACCAGTTCCTGAAGGGTGAAAAGCCAGGTACTGGTCTCGGGAAAGAGGAACTCCGTCTTCGTACAACTCAACGCACCGCTCAGCGCTCCGGAAATTCAAAGGTTCTTCATGTTGCCCTCGCTAATATGCCTGGTGCTAATGTCTTCTACACACGTGATCCTCATCTAGAAGGGGAAGAAGTTTTCGTTTCATTGAAGCGAAAGGCAGATCTCCCTCCGGGATCAGAATTTGACTCGCACCGCCCTGACAAGATCAGTGTCTCCAGACCGAGGCAAAAAGCCCAACGGCTCAACCCAGAGATTGTTGATCTCACTGCTGAGGACGCACAATCAGTATTTGAACTTCGACCAGGAGAAGGTAGTGCTCCCCTACTGAAGTCACCATTGACTCACTCTCCGGCAAAGCATGTGAAATCAGTTCAAGAGACAGTTTGCGACGAGCAGCAGTGGCATATTGCAAGACTCCCAAGGACGTCTGCAAAAGCTTGCTTTGCTCTGCAAGTCAAGACCAAGAAGAAATGCGTAGCAAAGATTGTGCAAGACAATCGAAGTACAGCTGCCCCAACTTATACCGGCTTGATGGACAATTACAAGAAGGTCAGATTAGAGAAAATGCAGTTCTTCTTCTGCAATGATGACATCAATCGTTGTGTCAATGGAACTCGGCGGAAATGGGTAGTTTCTAAACCTACTGTCCCTGATGTATGGCCTGTTAAATTGGGCACAAACTTGACAAAGAAAGAGATTCTGACTCTCGAAAACGCCAGATTCCACCTCATGGAACACATCGAGTTATCCCCTCGGAAGTTGTTTGCGGAAGGCTTTTCTGTAAAACTTAACGACTATCCTCCTCCTCCAAATCCTTCCAATCATCCTACCAAGAGATATGAAAAGAACATTCAAAGGAATCCTACCGCTCCAACAACGAAGCACCACAACAACTGCGCTTCTGGTCTGTCCATTGTTGGGGAGATCTGCAGTATTCTAATGGTTCCTCCTCCAGCTCTTGGCTGCATTATTACATTAGAGTCTAGAAATATTTCTAAGGTATCTAGGTATTTGCTGACGATTGGCCAATTCCCAAGTTGCGACTGCCCATCATTCAAAGACATGTCACAAAAGTCACTTGGCAAGCGAGGAGCATGGACGTATTGTAAGCACTTGTACTACATATTCGTCATTGTTTGTGAGCTAGATCCGGAGTTAAATCTCTTTATGCACGCTCCTAGTTTCAGCTAGAATGAGATAAAACAGGTTCTACAGATCCTGCTACGAAAACACTACGGTGTATAGTGAGCATGAATAGTCCCAATACAGCAATGCGATCCTCCCCCCTACTTTAAACAGAAGGCGGTGAGACTAAAAGGGCCACTGCCATAGTCTGTGCATGCAGAGTTTGTTGTTTTCATCTTGCTCCATAATCAAATCCTATGGAAGTTCTTGCAGTATTTCTCACTCATCATATAAGTTCATAACACCCTAAACTTCGGAACTATCCTACTGTCCATTAGTCGGTCTCCCTTCTAAAACTGTGCCTGCCTACTGTTTCACTTCCACTCCTGTATCCCTCTTCCTGCATCTTGATTCTCCCTCAAACTATCCTAAACCGTAAATCCACCATCTCTAAGCACTCTGAGCTGTTTGCCTCCGCCTTCTAAACCCTACCCATAAGATAAACCGCTCAAAAAAATGAAACCCTACCACCACGGTAGTTGCTCTTCGCCACTCCTCTGCGCCCATTCTCCATCACGGACTCTCCCTAACTTTAGCAATCCCTTCAACAATACCTCCTCACTTCCACTCGGCTTCATTTTTGCTCTTCTTCTCGCTTCAATTCAGAACCACACATATTATATCTCCTCACCTCTTATAACCCTTATCACCACGGTCATAGGACCTTCTGAACGATACTTGCAACTTTTGTCTTCTTCATTGTACGTGTACTGACAAAATAACCTGCTGTACACTATATTCCTGCAACCTACTCCACGGTCATAGGTCCATCATTATTATAAATTCCAAGAGTATCAACCCTTAAAATATTCTATAACTTTTACTTTATTACCCTAAACCCAAAAATTAACTAACTTCAAACGCTTTGCGCTCGCAAATTTACGCTCCCCGCTCTCCGCCCGCATCTCTACGCACGCAAAATAGCAACCCCCGTTTCCACTGCTGTTCCTTTTGTCTTTGTCATTGGATCATGTTTTCAGTTGGGAGACAGGCAACAAATTATTTTGCTCATTTTCTCCCTCCACCCCACGGCCATGGCGTTTCTATTGGAATCCCATGACGTAGATCAATTTCAACTCAAAATGCCGTTCAAATTTTCAGTTTTGTTGGATGCGAGAAAAATGTGACATATGTAAGGTGGGGTGCTCTAAAAGTGCCTTGCTCTATAAGCAACCATTAATCCCTAAAGGTCATAGACTATGTTTTCACCAAAACCGCTTTAAAATTGCCATTTCTAATACATGTACCAAATTTTTGAAAAAAAACATTTTTGAAAAAATGTAGTCATAGGATCTTGTAGTACAATAGTTTGAGAAGTTGTGGAGAAAATTTCAGAAATTTACACCATGTGGATTGCAAGATAATAGCGTTTGAATTGACAAAAATCATTTTTTTGTCCCTGCAAAAATCCGGGCAGCTGCACTTCACAAGGTCACATTTGTATGAAAAAATGTCCAAAATGGTGGTTACTCTTTATTCATTCTTCAAGGCAAGTTGTCTATATTCTTGAAAATTTTCAAATCATCTGAAATTGTGAAACATATAGGAAAAAAATAGTAAGTAGAAAGAGGTAGAGAATGTTCAAAACACAAAATTGTTAAGAATTGAAAATGGAATCAAAAAATGTCAATTCCAACGGTTGTAATGTTGTAATAAACAATCTACACCCAATGTTTTCATTTTTTTCCAAAAAATATTGAAAATTGAGTTAAATAAAGGACTTCGAAGTTTATTTTAGAGTAGAGATTCTATAACTACCCTCAAACTAAAACTCCTCATAACTTTCATCTCATTAATCAAAATGGAATGATTCAAAGCTTCCCACATATATATAAATATAAAGAAAAAATTTCAAGTTTTTATTTTAAAAGAAAATGATTTTTAAAGAAGTTTTTTCAGCTACCTAGACTGCCCACCAAATAATGAAAATGACATATCATGCAATAACTTTCTAACCACGTGGTCAAAAGTTACGAAAATGAAAATTTTTTGGCCTTAAAGCTACTCCTCAGGCACATCTTGTGTGAAAATCTCAAAGAAAAAAAATAAAAATTCCAGTCATAGTGAGCTGCCCAAAATCGCTATGTTGTCAAAAAAATGGTGTTTGGCCTTTAGGGGTTAACACAAAGGCACATTTTGCATTCTCCAGTGTACAATTGGATACTGAAAGCTTACAAACTGCATTTTGAAGTCATTCCAAGATTTGTACATGATATAGAATAAAACTGACTTTTTATTGTCTTGCGTAATTATCACTAAATGAGTAGCCTATTCCAATCAAGTATACCAAATTTTAGTTTCAAAAAAACAAAATTTTATTTTTGGTAAATTTTTAAAGTCACTTTGTGGTTTTACATAATATTTTATTGAATACAATTGGTGATAAAAAAAAATTGAATTGGATTGTATGGATACATAGGAACATCCATATGCACATCTTTTATATTAAAAATCACCCTTTTAAGTAACCAAAATATGATCAATGAAGAGTTCAATGAAAAGTGTTGTATTACCAAATTTTTTTAAAATACCAATTATAATGCACATTGTACAAAAAAAATTGAATGGCTCCAAAAGGCAATGTGTAAACTTTTAGCACCTGATTATACATTTTAAGAGGTGATTGCTTTTAGTGACCACTACGTTTTAGCTTCAAAAATTTATAATTAACTCCGCAAAAGTTCAAAAAATATGAAACAACTTGGATTAATTGCCAATTCCAATTTTCTTTGTATAAAAATTGACTGAAACTTGTTTCAGTCAATTTTTGCTTCCCCAAATGCAATCAACTCTTAAAAGGTCGCTTTAAGAGCAAACTACCTTGAAGGCAATCCCTTGTATTTTGAAGAGCTGACTATTTCCATGCTATATGTTTATTGCAAAATAAGTAGTAGGTGCATCCATACATGGTATTAACCCTTCAAGGACCAAGGGATAGTCTAGATTTATAAAATTGTGAAGACATATTATAAAGGGCAATTACAAATAATACTTTACTAATGAGTCTCAAACAATAGTTGTAAAATATGGTCCATAGATCATATCTATATAGTTAAACCAATCAATACGGTAACCAATATTTTTCAATTAAATTTGAAGCCCAAAATTGAAATTCCTATGGAAATCAATTGTAGATTGAATATTTGTGATTTTTTGAGGAATTATTTTTTTTTTACTCCCTAAATGCCCAAGGCACCAAATTGAGGTGTCCTTAAAACTTTGAAGTAAAATAAAACCTTATCAGTTGATTAGTTTTAGTAATTTGTGTTTGAAAATTATTATTTTTTACATATTTTTAATATCAAAAATCTGATTTTGAAAATGAATGATTATGATTTTTCTATTTAAGATTCTATGCAAGGGTGTCCATTGCAAATCTTGATTTCCTAGTGTTTGGGGGCTCTTGGCAATGTCTCTAATACACTAGATCTTTGAGAAAAAATCACATTATAAATTCATTTAAAAACAATTTAGAATAAATTTTGAGATGCTTAAAATTGATTAGGGTAAACCTCATATTGTTTTTGGTGACCTCAATTTCAAATTTGACATGTGAAAAGAGGATTGAAAGACTTCAAATCACTTTCACAATTTTAACACTCTTATGATCAAACATTATAATCTTTCAATAAAAAATAAAATAAAAAATAAAAAATATATAATTAATTTTGTTTTTATCTAATTTTTAATTTTATATATTTTTTCATGTGGTCTTTAAAATGTCTAGTTTGTATTTGTCTAGTTACAATTCCAAAAAAAATTATATAACTTATCATAATATTTCTTTTTTGTTTAATTTAGAACAAATATCAAGAAGCTTAAAAAGGGCCTTGTACAATTAGAGGTTAAGTTTTAAATGTTAAATTCTAATCATAGTGATTTTAAAGGATTTTTTTGTTTTATTTTATTTACTGAAGTCATTTTTGAAGGATCATTTTTTAAATAAAAAATTTTGTTTTTTGACGTCAAACCTCCCAATATACTTTGAATTAGAGTATTTGCAAAGCAAACAATTTTTACAATCCTACACCATACACATGTTTAAGAACTACCACAAGAAAATTCAATGGATGAAAAAAATACATTTTTGTATGCTTGGGATGTATTTGGATTCATCCATTGCTCAAAATTTGGAACACATGGTCCTTTAGAGGTTAAGACAAGTGTTAGGAACAAATTTAAGTACATCCTTACAATAGATTCAACACCATTCGTGTATTGTATATCCAAATATACACCAAGTGCAAGCATGCCATGAATTTGAAAACAAACTACTGGGACAACTTTCAGATTTTCAACTTGGTGTGGTAGGACCACCGACCACCCATAATCAACCACTCAAGCAGCTATTAGATTTTCAACTTGGTATGGTGGGACCCCATCCATAATCAACCAC
The DNA here is from genome assembly GCA_951230915.1 of Antitrichia curtipendula. Lineage (NCBI taxonomy): Eukaryota > Viridiplantae > Streptophyta > Bryopsida > Hypnales > Leucodontaceae > Antitrichia > Antitrichia curtipendula. Next base: position 23,840,160 of record OX579634.1, on the reverse strand, counting down.
TCAAGCAACTTTTAGATTTTCAACTTGGTGTGGTGGGACCACCCATAATCAACCACTCAAGCAATTCCACACATGTCCTGGAGGAGTATAAAGCAATGCAAATTTTTTGTCATGTAGAAAGATAGAAATTATAGAGATTGTCAATTTTTTTGGTAGTTTTATGCCTGGAATTGAAATTACTGAGTTTTGGAAGCCCAAAGTTGGTTTTGGACCCATACTCATTGTATAGAGTCTTCCAATTCATTCAAGAACTACTTTCTTGCTCACTACTTCCGACTTTTTTGCTCACTACTTTGAAACATGTGTCACGACCTTATGCCAATCCTAACCTTGAAAAGGAGAGAAGAAAACACCCTCCGAACCTTCCGAACCTTTAGTTGGAAATCTGTTCCAACCTTGGATGGAAATCTGTTGGGTATGGATCAGGAACGGGTGGTTCTACCATAAAAAAAACCCACCTCAATCCACATTAATTCCCCAGCATGGGGATGTTTTTATCAGCACCCTAATTTGACAGCCTTTGAAAATTAGACATTCTTCTCTCTCATCTGGCCTCTGTTTATGTCATAATCTTGCACCTCAGCCATACCAGTCAGTCAACCTGGAAATTGACCGCAGCAGATTCCACATTCCTCATGTGCAGATTCCAAGTATAAAATGGTCGGTGGGTTTCAACAATGCCATAAGGTAAAAGCACACAGGCTCTTTGCAATGGCCCACCTCCTGAAAGGTATAGTTTTTGTACATGCTGCTTTTTCATAGCCTCCAGAAACGTACAAACCATGTACAGTACAGTACACTTTAGAGGTGTACAATGAGGAGGTGGGCGATTTTAGAGCCCTATGCCATTTCATAACTGATTCAGGGTTCGGAAACGCTGCAGTGTACAAATTTTACATTTGGAAATAAATGTAACATCCTGGGTTGGGTCAGTCTGTGATAGCCGCGAAAGATTCCCAAAGTCGGAGCTAGTGCAGAGTCCCATTTTCCAAATCTGGACAAAATGTTGCTGACATTGGGAGACCTGTGGCAGTTGCTAATCTGACTGCTGGCCGTTCAGAGACCGTCAATACGTTACTCATGACACACTACACTACTGCTGGAATATTCGGTTGGCCATTTCCCTGTTTCAAATCTGGAAATAATATTGCAGCTCAGCAGCTGCAGTCTGAAGAAAAAAAGGACAAGCAGAAAGTCAGCTACACATCACTTTGCAAATCTTCCGTAGAAACACAGACTCTTTCAGAATCTTCCAGGCGGCAGGTTTTAAAGACTGCACTGCCGGTCAGTCGAAAGTAAAAATGGGCGCCAAAAGGGAAATCGATTTTCAGGTTCAGGCTGTGTGCCCTGAAATCACAAACTTGTGGAATTACTCCAATTTAACGAAAGTGGAGTTTGACCCGTTAAAGCTTTGTTCTCACACGTTGTCCTCGGAACCCCAATTGTTTACACGAGACCTCAACACTACTGTACCGGTAGTCAAGAATAAGATCCCACAGTTACAAATTCTACAAATTCTAAAAAGGAAGGAAATTTGATTGATAGCCCTTGTTAAAAAAGAGAGTGCTGATTTGGGGTAGTTTCATGCGTATTTGCCAATTCTTGACACATGAATATTTTAATCTGATTTTGATCATTTTAAAAAGCGCAAAAGAGACTCGTTCAACGTTAATAGACCCGGAGCTAGTTTGCCGTTGATTTGATTCTCCAGTTGGGCTCACTGGTGATCCCAACGTAGGCATGACAGGTCTGCCAAGAACTCGGGTACATTTCAGAATTCAAGCTATTTTGGGTGCAAACAGACCAGACCTAGACTTCGTACATTCACCGACATGGTCAGCCAATCAGGTTTCCAGCCTTCACAGTTCTTGACGAGGCATAAATTTATTTCATCAGGGTAGAAAAAATTAGTTTTACAACTTACATTCAAGCAAGTAAAGGTGATCATACCAGCAATAATATTATCAATGTTGATGGTGGCGCTGACTGCTTTCATCTTCGGTGGTGGTGGGTGGTGGTGGTGGCTCTGAAATGGAGCTTTTAGAACGCTCAAGCACAGGAACCAGATTGTCGCCATTTTCCTTCTTCTGACCACATACTATCTGAACCCAAATTCGATCGCAAGCACCAGAAAATTTTCAGCAGGGAAACTTGAAACGTAACATGACTCATCATCTTCAGTCTCCTAATGTGAAATATGCGAAATTTCAACTTTCGTGTCCACTACAAAGAGCTCGTTCAAAATCTTTCTAACCAAATGCTTCATTCACAGCGCCTTTTGTTTGAAATCACAAGTAAAATTCGACCCTGTGTACTGTCTGACGCTGCCACGGCGCACATGGCTCACACACGGGCTTCTATAACCCCACTGTCATGCATTTTGACGTGCAACTAACCACAACAGATTTGAGGGAATGTGCCATTAAAGAGTGCGTCTTAGAGATTGAGTGTAATGTAAAATGAGCTGAAACTGGACCGAGCTTGTCTTTGTTATCAATTAAGCGTAGGATGCGAAGTTTATCCGTCAGCCACTTACAAGTTTTTTACAACCATCTTCATAAATGACAAACATGTCATGTTCCTTCAAGCAATGAAACTTGATGAAATCTCCTGCAAGGGTCATGAAACTCCTCAGAAATTTATTGAAACACAGTTCTCATCACATAGTTTCCTGAACTTTAATTCGCCCAAGCTGTTCCATTCCTGCGTGCTAAACAAAATGTATGAAAGTTCATTATAAACTTATTGCCACTCAGTTCCTCTACGAATGACACCAAGAAGGGCAGCTTGCGCGTACCAGTGTTTTCCAGCACATACATTCTGCTCTTGTTGTTGATCCAATACCTGTAGGTCCCATCCAATCAATAGAGAACACTCGTACAAAAACTCACTGTCTCGTGGAAAAACACAAAGCTAATTACTCAGAAATTAGCCCACGACCCCTAAACGCTCAACCAGATGAATAACCAGATGAATGATATGAAAAGTGCACTCCATCCAACTAATATTCATCAAGGGAAAAACTATCCTTCAAGAAAAATCGTGTGATCTATCAACAGATAGAGAGCTTTTGAACTAGTCACAATTATTTTATTCTGATTACTTTAAAACAGTGGTCAATCTACCATTTGGGGTTTAAGCAAGGTCTGCAGAAATGGACGTACTTGAATCGAAAGTACCAACGCTTGGAAGCGGTGTAATCTTCCATTTCCAGAACTCTGCCCTCCTTGTTGTCTATTTGAGGAAAACACTTACTCTCTGCATCTTTCTGCAATGTAACGTCCACGGCTCAGAAACTCTGACCAAGGAGGCCGTGGCTACAGACTACTGTACAGACCCAGCACGCATCTGCCATGATTAACTTGAGCTCAGGTTGTGGGGGTATGTCAGGAATGTTCCACAAAAAGCAGTAAACGTCCATATAGAAATACCATTAAATATAGAAATACCGGGACCCCACGCGAAACCCCCAATTCAAGGCCTTGACAAAGCATGATCATCCTAACTTCACTTGGCCAAATGCAAGAAGGTTCTTGCCTTCGGCACAATAATTCGGCCCAGCTCTCCCACGTCCGACACCGTGAGCCCCTTGCGTACCAGCAGCTTCAGCGGCTGCGTCCACCCCCACTCGCCCTGCAATTGCGAAAAAACACCCCACACGCTAAAGTAGCTCAAGTTCTGACCCAAATCTGGTCCATTTAGCAAGTTTTCAGTGAAATTGGCGATGTTTAAGATCAAGATGAGTCCCGGTTATCAAAGGTTGCTAGAGATTGAGTGCTATGTTTGAAAACAATTGGGAGTTGAAGATGGACAATCAGCAATAGGCCATATGTGCGTCTTCCTTGCCGCGGAAGCAAGAGACAAAAATGGAGGGCGTCGCGAGCACCCACCTGAACAGCGCCATCAGACAGGCCTGATCTTTTCCGCTTGAGCGCCGCGGTGGTGGGCGTGACGAGCCCCTCGGCCTTCTTCTCAGCCGACGACGGGTCGTCGTCGCCCATGTCGGTGACGGCGTCGGTGATGGCAGGAGCGATCGCTTTTGAAATTTCTGGATTGCGCGAGGACGTGACGGACGTCCGAGTCAAGAAACGGCCAGAAACGGTTCGCGTCAGCTGCAATTCGAACATGGTCATCTCTTCGTCCAGGTTGCCTTCGGAACAGGGGCTGGCGTTGAAATGGTGATGGCGCTGCTGATCCTTGCTCCCACATCTCGGGCAAGGCAGCCCCGTATTGCTGCATTTGGGGCTGCTGGTGGTCCATTTCCAGCCCTGACGGTGATCCGGCAGCTGCGGCGATCCACGGTCCGCTCCGGAACGCGCGGCTGCGTTCACTACCAACAGACTCTCGGCCATGGGCTCGAAAGATGACCCCGACGATGCCCGGGTAGCCACCCATTCAGCGGCCGCGGCGCGCGCGAAGCTCCCCGGGAGCTGGTCACGAGCACTTAATGCGCTCCCGCCGTTCACCGTGCGCACGTGCGAGGGTTTCAACCCCAGCGCTTGCGGAACATGATCTCTCGCAAACTCCGCAACCCTGCTACTCTCCTGATCTACCGCCCGTTTCCAGCCCTGTCGGTGCTGGTCCTGCATCCCCGTGGAACCGTGCGCTCCACGACCGCCTCGCTCCGGTGCCCGGGGATTCCACCGGTGCACGGCGGGAGTCAAGCCCGCGGGCACGGCCGCACCGGGTGACGAGTTGTCGCCGACATACATCCCCGACGCCGCCCATTGCACGAGCCCCCCCGCACTCGCCACCTGCGGACGCCCAATGTCGGCTCTCGCGTCCGCGACGAGTCCAAGCCCTCGGGAGGCTTTCACCCCACTCCACGCGCGCTGCTGATCGGACATGATTCGTCTCTCGCCCCCACTCGTCGCCGTCGTCGTTGGGCTACCCCCACTCCGAATTGTTTCCGTCCCTGCGACTATCACCGTGTCCACAATCTTGCCATTTACCACGTCCATGGCCAATCGGCCGACCCGGGTGCGCTAGACGTCTCCCCAGTCGCACCATTCACCACACCCATGCCCAATCCGACCCTGCACGCCTCGTAATTCCACATTCAATCAATATTCCCCTTCCCAAACGAATCTCTCCCCGATCCCATCCGGCATATATCCAAACGCCGAAAACTCCCACAGCGACCTGTTCGCCACCACCCACGCGAGCTGTGCGCAAAATCGAATTGCGCAAAACAAAAACGTGCAGTGAGTGCAAGCAGAGAAGACGCAACTGGGATGCTGGGATACTGGGATGCCGGGACGCAAAGGAAGTCGGAAGCAAATTTCGAACCTTGGGCAAAAGCGGTGGAAAACATCAGTTCAAAGTGCAGACGCGATCACCGCAAGCTCGATTCCATACTTTCGTAACGTCGTGACGGCGACCGCGACCACGACCACGACCACGTCCAAGTCGGAAGCAGCAGGAAAAGACACATCGTGGTATGGAAGCTCGGCTCTCGACCTACAGTGCTACCAATCCTGCAATGGGGGAGTGGGGGACGGACGCCACGCCCACCAGTTGGATATCTAGACACCTGGGGCGGGATTGCTGCACTTCAGTGTCCTGTCCTGTGAGTTAGTATGCGCACCAGGGCATGGGCGCAAGGCTGCCTGGTGCCAACCCTCATTATTTGGAGCCTTTCCGCAACTAGCCAAAATCTCGCTTTTCTCGCCGTCACCAAGGTTTATCCATTTTACCATTCTTCATCCGCTTGGACGGGTCTCATCCACTTTCCCGACTTCAACTGACTATTTCGAGTGTTCTCATCCACCCTGCCATTGTCACCCCATCAGGAAAGTGCCCCCTGACTCCTCTCGTACAGATGCAGTATTGCAGAAGGGGCTATAAGGGGCTATAAGGTAAACCTGCCTATGACAGGCAAAATAACTGATTTGTCATGTTGCCATTACCAAAAAAATTCTGATTTTTTTTCATACAAAGATAAATCTGAGAAATGATGAAAGCAACTAGAATTTTATTTTTTGGACAAAGTATGAATTTTTAATGAATTTTTGAAATGTGTTGTCCAGTTGGCCCAAATGAGTCTGAGTAGACTACCCCAAATCAACAAAAAAGTGTTTCTATGATGGTCATCTTGTCACCTAAATCAGTCACAACATTTTCTAACATAGCTACAAGATTTCCTATCATAGACATGACATTGAAGGAATAAAAAAATAACTTTTTACTACCAGTTTACACTAGAAAGGTGTAAGTGTCCTATGACAGTCATTAATAACTCCATGACCATCTCCCAAGGCTTTAATTATGTCACAAATCAACCTAATGTAGTCCTAATTCCAATTATTAGGAAAAGTTTGTCATGAGTTAATATTAGACTGTAATGGACAATTTTCTAGGTGCATGTCATGGGAGATTTGCCTGTCATAGGCAAGTTTACCTTACTAGCTAATATTCTTGCAGTATTATATGTAATATTGTGCTTATACAAAGACAATAACAATTTTTTTTTAAATTATAATATTTTTTTTTATATTGTATTAATATTTTTTTCTTAAAAATACTATACTTACTATTTAAATGTTTTTCAATTGCAAAATGTCAACAAACACACCTTTTCTTAATACTTTTGCAATACTGCATGTAATATTGCGCTTAAGTTTTTAAATTAAGTGCAATACAACATTTGTATACACTAAATATTGCTAAATTCTAGTAATGCAAGAGTATTAATTAGGTACTCTACCGTTAAGCCTCTCCATGGGTACTAATGCAGTCTTGCAAGGATATTGAAAAAGATAGGCTCGTATGACGCGTTTCCATCCGTCTGCTTTGAGACATTTTTGTATGTATCAAGTGTTGTCAACCATCAAGAAAGTATCCCCCCCAATTGAAACAGTATTGTTTCAATGCTTTCACAGTCTAATATTGAAAGTATATTGTTATTGTACAATAATTATACTGCAACAATATAATTTCAATGGAAATGCACTATTTCCATTGAAAATACATTATTGCAGTACTGCTTTTGTACTCAAATAATACATTTTCAATATTGAAGTGTAGAACCATTGAAACAATGTTGACACAGTACTAAAAGAGTAGGGAGGTTAGTTCCCGATGCAACGTCACTTTTGATTGCTTTCATCCACTTCTCTACTAGCATCCACTTCTCCACTATCATCCATTTTGAATATTTTCGTCCATTATAGCATTTTCATCCCTTTTGAGCAATTTTCATTGTGTTTCATCTGCATTAATTTATCTTGTTTAACCCCTAAAGAACAATTGTTTGTTGAACGAACAATTGAAAATCTGGGTAGGTTCTTATGAAGTTAATTTTAGTCGGATGTTTACAAAATTTTGACACATGGTGTGCACATATACCCCCCTAGTGGGATTTTTGTATTTGTTTTTCTGATCAGGTGCCAGAACAAAAGTTATGTTGCCTTTAATTTTTTGGGCAGCTTCAGATAGCTTCTGTAAAATCCCTCCTTTACTTTTGAAATTTGGCAGGTATGTAACTTACATAATACAAGAGGCAAATGCTAAAAAAAATAACCATGTGTAGTGTAAAAATCTCACTCTATGAGAAATTAGAGGCTATTGAATTTGTCGGGCAAAGTCAAAAAAAAAAAAAAAAAATTTAAATCTAACTTCAAACATTATAATCTTTCAATCCATGCAATCAAAGTTTATGAACTTTTTTTCCACACATTCCCATAGTAATCCAGTAAAAAATTATACATTTGAATTTTGAAAAAAAACTTTTTTTTCTCTTTTTTTTCTCATTTTTTTCTCATTGCCCTAAAAAGTGGCAATTTTCACAATTTCTGCCCAAAATATGCTTCAGTCTTTTAGGCATTTATGGGATGTTGGACAAAAAGATGCCATAAGTTTTGCATAATTATTTTCAAAAATTAAAAAAAAAGTACAAGAAAATAAACTCTTTTATTTTTAAACACCTCTCGATTTTCCAACTTTAATTTATTATTTGGTTTAGAATGTCAAACCCTACCACTGTGAAAAATATGTGATACTAAAATTGTGAATGAAACAAATTTACACAAGTCCCACTATTTTAACCCCTAAAGCACTAGCATGCGCTTTTTGGCAACACATCAATTTTAGGCAAGTACGTGTAGATGGAGATTTGCATATTTTAGGCTGAAATTTTAATAGAAGTTGGGAGCAAGGAATATCTTTCATATGCACTAAATTTTATAAAATTTGGAAATATAAGTAAAAATTTAAGGCCTAATATGTTATTTTTTCTCATAATTGGGCGGTCCGGGTGTGAGCGTCTCTAACTCCACCCTTGAGTCAGAAAGTTACACACAAGTTTTAGCGGCTATTTTGATGGAGATTTATTTCGGGTTGGGTGATTCTTAATTAAGTGTTCGCCTTTCAAGCAATGGACACTTTTTGTGACTGATAATCCTGTAAAATTCCACTAATTCTAAGAAACATTAATTGTTAAATGGATTAAAACGTTATGGCTAGGTAAAATGGGAAAATAAAATAAAATCTAATGTAACTAAAATTGTATCTAGGTTCCTTAATAGAATATAACTTTCCCTTTCCAGAATGGTAAAGAAAGTTAGATTCCAAGATTTTTAGCAAAAGTTACTACGGGTCGAGTTCGGCCCCTTACTTATGCTAATCTTCCTCCACAAATCTAAAATAGCAAATCAATCCAAAATAATTCTAAATTCTAGGGTTAAGTTATTAGTTCTCTTACATTACAGATTCTTAAGATTAATCGGAATTTTGACCTCTTTGGATGTTTTTTGTCCAAGTTTGGTCTCAAACTTCATCCAAACTTTTATCCTTCAAAACTAAAGTATTTTTAAAAGTAAGAATGGGTTTTAGAACCTCTATAGATTTCTTGTTTGATTCCTACCTAAAAAAATTCCTTAAAGATATTTTGGATGAAAATCTTAAATTCCCATCCAACGTTATGCTTAAGTTTAATTATTAGTAACTTTTTGTTGTTGGGTTAAATTTTAAGTATGATTTGTTTTTAGAAACCTCTAAATTTTACCTATTACGTTCTAAATTCTAACTTAGATTCTAAAATTCTAATCTAAAAACTAACTTCTAAAAGCACGATTCTAACTTTAATTTGAAAACAAACCAATTCAAAAAGCAAAATAACTAAAAAGCACAATTAACATACCTCTGTGTCCATAGTAGCCACGATCCCTTTGTCGCATATCACCAGCATGATGGATTTGCAATATCCATTGTCCTCCATCACATGCGCTTTGTCCTTCTTTCACGTAAATTCGGGTATTAGAATGTTTTGAAAGTCTTCCTTTCTACATCCTTCCTGACTAATTCCTACAAGATGTTGTTAATTTTAAGTATTTAATGTAATTTCTTAAATTTTAGGAATTTAAATTAAACACTTGAGTGTTTATAGTTGGCTTCTAATTCATTCTTTTGAATAAAATGAACTTCAAGGCCCTATTTCCAAATACCTTGGAGATTTATTCAATTTAAGAATTATTTCTAAAAGTTAGTATTATCCAATTCTAATAAATATTCCAATGAATAGTTAAGTTTGTTTGTTGTTCATTAGTTTATTAGTTTTGTTGGATTAATTTAATCTTTTTGTTAACTTTTGTTTTTTTCTATTTGGCTTATTAGGCCTAATAAAACAAAACTTAAACCAACATTCACCCAACTAATTTGCACTGGAATCCTAATTAATGACTAAAACCAAATTCTTCAATAGTAAAAAGAACAAACCAAATGAATAGTAAATGAATAGGAGAAAAAGAATAAAAAAACAAAAACCAAGGCCCACATGAATAGTTAGATGAATAGGAAAAACAAACAAAACCAAGAACAATTCTAAATGAATAGTTAGATACTTGTGAAGTATTAGTTTTTAATTCTAATTCCTCCCCAAAGCCGCTACTTCGTCTCCATCTTCTTTAAGTGTTTTGGATTCAATTCTTATTTGTCTTTTGAGTTTCAAGAGTGACTAACCAATATTTAGGAACAAAAATCAAAATTGGATGGTGTGGCAAGCAACGGCCTAAGCTTGTTTTGGTTTACACTTCCAATTGATGGTCTAACTTTTTTCAAACTCCGATTTTTTTGAACTGAACCAACACCTGACTCTCCCTAGCGCCTCCTAACTCTCCCTTGTGACCTAGACTACCTCCCTGGCAACCTCCCGACCTTCCTGCGACCTGGACGACCCCCCCTGACTCTCCCTTAGAACAACAAGGTAGATGATGCAATAAATGAAACGGAAAGAGTCGATCTTGGTGTTAGTGTTGGGCTTAAATAGCATTTGACCAGCCAAAGCTTTGGCAACTACTAATTTTTGTCCCAAGTCTCGAAGGTAACTTTGTTTTTTTAAAGGTCAAAGCTTCGCCGTGCGGGAGCAACCCCAGGCTAAACTTATGTATCGCGGTCTCAATTTGTCCGAAAGTATCTTAATCCTTGAATGAGGTACACATGAAAGTGTTTCAACCGAAAATCAAGGATTTAAAGTGTGGTTCCAAGTATCCTAAGTCCTAAATGAGGTACACTTGAAAGTGTTTAAACAGAAATTAGGAATTAATCAGACCAACTTTTGTTATACAACAAAGTGTTGGTTGGGGTTTGAAATTAGATTCTTTTGGTGAAGTCAAGCTTCACCGCCTTAAGGTTCTAACTCAAATTCTGCTACAATCACAAATTATTAGTATCTTATCAAAAGTATTGAGTGTTGGGGGATTAAACCTCCTAATGGTGCAATTTTAGTGTAGTTTGTTGGTTGTAAAGGGAGCCCTGCGTCCTCTAACCAAATCTTCCACTAAAAAAAAGCAAAGTGAGCAAAAGTTGGCCGTATCTTGGCCTCAATAGATAATCCCGACAAAGTCAATCAAGCAAATTGAAGTGTGGGTCTTCCACACTCCAACAGAGTAATGATAATCAGAAAATAGTTTTTGGAATCTTGGCAAACTTCGGAGGGAGGCCTTATATACTTGTTAGAAGGCCCCACCACCTCAATTTACTAATAGATATTATGTCTTTTATTCAAAACTAACCTAAAGCTAAACCTAATCTACCCTAAGATATTTGCTAAATAATCTTTGTTTAATCTTAAGAATTTTCTAGAACAAGCTTTAACTAGCAAGGAAATCTTGTCCCAATAAAATCTAAGATTTTTCCCAAAGATATTTAAAAAATTAATGTAATAGTCCTTGAGTTAATTTGTGAATAACCTTAGGATATTTCCAAATATTCTTAGTTTAATCCAAATTGGCTTTTAAAGAAAAGATTTGAAATCTTAACTAAATCCAATCTTCAATTTCTACCAAGATATTTTGCAAATTAACCCTCAATTACCACTAATTACTCTAAAAAAGTCAAATCTATGGCTGAATTCTTCCTATCTTCTTGAGAACAACTTGAAATTGAAAACCAATTGCACCATCGCGTTCAGAAGATCCCAATTAGTCTAGAGGACCCCCTACCCTCTTTCCTTCAAGCTGTAAATACTTGTAAAATCCACTAACGATAAATCCAAAGAAAAGTCAAAATCCCAACTATTGGATGTTGCAATTTTCAAAGAAAATAACTAGCTAGGGTTGCTTGGAAGGTTCATGAGAGCAAGAAAAGACTCCTTATTTGCGACATTGAGACACTATAAGCTCTTGATTTGTTGGTCAACCCGTCGTCATGTTGTAAATTGTTGTTAAATTCGATGTTGTCGCCGATTTTGGTACTTCTGACTAACAGAAAGTCTCCAAATTTGACAGGTTAGTTTCTTGGCACACAAAAATCTAATCTAATTTTTAGTGGGATTTTACCGCACTCTAGGTAATTTTTATGAAATTACCATCAGTTTCAAAGGCGGTTGACTTCTCATGGAGTCATTGTGGAGTTTTGTAAAATCCCGAAACTTTTGGGAAAACGTCTAAGACGTTTTCTAAAGCTATGGGTAAAACCAAATCTCCAATTGCATTATCCATAAAGAGGCTACAATTAGTAATTCCTTGTTAATTTCCACCCGAGGGGGAAATCATTTGGTACTGGGTTTGTCGCGGATGATTAGCTCCGATGTTGACTTCTTGGCATGTTTTTTCCTAAAAGCACCTTTCTGGAAGCTCCAATCACCCTGCCCTCGTCTACTTTGCATTTGGATTCATATCGTAAATACCTGCAAGACTTTCATAAACTAATCCAAATTCTTTGTGAATTGAATCCAAGACTTCTAAATCTGTGAACTAAACTTTTAAACTTTAGCCAGGCTATCACATGCATTCTGCAAGCATAGTTTTACATGGACAAAACACTAGAACTGACTAATTCTCATATCCTCACTTCTCTCGGAACTACTAATCTAAACTCTCAGACTCTTAACTAGGTCCTAAAATATGGATAAATAGAGTATTTGTGTTTTCCCCAATTTTAGGAGACTCCTCACCATTTTGGTAGGGACTGCCTATCAAATTCTTCTCAACTAACTAATTCATATTATTTTGCATGAATTGACACTAAAGCTTAACAATAAATCGCAAAAAATAATCCGAGAGCTCCAAGTGCTAACTTGAGGGCTCACACGGTCACACCGGACAAATCAGAAATACAAAAATTCGAAATTGATTTTCTAAAATTACATATACGTGGAAAACTTTGAATCATTCCATAATCTTTGAGTCAAAAGTTATAAGGAGTTTTCATTTGCGGGCAGTTATGGATTCTCTACTCTATAATAAACTTTGAAGTCCTTTATTTTACTCAAAATTTTCAATATTCTTTGAAATAATAAAAAATAAATACATAGGATGTAAATTGTTTAATATAACATTTCAACCACTCAAATTGGCATTTTTGAATTCTATGATTAAAGTCTTAACAAATTTGTATTTTGAATCATCCTCTAATTCTTTGTACTTATTATGTTTTTCCTATATGTTGTACAATTCAAAATGAGGGTTGCTATTGTGTGAGCATAGGAGTGTAAGCCCATGAACCTAGAATACTATACACCTATGTTGTAGGTGTATATACTATAGAAACCGTCTATGATTACAGGATATATATGTTACAAGTATCCATATTATAGGTGTTTATGATACATATACCTTCTATAGTGTGTGGTTTCTATATTATAGGTACCTATATTATGGGCTCAATGCTCACAAACTCGCATTCGTGGCTCACATATTTGCACCGTTGGATTCCAAATGATCTAAATTTTTCAAGCATGTAGCCAACTTGCTTTGAAGAATAAATCCAAAAAAACACTATTATTTGGGACGTTTTTTCATACAAATTTGAGCTTGTGAAGTGCAACTGCCCAGGTTTTGCAGGTCCCAAAAAATGATTTTTGTAAATTTGAAAGTTCATATCTTGCAATCCACGCAGTGGAATTTCTGAAAAAAATTCAACGTGCTCTCAATTCAGCATACTACAAGATCCTATGGTACATTTTGTTAAAGTGAGTACACCCAAAACCGCCTCTTTTTGCTACTGAATCTAGTTACTACTATTAGACTGGTCAAATTTCCATATATTCTTGTTGGCAAGTGAAAGGAGGTTCCAATGCACTAGAGAACGTGACATTTGGACACTGTATGCAAAAGTTATTAAGGATCAAAGTTTGTTTCTGAAAGCACTCCATCCAAATAGGTACATAACTGATTTTGGAAATGTACACAACCTGTAGATGGCACTTTAAGGTCAGGTGCCATTTTGGGGGGTGCCTACCTTAAGCTTAAAGATTTTTTTTTCACCGCAGAAGTTCTCAATCATCCAAAACAGCGCTCGACTCCTACTAAAAACTAAACTTTCTCTATTGATGAATCTGATGCATGGGCAGCATCTGCCAGCCTGGAAGTGTGTGGTCTTGGGGACCCAATACCAACCTGCCTAGTGGAAAAATATCTTCCCAGACTGTTCTGACTAGACTACAATGGGAATTTTGGGAAGGTCGCAAAATGGCCTCACCCAATCGAAAGAGAGATCGAAGATATTTAAAGATATTTAGGGTGGGATAGAAGTCGGCCATTCAAACTATACCGGCCTCTTCAATACACGTCATTTTTCACCTTGTCCTCTAAGGTAGAAGGCTCGAGAATAGTTTGGGCACTAAGAACCGTGCACCTGTAAAATATACACAATTTGTACATGCTGTTTTTTCATAGCCTTCACTGATGTACAAACAGTCTACATTTCAAGGGTGGACAATTTTGGAGCCCTATGCCAATTCAACTTCAAAATTTCATAACTAATTTCAAAAAACTCCAAAAATATGAAACAACTTAGGTTGAATGCCAAATCCACTTCCCATTCAAGGAAAATTTACTGAAAAAATATTTCAAGAAGTTTCGCCTTCCCAAAATTCAGTTTTAGCTCTTAGGTGGGTGATTTCTAGATATGTTACCTTAGAGGATTGGAGTCTGGTACTCTATATTACGTAATCGTGTCATTAGTTGGAACTTGGGAGGCACTAATTTCCCAAGGTGTAAGGTAGGTGGCTTAAAAAGTGACCCTTTAAGGGCTGTTGGGCCTTGTTGATCGGTTTCAGATGCCCGGAAATATTTTCCCTTATTTTCCACATGAAGAAAAATTGATGTGGAATCTAACACAAGTGGTTTCATATTTTTCGGAGCATTTATGAATTACTTATGAATTTCCAAAGAATTCTGCCACATGCACCTATTTGTGATCCTAGGCCTTGTAAAACTCACACATATACAGTCTGGAAAAAGGTATGGCTTGACCAAAAACAAACACTTTGGCATTCAAAAAGTAATATACAAGGTTACTAAACTTAAACAGACTTTGCATTCTTTTAACATTTGTAAGAAGGCAATTGGACAATCAATTCCCATTTAGAAAAATTAAGTGGAGATACCTTTGCTTTGAAATGGACCTTCTCTAGCTCTTATTCCATCCATTGACAACCCTTAATTATGCAACATCATGCACTAAGAGAGGATGGCAATCCATTTTAGAACCATTTCAAAGTTCCCTATATAATTATTTGAAGAAGAGGGTTGCTTTTTAAGCCACCTGCTCTCCAAATGTTTTGTATACTTATGAAAATTGCAGTACCTTACACCAAGACCAAATTTGACATAAATTAATTTGGTTTTGTAAAAAAAAACCCTTCATATGTCATCCTGCGATTACCTGCAATTATTACTGTAAGGTGACATGAGCCCCTAAATATTTGATACAGAAATTTAATTTTGGCACCTAGTGTCAAATCAAACCTTCACATATGGTAGCTAATAAAAGAATTAGATATTTTTATATAAAATTTGAACTTGTTGTGGTAAAAGTAACATACTTGTATAAAATAAAATTTCAAAAAAATTTAAACAGTTATAGAATTTTTTAGAATATAATCAAATTTATTTGTGAATTGTTTTAAATACAAGTTAAATGATTTCAAGATTTTTTTAGTAAATGGAATGAAATTTTTTATTCAATTTTTTAATTTTTATTGAGTGACATAAGAATGACTAAAATATGGTTCCAAATAGTCATGATGTTTATAATTTATTCTACTTTCATTCCACTTACTAAAGAATCTTGAAAAAATTGCATTTGTTGCACAAAAAAATTCACTAATAAATTTGATTAAATTATAAAAAATTCAAATTCTATTTTGAAAATTTTAAGAAATCATTTTGTACAAGTGTCTTACATGTATTTCAATATGTCCAAAATTTGTTGATAAAATCTAATTTTTCTATTAGTTATGGCAATTTTAAAATGTATGAATACTTGTGAGAGCGACTATAAATGTACTTTGTATATAGATTTGGCAGGTGGTTTACCTTCTAGAAATTTGGCCTCCAAGAGATTCAGAGGCCCAATTTATATTGATGGATGATTTCAAGTACTCACTATAATTTTAACCCCCAAAGTCCTGCTTGTCCCCTCGGGGGATAATTTGGGTCCAAGTAGGTTCCTATTGTCTCAAATTGAAGTGAATTTTTTTGAGATTTTTTAAGGTTGTGTAGTTTTGCAAGAATTTTGTATATATATAATTTTTTTGTTTCAATTGGATACCGGATGAAAAAAATATGTCACAATAAGCAAGAAATGGAGATTGGCGGGCAGCCCTCCAAAACTTACAAAAAGTCAAAATAATTTTTTTTGAATTTTTTTCCTAAAATATTATGCTTTTAGCTAGACATGAAGCTTTGATTCATTCTATTTGGACTAGGGATGGGAAAGTTATGGACAATCTTAGTTTTTTGGGCAATTTAAGCATCTTCTTGAAAAAAAACTTTTTGTTCAACTTTGAATGCTAATATCTATAATCTGTATAACCAAATTTGATGAAATTTTTACTCCATGATCTTAGACAAAATAAGTAAAGGATCCTATGGTTAAATTCCCCAAAAAAATTAAAATAATGGTTTCCTTAAGTGAATACAACAAAAGTGATAGTTTTGAGTGGTTTTTGGCAGAAAACACCCTTGGGACTTTAGAGGTTAAACATTTTGGTAAGTTTTTTTTATAGTAGTATATTATCAAAAGTAACATAATGCAGTTAGATTTGACAATGCTAAAAGTTTTACTTCAAGAAAAGTGTGGAAATAGGAGTACACAAAACGTTGGCTAGGTTAACTTCCAACTTTGCAGTAGCATTGAAAACACTAGTTTTTAGATTAAAGAAACTAAAAGTATTCAAAAAATTACTACAGTTATACCATTACATTCCAAATCCATTTCAACAAATTTCCTTACAAATCTCACTCAAAATTATAAAGACTTTATTAGCATTCAAATTTAGTAAGAACTTAAGCATTCAAGCATTTTAAATAATGTTTAAGAAAATTGCCAATAGCAATGGTAGATTCAACTATACTATTTGTTTTGAAATGTACAATTACTATTCATCACTTTAAATATATTCTTTTAGTATGTAATTTTGACAAATCTTTGCAAATGATTAACCTCCAAAGGACCATGGCCTATTTTTTTTGTAAAAAGAACTTCAAAACTGCTACTTCTATTACAAAGAGTAAAAAACTTTGAAAAATATTTTTTTTGCACATCTTATTATGGGATCTTACACCTAACTAATGTGAGAATTTGTGAAATAAATTTCAAAAATTTTGACTGCACAAATTGCATCTTATCTACGTTTAAAGTAAAGAAAACAAATTTTTTTGCACCTTGTATAACTAGAATATTTGACTTTAAACATTCTTAATTTAAAGTTTTTGGACTATCGAGTTTTGAGGTTTAAATCATTATGATTGGAAACTGAATTATGAGTCTCGGAATTTTTTTTTTTTTTTAAATTGAATTTTTATTCTTAAAAAAATTGTTAAATAATAATAATCTTAATTATTAATATCTCTAAGATGGAATTAAAATGCATTAATCTCGATGGTGAGATTATTCTAGCAAGCAAAATAAACTGTGTGAAATTTATTTATTTTAATTATGAAAATTGAGTTCAAAAATCAATCCAACATATTATATAAGCATTCAATTAAAATGTATATTTATATGTAATATATAAAGTTCTCAATATTTGTTGAACTTTGCATAAAAAAGAAGGATGTTGAATATGATGTTAAGAAATTATCTTTTCCTTTGAACCCCCAAAATATGAAAAAACTTTATAGATCTTTCATAATTTATGTATAAGGCTAAATAGGTGTTGTATAGAAGGTCCCCAAGGCCTTGTTAAGGTTAAGCTATAACTACAAAACGGGGCTTCAAAGTTGAAATTTAAAACACTCACAACATAGTTATTCCCTTGTCCTTTAAAAGTCCCCCCTCCCCAAGTGTTCCAACTTCTATTTTTATATGATGAACAAAGCTCTTTTGGACATTGTTTTGTTGAGGTGATTTCTTCCTTGTGTAAAATAATGTTTGAATCTTAAAAAACAAACATCTTCTATGACTAATTTAATGAAATTGAAGTAAATATCATATTTAAACAAAATATAAGCAAAAATGTCCAAATTTTATTAAAAATATTGGATGAAATCCGTCACGAAATAGAGGATAGTCTAAATTTCTAAAATTTCAAAGATGTGTTATAATTACAACTTAGAACAATATAATTTAAAAGAGAATTTTAAACAAAAGTTATAAAACATGATCTATAGATTGTATCCATATATTTGGATCTAATACACTACTAACCAATATTAAGTACTTAAATAAGCTAGAGTTACATGTGAGTCCAATGGGCTACCTAGCCACTATAGATAAAATAGGCTCCACCGATTGTCTTGCCAAAGTAGGCAAGCGTGAAAGCAGGAGTTGAAGTTTCATCGATACCGGTAAGCAAATCCATTGGTAGAGACTAGTCAATCTTGAGGGAATCTAATATGTGTGAACTTTTTTGTATATCCTTCCCCACCGATCGGGCCTACATGAAAGTGCAATTGCTATTTGCAACTATAGTATCCCTTGCAAAGTTCCTCCACCTGCTAATATATGTAAGGAGACCCTTAATCCTTAATCCCTAAAGCCCCAAGTTTTTTTTTTGCCAAAAACCACTCAAAACTACCACTTTTGTTTTATTTACTTAAGGAAACAAATTTCTTTTGTTTTGGGGGGAATTTAACCATAGGATCCTTTACTTATTTTGTCTAAGATCATGGAGTAAAAATTTCATCAAATTTGATTGTACGGATTATAGATATTAGCATTCAAAGTTGAACAAAAAGTTTTTTTTCAAGAAGATGCTTAAATTGCCCAAAAAACTAAGATTGTCCGTAACTTTCTCATCCCTAGTCTAAATAGAATGAATCAAAGCTTCATGTATAGGTAAAAACATAATATTTCAGAAAAAAAATTATTTTGAATTTTTGTAATTTGGAGGGGGGCTGCCCGCCAATCTCCATTTCTTGTTCATTGTGCCATAATTTTTTCATCCGGCATCCAATTGAAACAAAAATTATATACCTACAAAGCTCTTGAAAAGCTAAACAACCTCAAAAAATCTCAAAAAAATTCACTTCAAATTGAGGCAATAGGAACCTACCCGGACCCAAATTGTCCCCCAAGGGGACAAGTAGGGCTTTAGGGATTAAAGGACGAACTAGTAACCGTGGAAATCATTCCTTTGGTTAACGTGTGAATCATTGTTTTACAAAAAATCCAAAAGTATTCATTGGAAGTCAAAATGGTATAGAAGTCCTAACTTTTTCACAACAAAATTCCCAAGATGAATAGTTGCTCTTCTCTTCTATTAGAAGGATTCTTTGTCATCTATCAGACGCCAAATGTATTAATTGACGGTTAAGGTTTAAGGATCAACTTCCATATGGAATCACTGCTAGTGAAGCCCACTAATCAACAATGGACCGGGGGAATCTAGTCTGGAAACAAGTTAAGGACTAACCTAGGTCGAATCTATAGTAGTGCAACGAGCCTTTTGCAAAGGTCCAGTCCAAGGGTGAATGTAAAAAAAAAGTCCCCTATTTTATGTTGTGCTAGTTGTATTTCTCTACACCCCACCTAGTTACCTTGGAACCAGGGAGGATTGACCCATGTATTGCTCCATCAAAGGGTAAGTGTAAAAATTGCCCCCTATTTTGTGCCGCTTAAATTTTGTATTTCTCCATGCCTCCTAGCTAATTTGGAGCCTCTGATTGCAAACATGAATTCAAAATTTGAAAATTTTATCATTCTGTGGCAAATAAAAAATTCCAATGTTTTTTGCAGGATAAAACACTGGACAATACAAGGATCAATCCTCCCTGACCGTTATCTTGGGGCCTGTATGAAATCAAAATTTACAAAAAAAATAAAATTGCATATCAAAGAAAAGGTTCCCTGCGTTTTCGCAAGGGATAAAACAAGAGCCTCCGCAAGAGGCTCGTCGTACTACTATAGACTGGACTGCTACCCTACTCCTGAAGTCGGTGGCAATGTCCGGGAAGAACCGGCGGCTAGTTCAAAATTAGCCGGTGGAATTGGGAAAAAAGCCGGTTGCAATTTGAAAACATCAGCAAACCCCCGGTGAAAATGTCTATAAATTTTTTATTTTGAATGGAAAAAAGAGAAAATAACCGGACTCGGTACTTGAAAAACCGGTTCAGTATGAAAATTAGCTGGTAAAACTAAAAAAAACTTCCCGAAACTGGTCGGTGGCTCCTCCTTTGTACAGTAGACTGACGAACCTCTGCACCAATGCCAGCAGAGAGTCACAAGATGATTTACAGGCCACAGAAATGGAATACCTGGCTCACTAAATTTATACCCATGAATGATTTAAATTATTAAAAACTTCAAGGACAAAAAACAAAAGTGGTCTTTGCCTGAGCTGAGTCAGCAGGGTGGAAACAATTGAGGGCCAGGAACCAGACTTCCATCAGGATCAAGTCATTTTCATTGGACTAAGGTAGGAGGTTCATAAACCGCTCATCTAAGAGCTGAAGCTGACTTTGGGGGAGGTAGAACTTCTTAAAATATTTTTCAGTAAATTTTCCTTGAAAGGCAAGAGAAATTGGCATCTAACCCAAGTTGTTTTATATTTTTTGAAGCTTTGAAGAATTAGTTATGAATTTCTGAAGTTGCAGAAAAGTGCATTTTTGTGGGCTCTAGAACCGACCACCTCCTCAAACGCACACCACTTGTACATTGGAAAGTGCAAAATGTACCTCTAGAGCCTGATTGGTTTTAGAACCCGCTCCATTTTAGGACCTCCTACCTTATCAGTCCCAACTCCCAACTGGAGGGTATGGCTGAGAATGCGTCCCAACTTAACTACTGGATGGACACTTTCGGATGAAGAAAAAAATTCATCCAAATCTTCCAATTTTCAGTCAGTCGTGCTTTTTTCTGGATGAAAATAGCTTCACCATTCAGGGAATGTCTGTGACTTTCTCCAATAAAATTAAATTTAAAAAAAAAACTAAAAAAAACTGGGGACGTCCTTCCGTCTGCCAGGTGTCCGGTCCCAGCTGGCCGGAATGCCGGATCACCACCACCGGCCAATCATGTCCCAATGCTCATCAGTCTTACTTTTAATAAATGTTTACCGTATAAAGGGGAAAAAATAACAGAAAGTATGCTGTAAACTTTATGATGAGGGTATAAAACGGGTAGAATTTTACTATTTTCTGTCAGATCATTCCTGACAATGTGATCCATAGTCAGACAGGATCAAAATATTTGGGCATTCATTTTCATTTTTAAAATTTAAAATTTTTTGGGAGCTTGCTGTGCAGATCATAAGAGCAGCTCCAAAAAGCGGCCGGGGTGACCTGGGCAACTGGCCCCCTCGCTCGTCCTGCCAAAGTCCATCCAAAACTATTTTGTGCCGTGTAAAATCTATTTTCTACAGCTCCCAATCTAATTTGGAGCCTCTGATTGCAAATATGAATTCAGAATTTCCAAAAACATTCATGCATGAAAAATTAAAAAATTCAGAGTTTTCCAAGGGGGACAAGTGAGGGGGGTAGTTCACCCCGGTCCAAAAAGCACAGACAGATGGCAATGTTTTTTACAACATGCTTTTGCAAAAATCCGCTCCCCAACGGCATTTTGCAGGGCTCTTCACATGAGGGGCCCTTCTCGGCATTGTGGGGTGATTTGTTGAGCACGTAAGAGTACACAAGAAGCTTAGATTCTCTGATAGGTGGTGGTAGGTCCCAAGTTTGATAGGTGGTGGTGGTTCCAAAAGTGCACTTTTACTAAAAGTGGAAGATATTCACTTGAAAAAACATGTTTGTCGTTTTTGAATTTGTTCCCGCATTTGAGATGCAGTAGCAAGATGCATACAAGAAAGAGGCAAATATAGATATGAATATATGTATGGTATATGAGTCATTTGTCATTTGTCATATGATTCATTTGTCACTATTAGTCTCCTTTTTTTTGTATTTTTTGATAAAATGTCAGGATGGCGATCACTTAAAATTTGGTGAAGTATTGTATTTCTACATTCATCCATCTTTTGGACCAAAAAAACACTTTTCAATCATATTAATGTACTTTTTCATCCAAATTTGAAAACTTCATCTATGTTTAAAATAGAAATGGAATTTTTTTAGCAAAAAAAGATTACTTTTATTTGGCGAAAAGTGGACATTTATTTTTAAATGGTGCAATATGGCCCTATGGTGCCCCCCTAAAGGGTTAGTCACTACCTAGAGAAAAGAATGAGGCAGCTAGGCACTTGTATAAGCACAAACGTACAAGAAACCAAGGTCTTTTGGCACCAAGCTATTGCAACTTTCTTTGTCTCTAAGTTCCTTTATTTTTTTATTTTATAAAACAAATGGACATTTGATACCATTGCTAGGAAAAGTTATACATCAAAGCAAATAAAAATCCTAGCCAAGGAAGAGAATATTATACAACAATATTAAATTTGTGTTCAATTGGCTTATATTTTTAGTCTCCACTACTTCAGTCACAACTTTATAATCAAGCATGTTAATCCTTAAATGTCACAACCAAGTTGGATTTCAATGGATTTTTGGTAATATTAATTCCTTAAGGACCAAGTGTTTGTTTAAATAAACACTTGAAAACTTGGGTAGGATCATATAAAGTCAATTTTTAACCCGTAAAATCCAAGGCCAGTATCCCTTCAAGACTATCATTTTCAATGCAAACAACAAAAAATTTGAACATTTTTTTTTCCATATTCAACTATAGGATCTTACACTAAAATAGTATGAAAATGTCTGGAAGAAATTTAAGAAATTTTGACTATATTGATCACAAGATATAAGCGTTTTAAGTAGAAAAAACAAGTTTGTTTTGTCAAAGTTTAGATACAGTATAAGGTTTTGAATCTTCTTCACATAAATTTTTTGTACTATATATTGTGAATTAATTGTTTTTATATGTTGAAGAATTGAATTGACAATTCATGATTTTAATTTCAATTTTAAAAATCATATAATTTTCATTCTTAAGTAAAAGCTTGTACAAAATAGAAGGAAAAACTAAATTTTATAGTTCCCATATAGTTCTCATATGGAATTGTTCACACTAATACCAATGGCGAGATTGTTCTAAAAAGATCATCTATTAGAAATAATTTAAAAATATATATTCAAAAGTTTATTTTTTTGTCGTCCATACTTGCCTTTGGGGGCTTATTGTGGCATAAATTTTGCTCTTGTACACTAATTGGAATAGAAATTATATTTCCAAAAAATTAATTGGTTTAAGTATCTTGCATTTTTTTTGAAAAATCTTGCCAAAAATTAAAAATCATAGGTATTTGCTTGAACCTTCAATAGTTCCCTTAGGAAACTCTTGGGACTTTAAAGGTTAATGGATGTTCTCAAAATTTTCACACAAGATGGTAGCATTCACTCCCTTTATGGGATTTTTTTAAAAATTGATTAGATCACCACAAAGTTTAGAACCTACGGTTTGTCTATAGTTATCATGTGATTATTGTTGTTTCTTGGATTTGCACATTAATATACAATCTATCGCATTGTTACAATGCATTACTTTTAGTTGCAAGTAATGCATTGTAACGATGTGATAAATTGTAAAGTAATGCATTGTAACGATGCAATAGATTGTATATTAATGTGCAAATCCAAGAAACAACAATATTCACATGATAACTATTGACAAATTATAGGTTCTAAACTTTGTGATGATGCTTGATACAAAATTATGCAATCCTTCCAAAATGGGGTAGTAGAGGCACGTTTTAGGCATCTTTTGCTACACCCCTCATCAACTTTTGAAATTTGGCATATATGTAAAAAAAGAAATATGGAGTAAAACTTTCAAAAGAAAAGAAAAATTATAGTTTTCAAATCACATTCTAAAAGGAGTCAAACGTTGTTAGCTATGTAAGGGGGTCTTGAGAAAAAATATTTTCTTTGAACTTCAAGCCCTATTATCTGCAATTTGTGATGTCAAATTTCTTGAAATTTTTCCATACATTCCTAATGTTTGTCTTTCACCCTTTGGATTTCATATAAAAAATTTCCTCATTGCACATAAATCATTGAAAAGCAACTAGTGTATTGCCATTTCACTTAATTTCCTTGCATTGCAAGATGATTTAGAGTAAGCTAGTGTCTACATTTGCTTTTGAAACATTGTATGAGTGTACCTAACAAGATTTAGAACTCAATAGTAGAGATATGCAAATTCATCAAGAGCAAAATTTTACCCTAAGAAGGTTTAAAGTTTGTTGACCCCATTTTACATAACATTCAAGAGCTGTGAGAGCAGCTGCCTTCCCTCTGACGAAATGATGTGGAATATTCCACACCCAACATTAGCTAATAAGCCACGCGTCAATAATGTCAGACTTCTGCTCAGTGCCAAGGTCATGACTGCACAATCGGGTTACTGGGGTGGTAGGAGGTAGAACAAAATATACAAACAAATAATTATAAAGATAGATGGTCTGTCAAAACCCAAAGAATTCATTGAGTATTATATCAATGGAATCTAACCATTTGCCATCAATAACTTACATTGATTCCTTTTTAGGAAAGAGAAGCTCTTTATGTACATATGGGGTAGTAGGAGGTAGAACAACCCATGTGGGATATGTAATTTAGAGTTTGTAATTTCTCAACCGCTCATAGTTAAGTCTAAAGTAGGAATTGTGTTAAAACTATAATTTCAGACCTCATTTAGGCATAGTAAAATAACTTTTTACAAAATACTTTGAACTAAAATAAGTTGGAGAATCAAGCTAAATTTCATCTCCAAAAATCCGTTTGAAATTTTTAATCTTCCACTCAAAAGTTATAGACAAATTTCATAGAGGGGTTTGAAAGGATTTTTTTTTGACATTTTCATACATCCTCTCTGAAATTTGTCCATAATTTTTGAGTGGAAGATTTAAATCTAAAAAGGATTTTTGGAGATGAAACTTAGCTTGATTCCACAACTTTTTTTAGCTCAAATTCTTTTGAAAAAAGGTATTCCACTATGCCTAAATGAGGTCTGAAATTATAATTTTAACACAATTCCTACTTTAGACTTAACTATGAGCGGTTGAGAAATTACAAACTCTAAATTACATATCCCACATGGGTTGTTCTATCTCCTACCACCCCAAGTGTACATAAAGAGCTTCTCATTTCTAAAAAAACTCAAAATAAGTTATACATGGCAAATGGTTAGATTTCATTGGTATAATACTCAAAAAATTCTTTGGATTATGACAGACCATCTATCTCTATAATTATTTGTTTATATATTTTATCCTAAAATTAGCCAAAAAAATAGATCGCACCATAAATGTACTGCCATTGTCTCGGTCCTGAAGCTTACATTAATAATATGTGGATGCATTTCGTGGATGAAGACTTCAGAGAGGCAAAGGCAGCCTCTTTGAAGGCTCTTGAATGTTATGTACAGGTATGATTTTTTTTCCCCTCATTTCAGACATTTTAGTCTTTTAATCCAAGCAGTCAAATGGAATGAAACTTCTCCAACACATTAGTGTTAATCATAAAGTGTGTGCAATGAGGGACTTGGTGCTAGAGTTTGAAAAAAACACCGGACGAAACTCCTTGAAGCACCCAAACTAATATTGATGGAGTTTGGTGTTGTGTTTCTGAAGTACTAAGGTAAACCAGCCCATTGTGGTCAGAATTTTGAGTCTGCCCTCATGCCATTGCTGAAAGTTTTCAAATTTTTTCTCACTCAAAGATAAGTGTGAAATAGTGAGAGAAATTGAAATTTTATTTTTCAGACAAAGTGTGAATTAGTTATGTATTTTTGAATTGATCTTCCCAACACAGTCTAGAGGTTGCCCCATAACCAACAAAAAGTGTATCCAATATGCTCATCTTAATCACCTAAAGTGGTCACAATAATTTCTAATGTGAAATGCCATGAAGAATTACTTTCTACAATGATTTACACTGAAAAAATTGGATGTTCCTAATGAAGTCGCTAATCACTCCATAAGGTAAAACAGCCTATTACGGACCTTTTACTCATTACGGACTCCTAGGAATGACCCCATTATGGTTTTCTTTTAATGAATCGTGGTTTTCTTCTAGTGAATTAAATCTGCGTCACAATCAATGGGTTAGGTAACCGGAATGGAGTAATTAGTAACCACAATAGGAACTTCCAGCTTTTTAGTGTTAATTCATTGTAGGATGTGATTTTTTCAGGCCTTCTATTTTAGAAAATATTGTGGCTGCAATAGGTGAGTTAGATGAGTGTTATGGATATAATTTTTGTTGGTTTTGGGGTAGTCTACAGGCTCTTTTAGCCGTGATGGGCAGAACACTTCAAAAATTTATAGCAAATTTACACTTTATCGAAAAAAATATAATTTCAATTGCTCTCACCATTTCTATCACTTGTGTTTGTGTGAGAAAAAAATCAAAAAATTTCAATAATGACATGAAGGCAAACCCCCCATTTGGTCCATAATGGACTGTTTTACCTTAGGTGTCAGGTTAGATATTGATTGTGGTCTGAAAAACCATCATGGGGTCATAAGATGTCCATTATGGGTCATTTGACCATAATGGGCTGGTTTACCTTATTCTTAATTAACCCTGAAGCGCTCCGATGTCCATATTCTGGACGATGAACGGAGGCCTTCAGGGCACTGTAAAGTCCAACTAACTTTTCATTCATCCAATGTAATATTTGAAATTAAAAAAGACAGCCTTCCTTTACGAACAAATTCATGAATTTTTGGTAAATGAAATTTCTGTACAAAGATATGAGCAAAAATGTGCAAAATTTTAGAAAAGGATTGAGACGTTTAGGGGTTAAACCTTCCTCTAACACTCCTTCTACAAACTGGATTCACTTTACAATTAACTTGATTGTCATAGTAATCTATTGCACATTTGTACAGTTGAAGTTCAAAATATAAATATAAATCCAATTTTGGGCACTGCACTTTTCAAAAGTTCATTTTTTGATCATTTTTCTTGGATAACACCCCCATTTCTTCAAGTGGGCTAACCCTAGAAGGACAGACTTTTGGCTGTACCCATGGATCATGGATGTGGTATTTTAGATGGGAAGGTTTAATTCAGGGTCTCAACATCCAATTGAGCATCCGACTGATTTGAATGTTTGAGAGCTTGTGGACTTGGCTTCTGGAGTTGAAACCCATAAAAGGTGGTGCTTTACTGAAAATAACGCCCGAAGGCAATAAACGCCCGAGGGCAAAACATGCCGAAAGGCGGTAAACGCCCGAGGGCAGGGAAAAGCCCAAAGGCAGGACGCCCAAGGCGGGGAGAGAACGGGGGGAACACCCGTAGGGGGCAGAGAGGCACGGAACAGAACGGGAACGCGGGTCAACACCCAAGGCCGAACGAGAGAAGGAAGAGAGAGACACCCAAAGGCGAGAGCAGGCAAAAACCCAGAGGCAGGGAGCCCCGGAGGCACCCGAAGGCAGAACTGAGCCGGGGGGCAGGAGGCAGGGGGAGAAGCTACTCATCCACCAGCGCACTGTAAATCGAACTAAAGGCCCCCTGCAAATCAAGGTCAACAGAATGAACAAAACAGGCCGCATGAGGGACGAGCCACGACATGCGCCCTCATCAGGCGGAGAAGGAGGGGGGGGGGGGGGGCGCCCCTCTCGATGTCAAGGAGGATGAGACGTAAGATGTCATCCGCTTGCTCGGCCGCGACACACCACCTGGCCGTCGAGGCGGTATCCCCCTGTTGGCGGTCCCTTCCCGAGTGCAAGCTCGAAGTGGAGGAAGGAGACCAGTCGTTGTGGATGCCATTGAGGATGCTGCGTCCTGGGGCTTGTGGCAGTTGGACATTCGTGGCCGCGTCGTCCTCGTTCCTAGGCCCCGAGGACCTTACCTCGTCGTGGACCGACTAGCGCTGTTGCTAATCATCGGATGGACCTGGGCCGGCGAAATGGTTGGAATTTGTTGCCTGGGGGTAGAAGAGGAAGGCCGGGTGGCCAGGTCCACAGGGAGGAAGTCGTTGCCAGGGATGAAATTCCATGTGGGCCTGTCCGTGAAGGAGCAGAAGGCATTGGTGGCGCCCCAGGTAGATTTAAAATCCTGGATTCTTTGAGGAGCTGCCGCCGTTGATTTCCAAATTCCTCTCCAAGCCGCCACCCCAATCTGAATTGTGGTGCGCCAGGCGTTGTTCAGTGCGGTGCCGAGATGAAAAACCTCGTTCCTCATAACCATGCTGCAACGCTGACACCATATGTAGCGAAGGATTAAACAACGGAGGATGTTCCACGGGGTGTTTGAAGTAACCTTACAGGATTGACTGAAGCTGAAAGTTGGCAAATCACTGTCTGTGAGGGAGGTGCCATCAATAATGTCCGCAGGGGTGAAGTAGAGTTGGGGGAGGTTGTGGGCCTCCCTGAGGCGGTTGAACTGAACCCAAGCGCAACTGATGGTTCCGCAATCAATGAATGCGTGACGGGCAGTTTCTGTCGGGGCTGGAGCACAAAGCTTGCAAGATCCGTCGATATTCATCCTTGAAAGCCAGCTTCCGATGGGGAGGCCTTCTGTGTGTAGTAACCAAAGAAAGGTACTGACCTTTTTGGGGATCCAAGGATGCCATATTCGCCCATGGATGCGTTTCCTATCCTGCAACGAGAGTCCTTGCTCCCTGAGTTTGATCTCGTATCTGGTGGGAGTAATTCTTGCAGCAATCCCCCATTGGTACCCGATTTTGGAACAGTATGTGAACAAATGTTTGCAAGTCTGCTGCCCTTCTGGTTTCCAGAACCACTCGCCAGGGTCCCATTCCAAATCCTGAACTCTCTCGGGGTGGTGCATCCAGACTGTTGTGTTAGGCGGAATAGGGAACTTTGGGTTGAAGCCCAGTAGCTGGGTCCCCTGCTTGTGTAATACTCGGATCGGCTTCAGTTGTCCCCTGTTAGTGAGGGATATACCAGATCCATGCTTGACCAATTCCTTCGTGTCTTTATCTTGAAAGTATAGATCCCCCTTGCAGACGCTCCCCTTTATATTGGATATATGGTAGGTTGGTGCAAGTTGTGGGTCCTCGCCATGTGTGACCCAATGTCCTTCTTCTGGTTGTGCAGCCTCGTTTGGCTTCTTGGGAATGCGGGCTAAGAGCTCTGTCCGCATCTCATTCGTCTTCCATGATTTTGTAACTCGTAGCAGGTCAAGGGCTGTTCTCCAATCGCCTTCTTCCTCGCTCCATATGTCTTTAATAAGGAGGAGCCTTTTCGCTGCCCAATTGACGAATCTAGAACCTTGATCTAGCCCAAGTGGCTTCCCGTTGACGTCTGTGATCCACGGGTTCCCCAAAAGGGGTTGTCGCATGATTTTGTGTAGACTTTGTGGCTCCACTTGCATCACACCTGGGCGAACCGAGCACCATGAACGCCACACCGCCCCCCATAACGTTGATCCCGCTTTCTTTATCCTTGTTGCGGTCATGAGCCAGTTGCTCCCTGGGGGCCACTGATTGAGTCCCGCTGGCCTAATTGTTTTGACCCTGTGTTGTAGCAGCACCCGCCACGTGCCTCCCCCTGCCTGTAGACCTTTTATCATAAACTTGGCTAGTAAGGCCTGAGTTAGTGCAGTTGGGTCTATGATTTTGATGCCCCCTAATTCAAATGGGGCGATAGCCGCGTCCCATGCCACCCTGGCTCTGGTGCGACCCTCCCTTCATCCTGACCAGAGGTAGTCTCTAACCAATCCTCGGGCGATTTTTATTGTTTTTAGTCCGATATCCGCTGTAGATGCAAGGTACCAAAGTGACGCTAGAATTACCTGGTCGAAAACCAGCAGTCTTCCTGCTACCGAGAGGGCCCTCGTGCTCCAGTAAATGAGCGCGTCTCGTACTAATGTGAGGACTTTCTCATTTCTTACCTGCTGTGGCACCCGAAACCCCATCGGTATCTCCAGATATCTGCAAGTCTCACCAGTCATAAGCCATTTGGCCCCAAGTTCTGCTCCCCATGTCCACGATCTGTCCTTCTCCGAAGCCCATATTAAAGACGTTTTGGGCCAGTTGATTTTGCTCCCAGAGGCCTCGCCGTACAATTCGAGCACTTGCAACGCCCTGTCTAGATTTTCTTGAGTTCCTAGAAGCGACAGCGAGGTGTCATCTGCGAATAGCATCTCGAGGCTAATTTCGCCATTAGGTAGCGTTAGACCCAGTACTCCGTGTATGGAATCCTGCAACATATATCCGAGGACGTCTGCCACTAATAAGTAAAGGTAGGGTGCCAAAGGGCACCCTTGACGCACCGCCCTGCCTAAAGTGAATTCCGGACTGGCTTCCCCGTTTACAGTGACCGTGGATGCTGAGTCTTGATAGAGTGATGCTGTCCACTTGATGAATGTGTCGTCAAAGCCCATTGTCCTCATCACGTCTTGAAGAAAGGACCAATTAACTCTGTCAAATGCTTTTTCAAAATCAAGTAACATTAGGACTAGATCTTGTTGTGACTCCACCGCCCATTCCATGGACTCTTCCGCGGCAAAAGTGTTATCCAAAATGCTCCTTCCTGGCACAAAACCTGTCTGCGATGGTCGGATCAAGGTGGGGAGCATTGGCTTTAACCTGGCCGCTATCAGTTTTGCTTGAATCTTGTACGCCGCGTTGAGCAAAGTAATGGGGCGGTAATTGGTTACCAGGGTTGCATTGCCTGTCTTAGGTATCAAGACTATTTTGCCCTTCTTAATGCTAGGGAGTAACTGCCCTGTGGTCTTCATTTCCATAGCTAGTGCCGTGAGAGCTGGGTTGGTCAGATCCATGAATTCTTGATAAAACTCCGTCGGTAGGCGGTCTTCTCCTGGTGCTTTGTGAGTAGGGAGTTGCTCGGTTACCTGTTTAATTTCCTCCAAAGTAATATCTTGAAGAAGCTGCCTGTTTTGCTCTTCTGTGACTATTACTGGAACACTGTTGAGGCATCTTTGCCTGGCAATTAGGTTGCCATCTACCTCCTCGTCACATCTATACAACTCCGTGTAGTACTCCATCATGGCTGCCTTGATTTCTTTCGGATCCTTCGTTAGAGCTCCATTGCGCATTATCTCCTTGATATTTTTGCGGCCCCTGTGCTTGGCGTGAAATTCGAAGAATTCCTTTGAGCAGGAGTCGCCGGCTGAGTTCCACTTAATATCAAGCTCGGATCTCCATTTTTCCTGCTGATCCATACGCAGTTGGTGCAGTGTCTGCTGTGCCAGACTGAGATTACGCCGTGCCTGCTCATCCTCCTAGTTTTGTTGTAGAGCTATCTCTGCCGCTGAAAGATTGTTGAATTGCTCACGGTATGCCACCTTCTTTGCCGCAGTGTCTGCTCGCTTGAGCGAGTCGCTACACTTCATTGTATTGTGAATGGCTCTTTCGATTCGGTGCGACCATGTTGCCTCTGGTTCTTCATCTAGGCCTGCCGACCATGCTGCTTTAAGCTGTGTGTGGCCCTCCGGTTTTTGTAGAAGCGTCTTGTGAAATGACGCCTTGCTCTTTGGTCGCCGTATAATCTTGTTGATTTGGCAGTGCACCGGGGCATGATCCGAAATGCCCGTTAGGGTGGGCCAGGCCCCAGTGTTTCCTCCCAACGCTTGTAGGCCCGGACTTGCATAGAATCGGTCTATCCTGGAAAAGATCGGGTCGCCTCTGCGTTGGCCCTGCCACGTGAAGTGTTTTGCTGTTGTGCTTGTGAAATCACCCGAATTGTACACGTCTTTGAGCTCTTGGGACATTAGCAGTTCGCTCCAAACAGCTCTTTCCGAATGGGTAAGCGCTGTGCCGGTGAAGGCGGTGGATCTGTCGGATTCCAACTCCACCATGTTCCAATCCCCTCCCCAAATCCAGTCTGCTTGGGGAGGGTCCCAATCTGCTAAGGTCCGCCACATTGTTGCCCTAGGCGCCGGCTGATTGTAGCCATATATGTTTACTATCCCAATTTTGACCTGAGGTGAGAATCTAAGCGTCAAATATTGGGCCCTGCTACTAATTAAGACCCCATGGTCTTCAATGAGTGGAACGAGGCGTTCAGCTATTAGTATCCCTATACCTCCGGTGTATTTGCCTGTTTTAGCGGAGAATTTGGCCTCGCTCCAAAATTCCTGGCCTCCTTTGTAATGGAGCTGGGAAGTCAATGTCGCACAGTCTCTGATCCCCATGTGGGTCTCTTGGAGGAGAATCACGTCAGGCTTCGGATCTGCTCTTCTGATGTAATTCCTAATGTCACACCTTTTCTTGACGCCCTGTTTACCTTGTCCAAGGCTACAAACATTATACGTTACTATCGTTAGTGGTGTCAGCATTGACTAAAGTTTAGAATCTCGTTGGGCTGACCTTGCGCCAGCTCATTCCCTCGGTCTAGAGTTCCTGCCCCCTCAATTTCTATTTCGGTGTGGATAGGGATAGTTTGATTCTTGGACTTTTTCCGTGGCGGTTTGCTTGGAGAGGCTCCCTGTTCAATTACACCTGTCTGTAGTAATGCTTCCTTGAAAGCCTCGTCCAGTTCCACCTGCATTAGCTCTCCTCGGGTCGGTCTTGCTGTCATCCCCTCCAGTGTCTCGGGAATCTTTAGCCAAGCGTAGTTTGTAGGCCTTTGAACTCGTATGTCGTCCAAGGCTATGTCCGTATAAGGGAATAAAATACAACACTCTTGATCTCGGCACCATGTATAGAACCAGGCCGCGTCGCTCCACCGTCTCAGGGGACTGTATTTGATGTCGTGTAGCATGACAGTTCTCAAAGCCTCCGCTGTTTGATCAAGAATGTCTTCTTTGATAGACTCCTGCTGCCAATTGGATCGGGTTTCGTCGTGGGTTAACGTGGCAATTCTAACTGCTCTCCGCTGTGAAGTTGCCACATCGGCTAAGTAGTATGAGTTGAACTGCCCATTTTCTTGTCTAGGGGAGGGAATCTTTCTCACGTAAATTGGGACCACTCGACAGCTCCATTCATTGCCTTCTCCGGGTGTCGGGATCTCTAGGGTCTGGAAAAATATTTCCGGCATCTTTTGGTTGTGGTACCCTATTCTTGGAGAGATGTGGGTGGGAGCCGGCTTCCTCCCGAGTGGCAGTAGTTTCTTCTTTTTCCGAGTCTTGGGCTGCTGCCACACATAGCTATTTATCTCATCCTCGGATAGGATATCTTCATTTGGACTGAAGGGGGCTTCTTCTTCTGGAGCATCTGTGTGAACTGTGTTTGACGCCTGGCCGTGATAATGGCTCATACACTCCGAGTAATTAACTGTATGGTATACTTCTAGGTCCGGGAGTCCTGCTGCATCATGTTGTGGGTTGGGTGAGCCACAATCCTCGATGAACTGCCTAGGGATTGACAGGTTAATGCTTGCTGATGGTTCTTCCTGCGAGAACTCTGCTTCTTTGGTCTTGTTATCCTGCCTACTCTGAGCTACCGTGGCGTATGATCGATGCAGCATGCTGGGCACCTTGTGTGCTTCTATGTAAGATTCGCCTGTTTTGTCGTTCCCTTGTGACTGAACCTCCACTGTTGTCCTCCTCTCCCCTTGTTGGTTTGACAGGATGTTCAATGGGGGGAACTCTCTACGTTTTATCCATTTCAATCCTGGGCCTGCTCTCGTGAGGGATGGCTGTTGTCTTCCTGTTGGACGAGTTGTAACTCCTTCCCCCGGGGCAAGTTTCTGCTGAGGCTGTCTCTGCTGGGATTGTGGTTGATCTGTTGTTGTGGGGGGTGATCTTGGAGCCGTGGTCTTCTCTTTGTTCTGTTGGTGTCATTCTTGGATGTCTTGAATGGCCGTTGGAAGGCGTGTCGTTTCTCCTGCTCCTCCGCTCCTCTGTCGCGCTCCGTCTTTGTGGTTGTCTGTTTCTTCTTGTCCTGTCAGTTGGGTTTTTGTGGCTTGGTATGACCACCCCTCTTTCTGCGTTTTCGGCTTGTCGCAATGTTTTGCAATATGTCCGAACTTCCTGCAACGCCTACATTGGTCTGGGAGGCCACTAAACAATAATCCATGTTCTGTGGTTTCACCCGGCAGCTCCCCTGGTATAACGATGGTACTAGGGAGATCATGGATACTCCCTCGTAATATCTTGACTCTGTAGCCCGCTGTCTTGACCTATAGGATTCTAGGGTTTCGACCTTTATCACCTTCCCCAACTTGGCCGCTAATATGTGGAGACATTTTTCGTTACGCATATGCTTCCCGAGCCCTTGAATCTGTACCCAGATGGGATAGCGGAGTTCTTCCGCTGTCTCTGCGTGCTCCGGAGAAAACAACGGAGACCATCTCGCAAGGACGACTTCGCTGTTGCCCATGAAGTATTTGCCATCCAGGGCATGTAAACTGCCCGCCTCTGTAGCAAAGGTGGCTTCAAAGTAGCCATTACCTAATAGTACTATGCTCTCTAGCGAGGAATGTAATGTTTCCCGTGCCCAGAAATTGATATCTCTAAAGGCAGGGGACCGATCTACTACCTGACCGATGACGGTCACGTTTTTAGCTGCGTCTCTGTGCTCCTTAATGGTGATCTGTTCTTCCTCTGTGAACTCTACGACTAGTCGTGCAACCTGACTAAGCTGTCCAGCATCTACCGCTAAGGTATCGGGTACCTTGGACGGTGGTGCGCTGACAAAGCTGTTTTGTTGACCGTTTCCCGTTCCGCTTATCGCCTGGTGAGTTGTGGCTGCCATAGGAGCGACTACGTTGAGGTCCGGGATGGCTTGCTGTTGTCCTTCCTGGACGCGTGCGAGCTCCCTTTCTTCATTACGATCGTCCCTCCTTGCCTTTGGAACGCCCCCACGCTCCGCATGCTTTGACTGACCACTCGTCATAATTCTCGTTTTACTTGCTACGGATTGTATCGGCCGGTGTGCTATCTTTACAAAACAGTGGTCAAAGATGCCTAAAACCTTACTAAATCGCTAAGTCACTGTGCTAAACCCTAAACCTAAAAGCCGCCATCGCCGCCTCCCCGACTCTCATCGCGCTCTCATGTTTTTAACATGGATTGAAGTGGGGACTTGGCTTCTGTTTTACACATCTGGAAACTGATATTTCCCCATCAGTCTTGTTTTTTGAATTTTGAATTTTAGGCAGACACCCTAGCCCCAAAATTTAGGTTGAACATGCAGTAAAATGACTTTGTACATAACATTGTTTACAACTGAGACAGGGGTCCATTTTCCATCCTTCAAAAGCATTTTTTTTCGTCGTCAATTTGCACCAAATGTTGCACCATGCCCTTAGAATAAAATGGTAACTAAAAGAGCGTAAAATTGCCAGAAAACCTCAATCAAACAAACAAATAAACAAATCTTGGATGAAATTGCCAGATTGTGGATGAAATAAAATTATGGATATATAATATGCATTAATGTGATATTTTATATCCAATGTGTGGATTAAAGCTGAAATTTAGAGCATCACTATAACATTTAATATCACCACTTTGGCACTTCGTGAAAAATGAAAAAAACACAATGGTCAAAAGGGGTCTCTTACAATGAACAAACTTATTGAATTGATGACTCTTGAGTCAACTTCAATCCTTGAATTATATTGAAAGTCTCTCTTAGGTATCTAGAGAGGCATTAAACCTTCCCATCATGGGTTGTCTGGTTATCGTAGGTGCAAGGCAACTTTGCCATTGCCTAGACAAATACTTAGCTAATTAAAAAAATTAATATTTGCCACCTAAAATAGTTTTTTTTTGAAATTCAACTTTTTGGATAAATAAATAATTAT
The DNA here is from genome assembly GCA_951230915.1 of Antitrichia curtipendula. Classification (NCBI taxonomy): domain Eukaryota; kingdom Viridiplantae; phylum Streptophyta; class Bryopsida; order Hypnales; family Leucodontaceae; genus Antitrichia; species Antitrichia curtipendula. The sequence continues at coordinate 23,804,636 of OX579634.1, read as the reverse complement.
GAATTCACCTTTCATCCAACCTTTTAACCTAAATTTTCTACCCTAACATGACTACTCACTTCATGCATGAGTCTCACCATTAGATGAGATTTCGGAGTTGTAAAGGGCTGTGAGTTCCCGGATTGTTGGAAATGTGAGAACTATGCCAATTAATTAACCCCAAATCAACAATCTAACGCGGTAGAACTACTTTCGAATCAGATAATATCTTTTTTAAATATTTTTTAAATTTTTAACTAAAAAAATATTTACTTTTTAACAACCAAAAATTCTACTATGAGCACAATTCCCATATTTGACAATAAACAATCAAGCTCTCATCTTCAAATTATTCCATATTTTTGAGAATTCATGGCAGACAATGAATTTCATTATAAAAATGACCTCTCCATCTTCTAGTCTCACAAAATGTCATTGAAGTAATTCCTACAATTTGTCATCACAAATTTTCTTCATGCTAGATGGTCAATTGACGGATTGACATTTGACTTAAAAGAATTTCCAATGGATTTTTTGGATTTTTGGCAAATCATTTGTACATTTAGTAAAAGATTTGATAGTATGCTCCATGAATTAACAAAAAATTCGACATTTGTGTTTTTAAATTAATTTAAGACAAAGCTGCTATGCACCTAAGGTATACAATATTATGAGCACAACAATGCGGCATATGCTATATTGATCTCTTCATCTTTCAAAACAATCAAATTAGAGGTCATGCCTAGATGAGAGGCAACTTTGCATTATGAAAACCTCAAGGAAATGATAGAATTTATTAGACCTTTCTTTCTTTAACTTCCATCATGCTAGACATTAGAGGTAGTCACACCTCCTCCAGGGAGTAAATTTTGTTGAAGAATGCAAAGTTGGTGAGAGAAAAGAGGAGCTAGTAGGGAGTTATTGTGCAAGAAGAAGGTGTGACTCCCCTTTTCAATATGAACATCATGGAAATTTTTGTTAGAGAATAAGATTCATTGTCAAGGCATGGAACGCAAGTGGCACATGCAACACTAAAGTTGGATATAATTGGGAGTAAAAAACTCGGACAAAACTCAAAGTGCATCAAGCAAGCTGTGAAAGTGTTTAAAGAGGAATGAAAAATTGTCAAAGAAATTTTTCTCCAACCCATTTCTTCACCTCTCAAACAAAAGAGTGGCTCTTCAAAAACCTTGGAAAATGAGAGCGCCGCAAGCCACGGACAGCCACACAGAGAGTGCCACATCTTAGTTCTCGGAGAATTCAGCTCATAATGAAGAAGGTGTGACTACTCCTACTAGACCTAAAGGGACTACGTGCCCTCAATAAATTGAAAATAGTTTAACGGCCATGAATGGCAAAAGAAATCTACTTAATAGTTTGGCTATTGATCCTTAAAAAATAGCCCAACAATTGTGGAAATCATCTATTTTGGTATTGTTTGAAATATTGGTTTAAAAAATATCCAAAAGTACTAATTGGAGGTTAAATTGCTTGTAGAAGACCCCCCCTTTTTACAAAAAATTTTGAGGATGAATAGTTGCACTTCTGTCCCACATAGAAGGATTTTTTTGTCATTCATTGGCTGAAAAATGGCCGTAGAGTTGTTTATGGGTTAATTAATGCAATGGCAACATCCCAGCTTGAAGTATCTTTACAAAAGAGAATATAATAAGTTATAGGAGATTTTGGATACTACAGTTAATCACAAAGGTCATCCCTAGTTGTAACAATGTTGTCAAATGGAGGTTTAGACAAGAGTAGTACTTCTTCATCCCCAAATGATCTTCCAAATGCCCTTTATTTTATGTTCTAAAATGATCTTCTGGATGCACGTTCTAATTTGGAATGAAGGAAACTAAAGGTAGTTTCCAAACAAGGTTTCTTTTTGGCTTTATAGTGCCAAATTGCAACAGAAAAAAAAATTGGCTAAAAAATGACAAAAAATCATGAAGTTTTTGCCAAAAAACTTTAAAATAAAAACAAATCTTCCATGAAACTGCCAAATTGTGGATGAAAACATAACTATGGATATGTGATATATGTTAATGTGATATTTTCTATACAATAATTAGATGAACGTTGTAATTTAAAGCATTTCTATGACATTTTATATTACCACTTTTGTACTTCATTAAAAAATGAAAAAATGCCCTGTTCTTAAGGCAACAGAATGAAAATCCAATCCAAAATATTCGGAATGTATTGTTGAGATTATTGATTATAGAAAGGCTGAAAAGCCCTTTGCAACTATATAATATATTTTAAATTTGGTGGTATTTGATTAGAAAAACATTGACCAAATACTATTTAGTACAAAGTAAATTAATGATCATGCTAGTATGTAGTGAATAATGTATCACAATTCATATAATAAACCATAATTAAAGAATTTTAAGGCTAAATACAAGTTGTATAGAGGAATTTCAAGGGCCTTTTAAGAGTTAAGAACAAAACTCCAATAAAAAATACCCATAGAAAGCATGTACTATTGAAGTTATTCCCCATAGTGGAAATCTTTTCTAATCAAGTCATGGGTCACGTCAAAATTGGCAGGTCAATCCTAACATGGTCCTACACCAAAGGGTCAGAGCTCACGTCTGGAGCCACAAGTGCTATCCCACAAACACCGTTATTGTTGCATAGAAATTTCTCTACAAAAATTGGGCAATTGTATGGCCACCGGTGCTCTTCAAAGATGCCTCAAAAAACCCACTTTTGAGTATTCTAAAGTTACACTTTGAAAGGATTCAGGAATTTAAAGTTTTAGGATGTTAGGAGTGCAATAAATTGTTCTTAACCCCTAAAGCCGCAAGGGTGTTTTTTGTCAAAAAACACTCAAAACTACCACTTCTAATGTATTCACTTAAGGAAACCATTTTTTTGAATAATTTAACCATAGGATCTTGCACTTAACTTGTCTGAGATCATGTAGTAAAAATTTCATCAAATTTCACCGTATGGATTGGAAGATATTAGCATTCAAAGTTGAACAAAAAGTTTTTTTCACAAAGATGCTTAAATTGCCCGAAAAACTAAGATTGTCCATAACTTTCATATCCCTAGTCCAAATAGAATGAATAAAAGCTTCACATATAGATAAAAATATAATATTTTAGAATTAAAAAAAATAAAATTATTTTGACTTTTTGTAATTCTTGAGGGTTGCCCGCCAATCTCCATTTCTTGCTTATTGTGCCATAACTTTTTTAGCATCTGACTGAAACAAAAATTATATCCACAAAGCTCTCGCAAAACTATACAACTTCAAAAATCTCAAAAACTTCACTTCAAATTGAGACAATAGGAACCTATTCGGACCCAAATTATCCCTCGAGGAGACAAACGGTCCTTTAGGGGTTAAATCTCAGTTTTTTTTTGAAGAAATGTTAATTTCAACCTTAATCTGGAACATTTTGTCCAATAGGAAGATCACTTTAGTATGGAGGGAGTACAAAAGAAAGACAATGGCACCAAATTCCATTAGACCTTATTAATTATGGTGCTCCAAGGAGTTTCATATTGTGTTTTCTCAAACTCTATCTCCCGCCTGGTCCTGCATTGCATAAATTTTTTACAATTAACTCTACTATATTTCTCATTGTTAGAACAAGTAGATTATATATACCCCTAGATAATAGTTGTGCCATGTGAATAAAAGAATGATTGGTGAGATAATGAGGATTGCTTTCAGTTCACAATTTGTATGTGCCATACAAGAAGATATGGCCAAGGTGAATAGCCCCCCTTATTGCCCCCAGTTCCCCCCGACCGTAGCGGCTAGGGAGAATTGACCCCCTTGTTGCTCCAACCAAGGAATTTTTTTTTTAAATTGCCCCTAATTTGAGCCGCATTTATTGATAATTTTTCAACTCTCCTACCTAATTTGGGGCCTGTGATTGCAAATATGAATTCAGAATTTCAAAATATTATCGTACGTTGCAAATAAAAAATTCCAGTGTTTATCCTTGTGGGGGCAACAAAGGGGGCAATTCTCCTTGACCCAACGGCGATAGTGATGTTGATCCCAACGAATAAATTAAATTTTAGGGTGGGCCATGCGACATGCTTCCTCATGGTAGAGTGAAGCGCCTTGCTGACACTCATGACAAATTTTTTACTTGAAGGAGTGGCTACCCATGACGTTTTTTGAGTCCGCATGTGGCAACTGCCCATTTTCATTGTCACGTAGCAACTGGCGACGTGTCTCCTGCTTCAGAGGCTAAACTTGAGAATCTGTAGAGAACTTGAATTGCTTTAATGACAAAAAAATATTACCTAGGGGAGTTGAACCCCAATCGTGAAGGCCTTGCCCAACGCAATAGGTAATCCCCCCCCAATCCAGTTAGTAAAACTAATAGAAAACTTTGAAGCCCAAACTTGCCGGATTAATGGAAACAAAGCTTATAAGTTTGTTCCCCGCTGTAGTCTCTCCTCCCGCCATGAGCTGATGGCCCTGTGCATAGGGAACGTGCTCAAAGTAAAGAACTCCTATGAGAAGAATTTAACACAAGTATTCACATGGCCAACCAAGCGGTTTCTCAATTTTGACTTCATGAAACTGAGAGTTGAAAAGGTGCGCTCATCGGCAACACTTCCCAAGAACGCACATATGGCAATTTCAGCCAACTTGATGAACTTAGACAAGCGGTTCAATATGAGTGCGTTCTGCCCAATGCGAATCCATACTTTCGTCAATGGATTTTGTTCCATGGATTTATCTATAGCTGCTTTTGCATAGGATTTCATAGTGAGTTTGAATAGTGACATTTGCAACGTTAAGAGCCTCCTGTCAATGAAGGGATCTACCTGCTGCTACTTGGGCTCCTTGTCATTTCCAAAATCAACTTGCCACACAATAGCAAAGTGGAACTTCACAGTTGCAATATGCAAGGGAAACAAGTCGTCAATGTTGGGCTGCAACCAATATTGAGGGAATACTATGCCCAACACAAACATTAGCTCAACCTCAAGGAAGCGCAAATCTAACTCCAAAGTCAGCATTTCAGCAACATCTCTGCACTATGATTTCACTGAGAAAATCACAACAGCCAAGTCTTACTTGCTCACTGCTAGTTTCTTGCCACTAACAGGGCAAATGGAGCACGCCGAATATGTATGACCTGCAATCCAAAAAGCAAGAGTCTCCCCTCCCGTGTTCAAGCACTAGAAGAACCCCGTGTTTTTTCTGACGTTCAAAAACTGGACGTCAAATTTTTTGGACATCAAATATAACATTAGGATGCTAGTTTTGATGTCAAAACTAGCATCCTAATGTTATTTTTGATGTCCAAAAAATTTGACGTCCAGTTTTTGAACGTCAGAAAAAATACGGGGTTCTTCTAGTGAAGTCAATGACCCATTCCTGCAAAATGCAATAAGACTGATCATGGATGACATCATAAAACATTTGGAAATGTTGTTGTTGCCACGTGGAGTCCTTGTTATTGTACATGGCGTACAACTCACCTTGGCAAATCTTCACTACCGCTACTTAATCACTCACAAAAACATGGTCAGACTAAGCGAATTTCATCAATGAATTTACGACTCCAACAAAAGGCATGAGGCAGGGGAGACCAAGCAATGTACCGATGTCACACAAGAGATCATAATTCAGCCTGGCTGATTCCTTGGCAGCTGCCTGCTTCACAGTCAAGTTGGGCTCCTTCACTACAACATCTTCACACATCTTTACAACAAGTGTCTTGTACTCGCCCATGATCCTCCTGAGTGGCTCTAGCAAAGAAATCCATCGCGTCTTTACATTTCGGAGCATCCGTTGGCCCTTTGTTTCTACTAAGTCGGTAAGTTTTTGGAATTCTAAGTTACGCTTTGAATTGTAACTGAAGTAGGCGTACATCGCTTGGCACAATGCTTCTAATCTAGAGACAACCAAAAAATTTGAAAGAGGCTCCATGGCTAGATTAGTTCGATGTGCCATGCAATGCATACCAAACAAAAATGGGGCCATGTGCTCCTTCATCTACACAATAACCCGTTTCGAGACCTTTAGAACATCGAGGCACCATCTGTGCCGAAACAAACTAGTCTACTGACAACCTGAAATTCTGAAAAACCTGTGTGGTGAGAAACCATACCCTCAATGCACCCACAAATGCCATTAGCTCCGTTGCCTTCTACTAGTCGACTCAAAGACAACAAGATAGGGACTTGCTTGAAGCCAACGCAGATGTACAGGTGAATGGATAGCCATGACTGAGAGTCGATAGTACTTACTTCATCAGCACTCAAGGAGAAGAAGCGAGCCTTTGAAATGACCTGCTTCGAATGATCAACCAATGCCTTCGCCAAATGATCAGCCATCTCCCAAGCTACGGGAATACTCCAATGCTTCGTAGGAAAATTTAGTATGAAAAGAAGCTACAACAGCTTCCGCAGGTTCTCGAATTGGTTCAGCGGACAACCCTGCATGAACAACCACAAAATGGAATGGAAATGCACCACCTTCCGCTTCCGCTCCGCGATCGTACCATGAGCCACCTTCTGAAGCACAGTATCCTCAGCCTTCCCAAGACGTGCAAAGTAGATTTTTTTGTTTTTCATATGCGCATTATTAGAAAGAAAGTAATGTTCCCCTGCCTTCACCTTCCCAAAAGAAGTTGTTGCCTTCCTCCAACCACAGTGTTTCCAAAGAAAATCGAGCTTTGGAACAATTAACTTCTCCCTCCCCTCAACCTCTATACAAATTTTGCATCGTACCTACCTTATCTTGCCATCTGCTTCGACAACGCTCTCTGCCCGTGGCATGCGTGCGGCCCAAATGTCCTGCCAGTGGCGATTTGCCTCTTACCATGCATGCTTTGTCCGAGCCAAGTCATGGGCTGGTGATGCTTCTTCTGCGTCAAGAATGACCACGTCCAGAGCTACAACCAACGGGATCGACGTTACATCCAGGTTCACCATCGAATCCAATCCAGCAACAATGTTTGGAGGAGTGCCAAGAAGCACCGGGGATTCACAATGTGCCTGCGTCAAGGCAGATTGGGGAGTTGATTCAACAACCACAAAATCCACCCTCCCCTCATACAAAAACTTCTTCATCATGGATTGATGGGGAGGCATGACCCTAAACCAAGTGTACAAAAGAATTCGTCACAAAAAAACAGCAGCACAAATAGAAAACAAATGCGTGAAAAAAGCGTGAAGGATGAGAACTCATCTGCTCAAAATTGGCTGAGAATTTCACATTTTATGCCCGAACCCAATCTATTTCTACCGCAAACCTGCCAACCACAACAGCACACGGAAAACAACCTACATTGCTAAAATTTGAAGATTCCATCAATGTATAGCAAAATTTGGCAATCCGAAAGCCCACTTGTCTATGCTCCACCTTCTGGCCACATTCTCCCTCAACATTCTCAGGTACCCTAAACAGAAGAAAGATACCAAATTCTTCTCGAAATTCCGCTCAAGAATCTGAGCCGCACCCTACAGACCCTTAAACCAAACTGCAATTAGGAACCTTATAAGGTCTGGCTTCTCTCCCTAAACCTTTAATCAGAAATTCAGAATCCTCCACAATTCAACCAAAACTTACAAACTGCTAAAAATAGAACTAGCTAACATTTTGCAGAAGACCTCAAACATTAGGCAAATGAGAGCCAGACAGCAACGAGCATTCAAAGAATCTGGCGAAGCTCCAACAAAAGCAGGATTTAGTGGCAATAACCTCGCTCAAACTTGGAGTTAGTAGCGACAAACTAGCCCTAATGGGGAGGTTAAGGAGACGACAGCTCCAAACCCGGGGCAACTGACGTGGCACCCCAGCTGTCCTTGTCAATCGACCTTAGTCGACAAAAACAATTTCAAATTGGATTTTTTTTAAACATTTTTTGCCAGGTTAAAAATGAGGGGGTGAATTGGCCAAAATTTGCCAATAATATATTCGTTGGTTGATCTGAATTGATGGAGTAAAACAATGACTAAGTTATGACTAGTCGGTGTGGAGCTAGAAAGTGATGAGAATTGAAGAAGATTGGTCGAGAAGAATAGTTGGCCTGGTGGATAGAATAAGGTAATGCCTTTGTCTGGTGAAGAATAGGGTCTAGTTTGATTTGCCCACAAAAGGAACTGAAGGCCTGGGGGAACTGACCCCAAACTTATTCCAGGATGCAGGTAAAATAAAAGCCCCCCTATTTCGGGCTTGATAAATTTATCTTATACACCTCTACTATGATAGGACCACCCACAGTCGACCACTTAAGCAATTTCACACATGTTCTAAAGCAATAGAAGGCAATGTTAATTTACTACTCTATAGAAAGATAGAAATGAGGGGTTTTGCCAATTTTTCTTGATTTTTTTCATTGAATTCAAATTACTATGAATTTGGGAAGCATAAATATGGCCTCAATCCATACCTACTATGTAGAATCTTCCAATTCCGATCATTCTAGAACTACTTTCCTACTCACTACTTCCTACTTTTTTGCTCACTACATTAGGCCATGTATCATGACATTATAGTCCCAACCTTGCAAAGGAGAAAAAATCACATTGCAAACTTTGGTTGGAAACTTGTTCCAGCCTTGGTTGGAAATAGCTTCACCCTACAAGTTGGGTATGTATCTCTGGTTGGTAATAGGTAGTTCTACTGTAGCTAATTTGGGGCCTCTGATTGCAAATGTGAATTCAAAATGTGAAAATTTTATCATGCATGGAAAATTAAAAAACTCTACGTTTTTCCATGGGGATGAGCAAGGGAGTCAATTCACCCCGGCCAAAAGGAAGGCGAGGGAGCATTTAGAAATTTACCAACCACTAATTTGTTACTAACAATAGTTACTTCAACTTGTCAAATGATAGTTATTTATATTAGACTTGTCAAAATTTGATGTTTTTTTGTTGGCAATTGAAAGAGGATTTCAATGCACTAAAAATGTTTCATTTGGATATTCCACGCAATAGATGTAAAGGGTCAAAGTTTTTTGGTAGATGTTCTATAATTGTTTCTTCAACGGAAGTAGATATTGATTAATTAGAGGTACATTTAGTGAAGACGGTGCTTCTAAGTCAGTAATGCATTTGGGTATTCCTATTTTAAACATTGCAACAATGGCAAATATCATAATGCCTAGGTACTAAAGCTTTATAAATTAACTTAGTATGTATATATGCTCATGTATATTTCTAATTGCTAAAGGTTTTGAACTTTAGTTTGGAACTACATCTCAAAGTTTAAATTGAATTGAAACAACATTGAAACAATAGAAAAACAATATCTAGTGCCATGCAATCTTGTTTTAGTGCCATATTAAAACAATAATCATTGAAACAATTAAGAAACAATACTCTTGTATTAATCAAAAAACAATTGTTTATTGCTCTTGAATTGATACAATGACCATTGAAACAATTTAAAAACAATACTAAATCAATACCTTATTGCATCAATTAGAAAGCAATTGTTCATTGTTGTTAGTGAATTGATGCCATGACCACTGAAACAATGCAAAGACAATAACTAATTGTCTTAAATAAAAAGCAATTATGAATTGTTGTTGAATTGAAACAAGTCTTTATTGTAAAAATAGAGGAATAGTGATCCATTGTTGCAACTTTGTATCAATTCTCCTACAATTTTAAATTATAAAGATGTATTTTAATTAATAAATATTTTCAAAACAAAGCAAATAGAATTTCTATAGAGTTGTGTTGTTTATCAAACACCATTCAAATGTCACAGCATGGTTTGTTGGGAACCCTCACTCACATTTCAAAGAATGCAAAAGGATCCTCCAGTTAAAAACTATAAATATTTTAGACACATTTGTATAAATGGTGGTAGCATGACAGATCTCATCGACAATTTTCTCTTAACCCGTAAACAACAAGTCAGTCACTGTGGAAATCATTTGTTTTGGTACCATGTGAATTGTTGGCTTAAAAAAAATACAAAAGTATTCATTAGAGCCTTCCCTTTTCACACAAAATTTGGAGGATGAATAGTTGCACTTTTGTCATACATGCATAGATTCTTTGTCATTCATCGTTCAGAAAATGTCCTCGACATTGTTTAACCACCAATGGTAGATAGGATTAAACCAAACTGCCTCAAGAGGTTTTTTCACGAAGTTATAAGTTCCAGGAAACACCATAAAATAATGCACACATAAAAAAAACCCTGGACGGTGAGTCAATAATACTATAGATCCCCAGCCACAACATCTAGGGTGCAATATACTACAATAGAACCACCCAGAGTCAACCACTTAAGCAATTCCGCATATGTTATGGAGCAATAAAAAGCAATGTGAATTTACAACCTTATAGGAAGACAGAAATGATGGATATTGCCAAGTTTTCATGATTTTTTTCCTTAATCTAAATTTTCTATGAATTTTGGAAGCCAAAAGTTGGCCTCAACCCATACCCAAGATATAGAGTCTTCCAATTTCGACCATTCCATAACTATTTTTCCACTCACTGCTTCCTACTTTCGTGCTCACTAAATCAAGACATGTGTCATGACTTTGTAGTGCCAACCTTGCAAAATAAAATAAAATCACATTCCAAACTATGGTTGGAATCTGTACCGGCCTTGGTTGGAAATAGCTGCACCCTACAGGGTGGTTATTGATGGCTGGTTGGTAATGGGTGGTTCTACCATAAGAGGAGCATGTCTCCAGTTCGTGATACTTGACAAGTGGATTTAGAAGCTTGTTTCGCAAAAGCTGTGACCAGCCTCAATTTGTAGCCCTGTTTCGTTACTTTCAAACTCCGCTACTCCACTAGCTCACTACTTTCAAAATCCTTACGAGTATTTCCACCGCAAAACAATATCAAGAGATGGCATACTTACACGATCCTAAGGATTAGAAAAATAATTTGAAGTACATACCAAGCACAATGATAAGCGATATGAAACATACTCTAAACTGGAACAGATCCAGGTGAAATCAAAATCATATAAGGTAGGCACCCCCCAAATGGCACTTGACCTTAAAGCGCCATCTACAAGTTGTGTACATTTTCAAAATCAGTTACGTACCTATTTGGATGGAGTGCTTTCAGAAACAAACTTTGACCCTTACTAACTTTTGCATATGATGTCCAAATGCTACGTTCTCTGGTGCGTTGGAACCTCCTTTCACTTGCCAACAAGAATATATGAAAATTTGACCAGTCTAATAGTAGTAACTAGGTTCAGTAGCAAAAAGTGGCGGTTTTGGGTGTACCCACCTTACCCAAGTGCAACACAGAATGCATCACCACATCAAATTCTCCAAAGCCTCCCCTGCCCGCCTATGCATCACAACCTTAACATACTGGATCATTATAACATATCCACAAATTCAAATACATCACAGTCTTCATGTGCTGTTTCGTCATTGAGATTAAAATTTTGTGGCAACAATCGAAGCAATCAAACACCTTCAAAAAACATATAGAGTAAATTGGTCATTTATCGCACACATCCAAGAACCAAACAACAATCGTTGCCAATTATTGCATAGTAACCACACAATTCAACTAGTGATTCAACTACCAATTCCATTGTGATGGGAACAAAATTTTGTATCACTGCCCAATGACTGCACATTTTACAGTGAAGGGATACAAGAAATTTTTAACTAGATTTCAGGTGCATCGGCTCTAAATTGCAATAAAATTTGTAGGAAAAAATATTTTTGCATTCTATTTTTCGAAGGTGAATCTTTACATGACATGCTTTTATAATCATGCCAAATTTCAAAACATACAATTCTTTGTATTTATGTGGAGAAGGATTTGAATTTTTTCTGTGCAGTAATTGACAAGTTTACTCTACCTCCTCTACAAGAACTGCATATATAAACATCGCCACAAACCAAGGATTTTACACAATCAGCAAGTTCATTCTTGAGCATAAAAGGGACTGTCACGAACAGCTACCATCGCAAAGCAGAAAAAATTAAAACTGATTTATTAGCAAAAAAAAGAGAGGCAGGAGACCAACGGAAACATGGAAACACTCCTCCCTTAGAAAAAATCCAGGGCACGAGGATGGTCTAATTCAACCGATTGTGAAACATCAGATGACCCTGCAATACAGTGCAGATGCTTAGAATCCCAAGAAGAATATGTTAATCATTCAGACTACGACATTACAAGCATCTCCTTGACAATTTTGTCTTTTTTGAACTCAAAATGAGTGGTGCTTGATGCACAAATATACCACGCATATCATTGACAGAGTACAGGAATGCCTTGAGCATTATAGTACATTGTTGTTATATTATTATACTGGAGGTTTTTTAGTTCATTTGATATTTTCTTTCCCGATTAGTTTATTGGAGAATCACCTCTCAAAATCCACGAGCTTACGCTTCTCGTGGCACTCCATTATCCAATCCTTCACGATCTTTAAGGCTGCAATCAAAATCAGATCTGCAAATAAACTTCAGCCGTGTCATAAAGGAATGCAATCCAACCTCATTTTTCTTAAAACACCATTTTTCGTTCACAGATAACACGAGCTAATTATCAATTGGTTATTTGAATACTGACTTGTGAGCTCTTCTTGTTTTGCCTGCAGTCAGTGAACCTTAGCAAGCTGGAGACGGCTCTTCTGAAGCCATATCGAAGTCATTTCAAGCTGGTGTTGTGGCCAAAATCAACAAAATCAGTGGTCACGCTATCGGTGTTGAGCTTTACCACCTTAGTTGCGAATCTGTCACAGTTGTACATATTTCTAATTGGGATTGTGTTTCTATATCTTGAATTATAGTGATTTGGAAAGCTTGAAGGGTTGCTCAAGTTCTTAGATATGAAAAGCTTGACTGTAGCTCAGGGTGTGTTTTTTGTGAATGTCAGGAGACAGAGACAATTTGAAGAGTATTGATTTTCAGAGTGTTCAGATTGCGTTCTTTTCATGCTCAGGGGTTGTCAAGTTTTGTGTGCACAACTTGAAATGATGAAATTTTTTTTTCTTTCTGTTTTCAAGGTTGAAGTTGGTTCAAACTCATCGAAAGAGCAGCTTGTGGGATGCATGCAGTCGTGAGGCACTTTGTGTTGCAGGTACGAGTTTCGGAACTTCATGAATTCTTCAGTGTGTCTTTGTCCTGTATGTCATACCCCTCTTCTGTCAATTTCATGGCACAATGTTGTTGGAAGCCATATGTCACACCTCTCTGTGGTCAATAGAGGAAAGATGGTGGAGCTTCCTACTTATATTGGCTTGAGTTCGGGGATTATCACTCATTCAAAGAAGCCTTTCAAGGTAGCTGACCTCATTCCGACCAGGGACCTAGGTTACTCTCTTTCCAATCATCAGGAAAAAAAGGAAATTTAAATAGTGATTAATTATGGCATAGTTCCCAAATGAATGTAGTCGTGGCGCATTACGATTGGTTGCAAGTCTTGGTTGATTTTGAAATCAACCTATGGTTGAAAATAGGAAGACATATATGACAAGAATAGGTCGAAGAGAATCCTCAACTAAGAAATTCATAGTAATTATGTTTTGAGAAATAAAATTCTGGAAAAAATATGGAATCCTTCTAAACTCTGTTTTTGTACATGAAAAAAATTCTCCACTCAAGAAACATGTGCTCTAAATATGCATAGTTGCTTAAATGGTCGGAATGAGGTTGGCTACATTAGTTAGAGAAATTATAAAGTAATCAAATAGATTTGATAGTGTATTGAAAAAGATTGCTTGATAATGTTGATAGCTTATTTTGGAGTTATGAGCCTTTTCACATTAGGATTAATGCAAATGCTTAACTCATGATTCAAAAATGAATCATGGTGTCTTGTCGGGTATCCAAAATGCGCACATCTTTCATTGACCCTAATGTTTTTATGATCTTTAGTTTAGAAATGTAAGTATTAATACTCATTAAGATGCAATTGTAGTTATTGTGCAACATTATGTTAAATTAGTGTCATTGCATAATTCTACTTCATTATATATCAGAAACCTAATGATACAATATGATATTAAAAATGCATAGAATATATTGACAATTGCAAAAACATAATCACAATAGCCATTGAAAATGCATAATTACAATTGGGTATTGAAAAGGATTATATACTAAAATGAAACAATAGGGTGTTGAATTTGAATAATTACAATGATCCTTGAAATGGCATAAAAACAATGGCCATTGTAATTACACTATTTCTATGTTGTTTTTGGTAGTTGAAACAATCTAAAAACAATGATACATTGTAACAATAAAAAATCAACATGCTTCCTAATTTAAGATGTACATTACAAAAATTGCCATAATTTGAGAAATTAGATTTTTTCAACAAATTTGGACATGTTGAGGTAATGTAATACACTTATATAATATATAAAATTAGGAAAAAGATTTAGAATTTAAAAAAATTAATTCTAATTTATTGGTGAAAATAAGCTTTTAATACAAGTATAAGTAATTTAAGATTCTTTAGTAAGTGGAGTGAGGATTCTTTTTTATATTTCAATCAATAATAATTCATTAAATAAAATTTTAGAATTTATAAACCATTTACTAGAACACTCCAAAAACAATTTTCATCCCACTTATCAAATAATCTTTAAAAAAATTTACTTATGTTAAGAGGGTTTTTTCACCAATAAATTTGAGTTAAATTTAAAAAATTTAAAAACTAAACTTAAATTTTTTGAAAAATCCTTTTATACATTTAAGCGTGTTACTTGTATTTTAACATGTCTAAATTTGTTGGAAAAAAAAACTAATTTCTCAATTAGTCATGGAAATTTTTGAAGTATATTAAAACTTATAAGAGCCTATTTGAACTCAGTTGTCTAGAATCGGCGACTCTATCATTTGGAACAAGCAAGGGCCTGTTCTTTATATTTTTACATAGTTCTTTCATTACAAAAGTCCAAACTTTGTAGAAGGGTGTTTGACTTTCAATAGCAGTGTAAATACTAGTTATGTTTGTTTGTTTTTCTAAGTTGATTTTTTTTAAGGAATTTAAAACCACCAATTTGATGTGGCACTACTAGTAATCACTTGGACCCAAAAAATAATAATATTTTTTTGGCTATAACTACACTGCAACGTGTAGTCAAACACCCACGGTGTGCAAGCTTCAAATTTTTCCTAATGCTTTTCTCTTTTCTTGTCCAACTTTTAGGCTTGGTTTGAATGTATAGTGAAGCAGGAGTGACAATATAAATATTTTGTTTAATTTCCAAAATAGACTTCAGTCCCAACCCCAATCCTAGTCCTAGCCCTAATCCTAGCCACCACCATCCCTATTTGTAATTTTAGATTGATGGTTGGATATGCAATTTATATGGGATATTTTTGTACTTTTGTATTCATAATATGTATCCACATCCGCATTCGTATCCATTTCATATTGTATTTATATTCGTATCCTATATCAACGGCATGGAGAGTGGTTTCAATTTTTTTTTCTGTGAGCAGATCAATGGTTTGCAATTTTTGAGATCTGAAAGTGGGGGAAATAATAAAAACATGTTGTTCACATCTTTTTACTAGATAGTAGTGTACTTATTGTTTTGCAATGGAATCCATTTGTTTAAAAAACTAACTAACTTATGAGAGACTCTATACAATAAGGTCTACTTCATTTATAAATTGTCAATTTGGGCATTTAATTTTTTTAATAATGTGTATCATAATTGGTAGATTTTGGTAAGCATAATTATCATTGCATCCTTACATAATCCCAATCAAGCGTACCAAATTTCAGTTTCAAAAAAACAAAATTTAATTTCTGGTGAATTTTTGAAGTCAATTTTCATGGTTTTACTTATTATTTTATTGAAAACAGTTGGTGATGAACTTTTTTAATTTGATTGGATAGATATGTGTGAAACATCCATATGCACATCTTTCCTTCAACAAGCGTCTCCAAAACAATTTCATAATTCCCTCTAGGAAGAATTCAATGTGAAGTGTTGTATGACCAAACTTTGTGAAATAGATATCTCTATATTTTAGCTAGATTTTAGTATTTGACCCTCACTTTATAACTAATTTTGTACATTTGACCCTAATGGTACAATTACTTTGGTAAATCTCAAAATCAGCTAAAATTTTGGTGATCTATTCCCACATTAGTGGGGCATGTTCCATATGAAGGTCATAAAAAAATACGTTATTTTATGCCCTTCATGTTTGTGTGAATAGGCCTCCAAAAGGGCTCCATGGCATATATACTTATGAACATTAAAGATGGTTTCAAGTTCATTTTTGGGGTGAAATCTCATCACCACCAAGTCCTCACAAATAAACAATTTTTAGTTTCTTCTATAATTGATTTATTATAAATCAAAATGTTGAAATACGCATTTGGGGGGCCATTTATAATTGTAGGTAGAATAGGGATATTTCAACATTTTGATTTATAAAAAAAATCAATTATAAAAAAAATAAACCAACTAAAAGTTGTTCATTTGTGAGGACTTGGTGGTGACAAGATTTCACCTCCAAAATGAACTTGAAACCATCTTCAATGCTCATAAGTGTGCAAGCCATGGAGTCTTTTTGGGGGCCTATTTGCACAAACATAGAGGACATAAAATAACGTATTTTTTGATGACCTTCATATGGAACATGCTCTACTAGTGTGGGAATAGATCACCAAAATTTTAGCTCTACATCATTAAATTTGGGTACTCTCTAATATTATATTTTTTTTTAAAGTGTGACAAATTAAAAAAATCTGAATTTTAAATATAAAATGGTTTTAAAATATTTTTGAAAAATAAGTGATACAATTACAATCAAAACCTAAGGACATAAATATTTTGTTTTGGGCATTGGATTTAGAACTCTAAAGTTATAGTAGAAGACAAAACTAATTTGGCAAAATCCTAACAAAATTAGTCGGTCTTTCTTGCAATCACCCTAGGTTGAAAAATGGCTAATGCTTTGTCAACATGTGTCATTGACCAATCTAAGGAGATACTACTTTGCCCCAAAATAATTATGTGGTTTTGAAACATTGATTAAAATAAGGTCAATTTGAAATTACATTAGAAAAAACAAATATGTAGATAATAATTTCTCACAATATAATACTCTAGTGGTGCACATATTGCAAGCATACAATATTGTAATACATACTACAAGCACACAATACCGGATTTTTTTTGACAAAATCTGAGGCTTATTTTAACTAGTGTTCTCGAACCACATAATTATTTTGGGGCAAAGTAGTAGTATCCATGAAGTCTACATACACGGGAATACAAGCAGTTCTCCATCTTTGTTTGTTTGTAGAAATTGCATGGTCCCATTGCTGAGGAGCTCATGGAAGAAGAAGAGAAATTTTGTCCATATGACCAATATGAATAAAGAGTTTGTTGGGGTAGTTCTGAGTTCATGGACACCATTGTAGTAGTGTTGGAGTAGCATTTGGGTTCATAGGAGAAAAAACTCTTGGAAAAACGTCATCTCCTTTGGAATAACAATTTTTCCAGGGTGTTGACCACTTTGCCCCTTTCCTCATAGGGATTTATTAGTGGTCATTGTATGAATCTAACTTATTGGTGGAAGCACTATGCAATCTTTCTTTTCTAATAAAAATTGAGGGCTTGGTTACATCTTTGGATTCAAACTGAGGAGCATTGCCAAAGAGACAATTGGAACTTATGAAACTTGTTGAGATTATAGAAATAGAAGGTCTTATAATTCTCTACCATGTTAAGATGTGCTAGATCTCAATGCTTGATCCTCTAAGGTGTGTGTTTGAAGAATTTAAGATCTCATTGTGAAATTTAATGAAGATTCAAGCATTCACAAGAAGAAAATTTTTACTGAAAATCTCCATAAAGGTCAATACTTAATATCTTATCTCTAGGACTATACTTAAAAACACACTTAAAACACCCCTTTCTCTTGTAGTGCTTGGACATGGAACAATATACCTAATTCTTTTCAAATAAAATTAGAAAGGCAAGCTAATGGTAGCGCCCAATATTGTACATCATAGAATTTTAATATAAGATCCTAAAGCAAGCCTCTTTAAAATACCAATAAAAAAATAAAAATGCATTATAGAATTTTTAACTTGTAAGTTCATTAGAGAGTATGAGCATCACCATCCATTTTTCCTAAATATGGTTGGGGGAATGGGGTGGCCAAGGCCTTGCTCTTCCTAGGTTCCATCTGGCCAAGGAGACACCCAATCATCCTTGCCTAGAGAACATAGGGAAATAAGTCAATTACATGCTTAATGAAAAAAATATAATTTTTTAATTTTGATTCAAATGCAATAAAAAAACACAGCTTAGTCCTTCAGGGATTAACTTACAAATTCTACATTCTACATTTCAATCTTCAATTTTTATATCATAAATAATTGATTTGAATTTTAAAAAAAAATCAAAATGAGAATAAATATGAATTTAATTCTTTTAAAATAATAAATTAAAATCTGAATTTTGAATTTGAATAAAAAAAAAATTTTAATTGTATTAAAAATTGTATTGTAAAAAGTAAAAGTGTATTCAATTTTTTTTAAACAAAGTGTGTTGTAGTTTGTTTGAGGTCTACCTCAAGCACAGTTCAACACACTTTTACTTTTTTCATTGATTTGAATTAAAGAGAAACAAAAAGTGTATTAAAAAAGTGTTTAGGTGTTATATTTTGATTTTAATTTTTAATTTTTAATTTTTTTTCAACACAGTTTTTTATCTTTTTAATTCAAATTCAGTGAGAAAAGTAAAAGTGTGTTGACCACACTTCAATACACTTTAATTTTTTTAATTTTAATGCACTTTTTCAACACACTTTAAAAAAAATATTTTTAATCAAGTGCAACAAAAAATGCTTGAGGTGTGCTTGAAGTAGACCTCAAGCATGCCTCAAGTACACTTTTACTTCTTACATTAAATTTAGTTTAAAATAGAAAGAAAAAAAATCTATTGAGGTAGACTTGAAGTAGACCTCAAATCACTTATCCTTTTTATATTGAATTTGAATATAAAAAAATTGAGCTCATAGAAATCTATGAATTTTGATAGAATTTGATGAATTTAGGAACAATGGTCCTTTTTTTTAATCAAAATTCAATATGAAAATTGAAAGTTGTCAATAGCAAAGTACAAATAAAATAAATCACACACATGAGAACACACAAAATTGACAAGAAGCAATAAAAAGAAGACAAAACATCCATTGACAAAATCTTTGCCTCATAGTCATAGTCAATCATTTGGCGAGGATGGTGTCTTGCCAATTGGAGGGACCAATTTGGCATGACTAGACTCTTTTTGTCCCTCCTCTAGTCCACAGTGGACCACTTTTATTCCTCATGGGCCACGCCCAAGCCTAGGCCAAGGAGCTTCCTAGTAAATGGGTGGTGATACTCTAAGGCCACCCAACTTACTTTAACCCAATAAGCACTAGCATAGGTTGACCACATGCTTATCTCACAGTCAATGTTGGGAAAGACCACCGGTTTGCTCATTGTTAGCCGGTGCCTTTGGAAAAATAACTAGTTGGAATGTGAAAATGGAGGATCCAATATTGAACAAAAGAATTGGTAGAATTGGCAACCAATCAATGTGTAAAATGAAATGTGGATATGTAGCTAAGGCTTTCATGAAATTGACAAATTATAGCTGCTTGCCATTTTTTAAATCCAAGGGTAATATCCAAGTTGCTAGAGGTAGGTATGTTCTTGTCAAGGCGGGTATTGCTTTGGGGGTGGCTATTGAGGGGCTTGGAGTGCTTGGACTGGATGGAGGTGGGTATTTCTTTAGGGTTGGTCATGGCAACTAGTCTTTACTCCATAGTCCGTGTTTTCCCAATGTAATGAAATTTAGAGTTTAGTTTTGAAACCAACATGTCTTTGAAAAAAGAGGATTGTAGCCTTTGCAAATTTGAAGTTGAAAGAAAGTAGCTTATGAGAATGTGATTCTAGAAGAAATGAATTGGGAGATATTGATAAGAAGAGGATCCAATTAGTGTCCTTGGAAAAAAACCTAAACCTTTGACAAAGAGGAGGCAAGTTACTAAGGCAACTCCAAAAACTTTGTGAATGCTACTTGTAATAATAAAGTATGTGTAGACAAGCCAGATCACTACACCCTCACCTGTGTAGTCAAAGGTTTCTAAATCTGTAATACTCTATAACTATTTTCTTACAAATTATTTTTGACTAAATTATTTTTGGCATAAAATAGCCTTGAATATGTGTACTTGGACAAAATTTGTGTAGTTTTAAGAAAGTCTTAATCTTTAATGAGCTCTTAAATGTAAAGTCAGTGTCCATTGACCACTCTACAATAGAGATACTTTGGATTATTTTTCAAATTTTTCAAAATGTATTATAAAATGCATTTTGGAATAATAATTAAATTTTGATTTTTAAACAGAAGATTGAAAATATAATGCATAGATCATGTGGATACAAAACTAATGAATAATTCCTATAAAATTTGAAATTCTTTTTTAACTCGATTGTAGATTGAATATGTTTAATTTTTGTAAGTATATTTTTCTTCTTAGTAAGAAATGTTAAGTTATATTTATGGTGATTTTTCAAGATTTTTATTTTACATAATTATTCAAGTTATATTTTACAAGTCATTTTTTGAATTTAAAACTTACTCTTAGAAGTCAAAGATATCTAATCCATTTGAACTTAGAATATTTGTAAAAGAAATTCTAGAAATCTATCCCATAGAAATGTGAGAGAACTAACACAAGAATCAACAAACATTTAGACCAATAAAAAAGTTAATTTACCTGTTTGGAATATGTTGACATTCATCCAATCTTCAAAATTTGAACAGTCATTTAGTCCTTCACCTTTAAAGGTTTGTGAAAAATTATATATATTATGTCATATTTTACTTCTAGAATTTGAATTACGCACTAAAATATGGCAAGACATACACTATTGGATTGATAATTCAACAATTAGCATCTTTTGTTGGATGCTACTTTAACACCTAAAATTTATCATGCTCAAATACAACACCATAAATATAGAATAGAAGCCTATTTTGCACCTTTTGAGATATGTAGGGGATACAACAATGATTCTAATTGTAAGTGCCATGTGTCATTGGATCTTGCTCACCATAAATTCAAACTTTGTTACTTCAATATATTCCAATTTATGCACCTTTCATATCAAATACATAAAAGAATCTACATATGCTGCATCCAAATTTGGGCTTTTCAATAATTTTTAAGGACCATTGGAATAAATTGGTTTAGAAATTATTATATCTTTTGCTTGTAACAAGGATCTTCGTAAACTGATCACACTAATTAAAAAGCTAAGGACCAAAACCTCCAAATTTTCAACAAGGTGGATACATGTAAAAATTTACATTCTATTTTGGAGCCATTACTTTTGTATTTTGTGACCTCCTCTAGCTAATTTGGAGATTGTAGTCTAGATTTTTGCCTATTCCACAAAATCCAGGACTATAGTATAAAGGTTCAAAATCCGAAGAATGATCAAATAATATAACGTATTGTGACTGAATTCACATTTACAAATAGAAAAGTTTTGTAATTCAATTCTAATAGAAAATCTAACTAAAATAACCCCTGATTTTGGGTGAAGATTTCACTCACTTATCCAATTTCTAGTTGGTTTTTGTCCAACTCACATAGATACAACAACATAAGTAACACCATATTCATTAAAATGAGAATTTTCCATTGAAGTGAGAGGTTATTTAAAAAAAAATCAACTAAAGATTTTATGTCAATTCCGCTAAAATTGAAAGGTTTTATGTCAATTTAACTCGATTCAAGTTAAATTAACAAAAAACCTTTCAAGATTTGACCTAATATTGAAAGGTTTTCTATGAATTTAACTCGATTCAAGTTAAATTGACCCTAAATCTTTTAATATTGACCTAAAATTGAAAGGTTTTATATCAATTCAGATCAAAACTCTCATTTTAATGGAAACTACCGATTTAAGTTGAGATCAGCATGATTATTTTGAGAGGTTTCCAATCTCTTATTTTAATGAGTATGGTGTTAAGTATGCGGTCCTAGTCTTAATCTAATATGGGGGGTCAAACAAAAAGCGCACTTAAGCGAGGGTCAACATAGCATTTAGCTTAAAGCACAATAGTAGCCAATTCCTATTGCATTTGTTTAAAGCACGGCTCACAATAAAAGCTTACACGGATTGGTACAACCATTCAATTGAAGTTATCACAAACAATTGTTTAAAACTACAATCCACTCACTCATAACATTCACTTCAAGCCTTAACAAAATCACACACTACTCCAACTCTTATACATATTCACAAAATAATTTAATCAAACACATATACACAAATAATTGCTTTAGGTAAAAGAAATTAAGAATTCCTCTCACAGGAAATTACACACAACATACAAATAATGCCCAATCACTAGGACTTAGAACTTAAATAATACTCACACACAAGGATGCCCGATCACTGGAACTTACACACACAATTCAAGAATTATATGCTTAAAGCTTTTTATTACAAAGATTGTTCACCGAAATACACACATATGTTTCAAAACTACAAATATACACACTAGCAACCGAGAGAGAGAGAAATGAGAAGAAGAGATCCACTTATCTACTCATTAAAGCGTATGTCTAAATCCTCACCGGTTTAACTGTTAAGAACTCAACATTTACATACTCTTAGAATCCCATGGCAATTCTTCAAATCCATTAATATATAAGCTCCTATTACCATGTATTTCTAAAACCAAAAATAATATGAATTCCATTCACACTTTACAATAAATAAATAAACTTATTTACAATTTATCTTGCTCATATGGATTATAATTCTAAATATGAATTGAAAGTTTTCAAATTCGATCATCCTTTGATAAGTAATTAATGATTGTGTTTTCTTCAGAGGTAGAAAATTCCTCAACTTTTCAATTTAGAGTGATCAATAAGGTAATATGCTTTTAAAGCGACCATTTTAAGGGTTGGCTTGCCTTTTTTATAGAAATATTTTTAGAAAAATAAATAAATGTGGAATCTAACACAAGTGGTTTTGTATTTTTTCAAGCATTTTTGAATTATTTATAATTTTTCAAAGATTCACAACATAGACACCTATTTGTGAACATAGGTCTTCCAAAATCCGTTCACTTGCAACTTATAAAGAGATGTGTGGAAACCAAAGACAATAATTGGCTCATGCAATAGAAATACAATTTTTCCTTAATGCAATCAATTGCTAAAGTGGTCTATTTAATAATCATCCCATCTCCATTTTTTACCTAAAAATAGGATCAATTTGAAGAAGATGGGTGCTTTAGAGCATACTATCTTATAGGGAGGTTTAAGAAGGCCAACACATTTTTTCAATGGCTTGTCCAAAAAGTGGCACTGAAATTTCTTGAATCCCAAGCCTACAATTTTTTTCAAAATTTTGCGCCTAAAAATTCGATAAGGTTGAGTCTGATAATGTGAAAACGTCCAAAATCATTTGTATATCCATTCTTAACAAGTAGACTACTACTAATTGAAAATGTCTATAAAAGTGCAATTAAATCATTCCCATACTTAATTGAAATTGGTTGATTGTTGATTGTCTAGATTTTAGTTTTACGACCCAGCTCTATGACAATTTTAGTGGCCTAGGGAATTTCTACTTTAAAAATTCATAACAAATGTTCCCTTTGTCCCTCTAAAACCCTCCTAAAACCTTCCCAATGAGCAATTAACTGTATTTTTAGTCTCTGTGCTAGTAATACATGCAATCAAGAACCAATAACCCATTCCCTAAATCTATGCAAAATCTCTAGCTTAGAAATTGTCATTCAAGCACCTCAAATCCATGCAAAAAGTATCATATTTAAACATTGTTCGTGGATGCTACTAGCTCGTCATTTCTGATGACTTGAAGGTTGGTGGCAACAATGGAATTTTGGAAATATCTGCTTTGAATCAAAATATCATCAAGAACAGGAAAACATATTTTCCTTTATGAACAAATCTTCATAGCATCCAATTGAGTTATCACCAAATCCATTGTCAACACAATTGTTTGAGAAAGCAATAAATACAAAGTGATTCATATGGGCAATACAAAGTTTGCTAGGAGAGGATTGCTCCCAATCGCTTGCCATTTGCCCCTATGAGACCATTCAACAAGGCCAATCCCTATTCAACGGTTGAACTTAGTAAACAGAGCGTTTTAGTGGGACTCAAATTGTATCTGATTTGGAGGTTTTTAGAGGGATAAAAGAAATACATCTCTTATCCAAAAATTGTATATTTTTTAAATCATTCTTTTCAATTGCTAATACTACACACATGTTTTTTTCATTGAAAAAGGTACCTCCAACTATGTTGAATTGCTTATTTTGACGATTTTTGGATGTTTTCACCTTGTGTAAGGTAGAGGCATCAATAGGCAATCATTTAAGCAATTTTGGAGCAGATGGTGAGCAATATGAGATGGTGGAAATTTTTCCCATATTGGAAGATAGGAAATATGGGGATTGGAAATTTTTCATAATTTTATTCCCTTAATTGAAATTACTGTGAATTTTGGGAGCCAAAAAGTGCACTTCACAAGTAGCCAATGTTTAGAGTCTTCCTATTGCGACCATTCAAGAACTACTTTCCTGCTTATGACATCCTACTTTCTTGCTCACTACTCCCAAACATGTGTCATGACCTTATCAGTCCCAACCTTGAAAAGGACCAAAAAAACACATTCCAAGTTTTGATTGGATATCTGTTCCAACCTTGGTTGAAAATACTGCACCCCTATACGTTGGGTACTGAGCGTGGTTGACAATTGGTGCCTCTGCCTTATTCTAAGGTAGCTCTACCCAATTCCAACCTCGGACCCAATTCCACCCAAATGAAAAGCACTCATTGATTCTAGAATACAAATCTGTGACTATAGTACATGCCTTAACTTGCATGTATTGTAAAGTTAAGGCATGTACAACAGTCATAGATTTGTATTCTGGAATCAATGAAGGCTTTTCATTTGGGTGGAATTGGGTCAGTGGTCGGAATTGGGTAGAGCTACCTTAATCCTAAAACTTCTGATACGGTGGCCAGGATGAACTGACCCCCTCGTTGCCCCCCATGGATGAAGCCGATGGATGAAGCGTGGAAGGAATCTTTTTTTCTCGGGTCGTTCCCTTGCTGATCTCGTTCCCTGAGATGGTTTCCCGGTTCTCCAATGACTTCCCCGCTCCTCTTGTCGCTGCTAGATCGAGTTCGCCATGAGTTCCCGCACATCTGGAATAATAATCACTGCTGCACTGGTGTCACAGTTGAAAGCAAGTCAGTGTATCTGTGTTAAGGTAGTATGCTCTTAAAGCGACCATTTAAGGTCTGGTCCACCTTTTTCACAGGATTTCTTGGACTAAAATATTTTTAGATCATTTTTCAGAGAAAGAGAAATAGATGTGGAACTTAACACAAGTGGTTTTGTATTTTTCCAAGCATTTTTGAATTACTTATGAATTTTCAAAGATTCAGGGCATAGGCACCTATTTGTGACCATAGGTCTTCCAAAATCTGTCCACTTGCAACTTGTAAAGAGATGTGCGGAAATCAAAGACAATTATTGGCTCTTGCAATAGAAAAACAATTTTTCCTTGATACAATCAATTGCTAAACTAGTCCATTTAACCCCTAAAGGACCAAGGCCATTTTTCTGCCAAGAAACACTCAAAACTGCCATTTCTATAGCAAAGACTAAAAAAAATTGAAAATTGTTTTTTTTTCACATCTAACCGTGGGATCTTATACCTAACTAGTATGAAAATGTGTGGAAAAAATTTCAGAATTTTTGACCACACAGATTGCACGAGTAGATATCTGCGTTTAAAGTGAAAAAAACAAGTTTTTCAGCACATTGCGGGACTAGATTTTATGACTTTGAACATTTTTAACTTAAATGTTTTGAACTACAAAGTTTTGAGCTTTTAATCTTTATAGTGGAGAATTGAGTTGAGAGTCTAGGGGAAAAAAAAATCCAAAAAAACTTAATTTTTGTTATTAAAAAAATTATTAAGTAGAAGTAGGTACAAGATAGAAAGAAAATCTAAAATATTAATATCTTTTATATGGAATTAAAAAGCAACTAATCCAAATGGTGAGATTGTTCTAGCAAAAAATCTAAACCTTGTGGAATTTTTTTTTTTTAAATTATAAAAATTGCATTCAGAAATGAATCCCACAAGTTATTTTTTCAGGAAGATGTTCTAAGTGCCCGAAAAACAAGATTGTCCATAACTTTCTCATAACAAATCCAAATGAAATGAATCAAAGCTTTCCAGATAGAAAAAAATATAATATATAAGGAAAAAAATTAGAAAAAAAAAAAAAAACTTGCAAAATTTTTTTGCTGCCCTATGACCCCTGTTTTGAGCTTATTTGGGCATAATTTTTTTTCCCAAGCATCGGTTGAAAAAAAAATTAGATTCCTGCAAAGCTTAGCAGTTTTTCTATCTTCAAAAAAAGTTTCAAAAAATCACGACAAAAATTCAGACAGTAGGTACTTGCCCAAAATCCCATTTGTCCCTTCAAGGGACAATGGTCCTTTAGGGGTTAAGGATCACCCCATCTCCATTCTCCACCTAAAAATAGGAGTGGTTTGAAGAAGATGGGCGCTTTTAGAGCACACTACCTTACATTGATTTAGCAGCTCACAAGTTGTGCACCAAGGTAGCTGACCTCTTCCCGACCACTACCAATTTTTGTTAGTTAGATTGCTTTGTTTCCAATCAGTTGTGGTTTTACTCCTAAAGTCCCAAGGCCTTTTCTTCATCAAAGACCACTTAAACTACCATTTCTATTGTAATGAGCAAAAAACTTTAAATTTTTTATTTTTTCATAGCTTACCATAGAATTGTGTACTAGACTAGTATATGAATGCATTGAAGAAATTTTAAAAACTCTGACAATGTAGATTGCAAGATATTTGCATTTAAAGTGAAGAAACAAGTATTTTCATGGAAGTGCTTAGATTGCCCCCAAAACAAGATTGTCCATAACTTTCTCATCATTAGTCCAAATGGAATGATTCAAAGCTTCAGATGTAGACAAAAATGTAATATTTGAGAAAAAATTAAAAATTAAAAAAATTCAATTTTTTGTGATTTTTTTAAGCTGCCCCTTGAACTGCTTTTTGGACTTAGGGTGGCATAACTTTTTTCTTGGGTATCGATTGAAATAAAAATTATATTTCCATAAAGCTAATCTAATTTTCTATCTTCAAAAAAAATTCAAAAAATCATGTCAAAAATTGAGATCACACAAGCCTACCCAAAATTCCAAGAGTCCCCCGTAGGCACTTTGGGACTTTAGGGATTAAGGTAACAGCCCACGTGGTTAGGTAACAACTAAAGTAGCACAAATGTTGGGGAGGGGTGTACATTGAGAGCATATAATGATCACACGATATACATTGGAAGCCACAATTATCACCTATTTTAAAGCATAGTCGATTTTGTAATCAACCTATGGTTGGAAATGTAGTGCCTTGTATATCAATAATGGGTTGAACATGATCTTTACAAAAAAATTCATAATTATTTTGGTATTGAGGAAAAAAAAAAAAAAATTCTAGAACCCTCTTCAAATCTATTTTTCCATGGGGGGGATTTTTCCCCTCACCAAATGCATACTGGAAATACAATAAATTGCTTAAATGGTCGGAATGAGGTTAGCTACCTTATCTGTGTTTGTGATCCTTGCCATTTGAGTAAGGGCATTTCTTGACATAATTATTGTTCTTACTTCTTTGTTTGTCTTGTTTATATTGGCATAAACGATAACAAATGTCTTAGCAAATGGAATTTTGAATTTGTGAAACTTATATTTTTTAAAAACCTGTTGTTTCTAGGATTAGAAGTAAAGCATCATACACATGGCATTCGTCAAAAGAGCTCCTCCAAAACCCTTGAGCCCACATACAATGCAAGGAAGATGCCTTGCTGCCACTAAGGAAGGCAACCCATTTTTAACCACTTAAGCATATATACATATCTGTAGGGTAGGAAAAAATTTCCATGTGTAGAAATTGAATTAAGAAGGTTTCCATTATTTTTCAAAATTTTATTTTTCAAAACATAATTACTATAAATTTTTTAGCTGAAGATTATGTCCAATTCATACTAGTCAAAAAGACTTTCCTATTTCCGACCAAGGACTGATTGCAAAATCCAACAAGGGCTAGTTGCAATATTGAGAGTCTTGTAGCCAATCATAATGCACAACAATTACATCGGGAACTGTGCCATAATTGATCATTGCTCATTACTTCTTGTACGAAAAGAAAACAATCTACATTGCCAGAATGGGGGGTTGATCAAGAATGGGTTGTTTCCTTACAAAGACAAAGAGTTCATTTGCAAATTCAAGAAGACGTCTTGGCCTCACTACAAATCAGTGTTATCCAAATGCAAGACTTTGCCTCCAACCTACTCCACTAAAGGAGGCAACCCATTCCTAATCACCTTCTATTTTGGAAATGTAGGCTGCTATCTTTTTGTGCAAGAAAAGATGAATAGTGATCAATTATGACATATTTCCCGGCTTCGTTGTGGCACATTATGATTGGCTACAAGACTCTCAATATTGCCACCATTCTTTAGTGCATTTTGCAACCAACCCTTCGTTGGAAATACGAAGGTCTATATGACTAGCATAGATCAAATAGAATCTTCAGCTAAAAAATTCATAGTAGAGTATGTTTGCACTTGATGTTAACCCTTTATGTACTAAGAAGTCCAGATTGGGTCTCATGTTTTTTTAGCAATTTTGAAGAGTTTATATGGGGATTTTTATTTCTTTTAATAATTATTTTTTTGAAACCAATGCATGTAATGTTCTTCACTCAAGTTAATAATATAATAAAAAAAATTATATATAGATTCTACTTTTTATAATATAATCAATCAAAGTTGGCAACTTAAAACCATTAATTCTTAGTACATAAAGGGTTAAAGGTGTTGTTATTGAGGGTCTTAGGAACGAATTTAGACCTACTTTGGACCAGATTCACATTCCAAGCAACACCTCTAACACCAAGTGCAAACATACTTATGTTTTGAGAAATAAAAAGTCTTGAAAATTATGGAAGCCTTCTGAACTGTATTTCTGCACACTGAAGAAACCTGCCGAAGAAACCTGCCGAAGAAACCTGCCGTGGCCTGCAGATACGTGTAACTGCTTAAGTGGTCAGAAATGGGTTGCCTCCCTTCCTTAGTCCTTACATGTCCATCGGGGTTTGGGTGAATGAGTTGCCGGAACAGGCGAAGGGAACGAGGAGCAAGAACCACTTGGGAACAAGCTGCGAAGAACCGCTTCAGTTGGGAACAAGTTGCGAGGACCCCGGCCCCATTTATCATCCCCCATCCGTCCAACTGAAGGAGTGCCTGGGCAATGACGGGGTCAGTTCAGCCTGGCCCAAGTGGCCCTGCCGGCCAGGGCCGGAGTTCTAACCAACCCGAAAGCACCAGCACTTCAGTTCCTCTCTTCAAATGTCTGTGCAGACAAAATCCTCCACAGAACGGAATGGGGCCGGGACGTGCCGTGTGTGTCTGGCAACGTGGAACTCTCTTCCGTCGCTGCTTCCCAACTCCGACGCGGAATTTGCCTTCGTGCTGGTCAGCATCCTTTCTCCTCGTTGCCGTCACGAACTGAAGCCTTCCGCTAAGCTTTTCCCCATAGCGATGCTTGCTGTTTGCCATTCTGTTCTCCTACCAGACTCCAATTCAGTCGAGTTGGTACTCTCTGAATGTGAGAATCGGCCAGGGCTTTGTGCCCGGGGGTAGGGAGGAGGAAGACCGGAGCAGGGTGGGAGACTGCCGCAAGCAAGGGTGGGGACACGGAAGGCGACGCATTCGAAGTGAATGTTCGAAGTTGACGTGTAGAGGCAGAAGCTTTTTTGAAAGGTACGCACTCAACGAATTGCAAGCGACTTTGGAAGGTTTCGCTGAATTCATCAATGTAGCTTAAGTTTCGTTTGCGACTCGTGTTCAGACTCGTTGGCTCCTCCTGATTTGAAGATTTGTAGATATTCGTTCTTTTGGTTGCAGTTCTAATTGTTTTTAGGTTGCAGTGCTTTGGTGCACTTTGTTTGTGTATTCAAAGGTTTGAACTCCGGAGGGGCTAGGGTTTGGAATGTTAAGATTGTGCTGGGCTTCTTCTACGCCGATCCTCAGGTAGTCATGGATAGCGAGATCTGGTCAAACTTGAAATTCCAATTCGTAATAACAGTTATGATCATTCTGGGAACACGAGCCAACTTTCTTGACATCAGATTTTTATTACTCGTGTATGAAGTTCTTTTGGAAGTATTCCGAGAGTTAGGCAAACTTATATGTATTCAATGATCAGTGGCCTTAGACATGTAGACAAGTCGACAAGTCGTGCTTACTCCCGACTTGGTGAGTGAAGGCGAACCGAATGTATTGGAAGTGTTGAGTTGTTGTTGGTAACCGGGTTAGTCAATACGAGGTCCCGAACGGTTTAGGTATCCTCGTCCTTACACAATGAATTCTTAACAGTTTAGAATTGCTTGGATGTGTAGGGAAGTTTGGAGGTGACGTCCAACCCGCTGCGTGTAGTCTGTCTTTTTCTACCATGGCCACATGTTCCACTGCCATGTAAGTATCACCTCCTCCATGCTG
Source organism: Antitrichia curtipendula (assembly GCA_951230915.1). Classification (NCBI taxonomy): domain Eukaryota; kingdom Viridiplantae; phylum Streptophyta; class Bryopsida; order Hypnales; family Leucodontaceae; genus Antitrichia; species Antitrichia curtipendula. The sequence continues at coordinate 23,774,068 of OX579634.1, read as the reverse complement.
AATTTTGATTCTTAGGAGGGAGTCTTTCTTCTCTGATTGTCAAGTTTATGGAAGTCAAATTATTATTATTTTTTGAAATAATTGGAGTTGGGTACAAAACTAATACTAATCCACAAGGCTCTATTTCATATTTAAAATTAGGCTTTAGTCGTGAGATTCGACTCCAAGTCGCGTCTGCAGTTCGCGATTTCTGCTTGTACCGGAATAGATCATCAAAAAGCAACTCAATTTGCTGCCAACATCAAAAGTTGTATACCTCCTGAAGTTTGTAAAGGAATAGGTATACAATATCAAAACGAAATTCTACATAGAAAACAAGGCTTAGGAGGTGACTAAAATATCTTAGGAATGCAGCTGATAAGGTCGTCTGTTGGAATGACTTGATAATGAATTCATTTCAAAAATTGGCTAGAGTTCTGGATTCAGTTCGCTAATCTTAGGAATTCGCTCTTGCTATGTAGGCGGTCGGAAGAGAAATCGCCGCAAGTCAAGTGCAAAGGCATCCACGAGCCCAAGGGGCGAGTGAAAGGATTCAGAGTGGAGATTCGTCCTCCCAACTTTTCAAAGAAGATATGGGTGGGAACTTTTGACACCCGAGTCAAAGCTAAGCGTGCGTATGATGCGGCTGTGTATCTCACTGGGAAGGAGCCCTTCTACTTCGTGTACCCGGAGGGTTACTTCTCTTCTCGCCCGCGTGCACCGTCGAAAGAAGATGTTCAGATACTAGCCAAAAAATTCGCGGAGAAGACTGACGACCTTGTGGAGAGTGTAGCCTCTCTTGGGGCCAGCTCCAAAGCAGGACAAGCCAAGAATATAGGAAATGAGCGGACCAGTCCGAATACTAACGTCGTGAAGAAGGTTGCTGAGAAGATGAAGTCACCGCTGCCGCCAGATCTTTCCTCGGAAACACTGGCAGAATTGGACCAATACCTGCAAGAAGCAAAATATCTGGAGGTTCAACCTCTACTGGATTGGGCCTCCTTGGATTGCTTGTCAGTGCAATCCAAGGAAGTATTGGAGGAAAGCAAGGTTGACTTGGAGAAGTCGGCATATCGCAGAGGCCTTACAGATAATCAAGATATTTGGAAATCATTGTCTGATATCCCCCTACCGGCACTATCTGAATTTCCCGCCATCGAGGATGGAAGTTTCTATCTCAACTTTGACACTCCATTGAAGGTCTCTTCAAAGAGAAAGCGTGGTGTATCTCAGGAAATTGATCCTTTTACAAATTTTGTCGAGGATTTGGGGTTTTCGGAGGGTATTTCTGCTGATGAAGACGACTGGTTTTCATGCATTAATGGCTCGTGGATCGAATCTCTCTCCGATGACCCCTTGAACCCGCGCTAGTAATTTGTTTTCGGGTGATCCGGATGTAGATTTTTTGTGATTTTGATTAGAAAGTAACACCGGTAGGCCTTGGGACGGTTAAGAGGGTTATGTTACTATCGGACGGCTTTACAATGACGCTGTGCTCTTCTCTTCTTTCCCTCTAGAAACCTTTTTGCTTGAAGTCTTCTAAGAAAGACTTGGTGTTGACGGTAGAGATGTACTGTAAATAATACTTCTGTTATCACAGAGACTTATATGGAGGTGATTTTGTCGAGGTTTCATTTTTGGATTAGCTTAGCCTGGACGTGCAGTATTCCCTTACCGGCTATTTCTAGCCAGTTTATTGTATAAATGTTAAATGTGTTCAAATTGTCGGAGTACTTGAGCAAAAAAAACGATGTGAATGTACAGTACAGTATGTGAAGCTACGGAGTTTCTCGCTACCGTAGCAACATCGAATATCACTCTTGATTGTGCATACTGGATAGAGCCTTGGTATAAGTATGCTAGACGCTTGCACAATGAGTACGAAATGATGTTGACTCTGGACAGTATCAGTATACTCACATCAGAACTTGAACCAGTTTTTGATCATTTACCAATAATCGTACTTTGAACCTTTATATTTTTTGCATGATCCAAATAATGCATTCTTCAAGCATTAAGGTAATTGTGCCTAAAATGGACCACTTCTCAAAATTGACCCCTATTTTTGAAAGGAAATTGAATAGGGAGGATACCCAAAATGAAGTGCATGACAAGGACAAATGTAAGGTGAATTTTGAGTAGTGTGCAATTTTATTTATAGTATTGTGGAGGTGGCAACCTTAGAAATAGACAATTTTGGTTACACTTTTTGTTGTCTTAACTTCTTCTCTAGTGTCATTCTTCATGTGCATCCAATGCATTTTGGCATCACCTACATGACACTTTTAGTATCCTACACCTTACATCTTTGAAAATTTGTAACTAATTCACAATGTGTCCAAAAATTATAGAACCACTTTCATTTTGATTCTTAGTCCTCCACCAATGTGCAAAAATTGTTGTTCATTTTCTAGAGCATATTTATCATGCCACAGAGCTTTTAGCTTTTAGGTGTAGTTACCTTAGAACCCTGTTTGACTTGCCAACAAAGAATGATTAAGAATGATTAAGAACAGGATTGTTCAAGTAGTAAAAAATATGCTCAGTGCTTAAACTATCGCACTTAATTATCGTCCTCATTCACCATAAATGAATCTCTCAAAATGAATCTGGAACAATCACTGCATGTTCTTGCTGCCGAATTTGGTGTTCTTTAAAAAAAGTTCAACTCCTGTACTATACAGTCACAATGGTTCGACTTCAACATTACGTAGAAACTCGGCTGCTTTTTCAGGAGCAACTGGATTGAAATAGCACCCGCTCCCAAGTCGAAAATCCCCACAAGTTGTCAGATGCGGACAAATGTCAAGGTACCAATGAAAATGAGGGGAGTTGAAGTACTCCTTCCCCAGGGGAGCTGTCTGAAGCGTGTAGTTGAACGGTGGACATCCAAACGCTTGATCTATCTTTCGTAATGTCAACTTCAGCAGCTTCGCCATAGCTTGGATCTGCAGTCAAAACCACCCACAGCACACTTAGTCAGGGAACTTCAACATATTCTCAGCAGCAATCAATGCGTTGAAGTGACACAATATTGTTAACTCTGGCAATTCACGTATTGAGCCCTCCCATACAACGCACAAGACAAAAAGAAAAGACTGGAACAGAAAGAATAAAGTGACGCACAATTGTCCAGGAGAGTTTGAAGGCATCATAATATTCTTGAATGCCAGAGAAAGCTCTAGGTAGTGCTGGTGAACATGTGACTGGATTGAAGGCAAAGAAGAAGTTAGGTCTATATTTTTGGAAATTGTCTCTAGGCGTGTCAAGCCAAACTTCCATTGGTGTTAACAGTAGGTGAACTGCACAAGTAGCTGAAGTTCAAATAACTGTTTTCAATGACCGCCTGGGGTGCCAGATTGGACGAAGCAGAAGGACCCCGGCTCTGAGCCTCAAAAATGTTATATGGATTGGAGAGCAAAGTAGAAGCGACCATCACAGCTTAGAGGCGTATTGCAAAGTGATGCGTGCTTCAAATAGAAAACAGTCTCTAACAAGCATAGATCACTTGACATCCATTTCTGAGAAAAAATGGTGTGTGTTACCTCCTCGTCAATGATCGTCTCATAGTTCGAGGAATGGCGTTTGGGTACCAACCAAGCCTCATAAGGCAACGTTGCTGCATGAGGAGCCACAGCGATGAAGTGCTCATTCTCGTCAATGAGGCGAATGTGCTGTGCTTCTGTTTCAAACTGGACTATGTCACATAACATGCACCGCTTATGGTCGTTGTAGTACTCTTGCGAACCCTGAAGCTCAGCTCTTTGGTTGTGGGTCACGACTGGAAGCGCGATCAATTGGCTGTGTGAGTGGGCCATCGACGCACCTGCACTCTTACCCCGGTTTTTAAACACCTGCCACAAAAAGCATCCTATACACTGGATAATGGCAATGGACTAGATAAACTTAGAGATCCAGGAGGCTCGAGAAGGTTATCAGACAAAAATTTAAGTCATTTCATGGAATCTTGGACATCCATATCTATAGTTTTGGGTTGACCAAAGGACTCGCATTTAAGTAGACAGATTATGGGTCATAACCTTCCTCTAACCGGCCAACAAGAGAGTGGCACGGTCACTTAGAAACATGAACTTGGCATTACAGTAGGGTCAACCAAAATTGCAACGGATCCAAAACCACTACCCTAAAATCCTGGGCGCTGGGTACACATTGATTAACAGGATGCGAACCTAAACATACTGTATTCATATGACACATTCTTTGGTGCGTCAGAATCTTCGTTCATTTGTTAACAAGAGCATGTAAAAATTTAACCCAAGCTCAGCGGTAAAAATGGCGATTGGATGCCCCTACCTTACACACTTTCAGAACCCTAACTGATTAAAACGCAATTGTGTGAACACCTACAACGTTTTCTTCCGTTTAATTCTTCCATCAGCGTTTCATGGACAGTACGAGAAAGCACAACGCATGAAAATCCACAATTATTAAACCAGAATGTTGGATATAGAAGGATGAAATAATAATCCAATCATCATCATCATCATCATCATCAATTATTAGCTCTCCAAATTTCAAACTTAGACTTCGTGCTCAATTCTCAAGCAAATATTTTGAGTGACATGTTGTTGACCAGCTACTAAAAATGCGCTTCTAATGAACAACAACATGCCTCCTTAACTCAAAGTATTGAGATCGCAGCAAGCACTCAAAGGCAATATGGCAGCAGACTTCAAAGAGAGCAAAGAAGCAATTCGTTATAAAAATAAAATCTTGCTCATTTGTGGGTCAAATTATGCAAGTGAAAGATTGTTGGATAGTCCGGTATAAAAGCCGGATGACACATAGCTGACTTATACCTGACAGGATTTGAATCGAGAATCCTTTTGAAAGTAGTAGATTCGTGCTTGGTACGCTTTCAACACCTGCAGCTTAAGAAACTCCGCTCAGACTTGCACAACAGCATTCTTCGCTCGAAACCGTAGACCCAAGATTTTCCATGACTGTGCACAGAATGACCTTCAAAACAAGAAAGTATGAAGAGGAAGGATTGCTTGCGCTTGGACGGCGATACCTGAGCTATGTGCGGAGTTGGAAGCTCCGGTAACGACAGCTGATGGTTAGGAGTTTCGATGACGACTTCATGGCTGCCAAAAGCAGATAACCAGCAGGCGCCATCTACATCCGGAAGCGCCTCAAAGCTCATGGAAACGGCTGGAAACTTGTTCTCCGTCACACGGACGTGCCAGTCATCCTCACGACTATCCCCCATTCTGCAAATCTCCCGCCCAGTTTCGTGTTCAAAGCCCGCGCAAAATGCACACGGGCCAGGATTCAAACCCTCCCAACCATCCGATTTCTCGAAACAGAATGGCGACTTCTCACATTTCTCGGCGATGACAATCCACCTCTGCCGGAGTCGATCTCGTCGAAGCTCCGTCATAGCTAAGTAGCAAACACAAACTCTCCAGGACTAAATGCAAATCGTGAAATTTGCTTCAACCCATGATTTAGGGTTACGGGACCTCCGTCCATGAGAATCGAATCATGTGAATTCTGATGCTCGCTGGAGAGTAAGAGTTGTGTTTTGGAGTGAGAAGCTCAAGAACACGGCCATTGGTAAGGTAACGCGGTCATGGGCGACCGTTTTCGAGTTCTTCTTTACACATAGAGAAGATGTTGGTCCCATCGTCTTGTCTTCGTCTTTTTTCCGGTTTCTTCTTACATCTCGCTGATCTCTGCCAATCCTGCCATCGGCATGAAACGAAGTAGCGGGTCGCGTCCTCCGTCCAGGTAAGCTTACTCTCGTCACTTCAATCCATCTTTGTTGTACAGGCAGCTCGTAAAGTGAAAAACTTCTGTCACTTGAAATCTGTTTTGGAGTCCCGGGTGACGGAACTTGTCAGTGAAAGGGAGTGATGGAGCGAGCGTTTGCCTTCTTCCCAGCGACAACTCAACTGGCATTGTGCGACCAATTTCGCTGGTCTGTATTCGTAATTTGGGGAAGACAATACCAATTAGGGTTTAGACTTTTATGGCACCCAATTCTGGAAAGAGAATCGCATATGGTGTTATGGCATCTGCTGCCCTAATTGCAAGCTTTCACTAGTTTTAGGTTTGGACTCGGATATCGGGGGCAGAGTGTTGATGAGTGGTCTTCAGGTCAGGTTAGTGAAGTGGACACTTATGCTGGCGAGTGACAACGGATGCCATGGCCCTGTTGTAGGGTGCGGGTTGTATGGGATGAGGAAAATCTGCATCAATTGGAGTCTACCAAATCACCCAAACAGAAGATTACGGAGCCCAAAACCCCCTACTATGCACCAGATGATGGTACTGCCTTCACATCTCTTTCCCTCTGTCTGTGTTTCTAATTGTTTGACGCATGAGAAGAAACCATGTTCTGTAGAGAACGGTAGTTACACGGTCAGATGGTGTGTTGTATGTCTTCTTCTCCAGTTGCAAATTAGTCTACCATGAAATCGAGACTTACTCCACTGTTTATGCCGCCGACACTACATGTGAAGAATGCGCACTAAAATGTAATCTACTACCTCGGTGGCGTCACCTATGAGCATCTGTAAAGTGATCCAATGTGACAATTTTGAACATACGTCACTAAATGTAATAAGCATTGTAAGGTAGAGGATACTGTTTACGTCCATTTAACCAATCCGCTGGAGCATTTTTCGGAGATTTGTACGGAGCTATGGAGAAAATCACTTTGGATATTGGAACCAATTTTTTTCAGATCAAGTCTTTCATATCACTATGGCTAAATTTCTTATGCAAATTCTAAGTGGATGTTGTAGACCAGTGTAAGGATTATTCCATCTCCATTCAGAGTTTTGTGGTTGTATACATTTAGCCAAGTCATGCTTACACCACTTGCTAATTGAAGGCCAACCGAGTGTATGAATACGTGAGTTGGAAACAGGGGTAAGCTTAAATTTCCACGTTGGAGTGGGTTGTTCAGGAGGGTTGTCTCCAACTCCTGACGACGAGAGGGTGCCAATGGATTCAGCTACGCATGCGGAGGCCGTGAGACATGCCCTCTTTGAAGTTGCAACAGAGGACCGAGCAAGCAGCAGCCGTTCAAGTGGCAGTAGTTGGCATTTCAATGCAGATGAGTTGGATGGTATGGATGGAGATGAAGGTACCTGTGCATCCTTGAGAATTCTTGTATGAAGATGCAAATTTTCTTGGGTAGCATGCAAAGAATAAACTCTCATCATTTATATTATCATTCCTTGCCTGTGTATGTGCGTTCTGAAATTGATGATAAGTTATGGATTTCATTCATAGGCTCAGAAGGAAGCCATCCAGGGAGCTTTGAGGAGCACAGACGGAAGCATTACGATAACGAATATAAGAAAGCGAAATTGCTGGCTGTGGATCCGGAGCTTGCAGTTGAAGAGGACGAGGATGCTGCTGCTAATGGGGAAGCAGAATCTAGTACAGAGGCGGCTCGAAGAGGTCCACCGCAGCAATAGCTAAGTAAAGTAAACTAATCTTCCATCTAAGTTACCACTGATATAGAAAATTTTGGAGTCAAATCCACTTTCTAAAAGTGTAAAAATTGAATAAATAAACATTCAAGGTTGTGCAGCCCTTGAGAGTCTTGGTACTCCAACAGGTTCATTCTCTTCATTGTGTTTCTGCTCGATGGTTGTTGCATGAGCCTATGATCCTAGAAGACTATATACCTATGTTATAGGTGTCTATATAGAAACTTCTCATGATTATAGTGTAACTATGTTATAAATACCTATGTTGTAGATGTTTATGATATAAGCACCTTCTATGGTTGTAGGATATCTACTTATACTTATGCTCAAGGTTCACATGCTTCCATTTCCATGCTCAATACACTAGCATTATTGGTTTCTTCTCCTTACCCATGTAATGCAATGCACCTTTCTAGAAGTCAACCTATAGTGTCCATTATTTTTGTAAACAAGTGATTTTTAACCAAACATTTAAATTTCAAACAAGAGAGGAATGCAACCATGTTCCAAGCACTCATGTCCCAGGCACTTTGAAGCTTGTTTTTTTCATCCATTTAGATCTTTATAGACAATTGTGTTATTTCTTTTACATTTGCACAATATAGATTTTTAGAGCTATTTTTTTGCAAATATTCTATAGTTCAAGGGATACATGTATATTTGGCCACAAAAAAGCAAACTTTTTGAGTTTGAAAAATGAACCTTCAAAAACAACTTGAATAAATAATAAGTAAATAAAAATCTTGAAAAATCATCATAACTAATACTTAACAGCTTGAAAGAAAGACAATATTATTTTCCAAAGTTTTGATGACTTCGAAACAAAGAAGATATTCCCCTCTCTCTCCTAATAGTCACTAAACAATATAAAACAATTAGTGTATCTTGCACTAATTTAATTAATTTAATTAATAATAATCTTCAATATTTACATAAAAAATCACAACCATAAAAAAAATGGTCTAGTTCATCCCTTGATGTACTATACAAGCACTATTATAGGCCAAAATAAACAACTCTTAGAAAATATAAACTTGTGAACTTGCAAGTAAATGCCAATGTTAGGTCTATATTTTATGAACCTCTAAAGTTCCATTGTCCTCTCAGAGGACAAAATGGATTTTAGGTAGGTTCCTATAGTCTCAATTTTTGTCATGATTTTTTGAAATATTTTTTGAAGATAGAAAAAAAACATTCCTTTTTTAAGAATATAGTTTTTATTTGAATTGATACTTGAGAGCAAAAGTTATATTACCCTTAGTCCCAAACAAGGATAGTTGGACAACACAAAAAAACTAAAAAAAACTAAAATAAATTTTTTGTTTCTCATAGAAAATATTTTTGTCTATATGGAAAGATTTGATTAATTGTGTTTGGACTAGTGATGGGAACATTATGGACGATCTTGCTTTTTGGGTGATCTAAGCATCTTCTTGAAAAAGAAACTTATAGGGTTCATTTTTTAACGCAAATTCAACAATTATAAATAAATAAATAAAACTGAAAGGATTTAGATCATTGGCTAGAATAATCTCATGATTGGAGATTATTGTATTTCAATTCCATCTTAAACTTATGAACAATTTAGTTTTTCCTTCAATTTCATATTTGTTTCTACTTGACAATTTTTTTAAGAATGAAAATCAAGTGTGTTTTTTGAATTTTTTTCCCTTAGACTTTCAACCTAATGCTTTAATAGAAATATTTTTTAAATCAATTTTGGTAGTACAAAAATTTTAAGTTGAGAAGATTCAAAGGCCATAAGGCAAGATGCAAAAAAAATTAATTGTCTTCACTTCAAATGCAAATATATTACAATCCACGCTATCAAAGTTTCTAAAATTTCTGCTAAATATTATTATACTAGTTGAGTGCAAAATTCTACGATTAGATATGCACTTTACAAAAGAAATGGCAATTTTGAGTGAAATTTGATGATAAAAGGCCTTGAGGCTTTACAGGTTAACCCTTGAAGGACATTGCCCTTGACAACCAAGGCAGTCGTCAAAATGATCCAATTACTGAACCAATGGATGCATTCTTTGTTTCTACAATGAATATTGAAGTCATTCATCGGACACTTTTGGTTCTCAATGTCCTTCGAGGGTTAACGCAACTGCTTCTCGGGAAGGATCATACCGATAGCAACACCGTCACATTCTCAATTTCTCATGATCGCACAAGCAAGTTCAGTTTCGTATGATTACGCTTCTTGCACACTGACGGCGCAGTTGCATGCACAAAAGGATCGGTAATGGCCGTGCTGGTTTTCAGAAACCAACCATAGTACCCACACTGAACATTCATGAGCACCTGCAATTCTCGGAAACACGGAAGTCACACATAAACGAGAAAATCATATTGGAGTAAAAAAGACGATCCATTTCCTGGTGTATGGAAGTTGCTAGAAAAATGGATCTTTTTTTGACACAAACGGATTTAAATAGCAGAAGAGTTTCTGTTGTGTCGTTTTTCATAATACAAGACTCTGAGTCACTCCTCTAGATACACTCAACTAAAGAAAATTGTCTAGTTACTCAGAATCTCAGCCCCCAATATTAAACAATGCCCAGAGCTTGTCATTCAGCAAACTCTCCTCGAATCTGCACAATTGTGCACAAGGAAAATACCAGATGTCCAGCTTCCTCTACCTAATAATGCCGCATTTTGATAAGATCCAATCAAGAGAGATGATAACGGACTGGCATCACGATACAACGGGCTGCCTCTGTCTCAACTTACCATTCGCCTGCAACCCACCACCCCTGGATGCCAATTGCTGACGTGAAGCCATGTCATCCAACTCTCTGCCCCTGTCTGTCCCATTCGTGCGACCGGGGTGGCTGTTGTTGTTGTTGGCTCCAGACCCAACTCCTTGGCCTTCCTCTGCAAGCTTCTTCAGGAGGTTCATCACTGTGGGAAGTAGCTTTGAGGAAACAGAGATCATGCCAGGGACAACGCCGTGCTCAAACTCTCTCGCAATGTCAAGCTGCACGTAGACTGCCTTCCCCAGTAGGTAAAGCACAAAGACCAGCACAAGGTAGAGAGGATTTCGGAGGAGCGTCATGAATTCGTTGAAACCAAGAACTATCATTGCACCAATGGCCCACGGAGGAGGTAACCATGATTTGCCTCGTTTTGCAGCTTCTTGAGCCGCCATCGCTTGACTGATAGTGTACTCGGTTTCCGCTTGAAATTGCCTCCAAATTGACTTGCATTGCACGGGAGTGATCAAAGTGTCGTTTGCCGACACCCCTGGCCATGTACTCACAGAAAGTGCATGTATTGCTGATGACTGACCTCCGTTCACAATCGCAGTGCTGTTACCAGTAGAAGACATAGTTCTAGAGATTGTCCTTTGAAGCCCAGTCTCGGAAGCATCTCCTATCAACGGTTTGAGAGAGGCCTCGATGGAATCATCCTTTTGAGTGCCTTCATCCAATCGAACAACGGCCAAAACCGAGAGAAGCTTCAAGGAGGAAGCGCGTGCGTCTCGAGTAATCGCACGTACATCATGCTCTTCTCCCCATATCCTAGGCATGCTATCCGCATCATGCCCAAACACATTAGTGAACCTGTCCTTCATCCGAATGATAACTTGGGAAGCTTCGTCCTTACTCTTCTTCTCCACAACACCCCGCCCATATTTGGACAAAGACTCTTGCATCGTTGCCTCCTCTTCTTTTGAAGGCTCAAAGCCAACTATCGCATCTGATAATCTGGATATGGCGTCTTGCACTTCTTTCTCCATAAGTCTGCTTATTTCTGACCATGTGCCAGGAGCCGCGGCATCTAAGAGGGAAGCTGTAGGCTCTGCAAGGGCCGCTTCCAAATTGTTCTCAAACTTGGACATCAGTTGTGCCAGTTTCTCCGTTCGCTTGTTCAGAGAGTGGGAAGTGATGTCACGCGACAACTTCTCTTTTGCTTTCGTTGAGTCCCATCCTGAGTTCGCAACTTCAGCATCTGAGATCACAAAAGCAACCACTTCTATCAGCGACAGCATTACACATTGAGAACCTCAAAAACATCATGAAAAGGCTCTTGCTATGATCCTCAAAATTGCACAGCGATATAATGCAACCGTGTCCTACGAGAAAATCTGCGATGTGATGCCATATGCCACATGACTTTGGGAGTTGGGACCCTGATTAGCGGTGCGAAGCATATTACAACTCCTAAAGGACCCAGGATTCATGGTCTTAAAATGACCAACTCAATTGTTGATCATATTTGTGAAAAATATAATTCAGACAGAAACAAAGTTTACATCACCAGAATCAGTGGATAACGTTGCATGTGTTGGTCGAAAATTGAACAAAGGTAAAACCCAAATGACCACCTAAAAAGTGCTTTAGAACAGGCTCAATTAGGGCTTCTTGGTCCTACAAAGGCAGATACGAACTCGAGTCCTAACCCTGTCGTTCAAGATCGTTAACTAGGTGACCCCCTAAAACCTTCAACCCAGGTTCGGCAGCATTGACCTAATTCATAGAAACACAGAAACCTGAAAAATCGCTGAATTCTGAAAGAAATAGAACCTATCAATAAAGTTTGAGCATTAAGAGCCCGAGATTTCATGGGTTATAAGTGACCAATTCATTGATCCTATTGTGAAAATACCTAGAATTCAATTGGGGTAAAACTTAAAATTCCTATAAGCGGTGAAGGGCAGTGCATGCGTTGGTAAAAAAAATAACAAAAGATCGAAGAAAGGAAAGTCTCCAAATGACCACTCAAAGGTGCTATAAAGAACATGAGGCCTAATTTGCACCTCTTGGTCCTTCCAAGGTTAAAGCTTTGGCAAGACTAAACACAAAATTAGACTCCGCCAGTTGCTCCAATGCAACACAGCAACAATTAGGTTTGGTCCGCGGCTTAAATTGACAGAAAAAATGTGAACCCATACGTACCAGCACAGTCACGTTCAAATGCAACCAAAGCGTTTTCCGAGGACCGGCGAACAACGTCAGCAAATCCTCCTCCTGCACCAGATTCAAGCCCAGAATCCAAGCTCAATTTGAACAAGCTCAAAGCCTTCGCCCTGTGATGCCCGATCACGGCAGCATACGAGGGTTGCACCACGTCCAGCAGTCTCGACAGCAGAAAGCTCCGCTTGGAGCTTCGGACGCCTTCATCAAAGAAGGCCGCCTCCACATCATAAGCCTGCAACTGCTTCTCCAGCACATCGTTCACCGCTTTCCCAAACCCTAAAACGACTTCGACGTGAGCTTTCTCCTCGATGTGGTGCCACTCCTCGTCTGCCCGCAGCTGCTTCAGCTTCTCGTGCGCAATTTCTTCGCAGCGGACCGTGGCGACCATCACCTTGTGCGCCGGCAGGTCGAGATCTCTGTTTTCTTTGATCACTCGCCAAATCTCTTGCGTACTGAATGGGAAGCCTGTGGCTGGAACCACGCCTCGTCGATCGCCGGCTAACCCCCCCGGGGCGATGGAGTTTTGGAAGCGTTCCCTCAGCTCCGCCACTTGCTGCTTGAACTGCTCCTCTTTCTCCTCGTAATTCGCCAGGGAAGTCACTTGGAGGTTGAAAAACTCACTCAAGGGCGTGTGTTGGTGATTGGTAGGCTTTGGCACCGAGTCCCAGATCTTCTGGATATCCTCCCGCAAGATGGGTTCCAGGGTTTCGATCGGCGTGCGCGTCTTGTCCCGGATGACGAACAGGAGTGTGGTTTTCCGCGGCGTGAACAAGCGCATCATGACTTGGAAGACGGTTTTGAGCAAGGGTTTGTTGGCTGCCTGCTCGCGCCCAATGTCGTGGCACCACATGTTGATCAACACGATGTCAGAAACTGCTAACGCGAACAGGGAGCTTTGCTTCTCAAACGCGGTGTCGTCCTCGCCGCGCTCGCGCCCATCGGTTCCTTCCAGATCCATCACGAGAGTGCAGGGCGAAATCCCCTCGCCGCGCGCCAGCCACACACCCTGCGTCGTCTGGCTGCGACCACGAAACGCGTCCATCTCCACGAACTTCGTCTCGAAAAGGTGGTTCAGGAGAGTACTCTTGCCGCTGCTCTGCGGACCCATGATCGCCACCACAGCGTAAGAAAGCCCGCATTCCTTCAACCGCACGGCATTCACGAAATCCTCCAGGCCTTGGACATTGAACACGCCCTGCTTATCCACCAGCTGCAGCGTCGGGGGCGAGCGACCTCTGGAATTCGCCATCGCCAAAGACGAATGCACAACGCTCTGTCACAACGTTCAAAATCAACAACCAACAAGAGCCACGCGCAACATCAACACAATCGGATCCTGATCTCGCACCCAGATTCTGAAGATCAGGCTCCCGTACCCTAAAACAGCACTCCCGTCGCGAGTCTCAAGAGCAACCTAGTACTCCGAGATTGAGAATGTTATGAAGTACAGTAGTTTGGACGCAACTACGCTCTGCCGTCATCCCACAAAAGCACACCCGGGCACAGAAACCCAGACCCTGGGCACCATAAATAGCGAGGCGAGAGACGAAGTATGTACCCCAATAGACGTCAGGTGGGGAAAAAGTAAGAAATTGAATGAAAAAGTCGAGAAAAAGTTTCAGAAAAGTCTCACACTGTCGGAAACAGAGGCAGCTAATGGAACGTGCTGGACTTGCGACAACGCAGTCTGTGGTGATCAGACGAAGTTTATGGGCGGTGACCAGGGGAGTCAGGAGCACAGTTGAGTGTCTGATTAGGTCGTAGCCACCGCTATGGCGTATCTCGCCCTGCGTTGAAATGCTCAGTAGCTTCGAAGCCAATTTCTCTACTCTAGTGTGGGTGTGGAGTTCTATTTCAAGAGTGTCTGCTCTTGCCGTGGTTAGGCGCTTCTGTAACAATTACAAGCAGATACATTGGCACACTTTTCGAGTAATGTACCTACTCAAGCTTCCTCACATGTAGCTCCAAGCCTCCTCCCCTGCGGTCCAATGCCAATAATTCACACCTTATTGCTTCAAGAGGGGGTAGGGTTGCTTCTCGGAGTGCGCAGCAGCCTGCATCCCTAATGTGCCCCATGGCTTGAAATTTTACTGGTAGGCGGTTCTTGACGTGTAAGTGACGGCATACTCTGGAAAATTTCTTCCTCTGTTTCGATCGCCTTCGGAAAAAGTTGGGATTCAGGTGCATGCTCAAATTGGGAGCCTACCCAAGTTCTTTTTGCAAAAACTAATACCAAAAAGTGATAAACTCACGCAGACACACACAATTGAGGCCTGGACTGTTGGAGACCACTCTGCTGCACCAAACTCCCACTCACGTCTCTGCGAACGAATTTCGCATGAAGAGCAATTGGGCGATTGCCTGGAGCTGCTGACAGGAGCTTCTAGGGTTTGCAAGTTCTGATTGATCGATGTGAGGCCAGAATTTCTGAGTTCGGTGGTTAACCTCGAATTTCATAACCCAACTATGTAGAAAGAACATCAAGGTTTCCTTCGAAGTGGTGCTTTTTCGAGGCACATGAAAGCGTTTGAAACAGTAGCCTGCAACAGTAGCACAATCGCAGGGCAAGAATATCCTTGCTGTTACCGTTTCGGTCACATTCGAATTCAGTACCGGAATTCATTACACAGCTTCTAATTAGTTTCATTCATTCATTCATTGTGTACCAAATTTTGTACAGTACATCTTTGAGTCTATAGACGTACATGGCAGACTAGACTTCAGCAATGTCAGTGACATTACTCTTTTCAGCTCATTCTTCTGCAATGAAATGCAAGATGGATGAGTGCTCCTCAGGGTGGCTTCACACTACGGCAAAGGGTCGAGAGGCCGTCGATTTTGACCAATCAAATTGCAGGAATCCATGAATTCCTGAAATTTTGGCCTCTCAACCCTTCACACTATTGTAAGTGGTTCATAAAGCGATCTGCTTCTTTAAAGAGTCATGTAGGTGGTTCCAAAACAAATTAAGTGGTGGTTCTAAAACGGACATTAAGTGGATTGTCAACAATGTGAGCATAATTAAGACTTGTCATTTACTGCTTCAAACTTTGCCAATGGATGGATTACGAGCTAGGGAGGGTCCATTTTAAAGCCAGTGTGTGTTCACTTAATTTTTCTAAATGAGAATTGATTGTCCAATTGCCTTCTTACAAATGTTAAAAGAATGTAGGGTCTGTTTAATTTTAGTAAGGGTCGCATTTAGGAACCTTGTGTATTACTTTTTGCATGCCACAGTGCTTGTTTTGGGTCAAGACATATCTTTTTTCAGACTGCATGTGTGTGGGTTTTGTAAGACCTAGGATCACAAATAGTTGCCTATGGCAGAATTCTTTGAAAATTCATAAGTAATTCATAAATACTCCAAAAATTATGAAACCACTTGTGTTAGATTTTGCATCAATTTTCCTTCAAGTGAAAAATAAGGGAAAATATTTTTGAGCATCTGAAACACATCAAAAAGACCCAACAGCCCTTAAAAGGTCGCTTTATGAGCCACTTACCTTAGACGGCACAGTCGAGAGTCCGTCGCCCTCCAAACTAACATCTCTAGTAGAAAATTAATTACATCTTGACCATAGTTTGGGTCAAGCAAAAATGGAGACCCAAACTATGATCGAGAGTCCGTCGAATTTTTTTCTTAGAAAATCAGATTTGTGTTTTGTTATTTGTTATTTGTCGCCATTGGAGTTTGAAACCTAGTCTCCACCATTACAATGGGGAGTCTTTGCATTCAATGAACCTAGTTCCCTTAACCTACTTCCCTTCAATGGCCAATGCCACCCTTCTATTCCATTTATACCCTTCGTATTCCTTGTTTGATGGTAAGAGCATGTGCTGTGATTTTTTTTCCAAGGCCATTTTGGACTCCTTTCTCATGTTTTTTTATCTTTTGCTTGAAAAAATTGACACATGGGTGAGGTTTGGACTTTGAGCTTGGCCTTTGGAGGTTTCACACTATGGCCGTCCAAGTTGAGAGGCCGTGCCCAAACTATGGTTGAGAGTCCAACGAAATGGGCTCTTTAATGGACATTTCTTTGGGCTCTCACTCAAAGTTTGGGCACGGCCTCTCGACTTGGTCGGCCATAGTGTGAAGCGGCCCTCACATCAAAGCAATGAAAATGTTTTGTGCTGAGATAATATGCTCTTAAAAGTGACCATTTAAGGATTGGTTCGCCTTTTTCACAGGCTTTCGTGGACAGAAATATTTTTAGATCATTTTTCAGAGAAAGGAAAATAGATGTGAAACCTAACGCAAGTGGTTTTGTATTTTTCCAAGCATTTTTGAATTACTTATAAATTTTTAAAGATTTGGGGCATAGGCACCTGTTTGTAAACATAGGTCTTCCAAAATCCGTCCACCTGCAACTTGTAAAGAGATGTGCCAAAATCAAAGACAATGATTGGCTCTTGCAATAGAAAAACAGTTTTTTCCTTGATGCATTCAATTGCTAAAGTGGTCCATTTAAGGATCACCCTATTTCCATTTTCCATCTAAAAATAGGGTAATTTGAAGAAGATGGGCATTTTTAGAGCATACTACCTTAATAATAGCTTTTTTGCTACACATCTTAAGGGGTGGCTAATCGCCCTTTGTTGTTTTAAGAAATTAATTAAAAAAGCCAAAGCTTCCTTTGGTTTGGAGGGGGGTCAGAATATGGGTTTAGCCCCAGCCATCACATTGCCAAGTCTTGACTAGATAAAATATCACCATAATAGGCCATCATAAGAACAATCGCCACTCTAAAAGGTGGCTTTGATGTGACTTGTCGCTTGTCTTTATTGTCACGTATTTTCATCTCTCAAGCTTCTTCATCGTTGAGCACCATTTTCGCCTTACTTGCACAAGCGCCATCGCCACACGGTGTGAGTTTTTATTCGTGTTTGCTAAGCAATATTCAATGTTTGTTAGATGCCTACATTTTGCGGACATTTGTTACTTCACTAGTGCTATTAGTTTTAGTGTCAACTGTGCATTTGGACTTTTGACTTTGGGAGTCTAATATGTTGCACTTATAGTGCATTGCTTAGGATAACTTGTTTATAGTTTGTTGTACTTATAGGCACCAGTAAAAATGTTTTGAATCAAATTGACTTATGGCACTTTGTTTTTACCGCTTGGAATTATTTTTTTGCCCTAATAGGCATTACTATGTCCATGTTTGCGTCAGTGGATGCGCTTGTGCGCCAATATGATCTTTAGAATCAAGCATTTGTCTTTTACCAGTATTTCTTTATGTTAATTACATGTTTCTTCTTGACCTTTGTGCGATTGGAGGATGGGATTGGCGCCATTTGCAAGTTACAAGCTACTAACTTACAATGCGCTTTGGCAACTTAGCGAGAGGTAAAGTGACACTCTAGAAGTGTGTATCCTATGAGTAAATGCATCTCCGTGTGCTTGAAAACTTGATGCGTCTTGGATAGTATGAGTCACAAAGCTATGAGTTTAGTTTAGTTTAGTTTTCATTTTTTAACGTCAAACTTAAAGCGTTGTTGCATTTTTTAAGGTTTATATGTTTAAGGCTTAGGAATCTATACTCTATATTTTCCCAAATTGGAGCCTTGGGGGAAGTTGGGTGGGTGAATTAGTGGAAACATAGACGCTCTTGTATTGGTGGTGGCGTGTTCCACTATTTTGGAAGGCATTCAAATTTGAAAATTTAAAAGATCTTGAGCTTCTAACTACTCAAGTATAATCTATCTTGTTTATATTGAAGATAAAAGGGTCACTTCTATTCTTAAATCCTCATTCCATTTCTCCATGTTCTTTGTTTTGGGATTTTGTTGACTACTTGAAACGTTTCATGGAGTTGATCTAATTTTGTTTCTTTAGATTTGTGTCAACTCTATTGGATGTGGTTTGTAGATTTGGGTCAATTTTGTTTGATTCATTGGATTCAATTGGGGATTTGGGGATTAAGGAATTGTGAACGTTATGTAGATATAGGCAACGTTGTATGATCTCAATTGGATTTTAACCCCTAAATCCCCACTTGTCCCCTCGGGAGACAATTTGGGTCTGGGTAGGTTCTTATTGTCTCAATTTGAAGTGAGGTTTTTTGAGATTTTTTGAGGTTGTGTAGCTTTGCAAGAGCTTGGTGGATATATAATTTTTGTTTCAATCAGATGCTGGATGAAAAAGTTATGGCACAAAAGCAAGAAATGGAGATTGGCGGGCAATCCAAAAAAATTACAAAAGTCAAAATAATTTTTTTGAGTCATTTTCCTAAAATATTATGTTTTTACCTATACATGAAGCTTTTATTCATTCTATTTGGACTAGGGATGAGAAAGTTATGGACAATCTTATTTTTTCGGGCAATTTAAGCATCTTCTTGAAAAAAAACTTTTTGTTCAACTTTGAATGCTAATGTCTTCCAATCCATATAGTAAAATTTGATGAAATTTTTACTACATGATCTCAGACAAGTTAAGTACAAGATCCTACGGTTAGATTCAAAAAAAATCGATTTCCTTAAGTGAATACAACATAAGTGGGAGTTTTGAGTGGTTTTTGGCAAAAAACACCCTCAGGGCTTTAGGGGTTTCAAAGCATCATAAATTTTGCCACATTGCTCACGTAGAAGTTGTTTGTTTTGCAACTGTTTGACGGGTCCTAGCCCAATACTATGTAATTTTGGGAAGAAAAGGTGCAACAAGAGTTAGGCAGACAATTCCGAAGGGTGTTTTTTTTAAACCTTTAGGAACTTTGATTACCAAGGCCCTTTGGTGATTTGAGAGGCTAGAATGAGATTGAGGGAGAAAACTACCATGGGCAGAGAAAGAAGGAGAAGCCCAACGCCTCCAAAGGCAAACGGAAGGAGAAGCTTGGTGGAGGCAAACATGGTGGAGGCATGATAGACATTATTGATTTTGAAGATGCTTTGGGCTTCAACCAAGAGTCAAATGCAATGTCCAAGACTAGATTTTCTATTACAACTTGACTTATTGCAACACATTTGTGTAAAAGTGCCTAAAAAGCATTAAAACATCCAATATGGTTTGGGCATGGCCGAAGTGATTCATTTCTTGTATTGTAAAAAGGTGAAAGACTTACTCTAGGTGGCTCAATTCATTAGTGTTACATGCGATGAAGTCACATCCATTGATAATGGGTCTTGGATTTCAATTTATGTCTATGTTGTCATTGATTTTGTCCATGTTCCACTCTTTCGACATCTTGAGCAAGTTATGGATGAGGCATGATCTAACTTGTTTAGCCAAATAATTATGCATGGTTTGTTGGGTGCTAGAGGCTTGACTTATGAGCAATTGATGGTCAAACTAGTTTATTTTGGAACAAATGGTGCATCCACAATTCAAGGATGTAGGCATGGTGTTGGTTTGCAAGTTAGGAAGAAGTTGTATCCCTATATCTTATCTGTCCATTGTTGGGTACACACGACACAACTTGTTGTCACTGCCATATTGGGGGTCATGGTTGTAGCTCGTATGGAGGTTATTATTCAAAAAGCTCATGAGTATTTTTGTAAGTCATCCAAAAGTTACCTAGAGTTTACTAAATTAGCTAAGATCATAGAGACAAAGGGGCAAAAGATACTAAAACATGTCAAAACTTGATGGTGTAGCATGTTGTTACCAACTCAAAGGATTTTAAGTGAATACATGACACTTCTTGTCAAGATGACATTGAATGAGGACAAAAAGGGCCCCGCTAAGGCTCTACTTGATTCCCTTTATGATTCAGAGACGTTGTTAGGATTGGCTTGTATTGTCCTACTTATGGAGACAATGAATTGCCTCAACAAGTATACCCAAGCACGTGACAGTGACATATACATCTGATATTTTGTTGCATCTATGAATCAATGTATTTTATAGCTTCATTGTAGAGTCCTCAACCTTCAAATCAAACCACTTTATCCTTTTGAAGGGCTTGGACGACAATACCTCATAGTCCTTTCGAATTGGGTGGGTTTCAAATTTGAACTCCACTAATGTTGAGGTGGAGCACTTCGCATTTCAATCATCTATTGTTTCCTCAAACATCTTTGTGGTGAAGACCAACTTTGTAACCGGAGAGAAAATAAAAGTGATAAAGGATGATTGGGCAAGGATAGCTAAGTTGGTGAAAGACCAATGTGTTGGTGAGTCCCATTTAAAAACTTTTCAATCTAATGTGTTTTATGTGTGTTCTATGCTTATAAATATTTTTATGTGTTTTCTAATTTGTTTATGTCTTTTCAAATTTTTTTAATAACAGAGATTCTAAATATTTTCTCTTCAAGTTATGTAGTGTGCTTTAATTTATTTGTGTCTCGAAGTTATATAGTGTATGTTATAATTTGTTTGTCTTTTTGGTTTATGTAATGTGTATTCTTATTTGTTTGTCTCTTCAAATTTTTAATGCATGTTTTAATTTCTTTGTCTCTTCAATTCTTTAATGTATGTTCTAATTTTTTTCATTTTGAAATTGTAATATAGGAGCAATTCATTCACTCATTTCTAAGTTGGCTACTCGTTTCCCTTATTAGTATTCAAGATTGTCTTTCTTCAATTTTGGTTTCATAAAGACGCTTATGATGCAAGCTTTCACAAGCACTTGATAATGTTGAAATCTGAGTATTTCTATGTTCATGAAATGAAGCGAGAGAAAGTTGAAGCCCTATGTAGGTATAACCACCTTTGAATAAGGATGCCCTTGATGAGCAACATGCCATGTTTTATTCAACCATGAAGGCCAATGCACAACAAGTTTTGACATCACTCTACACACAAAATCCATCGACTAGGCTTTGGCAAATTTTTGGTGCAAATCAAATATTGCTTCACACCTTTCTAGAGTACTTCAAAATGGTTGAATTGGCAATGGTATTGGTGTTAAGCTTGGTTGAGGTTGAAAGGACATTCTCCACATTAGGCACTGTGAAATCCAAAGTGAGAGACAAGATCATAGATCACCTTGTTTTATGTTTTATGTGTTTAGATGAAAACTTGACGTTTTTGGACATTTGACACATTTCCATTTGGTGAGGCTATGTAGGGGTGGCGCTCAATAAAGATATGTCCTTAATGGCTTCTAGTTAGCTCATTTAGGAAGCACATTAGGTGATCCCAAACCATAGCCTTTCTATTTTGCATTTGTATTTGCATTCCACATATTAATGTGGTGAGTGCTCAACCTCTAAAGTTCCATAACCATGTTTTCACCAAAAATGCTCAAGAACTGCCATTTTTAGTACAAGTATCAAATTTTTGAAAAAAAACTTTTTTTGACACATGTAACCGTAGGATCTTGTAGTATGCTGACTTGAGAACATGTGGTAGAAATTTCCACCGCATGGATTGCAAGATATAAGCATTCAAAATCACTAAAATTGTTTTTTTGGCCTTGCAAAAAAATGGGCAGCTGCACTTCAGAAACTCACTTTTCTATGAAATGTCCAAAATGGTGGTGCTTCTTTGGATTCTTTTTCCTAGACAAGTTGGCTACATGCTTAAAAAATTTCACATCATTTGGAATTGTACAACATATAGGAAAAAAATAGTAAGTAGAAAGAAATAGAAAGAAGTAGATAATGATTCAAAATACAAAATTGATAAGAATTTAGATATGGAATTGGAAAATGCCAATCCTAATTGTCAAAATGTTGCAATAAAAAATCTACATCCTATGATTTTATTTTTTTCAAAAAATATTGAAAATTGAGTAAGATAAAGGACTTCAAAGTTTATTTTAGAGTAGAAATTTCATAACTACTTGCAAACTAAAACTCCTCATAACTCTTGACTCATTGGTCAAAATGGAACGATTAAGAGCTCTCCACGTATATATAACTCTAGAAAACCAATTTCAAATTTTTGTTTCTGAAAAAAGTGATTTTGGTCTACCTGGCCAAGAAAAAAAGTAACATATTTGGCCATAACTTTTTACTCATATTTCCAAATGTCATGAAATTTAGTGCATATGAAAGATATTCCTCGTGCACAACTTCTATTAAAATTTCAGCCAATAATATGAAAATCTCTAGTCACAGGTACCTGCCCAAAATTTCTATACTGCCAAAAAATGCATACTGGTCCTTTAGGGATTAAGCATCTTAGTTTCTATTAGATATGTAGGGTTGTTTTTTAGATTGACATTGGTTTTTTACAATTGTATCCTTGGCATGTCATGTTGCATGGCCATTTGGGATTTTAAGAATATAATTGTTGTTTAATTTATATATAATGTTCTCTTTCATATTAACACTCTAATGTTGGGTGCATGAGTGCCTTTTGTTGTGTGCATGTCTAACCCATTATTGAAATTCTCAAATTGAGTTGTGATTTATATTTGATGACTTAGTGATGCATGATTTTTCTTGCTTTTTTTTAATTCACAATCTTCTATTCACAATATTTATGATGAGTGTCAGAGTTTGTTTTGTTGAGTACAAGTCCGTCTTAAGTCCGTCTTAGATAGCCACTTAAGTTTATGCAAAATAGAAATTTAATGTCTTACCCTTACACGACGAGCTGTTCAACGTGGAAATCACCTGTTTGGGTACCATGTGAATTATTGGCCTAAAATAATGAAAAAGCACACGTTGGAAGACAAATTACTGTAGAAGATCTTCCCTTTCTGTACAAAATTTGAAAAATGAATAGTTTCACTTTTGTCCTATATAAAGAGATTGTTTGTCATTCATCGACCAAAAAATGCCCTTAGTGTCGTTTATGAACTACATGTAGTTTAGGAAAAGCCTTGTAAGCTACTTTCTCTTTGTGAAGGACAACAAATTTTTGTTAAACTATCACTAAATCCTCAAATTAGCTTATAAAGAACAAAAATTATACTTGAAAATTTTGCAATGAATGCCTTCAACCTATGTATGGTACTTCAACTTTTAGCACTAGCATGCAACAAGGTAACTACACCTAAAATGGACCGAATAAGCTCTATGGTATAACCAATGTGCTGTAGAAAATGAATAACATTTTTTGCACATTGCTAAAGGACTATGAATCAAACTGCAAGTGGTTCCATAATTTTGGGATGAATTGTGAATTGCAAATTAGTTACAAGTTTTCAAAGATTCAAGGTGTAGGGTGCTAAAAGTGTCATGTAGGTGATGCCAAAATGAATTTGATGCACATGAAGAAATGAGTGTAGAGAGAAGTTAAAACAACACAAAGTGCACGCAAAACGGACCACATGTAGAGTTGCCACCTCCACAGTTCTATTAATAGAGTTGTACGCTACTCAAGATTCATTTAACATTTGTCCTTGCCATGCGCACCATTTTGGGAATCCTCTCTATTTATTTTCCCTTCAAAAATAGGGGTCGATTTTCAGGAGCGGTCCACTTTAGGTGTAGTTACCTTATCATAATGTCCCCCAACAGATTGTGGGATGAAGCATTGATGGAAAGATAAAATCATCCAACTTTACATCCCCCCAAGTAGCCTGCCTTGCTCCTCAACCATTTTTGAGAGTGTTAAAAAAAACTAACGTCACCCAATTCAAAACATTTTCACTGGATCAAAGTGTTCACAGCATCCCTGGAAAATGTATGTTACAGCTCTGGTGCATCTTCTCCAGATAACATGCACCTGAGCAGCACACTACCCAAGGTAGACAGGAGCTTCGACATGGCTCTTTTTGTAAGTTAAGGTGGGTACACCCAAAACCGCCACTTTTTGCTACTGAGCCTAGTTACTACTATTAGACTGGTCAAATTTCCATATATTCTTGTTGGCAAGTGAAAGGAGGTTCCAACGCACCAGAGAATGTGGCATTTGGACACTGTATGCAAAAGTTATTAAGGGTCAAAGTTTGTTTCTGAAAGCGCTCCATTCAAATAGGTACATAACTGATTTTGGAAATGTACACAACCTGTAGATGGCACTTTAAGGACAAGTGCCATTTTGGGGGTGCCTACTTTACAGCAAATTGTGATACTATTTCATTTCTGGGGTTTGTGATAACTTATTACAGCGTAGTCACACCTTCTTCCCAAGGTAGGTGGAGAATGGAGAATGACAAGTTCGTAAGGGTTTGGAGGAGCCAATGGAGAGCCGCGGTGGGTGAAGAAGGTGTGACACCCCAAAAAGTTGTCTGGAGAACGAGAGTGGAGAATTGGAGACCAACATTTGACATGGAGTGTAGGATGAACATGAAGGCAGTCTACAACGCAAGATGGAGAATATACTTACATGAACAAGTCTTCACCACTCCCATTATTCACCTCTAGAGTGAAGACTAGGAGTGTGGAAGATATAACTAGTTAAGAATATTCTACCACAGAGAGCCAACATGAAACCAACCCTAAGCCGCCACGTCTCCGTTCTCCATTCTCCAAGTGCGGAGTGAAGAAGATGTGATTACCCCTATTGATGATATCATTGATGCACTCTAGATGTTCAGATGATGGAGAAATGTGAATGGCAATTCGGCAGGTAAGGTAACATGCTCTTAAAGCGACCATTTAAGGGCTGGTCCACCTTTTTCACAGGCTTCTGTAGACAGAAATATTTTTAGATCATTTTTCAGAGAAAGAAAAATAGATGTGGAACCTAACACAAGTGGTTTTGTATTTTTCCAAGCATCTTTGAGTTACTTATAAACTTTCAAAGATTCGGGGGCACATGCACCTATTTGTGACCATAGGTCTTCCCAAATCCATCCACCTGCAACTTGTAGAGAGATGAGCAGAAATCAAAGACAATGATTGGCTCTTGCAATAGAAAAACAATTTTTCCTCCATGCATTCAATTGCTAAAGTGGTTCATTTAAGGATCACCCCATCTCCATTCTTCACCTAAAAATAGGGGCGGTTTGAAGAAGATGGGTGTTTTTAGAGTACACTACCTTAATATAAGATCGTTCATCAACTTACCATTAATCCTTCAATGACGCCGAGGACCTTTTTTGCTTGATGGATGACAAAGAATCTTTCTTATAGGATAGAAGTGCAGTTGTTTGTCCTTGAAATTTTGTGCATGAAGGAAAGATCTAGCACAATAGTTTGACCCCAATGAGTTTTTTTGTTTTTTTAAAATTGATGATGTCACATAGTATCAAAAGGAATGATTTTCATGGCATTTTAGGGTTAAGGACTTGACATCCATGTCTTTCCTCTCCAATAATGTAACAATCCAAAGATTTTTAGAGGTAAGAAGGGGGTTATAAGATTTGACCTAGTTTATCACTATTGTGAAAAATAAAAGTTCAAAATAGTTTAGTGCAAGATCCCATGGTTAGATATGAAAAAAAACATTAATTGTTTTGCTCTTTGTAATAGAAATGGTAGTTTTGAGTATTTTTTGATAGAGAAAAGGCCTTAGAACTTCAAGGGTTAGACTTTTATTAATCCCTTGAGGTCAAAATTTATGCTTTGCTTTTTTCTTCACCTTTAATTTGAATGTTCACTAAAGGTTGAAGGATTCCTAATTTATTAATCATATTGCAAACTTGACCCAATTATTTGATTATATTACAAAAGTTTTAATAATTCAAATGGGGTCAAATTTTATATCACCATACGTGATGAAAAATGAATAGATTTAATTGAAAAAAAAAAATTCCCAATATAATTTGGAAAAATAGTGAATATGACTATTATATGACTTAAATTTTCCATTGTAGGTCATCTACCCATTTTCTTTTAACCTTCAATACTTTTGTATAGAATATCTTAATAATGCATTATTTGATGCTTTGGAATCTTTTTTCATTTGCTAACAAAGCATTACTTTTTTGCTTTAACAAAAAATATATTTTTCACTAAAACTCAATTTTGGGTGTCTTTACCAACATTCTTATAAGAAAATTACAGATAGTGGTTCATATAAAACTTAGAACATCTCCATCGTTAAATTGTAAACAGGCCCTTAGAGGGTCCTTGCTTACGTGCTCTTGAAAAGATATCGCACCAAGAATGCGACTAAGTTTCTCCGTTTGATTTGTTCTTGGCATACATGTTTTATAGCCTGATGGTGGAGACGCTCTTAAGGTGTGACTTCAATCACATTTTGTGCCACTTCTCTTTACTTCTCAAAGTCAATCGTGAGACTCTAAATGAATAGACTCTTTAAGTATGCCAATCACCTTCTTTGGTGTCACCTTTCGTAATATCCTTGATTCTCTGATATTGGTCTGATACCAACTCTGGTCCCAATCTAAATTTCCCTGCTCACATCTATCGAAAATCTAGATTTTCTATTCTAGTTACATCTACCTGTAATGGTAGATCTTGCAGGCCAGCTACTCCAGCGGTCGAGCCCTCGTCCTCCACTACCTGGCTGCGCTCATTTGCGACCACAGCTTCAGTTCCCTCGCAGTTCGTGCTCCAGACAGGTGGGTGCATTCGTTCTTGCATTGTCCTCTTGAAGCGTAGTAATCGATTTCACGCGTAAGCCTGTCTGTCAACTTCGACGATGTTGCACTGCGATGAGTTCTCATCTCCTTCCCTGTGCAGCATCAAATTCTCGGTCGAAGTAGACCTGTGAGTGAGATAGAGTCCAAGTATTCTATTGAATTAAAGTTGTGGAAACAGGTCCAAGGGAGCTGTGAATAGTCCAGGGACCTCCTTTGAATTAGTACCCCAGATCTTTTGGCAGTTTTGAAAGTTTGAAATATGTTGGCTTGACCTCATAGGTAGGTCGACCTGCGAGTGAGATAGAGCCAGAGTTTTGTATTGGAGTTCTGGTAACAGGGTCAAGGCAGCTTTAAAAATCCAGGGACCATCTATGAATTAGTACCCCAGATCTTTTGGCAGTTTTGACACTTTGAAGTTTGAAATTTGTTGACCTGACCTCGTAGGTAGAACTGTGAGTAAGATAAGTGCCAGAGTTTTGTATTGGAATTCTGGTTACCGGGCCAAGGCAGATGTAAAAAAACAGGGACCATCTATGAATTACTAGGACTATCTATGAAGTAAATTCCAAGATCTTTTGGCCGTTTTGAAATTTTGAAATTTGTTGGCTTGATTTCGTAGGGAGCGAAGACGATTTACCATGTTGTGATTGCCAAGCAGGGCGTAGTGATGAGTTCGGTTGTGAATGGAGCCATGACAGTCGAGACTCCCCCTTTTCCATGGGGTTCTACACCCGAGGCCGAGTATTATGCATCCAAACACATCACACACCAGTCTGAGTTTATCAAATCTCCACGAGGAGTGAAGCTTTTCACTCAATCCTGGGTCCCCTCGAATCCCAAGGCGCTCATCCTGATGGTTCACGGCTATGGCAACGACTCTAGCTGGGTGTTTCAGCGAACCGCGATTTTGTTCACAGAAATGGGCTATGGCGCCTTCGCCATGGACTTGTACGGCCATGGCATTTCGGAGGGTTTGTTGGGGTACGTCCCGAGTGCGACTAACGTCGTGGAAGATTTAGCCTATTGGTTTAATATTGTGAAGAGTAAGGATGAGTATAAGAGGCTCCCCTGTTTTTTGTATGGGGAGTCGCTTGGAGGCGCCTTGTGTTTGTTGCTGCATTTTGAGGATCCGGGAGGGTATGATGGGGCCATTCTCATGGCGCCCATGTGTAAAATTTCGGAGAAGATGGTGCCGCCGTGGCCTGTGGAGCATGTGTTGAGGCTGCTGGCAAGATGGGCACCCACTTTGCCCATTGTGCCGACCACGGACTTGGTGGACAAGTCGGTGAAAGACCCTGCGAAGAGACTACTCGCCAAGAACAATCCAAGAAGGTACAAACTATTTGCATTTTTTGGGAAGTTGATGTCTGTTCCTTGTTTTATATCTTGATGTTCAAATGTAGTTATCAACATGGGTTGTGGTAGAGATTATGGGGTAGGCAGAATTGTATTAGGTGGAAACTGCTGCTTTTCCTTTCAGGGTGATTTTACACTCAAAATTCATCTTCAATAGGTGCTCTTGTCTTTTGAATTTTGGTATGTCTTTCAATTGTGATGAGAACTTCTTGGCGTAGTTTAGGAATCGCCACTAAAAAGTTAAGGTAGGGGATACTGTTTGCGTCAATTTGAGCATTTTAAACAGTATGCAGGAGTGGGAGATCATTGGGATATCAGTATTGAGCGCACTGGAGAGATCACTGTGGTTACAAGGGCCAAACTCTGTTGAGATCAAATTTCTTATTACACCTTGTTTGCTGCTTTCTTATGCAATCGTTCGAAGTGGTAGGTTGTAGACTACTATTGAAGAGATAGGAGACAACCCCATTTTCATTCGTAGATCAGTGGCGATAGACATTTAGCCAAGTCATGCTCACTCTCAACGTGCTAATTGAAGGCCATCTGAGTGTAGTGCAAGAGATGAGGTGCTGTTGGTAACAGGGGTTAGTCAATAGGAAACGGGATCAGGTCTCTAACATTTTTAGCGTCTCCTATTTTTTTTTGTTGATGTTAAATATTTTTATTACAATAGGTTCGGATTTTGATCGAGGTTTTGACTTGGCAGGAAAACTTCTGCTTTTCCTTTTGGGATGATTTTACACTCAAAATTTCACCTTGAATAGATGTTCTAATCTTTAAATATTGGCGTGTCCTTCAAATGTTTAGAGAATTTCATTCATTGTTTCGAAACTCCTAGTTCAGAGTTGCTCGTTAAAGGGACCTTAACGTGTTACAGTTCTTGGATCAATCGGTGCGTCAGCGTTGCGTAACTTGGGGTTGGGGTTAGATTTTTTCCTATTCCATTCACAGAAAACAGAAATCGGTGCTAGTTTGAGTGAGGCGTCTCACCAGCGTAAGAGCAATGTGTTTGGTTTGTTGAATCGATTAAGTTTCACACAGAGCAACAAATGGTAGCTGAGCAGTTAGGGTTTGCCTTTGCCTGAACGTTCTGTGATGCCTCGATATTCTGATTTCTCTCTGTAGCTTTAAATATTTTAAAGGTTGAGGATACTATGTGCATCACTTGAAGCATTTTAACGTATGTAGGAATGTGATTCTTGGGAGATCGGAGAACTGTGGAGAGATCACTTTGGGTATAAGAGTCAAACTTGTTGAGACTTGTTGTTTATCACTATGTAGGAAGATCTTATGCAATGTCAAAGTGGGAGGTTGTAGACCACTATAAGTGCCAATAGACAACCCCATTTCCATTCAAAGATTATTTGGTGATAGACATTTTGTCAGGTCATACATACCCCCAACTTGAGTGTATGCATGAATGAACTATTGTCAGTTTTACGGGTCAATACAATAGATGGAATTAGGTCTCTAATGGTCTTCGAATTCTCTATGTGAACGATGAAGCCAAATAGTGGTCAACAATTGACTTTCAAGGTTACTGTAGATATGAACAATGCACCTATTGGTCCAAAACTCAGATTATTTTTTGCTGACTACCTTGATGATAGGTCTCCGTCCTTTTCAGGGTTAACGAATGCTGTTTTTTTCCCGTAATTTTGCAGGTATGCAGGAAAGCCAAGACTGGGAACCGTGATTGAATTACTGCGGGTGACAGCGAGCTTGGAAGAGAAGCTCAAAGACGTCAATCTTCCCTTCCTTGTTCTCCATGGGGATGCCGATGTTGTAACGGAGCCTGCCGTCAGCAGCTTCTTGTACGAAAGTGCCAAGTCGGAAGACAAGACCATTCGAATTTACGAGGGGATGCTGCACTCGCTCATTCAAGGAGAACCCGACGAGAATGTGGCCATCATCCTGGAAGATATTAGCTCATGGTTGAAGCTGCGAGCACAACGGGCGTCCGAAGAAACCTGATTTCTTTCTTACACTCCCACCAATTTGGTGCAAAATTCTGGCTCCCACAGCTGAATCATTCTGTCCGGCATTCACCGTGGGCTAATGCAACCAGGAGCTGTATCCTACTTCATATTAGTCTAGTGGTGTGCATTCAGCTTGACAGATATCAGATGTAAATAGATGAATTAAAAATTGATTGATCGATTGCTACAGAAAGACACAATTATGAACTTGTAAGGGTTGAAGTGTTTTGCAGATTCCAGGAGATTACCGGGAGTGTGTCCCTTGTGGGAATTGCTAAACCCTGGAAGGTTCAGTGCCGGATGCTAAGAGTGTCTATAGGAATGCCAGGGCAAGCAGTTCTTGTATACTGAAAAAAACCCGGATGATTTCATCTAGTTTTTTTTGTAAGACTTTGTTAGCACATTATTGAGTTCAATTGAAATCATCAATACTTTAAGTTACGCTTTTTGTTTTGTTTTGTTTTTCCAGATTCATAATTCAAGCCTAATACCTAGATTAGGGCTTGAAATACCATACTATGCTAAAACGTGCCATAATACGTATGGAAAAATATCAAACCTTTATATCTTAAAGGTTTAAAACCTAAAATCATATATCATACATCAATTCTACAAAAAAATTTAGGATTATAATAAAAAAAAGTGTTACCATGATTTAGGAGACTTGATGATAGCCTATTAGGGTTGGATATTCCTTTCCCTAATTTTTTCCACCCATATTAATTATAGCGCATACCATAGAGTTTAGTGTTATAATTTAACTAATTTAATGCTTTGGATTGTCTATTGTGATACCAAATCCCCCTCATTGGCATATAGTTTAACTACCTCTCAAAGTATTTATGTTGTTCATTAAAATGCTTAATACAGATGCAAACCATCTAGACACTTCACTATGTTGATTCTTAATTAACCCCTAAAGGACCAAACACCATTTTTTTGGCAACATAGCAATTTTTGGTAGTTCACTACAAATGGAATTTTTATTTTTTTTCTTTGAAATTCACACGATATGTGCCTATGGAGTAGCTTTAAAGCCCAACAATTTTCATAACTTTTGACTACATGGTTAAAAAGTTATTGTATGATATGTAGTTTTTATTGCTCGGTGGGCACTCCAAAAATTCTTTAAAAATCACTTTTTTAAGAAATAAAAATTTGAAATTGGTTCTTTAGATTCATATGTACATGGAATGCTTTTAATCATTCTATTTTGATTAATGAGATGAAAGTTAGGAGGAGTTTTAGTTTGTGGGTAGTTATGGAATCTCTACTCTAAAATAAACTTTGAAGTCCTTTTATTGAACTCAATTTTTAATACTTTTGAAAAAAAATTAAAAAAATAAGGTTTAGATTGTTTATTATAACATTACAACCATTGGTATTGGCATTTTTCAATTGAATACTTGCTCATATTAGTCCATCATGATAGACTAAGTTGTGGACAAGAATTTGTTGTTCAAATGACTTCTTCATAGTCTTCAGCTAACAATCATGTCTCTTTCTTATGTATCTATGTTTTGGTTTATGATTTGAACTTGTATGTGATTTGGACTTTGAGATTATTGATTCATTCTAAATTTTTGTCAAGTGAAAACAACAGCAAGTTTAGTGGCCTATAAACACCTAGTGTATCTTCACTAACTTTATTGTGTGTGATTTGTCTTTGGGATGGACATAGGTAAGGATCACTTCCTCTCGAAAAATGCTTGGGAGCATTTTTTTCATGGGAGTATTATCTTTCTTTCTTCTCATTGATCCATACAAGTAAATTTGTATTAGATGAGAAACTTTTTGTTACAAAAAACTACATTTCTTTACAAGAAGTACTATCAGCTGATTTCTTTTACCTCTTAAATATGTTGGTTATCAAGATATGTTTATACAAGTCATGAGTAAGCTGGCTTTATACTTGTTTATTATATGCTCAATGATATTTGAATGAGAATGATTTGTATAGCACATGACCTTCTTGAAAATAATAGCTCTTTTGGAAAAAAAAATTCATAGACATTGTTAGTATGATGGAATAGAAAATCAAATAAGTACTCTATTCCATAGATGTTTTAAAAATGTCTTGTTTTGTTTTGTTTGTTTGTTATGGTAAGATCTTTTGGATTGTGTGCCCCCCAATCACATTCTTGGTACTACGGGAAAGTTCTTTGCAAGGAGTGGTGCATAGACTTTGTTTCATGGTGTGAAAGTTACTAAATAAATAAATAAAGATTTCCAAGTCTAATTTCTATTCCACTTGAAAACTTTGAAGATTTTATTGCAATTTGAAGTTGAGAGACTATAATTGCATTTTAAATGCAAAATGATATGAAAATTTGATTTCTATTAACATATTTTATACCAAGAAAAATAATTGTGGTGAAATCCTAGATTGATTAAATGATTTTTGCATTTCATGTGAATTTTCTTCACTTGTTCTTCAAAAATTCATAATAATTTCAAATTGTTGTAAATTATTTTTTGTGAGAGAGAAAAGGCAAATTCAATTTTAGAAAAAATTTTAAAAATCAAAATAGAAAGTCCACCAAACCAAACACACGTTGGAAATCATTTGAAGAGATAAAAATATAAGAAAATAAAAATTCATTTGTTTAGAGGTTAAAGTTTTCCTCAATGATTATAGGCTCCATCTAGTTATGAAGTTAACCCCTATAGGTCTAAACACCGTTTTTTGGCAATATAATAATTTTGGCAGCTCATTGTGAATGGAATTTTTATTTTTTTCCTATGAAATTTTTGCACAACATGTGCCCAAGGAGTATCTTTAAGGCGCAACAATTTTCATAGCTTTTGACTACATGATTAAAGAGTTATTCCATAATATGTAATTTTCATTGCTTGGCGGGTAGCTTAAAAAAATCATTGCTTTAAGAAATTAAAATCTGAAATTGGTTTTCTATAGATTTATATATTGTATGTTACTAGTAGGTTTGCTAATAAAAAAATATTTAAATGATGCCAATTTTTTTGGAAATTCACCCCCTATCTTGCCTATTATTTGGAAATTGCAAAATAACTTGCTATCTTCTTTAAAACCATTAAATGAAGTATCTAGACCTAGCCAAAAGCCTATATTTTGTTCATTTTTGAATGGTTGCCAAAATAGCAAAAATTACATTTTAGTCTTGATGAACCTCAATTTCCTACTTTAAATAAATATTCGGCGCTAATGTGATGAACCTGTTAGTAAGGTACAATATACGTGGAAAGCTTTGAATCATTTTATTTTGATTAATGAGATGAAAGTTAAGAGGAGTTTTAGTTTGTGGGTAGTTTGAGGTGATAGTGTAAAACTATGTTCAAATCCAATAGAAAGGTAGTCATATAATCATTTTTGTACATGTGGCATGTAGCCACTGAACAAAAATCATTTCTAATTCCTTACATTGAAAAACTCACTCTCCAAATGTACGTCCTTCCTCAATTCCTTTTTTTGCGCAACAAATCCTAAATTACATTAAAAATTCAATTCCACAAAAACTACAACAACAATGATCTAATGAGAGATTACAATTTACTCTTCATAACGCCGCAATCACTGTTTTGCACACCCTACCCACACCACTTCAGTTAAAGCACAATAAACATAGAACTGGATCAACAAGAGCAACAACAACCTACATTAATGAGTCCAAGGCAATAATAATCTATTGCAACCCTAATTGGTTGCTCAAGAAAAAATTCTCGTGTAAAGCTATTGGCAAAAAGATATTTTGCATCTTGCTACATGGCATTGCATGATTCTATTGATTCAAATGAATTGGAGAAGAGGACCACTTATTAATGCAAGAGGATACAAGCGCAACATTACTAGCCATGAGAAGAGCAATTATTGGCATTTGAGAATTTTGTTGTTGCCGATTGTCTATAAAGAATCGTGAGTTTGATTTATGTCTAATTAGGGTTTGAGTGGATCAAAATTAAATTTATAATTTTACTACTCGACGTTTCAAAGTGGCTAAATGCCCTACATATATTCTACTTGTCATCGAAGAAGAGAATCTGTCTATTCAAACATTCAATCAAACTCTCTACATTAATGATGAAGAAGAACACAATTGATAAGTCAAATGCACACCACGATGAATTTCTAAATTTGAAGTAGCTTTCATCAATTGCAAGTTCTAGCAACATAAAAAATTAGAGCAATGATTGTGAAAATGTAACATACACTAGTAGAGAAGAGATCTGAGTGGTTCAAGTCACATTAAGGAGAGAATTTGAAGATATCTAAACCTAAAGACAAACCTATACTTAAGACATCATAGCATCCTTTGATCACATCTTTTGACCACATCCTTTAAACTTACATAAACTTTTCAACAAAGGTACGGGCGGCCCACAACTTCAATGGTGGTTTTCTTTTATTTACATTGCACGTCAGAAAATGGTGGTCTTGTTAATTTTTAATCTCATTACACGGCTATTGATTTTAGACATTTTACGGGGAAGGCAAGGCTGCTTGCCTTTTTGAAGAGATAGGTGAGGAATATCTATTCTAAAATAAACTTTGAAATTTTTTATTTAACTTAGTTTTCAATATTTATAAATAAATAAATAAAAACATTGGATGTAGATTGTTTATTTAAACATTACAACCATTAGAAATGGCATTTTTTAATTTCATAAATAAATCTTTAACAATTTAGTTTTTTAAATCATACCCTAATTCTATCTAGTTCCTATTTTTTTCAAGCATGAATATGAAATATTTTTTGTTTGAAGTTCTTAAAATGTATTCCCAACTTATTTCTTCAAAATATTATGGAGAGCAACAAGTTATAGGATCTATATAGATTTGTGTAAAATTTTTGAAAGATGAAATCTAACCATTTGGGAAGATCTGAAAATAGTTCTTTTTGAAATTCAAGTGACTTAATCTTGCAATTGGTAAAATTTCTTATTTTGAAATTTTAGGAGGGCGTACCCTAACAAGTTAACCCCTAAAGGACCAAAGTGCGTTTTTTTGCAACATAATGATTTTGGGTAGCTCACTACAAATGAAATTTTCATTTATTTTCTTTGAAATTTTAACACAACATTTTTCCAAGGAGTAGCTTTAAAGCCCAACAATTTCTATAACTTTTGACTACATTGTCAAAAAGTTATTGTATGATAGGTAGTTTTCATTGCTTGGCGGGCAGCCGAGGCGGCCAAAATCACTTTTTAAGAAAAAAAAATTTGAAATTATTTCTCTAGATTTATATATGTGTGGAAATGTGGAATGCTTTGAATCAATTCATTTTGATTAATAAGATGAAAGTTATAAGGAATTTTAGTTGTGGGCAGTTTACAGGTAGTGATGAAATTTGTATTCTAAAATAAACTTTGAAGTCCTTTATTGAACTCAATTTTTAATACTTTTGAAAAAAAAAATAAATAAATAAGGTTTAGATTTCTTATTACAACATTACAACCATTGGGATTGGCATTTTTCAATTCCATAATTAAATTGTTAACTATTTAGTATTTTGAATCAGTCTCTACTTCTTTCTACTTACTATTTTTTTTATATGTTCTACAATTCCAAATGATCTAAAAATTTTCAAGCTTGTATACAACTTGACTTGAAGAATGAATCCAAAGATTTACAACAAATTAGGAATTTTTTTCATAAAGATCTGACCTTGTGAAGTGCATCTGCCCGTTTTTTTGTAGGGCCAAAAAAATGATTTTCTTCACTTCAAACTCTAATATCTTGCAATCCACACAGTGGAAATTTTTGAAATTTTTACCACATCTTTTCAAACCAGCGTAATACACGATCCTATGGTTACATTTGTACAAAAATGTTTTTTTTTCTAAAATTTGGTACTTGTATTAGAAATGGCAATTTTGGAGCAATTTTGGTAAAAACATAGTCAAAAACCTTTAGGGATTAACTAAAGTATCATATAGATGGATTTGTTAATAAATAATTAGATGAAAATTTAAGCCTTGCTTTGATTTTAAGTATTTTGAAGCAGTTTTGGGCCTGAAAACATCAAATACCTTTAGTGATTAACCTTTTTAAGTCAACATTGCAGATAAATACAAATATGCCCTAGTCTTGTAGTTTTTTTTGTTTATTCATACATCATCAAAGTATTTGTGGATTTTTATGTTATTTAATTTTCTTGCAATTATTGATAAAATATTTTCTTTGCACATATTCTTACAATCAAAGGGATACAAGTGTATCTAACTTTAAATACTAACTTTTTCAATTCAAAAGATGATCTTTCAAAAATGACTTGAATAAGTAAATAGAATAAAAATCTAAAATAAACTTCATAATTAGAATTGAACATTTTGAAATTAAAGAAAAAAATATTGTTAAAAGTACATATATTCAATCTACAATCATTTAAAAAATAATAATAATAACTCAATTTCAAATTTTATTGAAAAATATTGGTTAGCATATTTGATGATCTAACTACATAACTACATAGATATGATCTATGCATCATATTTTATAATTTTAAAAAAAAATCATCATAAAATTATTATTCTAATTTTCATTTTAGAAACATCTTTGCAATTTTAGAAATCGAGACTAATAATTGGTTTTCAAGGAGTTAAATAATTAAAAGGATTCTAATTTGAACCATTAAACTCATCGTTAATTAGTCCTGTTTAATTTGAATCAATATTTATCAATTATTTTTTTCCTAATTTGAACCATTTTAATTTTTAACCCATATTAATTACTATAAAGTTTATATTCTTGATGACAATCATAATACTTAGAGGTGATGTTTTCTCCACATATCTTCTCATTCATCTTAAGAAGTCCCTGAATCCTTAAACAATATTTTCTTTAGTACCAATTTGTTGAAATTGAAATAATTAATATATTCTTGAAAACATTCAACATCATTGAAAATTCAATAACCACATTTTAAGATTTAAATGAGGATTTGGGAGTTGCAAGATCAATACTCTTAAAAGTGAATGAAAATATTAAATGTAAGATTTAGAGCTTCATAGAGTGAAGATCAAAGTCCCAACTATAAGTACCAAGGTTTCTAATGTACATATAATGCAAGAAGTATATGTCATAAAGGAGTCAAATAGTCAAAAAAACTATTTTTGGGACAATGGAAAAAATTGTAGACAAAAGCAACTCAAGAGGATGCTTGATTAAGTGTACTTCTTATATTATATACAAAACAATAATTGAAACTGTGATATTTTAATACTATATGCAAATGTAATTATAAAAGGTCAAAGTTTTATTAGTGGGTGTTCTATAAGTGTTTCTTTGACACTAGGAACATATTGTTGAAAGAAATGAACTCATAGTGAACATTTCATCAAGTAGTGTTGTTGAGTCCCTAACAAATTTGGGTATTTATTTTGTAATTGATAATTAGGTTCAGTCCTACAAAAGGATAGACACTACAACCAATGATGAGTAAGTGGTTCAAAGTTCATTACTCTTGTGGATATTCATTGTCATTGTATGAGCATAGTGCTTATATATGAATAAGTGCATATATAAGCAGAGTGTAGAAAGCAATGTGTCATTCTAAGCACATATTCATATATACAAATTTCATATGCTTTACCAAAATTTGGAGTGACGGATAATAAGAGTTGTAGTTTGATATTGCAAATCACATAAATTTTTTCAAAATATGTATTAAATATCTATTAAAAGTTCAAAGTTCAAAGCCTTAATTGCTTGTAATGACCATGTACAATAGAGCACATTGTATGCAATATCTACTAAACTATATCAATAAAAAACAACATTCAGTTATGAAATTGTATTATATAATTAGTAGTAACTTATCCAATATATCTAGTGTATCCAACATGTCTAATGTATCTATGCCATTGAATTATATAGTTCATTCTTTCTATTATTTACTAATATGTTACAAGATCTTTTGAAATCCCTAAATTAAAGGCCTTTTGTAGACTTAATTTTTTTAGGAAAATAGTACTTTTAGAAGATTAGCCTATTAGGGGCCCTTTAGTTGAGAAAATTTGGAAATAATGTAACTTTTAAAGTAAAAAGTTTCCTATAAGTGTAAATAGGGTTATTTTATTAGGATGGATGAAAATAAAAATAAAAATAAAATAAAAAAATAAAAAAATAAAAAAAATAAAAAAATAAAAATGGATGAATGGGGTGCGACCCATTTGCACCCATTCAAATCTTTAGAAAATCAAAACTATAAATAGACACAAAAATGTGTAAATTTTGGCATTTAATATATAGATTTATTGCATTATTGTTTTCCGTGTTATTATTATTATTTGTTTGTGTAAGGAAATTAGGGTTGTGTGTATTATTGGAATTATTGAGTCCTGTGTTATTTCGAAGTACAATTGTGTTGTCTGATTTTGGAGGAGAGCGAAATTGCAAGGGTCACGTAAATTGGGAAAAGAATTCCAGCAGCTGATTTCGAAGGAAGTGAATAGGATCGGGAAGACTCTCAAAATCAGAGCAACGATGATGGCTGCGCTGTGCTGGTCGCTCTGGTGAATTGCGAGATTGGATCAGTGGCTAGAGTATGAGAAGTTCAGAGAGCTAGTGTTGAGTTGGAAGGGAGGAGAAAGAGAGCTGGGGTCGTTCGGAGCAGGAGCGTGTCAAACGGCAACTCGGGCGGGCGAGAAGGCTGTCCTAATCGATTAGTACCAAAAGCGCCAATCACCCTCTGGTTTGTTCCTTTCAGTGCACCCGATCTTTACGTTTGAAATGAGATTGCAATTGTAGGTGAGTACGGTCGGACTGGCACCTGAAATGGTAAATTGCGTGGCGGAAGTCACCGTATAAATTTTTTTGGGGATCCCGAATTGATTCTCAATCGGTGCAATCCTTTGACCCTCTTTGTGCATAGTGCAAATCTTCACGAAATTGAAATCGCCGAGGGAAAATTGGGGGAATTTCGGAATCAATCGCACCTTACGTTGCAACCTGCGCTGATCCAATTTCATCGAGCAAATCACAAATTATGAGAATTTTCGGTCGATTTAGTCGCTTCTGGTCTCTAATGCATCAATCGATTAAGTGTGCAAGAAATTGAAACAAAATTTGAGAACAAAACCAAAATCAAATTGAAATTCGACCGGCGCGGCCGGTGCAGCTTCAAACGGCCTGGCTTGCAAGCAGGCTTCGGAGACAGAGCCCCCCCGCACGGCCATAGGGCCTTTGCACGAGGATAGGCTCCCCTTTCCAGGATTGGGTCTTGACTGCTGGTTACCTGCTGGGACTGCCCAGGGGTTACATTTTTTATTTTTTTATTAATTACTGAATTATTTTTTTATTAATTGATTGATTTATTAATTTAATGATTATTAAATTACTTGTGTTCCATATCTTGTAGAGTTTTGGTGTTTTATTAATTATTTGTATTCTAATTTTAATCTTATATTTTATATGTTTATAAATTGTGAAATGTTTATGTAAATTATAAGATATATGTGACTAGTCAAACTATGAGTTATTTCAATGTTATATTTGCATGTTTGGTCAACAAAAATGTTTATTTAAATTTTGGTAATTGGATTTGTATGTTAAAAATTGATTGTTCCAAATTGTATTAGAATAAATTGTGATTGGTCATAGGTTCTATATGTTTGGTTGAATTGTGAATTGTACCAATGTTTTGTATAATTTCAAAGATTAATAATGTGGTTTGGATTCATTTGACATAATTTGGTAAAAGTGAATAAGAATTATTTGACATCACTATTCATTGCACACTGGGATTTATTTGACATAGAATACGGATACGATAGTCATTCCTGCACGATCGCGTTAGCTGTAGATTGACTGGACTATTTGACATAAAAACATAAAAAGATATAATGAACAAATTATGTGTATACTATTTTATAAGTACTATCTTGCTATGACTACGTTTTAGTGCATGCATCATATAAGATTCATTTGACAAACCCTGATCTATTTGACAAAGAATGATTTGACCTCCTTAGAATACTATATAGGACCGGGACTTTATACATACATTGGTAACGGACGGGCCAACAAATTTTATACATGGGAATAAGAGTGATATGATATAACACTAAACTTGTAAACATAAATCTATTTAAAAGTGACTTTTAGTCATAAAGCGTTAGACTAATTTAACCTTTTCCTAGAATGAAGAACTCCTATACTATTGTTTTCTGGATTTTGTGAGAGTGCAAAATCTAGTTCACACCTTTGCATCTCCAAATTAGAAGAGCCTTGGTTAAACTCAATCATAGTTTTCAAAACATTTATTTTTTTTGTCAATGATTTAATTCCTTTAGGACCAAAGGATATCTAAAAATTATGAAACTATGAAGATTTGTTAAAAAGTGCAACCTGAAAGAATAATTTAATGATAACAATCAAATAAAAGTTGTAAATTGCAATCGATGTATCACTATTGTATGATTAGATTTACAATTGCACTAGTCAATATCTATCAATAGAATTTTAAAAATATATATTAAAAACATCTTTAAAAATTGATTACGGATTGATATTAGTGATTTTTAAAACAAAAAATTGAGTTAAAAATGTTAAGACACCTAAATGGCTAAATTATGGTATTCATTTGAAATCCTCATTATATTGAGTTTTTGAAGTCATTTATGAGGGGTCAATTTTTTGAGACCGTTAAAAAAGAGAATTTTTGAGATTAAAGATTACTTGTATTCTTTGAGCTATACAATATTTTCAGATGATACTATTGAAAATGTATATTGTAAAAATATTAGTGAAATATTATAAGAATCTACACGCATTTGACTGGATTGAAAAAGTCAAGTTCTTATGTATTGGGAACATATATGTATTCATTCATTGCTCAAAATTTGAATATAAATTATTTAATGAGTTTAAACTAACATAGTTACAACCTTTATCATATTCCTTCACTTTGAAAGAGCCAATTGAATAGCAACCTCTAGATTATTGAGGCCAGTTTCCTATCTTAAAGCATTCAAAGAAATCTCAAGCCTCCAGAAGATTGCTTCAAAGTGACAAACTAAGCTATTAAACACTGGGTAGGGAGGTTATGAAAAGGGTTTGAAGTGCATCGTCAATTGGTTTGCCTTTCACCAAAATAGTTGATAGAAAATTCAAAATATTGATAGGAAATGGGTTTAAATGCTTTTTGCATACCATTTTATATAAACCTTTGTGTGGTAAAAAAATCATGCTTGCAAAGAGTCTAGTCTTATATAGTTCATGTGGCACACATTAGAGAAAATTTGAGGCCTCTAGAGGGTCACTCTAAAACCCTTCAAAGACCCCAAAGTTTAGTTTTGGGGGGCTTAGGATTTTTTTCCCCTTACATCTGCTCACCTTTCATTAAGCTGTTAGATGACTATATCCAATTTGAAATCCAAATACAAGCATTATAAAATCAAGGTTAACCCCTCATCGCCGGAGGGAACAAAAAGTGTCCTCACAAAAAATTCAAAGTGCTATAACTTTTGCATCCAATGTCCAAATTCAATAAAACTTGTTGGTAAAGTTGCGCTCTCTCTTCTAGTTTATGTGGACAATTTTCAGATCAATACAAGCTTTATTGATTTCTTGAAAGCCAATCGAAGTTCATAGGTTCAATTTGAATTCACCAAACTGCATTTGAAGGCTGCAACTTTGGGGGGCTTGTATCTCCTTCATCCAATGTTTGTTTTCAATAAAATTTGTTGTGTTATGTTCACCTTTAAGTCTAGTTATTATGGTTAAATTTTCATGTCAATCCAAGTTGTTTTGAATGCTTGGGAGCAATTCGAAGTTCAAAATCCAGACATTTTTGCATTATAGTGAACTTTGGTGGCTTATAACTTCTTCATACAGGGATTTTTTTCAATACTTTTTGCTGGAAAAGTTTCACATACTAGTCTAGTTCTTGTGATCAAAATTTCATATCAATCCAAGAAGATACGATTGACTGAGAAGCATTTTAGCAGAGGTAGGTTCAGCCATAGATGTATTTTTTTGCTACTTTTTTCACTGTTTTTTGACATTTCAAAACAATTTTGCAAACACAATGAGTCAGTTAAATGGGTTTTTTTTCCACCAAAGTGTATGTCTTTTGGTGTAGAATCACTTTGTAGTTTAAAGTTTTTTCATTTGAGTAGGTTTAGAAATCAAATTTCACCTCCAAATGTGTTTTTAGGAAGATTTTAGCATCTTTTTTCAACACTAAAACATTATAATCTTTCAATCTTTATGGTCAAATGATCCCAAATTTGATTTACACCATCTACAACATGCACACTAAAAGATTGTACAGTTAAGATTTGCATATCTTACTCACATTCAGACTTATAACACTTGAAAAGGAAGTTTGTTTTTTGACATGGTTAGGGCTCCGGCGGTGAGGGGTTAAGGTATCCTTAGTCACCTTAACCCTGACTTTTAAATAACTTAAATTTGAATGCACCTTACACACTAAATAAGTTGATGAACACAAGCAAATGTCCAAAACATTCCAATGACCATCTATCCCCACAATTTCTTTTTTATGGCAATGTGAATCACAATCTATTTTATGGACATTTTGTGATATTGAAGATGCAAAAAGAAGCACTTTATACAAGTTGGGTACTAGTAGTTAACACAATCTATGTGGGATATGTAAATTAAGCTTAATAGGAACTCAACCGCTTATAATTAAATTAAAATAAGAATTGTACTCAAAGTTGAATTTCAGACTTCATTTTAGCAAAGTAAAATAATTTTTTTCAAATTTTTTTGAACTAAGTTAATATGGGAAATTAAGTTAACTTTCCTCTCCAAAAATCCATTTGATATATGAAGACTCCAATTAAAAGTTATGGCCAAATTTCAGAGAGGGGTTGTGTTAACCCCTAAAGGACCATCATGCGGTTTTCGGCAGTATAAAAAATTTGGGCAGGTATGTGTGACTGGAGATTTTCATATTTTGGTTGAAATTTTAATAGAAGGTGGGCGCAAGGAGTACCTTTCATATGCACTAAATTTCATGACATTTGGAAATAGGAGCCAAAAGTTATGGCCAAATATGTTACTTTTTTTCATAACTGGGCAATCCGGGCAGATCAGAAAAAATCACTTTTTTCAAAATAAAAATTTGAAATTGGTTTTTTAGAGTTATATATATGTGGAAAGCTTTTAATCATTCCATTTCGACCAATGAATCAAAAGTTATGAGGATTTTTAGTGTGCAGGCAGTTATAGATTCTCTACTTCGAAATAAACTTTAAAGTTGGTTATTTAACTCAATTTTTAATATTTTTTGAAAAAAAAAATTCATAGGATGTAGGTCGTTTATTACAACATTACAGCCATTGGGATTTACATTTTTCAATTCCATAATTAAATTCTTAACAATTTAGTATTTTGGATCATTCTCTACTTCTTTCTACTTACTATTTTTTTTGTATATATTGTACAATATCAAATGATTTGAAAATTTTTAAGCATGTAGAGAACTTGTTAGGAAAAATTATTTCAAAGATGCACCACCATTTTGGACATTTTTTTATACAAATGTGACCTTGTGAAGTGCAGCTGCCCTGTTTTTCGCAGGGACAAAAAAAAGATTTTTGCCAATTCAAATGCTAATATATCTTCCAATCCGCATGGTGTAAAATTCTGAAATTTTTTTGACATCTTCTAAAAGTAGTTTACTATAAGATCCTACGGTTACATGTGTCAAAAAAGTTTTTTTTTCAAAAATTTGGTACTTGTACTAAAAATGGCATTTTTGGAGTGTTTTTGGTGAAAACATAGTCATAGAACTTTAGGGGTTAACTACTACTAACCAACTTGTATAAAGTGCTTCTCTTCTCATCTACAATCTCACAAAATTAGTTAAGTGGCTATTGAAGCTAGTTGCCTAGCTTCAATAGCGACTTAATTTGGCTTAGTTAGACATATATGGAACAAATAAATTTGGATTGCCAATAAAACACCTTGTTGTTCTGCTCTGTATTACAATTATTATATTGATAACTTTCACGAAAGTCAACTTGTATGACAATGCACTTTAGACACTTTGAATAGGCTCCCTATTGTTTATCTGTGTTGGTCACTCTCGAGTGGCCCTCCTAAGGCCTCACAATTT
Organism: Antitrichia curtipendula; assembly: GCA_951230915.1. NCBI lineage: Eukaryota > Viridiplantae > Streptophyta > Bryopsida > Hypnales > Leucodontaceae > Antitrichia > Antitrichia curtipendula. The sequence continues at coordinate 23,729,962 of OX579634.1, read as the reverse complement.
CTCTAATGAGGTTGTAGCAATCAATGTAGCAAAGGGGAGTAACAACATGATTAATACAAAGTGTCTTTGTTGCACTTGTAGTGCTAGAAAAATGGTGATGCATAGATTATGAGATTGTATTGCTATTTAACAGGCTTGGCATTGGACCACTCACATCATCAATTTTTTTTGCTTTAGAGGTATGCCTTAAGCCCTGATTCCACCTCAACTGGTCTACAAGTGATTTAAGAAGTTAAAACAACTACTTAGAGGCTACTTTAGAGTATGGTCATGTAGACTGTTTGGTTGGAGGATACCTATGCGGTATTCAACTATAGCATACATAATTTTAGATTGTTGTACACAAAAATTAAAGGAAATTGACATTTATAGAATTTATTGAATATGAAAAATTTGACAAACATGCATTCATGCAAATTATGTTGGTTTTCACAATATTTGAGTTTTATTTTTTAATTGAGAGCATGGGATTGTATTAGCCATTGTAGAGAGAGTATACGTTGTAACATGGACATTGTCATATCTTAACCCCTAAAGCCCCGAGGCCTTTTCTCCATCAAAACACACTCAAAACTGCCACTTCTATTGCAAAGAGCAAAAAGCTATAAAAATTGTTTTTTTTGCATATCTAACCGTAGGATCTTATACTAGACTAGTATGAGAATGTGTGCAAGAAATTTCAGAAACTTTGACCAAACAGATTGCAAGATATTTGCATTCAAAGTGAAGAAAACAAGTTTTTTTTGCACCTTGCTTGACTAGATTTTTGGGCTTTGAACCTATTTAACTTAAATTCTTTGTATTGTTGATTTTGATTTTCTAAGTTTGTATGTTGAATACTTCAGTTGAGAATCTAGGAAAAAAAATTCTAGAAAAAAACACTAAATTTTTACTCATTAAATTTTTTTTAAGTAGAAGTAGGTTCAAGATTGAAGGAATAACTAATTCGTTAATAGCTCTAAGACAAAATTGAAATACCATAATCCCAATGGTGAGATTGCTCTAGCAAGCAAATTCAACCTTGTCTAACAATTTTTTCTGAAAATTGTGAAAATTGCATTCAAAAATGAATCCTAAAAGTTATTTTTTCAAGAAGATGCTTAGATTGCCCGAAAAACTAAGATTGTCCATAACTTTTTCATTATTAGTCCAAATAGAATGAATCAAAGCTTCAAATGTAGACAAAAAGACATAGATTTTGAAAAAAATATTTAAGAAATTTATTTTGACTTTCTGTGATTTTTTTGTGCTGCCCGCCAAACTCTATTTTTGGCATAACTTTTTCTCTCGGGCACCAATTGAAATAAAAATTATATATCCACAAAGCTCTCGCAAAACCGCACAACCTCAAAAAATCCCCAAAAAATTCTCTACAAATTGAGGTCACAGGAACCTACCCGGACCCAAATTGTCCCCCGAGGGGACGAACGGGGTTTTAGGGGTTAAATTCTTAATGCCCTTGCTTTTGAAATATTTGTTAAATAGGGCAATGTATTAAATTTGTATTTTATAGCCGTATAATGTGTTCTTAGGTTCAATTTTTTTTTGTCTAAGACCAGAGTTTATGATGCACATAATTCATCTAGCAAATGCAAGAAAATTAATTTTTTTATTTCAATATCATCAAAAAGTTGAAAATTGCCAAAAATTACATTGACCTTTATAAAATTGGTATTCAACAAATATTTCAATACTCCCCATTTAACCCCTAAAGCCCCGCTTGTCCCCTCAGGGGACAATTTGGGTCCGGATAGGTTCCTATTGTCTCAATTTGAAGTGAAATTTTTTGGGATTTTTTGAGGTTGTGTAGCTTTGCAAGAGCTTTGTGGATATATAAATTTTGTTTCAATCGGATGCTAGATGAAAAAGTTATGACACAATGAGCAAGAAATAAAGATTATCGGGTAGCCCAAAAAAATTACAAAAAGTCAAAATATATTTTTTTGAATTTTTTTCCTAAAAGATTATGTTTTTACCTATACGTGAAGCTTTGATTCATTCTATTTGGACTAGGGATGAGAAAGTTATGGACAATCTTATTTTTTCGGGCAATTTAAGCATCTTCTTGAAAAAAAACTTTTTGTTCAACTTTGAATGCTAATATCTTCCAATCCGTACGGTCAAATTTGATGAAATTTTTCCTACATGATCTCAGACAAGTTAAGTACAAGATCCTATGGTTAAATTCCCGAAAAAACAAAAAAATTGGTTTCCTTAAGTGAATAGAGCAAAAGTGGTAGTTTTGAGTGGTTTTTGGCAGAAAACACCCTTGGGGCTTTAGGGATTAATAAACTTTTCTTATTGTAACTTTATAAGTTAAAAAAATGACTTTGAGTGCCCCAAACTTAATACCATTTGATCCTTCTCAATGTCTTCTGTTTCCTACCAATGTAGTTTGCTATTAAAGCGACCTTCTAAAAGCTGATTGCATTTTGGAGGAAGTTAAATTCTTTGCAACAAATTTTGGTTAAATTTCGTAGGAAGAAAAATGGAATTGGCATCTAACCCAAGTTGTTTCATATTTTTTGAACCTTTGTAGAAATATTTATGAATTTTCAAAGTTCAATCACAATAACCACTAAAAGTGCCCCCCTCTTGAAATGTACACTATTAGTATATTGAAGACAATAAAATATATCTTTGTATTAGAGGTAGTTTTTAAAGCATGGGCGCCTTCAGAGCACCCTACCTTGTGATTAGATAATGCTTGAGGGCCGGGAGGCTTGAGAGCATAATGAGACATAAGGTAGGCACCCCCAAAATGGCACCTGACCTTAAAGCGCCATCTACAGATTGTGTACATTTCCAAAATCAGTTATGTACCTATTTGGATGAAGCGCTTTCAGAAACAAACTTCAATCCTTAATAACTTTTGCATATGATGTCCAAATGCCACGTTCTCTGGTGCATTGGAACCTCCTTTCACTTGCCAACAAGAATAGATGAAAATTTGACCAGTCTAATAGTAGTAACTAGGCTCAGTAGCAAAAAGTGGCGGTTTTGGGTGTACCCACCTTAATGTCAAGTCTAACAGTTCATCACAAATGTCTATGTCTGTACTTTTTGCAAATCTAAAGGTGTACGTTATGAGTTATAACGCTTTTCAAACCATCCAATGAAATGGTGACAAATCTTGCCATGAAATTGGGACTTGGCATTATGACATTATAATTTAGGTTGAGTCTAGAGTAGTGCAACAAGCCTTTTGCAGAAGTCCAACCCAAGGGTGAATGTAAAAAAAAGTCCCCTATTTTGTGCCGTGCTAATTGTATTTCTCAACACCCCTCCTCACTAATTTGGAGCCTCTGATTGCAAATATGAACTCAAAATTTGCAAAATCTTTTTTTTTTAGCAAATAAAAGGTTCTTATGTTATACCCAGGGGTAAAATAGGAGCCTCCGCAAGAGTCTCGTTGCACTACTATAGACTCGACCTATAATTTACACAGTAAAAAGGAGGTTCCCTTCTTATGGATTATGTATTGTGAGTTGCCACCCGGCGGGTTTCGGATGCAGGAACCCAATCTCCGAAGCAGAACAGTCTCTCTGCCTTGCTCGATCACTTTGCAACCGTCATGATCAGTCATCACTAACGTTTCAATAATTTCCAGAAGTCCGTCAGCAGCGTAATTTTTGGGGTCCAGCCAAATTGCTCATGTGGCAAAATGAAAAGACCTTATCTACATTAACTTTTTTGACGACATTCATCCATTTGAGTGACATATTTTACTGTAATAATAAGAAAGATACGACGAATCCTTGGCCCTGTTTAGCATGTAAAACTGACGATGACCTACCTGTCGCTGCTGTTTAGGTCCTGGTGACTGATTCCTGTCGGTTTTTTGCGATGAATCGCGAAGAAAATTTACGCTGTCCGTCACTGCTTGGAAGAGGCACATGTCCCCCGCACACCTGTCGTCACTCCAAGTCGCTCAATGCCGAATCTCACTTCGCTGGCGTGTGCCGGATGGATGCATCGTCGCACTCCGGGACCAACAGGATTACAGATTCCTGGCTCGAACGATTCCTCGCTCACATCGGCAGCGTTCATCTCGGTCGGGTCGGATGGATTGTTTGCGCAAGTTCCGCATCTACGACGCCGCAGTTCCCGAGAAGCGCACAAATAATAAGTTAGCTACCGCAGTACCGTAGCTTCGCTGTGAACGTTCCGTACACAACGAGTAACTTCGATCCAAGATTGCCGCTCCGTTGTCATGTTGACGCCACACGCCAGCTTGGTTCTATTCCGGGACCCACTGAATTTCTCATGCACAGGTCGAGGCCATAAATTGGAGATGTCAAGCTTCAAATTTTGACCATCATCATCTGCAACAGGGGGTGCACTGATTATTACATGCTTGCAATGTTGACCAAAGTTCAGTTGTGTGCAACAGGAGATGAGATAGCGAGCTCACCATCTGTGGGTCTGGATGATGAACGTTTTGAAGGGAGATTAATTGAGATATGAAATGGATGAAGTGCATCCAAGAATGTTGGAAAGTAATTTTTGTCCAGCTTGATTACTTGATGTCTCATGACTTTTGAGCAAGGTTTTGAATCAATTTGTTGAACATGTGGATAATATAAGGAAAAATAAAAAACAAAGATCAATGGAATCTTATAATCCATAATTTATGTTGCCTGAAAAGGTCTACATCTACATGCCCCTCTTACCATGCTCTTGAAAAATGTTTAGAAACAATCATTTGCGCTAATGTCACCTCATAAATTTGAAGTAACAAGTGTTACTTGATGAAATGAATCTAGGTACAGCTTAGGACTAGATTCACTCTACCAGCAAGGATCTTGAAACCTTGCAATCTCATCTGTTTTCCAAAGAGGAGCCATGTAAGAGCCTCCTCGTCATGCTTATTCTTGTATTGCAGGAAGTGTAAAGTTGGCATAGAGTATTACAAATCTCATTTAAACGATTTTCCCCCTTTCTTGCTATATCCAGTATGTTGCATCCATCCCGCCTATGCAATTATAAAGCCCCCTCATTGGCTCATTTCGGAACAAAGGAATCTAGCTACTATACCCAACAGGTCATCACGTACTGTCGAATTTGACTTTGTTGGGCACCACAAGCCGCCGTGATAGAGCCCGTGCTATGCGTGTGTATATCTGGACGCGTTGCTCTTGGACGGATTTAGTGAGTCACCCGCTTTTCCCGAGGCAGGTGTGAAATAAAGTTACTGGCACTGCCCATAACCTATCCGAGTTGCTGGGTCATTATAAATCGTTAACTAGAGAGTCTCCATTCCAGACTAGGAGTTGGCAGCAGATGCTGGGAGGGCCAAAAATTCAAGCCCCACTCCAGGACGGTGAGGGGAGAGCAAGAGGTTGCAGGTGGTGGAATTATTGGTGAGTCTTCGTCTGCTCTTCGTTATTCGCGTTCCGACAACAAGTCGATACTATACGAATCAGTTCTAGATAATTTTGCTTCACTTGCACAGGGTGATCATTGAAGGAAGGATTATGGACTTTGGAATCTGCCAAGGTGATCTAGCTAGCTAGCGTTCGTGTTTTCACTAAGATTCTAGCTAGACAGTGTTTGTGTATTCGCTTAGATCACTCTGCGGCTCAGTTCTACGATTGATTGCTTGCGAGTTTCAGAGCCGGGACTGTCACTGCGAAGTGAGGAGCATTTTGAACATTTTTTGTGCTTTGAGTGCGATACTAGCTATGTTTCTGTGATGATGTGTCTGATGATTGAGCTCGTGCTAACATATTGGACGTCTCCACTGATTCAGAAATTCGAGAATGGCTCGTTTTGGGGCCGCGGTTTCGATACTCGCGTTAGTTCTCGCTGTGAGTGTTTTGAGCGTGTCAGCTGGACCGTTGAGCGCGACTTACTATCAGAAGACTTGCCCTTCAGCCGAAGCGATCATTCGCAAGACCGTATACCAATTGTACGAAAAGAAGGGCAACATTGCAACTTCTTTGATTCGGTTCGGTTTCCATGATTATTTCAATGTAAGTCCATACGCCACTTCTACGACTTTCATTTGCATAGCTTTCCTACTTGTTAGTGAGCTCATGTTTGAAAGTGCACTGATCTTGTCATTTGAGAATGCTGCAGGGAGCCGATGCGTCGTTTCTGCTACTATCAAAGCCTGGGAAGACATCTGAGAAGGACTCGACCACCCAAGAAGGCATGCGAAATGAGAAATACGTGAACAATATTAAAGACGCAGTAGAGAAGGTTTGCCCCGGAATCGTGTCTTGCGCGGATGTTCTCGCCGTTGGAGCAGCTGCTTCCGTGCAAGTGGTACGCTTTGCTTACCTTCAACTCGTTCGAGAATCTTATTGTTCCGATATCCACCACGTTTCTTCTTCCGTGTTATCTAGTTCCTTGCTCATGCTGGTACTTTGGATTCTCTGCAGTTGGGAGGTCCTTACGTGAAGGTTTTGTTGGGTCGTCGCGACAGCCGCATCAGCTTGAAATCCTCCGCAGACACGATTCCTAAGCCACAGGACAGTGTTGACAAGGTCCTAGCATTTTACAAGTCGATCGGTATCAGCACCGAACAAGCAGTCGCTCTTATGGGTAAGTAACACGAGACTACTTTCTGATGATCATAGTTTAATTTCTTGTTTCGAACTAATCGCGCACGGGAAAGTAGATCCGCAAACATTCATGAGCCCTTTTTGTTCAGAGTTCCGGGATAGAATCTGGCACAGTAGTGTACTAGGTCTATAGGCTTCCAAAGCCGGAGGCTTCAAGAAGGTTAAAATGATAATACTAATTTTCTTTCTTGAAACAAGAACGTTAAAGAGTGTATTCTTAGCGTCATCATGAAGCTCCCGTAGGAGTAGGAGTGCTGCTCAGGAGCGCGCCTCTCCCCCCCCCCCCCTCTCCCTGTGTATGTTCCGTGGATAGGATGTACCAGGGGCAGACATTTCAGGGGTGGGTCTCCCGCGCAGCACCCGTTCCTCTCCTTGAACTCTACGCTACAGTTTTAATTTACTATTACCTTCTCCCGGCAGAGAACTGGATACACTTCACCAGACAACTGTGCATTATCTTAGAACATAGCGGCAGTTTTAGCTCTCCAGTGCGACCCTGACAGGATCTGTTTGGGCTAAGGCAGATGCTCTGAAGTTCATCGTTCTTAGTGATTATGGCGTGTTCCAGATTTCCAAATTCTGGTATTCAAGTTACTAAAGCTCAGACTCAGTCTAGGACTAATTCGTACCGAGCTGTACAGACCTGGAGTTTCAATGGTGCAACTAATTACTGCGCTAATTTCTTAACCTCTATTATAACAAATAATAGTGGTTGGTAAACATAATGCTGATAAAAGATGATCCACTGATTGTTGTTGTCGATGTGCAGGTGCCCACACCATCGGAAGAGCCCACTGCATTAGCTTCGAGGAACGGATCTACCCGACAGTGGACCCTAACCTGGCCCCTGCGTTCGCCAAGCTCCTCCTTCACCGATGTCCCCCCAACCCCACGGAGGTTCACTTCACGTACTTCCGAAACGATGAGCAATCGCCCATGGCCTTCGACAACCACTACTACGTCAACTTGCTCGCGAAAGAAGGGCTCATGGGCATCGACTCCAAGCTCTCCTTGGACCCGCGAACCCGGCCTTACGTGGTCAAGTACGCCGCGGACGCCACTGCCTGGCGCACGGTGTTTGCGGCCGCGTACAAGCAGCTGAGCGAGTACAAGCCGCTCACGGGCACGCAAGGCGAAATCCGCAAGCGCTGCTCGTATGTAAATTAGAGGGACGGACGCATTCAATTAGTCGTTCTGATCATGATTCATTCCATTCGTTCTTTGAACAAAACTATTCAATGAATTGTAATAAAAGGGGCGCACAGGCAAATGCTTGGGCCTGAATAATACAATGATTTTTATTTTTTATAACTGCTTATCTGCGATCTGCTACACTGGTTTATCCTATCAGTGTTTAGGATATTTACCAAATTCACACTTTTAAATTAGTGCAGTGTTGAAATGTTGGACCACAGTGACACAAATTTAATTAGCATTACTAATTGCATGACAAGGACATAGCTAAACCTCAGTCGAAGTAACCTGTCTGGAGGGGCAAGCCAGCAAAGTCAGTGAACCGGTAGTTTGGTCTACTGTATCCTTTTGTTTTATTGAGGAAGCAAACCAATAAATTTTTATAGTGAAAAGGCTAAATTGATTCCATTGTCAATCATGGATGCGTGCAAGTAATCTAAGCACTGTAGGTTGACCCTTAAAGAACGGAGTCTATGCCTGTGAAACAGGACTTTTTCTTTTCAAATTTTATGAAGACAGTGCCAAAGTGGCGATATAAAATGTTATGGTGGTGCTCCAAATTTTAGCATTCATCCCCATATTGAATAGGAATTATACACTCATACATATCCCATGCCTCTAATTCTATTTTCATCCACAATCTAGCAATTTCATCCAATTTTTTGTTTTTTTAATTTGAAGTTTTATGACTAAAAAACTTCACGATTTTTTGCCATTTTTTAGCCAAATTGTTTTTTTCCTGGAACAATCAAGCACTAGAAAGAAAAAAAGAAAAAGAAAAAAGGCCTTGCTGTGAACAACCTCAATATTCCTTGCAGCCTTGCTTTGAGTGTTTTATGCCACTAAGCATAAAGGGGAATTAATTTTTTCATATTTTTCAGTGAAAAAATCATGTTTGTTTTATAAGTTATAAAAAAATTCCAATTTAAAAAAATAAAAACTTGAAATATTGTGATTTTCTCAAGTAAGAATGAAGAAAATTTAAATGAAATACAATATATACTTGAGAATTCTGAAAATTTTATTGCACATGTATATTATAGTATAGAACATTGTGGTGCAATCCAAAATTCTATGCCATTCTATAATTAGAAATACTATATACCATAGTTATAGCCTTATAGGCCTAAAGTTCAAATAGCTACAAATAGTTTAATTTTACAAGTAAAAAAAAGAAAAGCTGGAGTAGAAATTATATTTAGTGAACTTCATTTCATTAGTTGAACTCAAATTTAAATTTAAAGCAAGGAGATACAAACTGCCCAAATACATTAAAAAACATCTTTTGTGATCCATTTTTTAGACATCTTCTTTCCTAGAGAAGTCAATAATACCTTGATGAGGGAATTTTGACCAACCTTTGATGCAAACACATTCAAAGTACTCCAAAAAAAATTGAATGAAAAAATATCGTACTTCACCTTATTTTGTTCACTTTAAATTATCCAAGTGCCATTTTTATAATATTGTTTACTAATGCGGCAGTAGTCCCTTTTGCACTGTTAGAAAGGAACCCCATACATACAGTGAACTAAATTGTCTTATATGACTTTCCAAACAATTAATCCTTTAATTAACTAATCAAATCCCTCCCCTAACTCTAGCAAAACACTAGTTATATAGTGTCATGTTTTTGGCCAATGTTTTTTTATGCACAAATTTTTGCCAACTGGCTACAATCGAAAGATGTTGGCAATTTTTTGTAAAGGAAATTTTTATAATGGGTTCAAAATAGCCAGATTACTATTTTAATTTGAAACCAATTGCCAAGTTTTATCCAAGTATTACCTAGTTTTCATATAGATATCACCATTATCACCCAAGTATCACATGAATATTGAAGAAACAACTAGCTCCTTCTCCAAAATGAAAACAAGTGCTCCCTCCATCCCATAATGATCTTCCTATTGGCTTTGATTTTTTGTCCCAAAATGATCTTCTTGTTGTACTTTGTGACATTGGAATAGGTCAAATTTGTCTTTTGATTGCTTTTTTGGACTAGCAAACCAACTTTGGAGTACTAGTTTTCCCTTCAACCATGCAATCATCAATCAAAAGACAAATGAAATGATTGGAGGGACCAATCAACATTGTTTGTTCATATTTTTTGCATCTCTTTTAGTATTTCCCAATTGAAGGAGATGAAGCTTTGGGAGGCAAATTAGAGGTCAAAACATAGTCTTAGACATGCACTCAATTCCCTTGAAATGAAAACTTTACACTCAACAATTATAAGTCCAATGTGGCTCTTTGAAAATGCCCCTCAAATTATACTTTTTAATACTCCAAAACTACAATTCAAAAAAGGCTCTACAGCACAAAGTTTCTTGGACGCCAAGAGTACACCAAAATCTACTTATTGAGTGCGCAATAGATCTCTGAAATGTTATTTTTAGCCTTAATTTGGAACATTGTGTCCAACACGAAGATCATTTTGGGACGGAGGTAGTACAACAAAAAAAACCCACTGTTTCTGCCTCCGTCCGTGGTTCTATAAGGCGGGTTGATTGTCGTACCCCGTTGGCACATTGGAGAGATTCAAGGCGGGCGTTTCTGCCGAGTGATGCAGTTAGTACTGTTCTTCTTCCGCCCTGGCCCAATCTTCAAGGAATCAAGGTATGATAAACTATAGATACTGTACAACAGAACAGAAAGAAACCACAACATCCTCACCACACTTTACGATACCTTAAACAACCCATTATCATTATCCACAAAGATCATCAAATCCATGCCAGAACTTATCGTTTGACTCGGTTACCTTGAAGGTGTTTCAGTTCGAGCATCTTCACTTGGTGTGATTCCATCTCCGTCCGTCGTCAAACCACGAGCTCACTTTTTTGTGAAGAGTGGATCACACGGCGTTTGTTCCAGGCTCCCACCCACCCGGCATGCACTCATAGTTGCAAACCACTGACAGTCAATGTAAAAACGTAACACAGCACACTTGTTTGGAACTCCCTGTGAGTGGTTTGGATATTCTGTAGTTTGTCCCTGCTAGTTTTTGCTAGTTCTTATGTTTCTCGGTGTTCTAATGTCTTAGTGGGGGGATCTTTCAAAGAGTTCACCTATTTAGAAGGAAATTGAGTGGGTTTTCTTTGCATGGATTTTTCATAAACTCTCCCCAAATCCCCGGTGTGCAATCCAAATTGGTAGACTTTACAACGGCACATTGACGCATCTTACATTTCAATATTGTTTCCACCTAATATTTGGTAGATTTTACAAGATGCAATTGTCCCATATCAACTGTTAAGGGTACCGTGAGGTTGGACACATAAGATTTGTTAGTTGTCAATCTAGGCATCGTTGAATGTTATTCACAAAAATGTAACGTTTATAGAATTTATACGTTTAGAAACTAAGAAATTGTATAACACATGAAATTGTAAAATGTTTAAGCAAATGAAATGTACACATTACTAACATTTGAACTCTTGAAACTTAGAAAAGGGTTTACGTCAAAAAAATTGAAATGTACAAATCAATGAGATTGAAATTCGAAGTCTACATACTAGTTAGATATAAGCCTCCGAAATCTACGAATTGTTTTAATTATGACACACTGAAATCTACATTGAATTTAGTTTTTAGAGGCATTAATCTACATTCTAGAATCTTGAATTTCATAAATTGAGTTGATTTGGAATTGGAGACATCATTCTTCTAATAACACTGAAAAATGCACAAAATTCCCCCTCATTAGAATCCCTTGTCTTACATTTCCTTGTGAAAACCACATTCCGTATGTGTAGAAGAAAAAGGAAAAAAACGGGAGTTCTCGTAGGGAATTTTCATTACAATGCTTACAGGGGACTTTGAAAATGTTCATTGTGTAAAAAACCCGCCTCATTTGGAGCAAGACTCGACTGTTTTGCGGAAACTGCAGTTTCGAGGTTGAGGTTCGACAAAGTTAGGAGCGATATTACTTACCACTTGTTCGCACATGGCTGGAATTTGTTGAATCTTGAATTCTTGGTCTATGTCGATTGGAATCTCTGGGATCTCTGCTTTCTCAAACAAAGTGAATTCACATTCACCCGCACAAACACCGACTCAACACTCATGGCAGGAACACAAAAAGCATTGCGACTAGGATTTGCGACTAAGACTAAGCTAAACTCCTTGAAACAATTATCAGAAAAATTTTATTAGGAGGAAAAATGGAATTGGCATCTAATCCAAGTCTTTTCATATTTTTCGGAACTTCATGGAATTAGTTACAAATTTTTGAAGTTGAAATGCAATGGTTTCTAAAAGCGACTCACTCTTGAAATGTACAATGTTGGTACACTGAAGAAAGTAAAATGTACCTCTGTGTTAGAGGTTGCTTTTAGAGCCAGGTCACTTTTAGAGATACCTACTTTATACGACACTCAACCATTCTGCGGAGATGCAGTTGCTTTGAAAAAATTGGCAGCCTTTTGGTTATTTATTCCAAAAGTAGAGTAACACTCATATTCTCACACATTACCACCTCAAATTCTAGCACTATAAGAACCCCGTGTTTTTCTTGACATTAGACATTACTGTTGACATTAGACAAAGCGTAAGGTGTTAGTTGTAACATCAAATACAACATAATGTCACAAAAAATGTGTCAAGAAAAACATGAGTTTCTTCTAGTGTAGCTATGCTAAGACAAGTAGACAACCCATTTCCAGTCACTTAAGCAATTCAATTCAATATATCTGTTGTATGGGTATGGTGAGGGGAAACATTTCCCTGTTTAGAGAAATAGGTTTGAGAAGGATTTCATATTTTTTAATATTTTTTTTCCTCAAAAATGAAATTATCATTAATTTTTTCTATAAAGATTTTGTTCAACCTATTCTTGTTATATATAGGTCATCCTATTTTCAACCATAGGTTGATTACAAAATTGACAATGCTTCAATGTAAGTAATAATTGTGGCTTCCAATTTACATCTTGTAATCATTGTATGCTTTTTGTTGAAGAAGAGCAATGACCTATTTGATAAAAAAAAAAACCCTATCCTAAGGCCTCTTTGTGACATGTAATAAGTCTTATGCAATGCAATGCAATACTTTAATATGATACAAGTCTATTATGTTATACTTTGTATGTAGTAAACATAAAATTTGTTCACTATATGGATTTACCTATTAGTCAGGGCAAAATTAATATCATCTACAAAATTATTGTCACTACAAAAAATTCTTTGGAGAAAATTAGTGTACTTCAGCCTATATTAGTGTTACATTGATAGATAGATATATAGTAGAATTTCTATAAAGAGCCAAGCCAGGAACAATCTGACACATAGCATTAGAGAAGGTCATTTGCATTCATAATGTTTGTATGCAAGCCGGATTGAGACCATCAATCAATATTTACTTTAGAGAGTGTTGTTTATTAAAAATTCTATTGTATGTGGCACATGCTCGGGCACATGCATATAAGGTAGACCAACCCATTTCTACCAACTACCTAATTCCATCACCATACTTTTGGCCCCAATTCCACCACAAAACTCATCCAAATTTGTTCATTTTTTGACAAAATAATTGCATTAATGTCAACAAGGTGCAACATGCCAATCATTTATTGGTGAATACTTGAGTGGCATTAGATATATAGAAAGGCAGTTATGGATTGTTAAGAGGACGTTTATAATTCAACTCTGTGGGTGATTTTGTGAGTTTAGGACATACCACTTCATCAATTTATAGATATTACAATTCTAGCTAGAAAATTATAATTCCACTTGGGTTTGATGTGTAAAACTAGTGCATACCTCTGAAAAATATGTGCCCTTCTTAGAGTTGGTCCCAAGATACAATACATAGATTATAAATCAGGGTGGTAATAGGCTTGTCTACCTTAGGCTCTAGACAATTTATGACAATTGGATCGCTAACTAAGTGGTAAGCACCCTAAAATTCAGATAGGTGTGTGCACCCACTTGTGTACAACATATGACCCATCTATTTGACATTTTGATGATATGAATTTTAGGACTTGATGATATATTATTGTATATATGGTAGCCGACCCATTTCCAACCACCCTCCTACTATTTCCCAATCTATAAAATATTCTATTTCTGTGAAGTTGTAGCGCAGTTCAAGGAGTAGTTGTGGTGTATTATAATTGGTTGCAAGGTTGTCTATATTGCAACCAATCCTTGGTCAATTTTGCAATCAGACTATGGTTAGAAATAGAAAGGTCTATATGACCAATATAGGTTGAAGAGAATCTTCCATAGTGATTATGTTTTGTGTACTCAAATTATGGAAAAATATGCAATCCTTCCAAATTCTGTTTCTAGACAGGGGAAAAAATCAGCACTCAAAAAAACTATGCTCCAAAACTGCGTAATTGCTTAAGTGGCTGGAAATGGGTCGTCTGGCATAGAGGCAATATCAATAGCACACACTGGACTCGGATAGGCTGATAGATGAACTAAGCATACCGTAACGAAAACAGTTGATGAGTTTGGATGATAAGGAATGTTTAGACCTTCGATCACTGCACAAATTACTCAATCTTGTGGAATTTGCAGTGGATGTGGAAATCAGGCACGTGCGCAGAAGCACCGACAAACAGAAATTTTGGTCAGCCCTCCAATATTTTAGGGTTTGTGTCAGCGTTCGGGAAGTTCCGGTCTTCCGGAGCTGCCCCGGGTACAGTATTCTGTTTGCAGAGTGGAGCTAAAATTTGCATGTCGGAATGGGTTTAAGGTAGTATGCTCTTAAAGCGACCATTTAAGGGCTAGTCCGCCTTTTTCACCGGCTTTCGTGGACTAAAATATTTTTAGATCATTTTTCAGAGAAAGAAAAATAGATGTGGTACCTAACACAAGTGGTTTTGTATTTTTCCAAGCATTTTTGAATTACTTACGAATTTTCAAAGAGTCAGGGCATAGGCACCTATATGTGACCATAGGTCTTCCAAAATTTGTCCACTTGCAACTTGTAAAGAGATGTGCAGAAATCAAGAACAATGATTGGCTCTTGCAATAGAAAAATAATTTTTCCTTGATACATCCAATTGCTAAACAGGGGTCCATTTAAGGATCACCCCATCTCCATTCCCCACCTAAAAGTAGGGGCGGTTTCAAGAAGATGGGTGCTTTTAGAGCACACTACCTTAATGAGTTTGAAATCAAATTTCTGGTTTGTGTGTAGAGGATAGGTGAACCCCAAAGCAGTCAAAGTTGTCTTTGTTTCGAAAAAAGGCGCAAGAAGAAAAGCGAATCTTATTGATCGAAAAGGTTCTCTAAAATTCTCTTCCAATTTTCAATTAACTACACTAAATAGTGAAATTAGGTTGTCCAAGACTAATTTCTCAACATTCTTCACTATTAACGTATGTATAGTTACTATAGAACGATGCAGTAATGTCAGAACCATGTGTGTTGCATGGGTTGGTGTACTGGTTCATGGCTCAGGTTTAGAGAATTGCATGTGCCTCCATCTAGACAAGTAGTAAGTCATGAGGTAACTTCTCTGGTGAAGGCAACCTAAGGTACAGTAGGTCCTTAAAGCAACCATCTAAGGGTTGGAATTGAATTTTGGGGAGGTGAAACTTCCCGAAATATTTTTCAGTGAATTTTCCTTGATAGAGAAGTGGAATTGGCATCTAGTCCAAGTTGTTTCATATTTTTTGGAGCTTTATGGAATTAGTTATGAAATTTTAAAGTTGAATTGGCATAGGGCTCCCAAACCGCCCACCCCCTAAAATGTACATTGTTTGTACATTAGTGAAGGCTATGAAAAAATATCATGTAATGGGTAGTTTTGAAGCCTATGCAATTTTTGAACCTCCTACCTTAATTGTTAAGGCAACCCAATTTCACTATTTAGTGTATCTAGATTGAGTACTAGTCAAAACTTGTTTAAGATAGCATTCACTAAAAGAGATCATTTATGGGTTGTTCCGCAGGCTTATGTAGACCGTAAGATTTTTGCTTATTTTTCAAAGAAAGATAAATGGATGCGGCATTTAATACAAGTGGTTTCATAAATTTTCAAGCAATATTGAATTAGTTATGATTTTTCAAAGTATTCAATCCTAGACACCTATTTATGATAGTAGGTTTAACATAATCAACACACATGCGGCCTATAAAGGGAGATGGGGAAACCAAGAATAAACATGGGGATTTGGAATAAGGAACAAGCAAGGTAGGTCCTTATACTACAAGAGAAAGGGGTGTTTTAAGTGTGTTTTTAAGTCTAGGCTTAGAGATAAGATATTAAGTAATGACTTTTATGGAAATTTTTAGTAAAAATTTATGGATGAAGACCCTCATGGATGAAGACCTCCATAACCCAAAGCAAGGATAAACATAAAATTTGGTCCCTATTTTTGTAGTTGTTAACCTCTAAAGTTCTTTGACTATGTTTTCAACAAAAACAATCAAAAATTGCCATTTCTAGTACAAGTACCAAATTTTTGAAAAAAAACATTTTTGAACACATGTAATCATAGGATCTTTTAGTGCACTGGTTTGAGAAGACAAGATTACAAGATACTAGTGTTTGAAGTGACAAAAATCCTTTTGGGGGCCCTGAAATAAATAGGGTAGTTGCACTTCACAATGTCACATTTGTAAGATAAAATGTACAAAATGATGGTGCTTCTTTGAATTCATTTTCAATGGAAGTTGACTACATGCTTGAAAATTTTCAGATCATTTGGAATTGTACAATATATAGAAAAAAAATAGTAAGTAGAAAGAACTAGTCGAGAATGATTCAAAATACAAAATTATTAAGAATTTAATTATGGAGTTGAACAATGCCAATCCCAATGGTTTTAGTTTTTTAATAAATAATTTACATCCTATGATTTTATTTTATTCCAAAAATATTAAAAAATAAACTAAATAAAGGACTTCAAAGCTTATTTTATAATTGTCTGCAAGTTATTTTATAAAGAGAATCCATAACAACCCACAAACTAAAACTCCTCATAATTTTCATCTCATTGATCAAAATGGAACAATTCAAAGCTTCCAAATGTATATAAATGTAAAAAACAATTTCAAATTTTTGTTTCTAAAAAAAATGATTTTTTCTTATCTGCCCAATTCAAAAAGAAACCTACATATCATGCTATAACTTTTTAACCATGTGCCTTAAAAACCTTGTTTTCAGATCGTGTAAAAATTTCAAAGAAAAAAACAAACTCTATTCGTAATGAGCTGCCCAAAATTGCTATGTTGCCAAAAAACATAGTTTGGTTTTTTAGAGGTTAATTTTGTATTTCTCGACCTCTCTTAGTTTCTTCAAGGATTCCATTTCCAAACATAAGTTCAAATTTTTAAATTTTATAATTGGTGGTAAATTAACTCCTAAAATATTGAGGTGTTTTAAAGCCCAAAACTACTTCAATTTACTCGCACCCAAAATAAGGCTGAAATCTTCATCCATATTTATTCTTCAAGAAATTCAATTGTAGAAGCCTTTAGCTAACTTGTTCAAGTACATTTTCTCAAAATTTTGGAGTAAGAATCCCCAGCCATTTACTCTAATGCATGTATGTGCCACTTTGGTGAGCAAAGGGGAGATTGGAGGGACTCCCCAAGCCTTGCAAGAGACTAAGTGAGAAAAATGAGGAGTCTTAAGGAGAAAGAACATCGTAGTGCTTTGTTTGGGACAAATTGGATGACTTGCTACACATTCATGTTTACAAAGATAGTGAGAGTATGCATCTATGGGTTCAAAGAATGCAAGGATCTAAGTTGGAAGTCAAAAGTTATGGCTCCTCAAAATTGGGAATGTCCTGGTTGCAATCCGAAGTGTGGGATGTAGAAGTAGGGGTTCCGGGAGGATCTCTTAGTTGAAATAGAACATGTCACAAATAGTTTGAAAGCTAATGAGACAAGGTTTTCAAAATGATAAAGTTCACAAAGAGTTGAGATATGAGCTAAAAATTATGGGCATCCAAAGAAGGTAGAATCCCGAAGAACTACACCTTGACCCCGCAAGACTCAGATCTTTGGAAGGTTGTAACTTTCTCATAATTGTTGCATTTGGGAAAGTGAATAGACCACAATTATTTAAGGAAAGAATGTATCACAAATTGAGCTCACAATTTGTATTGAAATCTAGAATTAAAATTTATCCTAATAGGAAGTTGGGGTTCTTTTATAGCTCAATTTTGAAATCTTCCTTGGAATTAGGTGGTCTTTAAAGATGGAGTGCATTTTAGATGTCTAGAGACCCTTTAGAAGAGGGGAAGTCTATTGAATTCTATAGAGAGTACTATGAGGAAGGATGGCCTCCCTTCTCACTCTCAATTGGTGTTATGGTGAGCCATAATCGCCACGTGTGATGAAGTTGATGGATATCAATGAAAGTTTTATTCCATATCAACAAAATAATATGCCTAGTGTCTTGTAGGAATTAAGTAATGGAAATTATAGAAAATGGAGCCTTGGCATTAGAGTTGGAGCCTAAGATTGTTGGTGCATAACATGTGTAGTGTTGGAAGATTATAACTCTTGGTGTCACTAGAAGTAAAGTACTACATAAACACTTTAGGAGAGCTTGAAAAGATGAGTGGCACTAAGGGTGCAAACAAAAGGTCCCCAATAGACTACACTATATTAGTGCTACAAGCCTTCTTTGAAAGAAAGAAAATTTAGAGTTTCAAATTTTTACTTCTAAAAAAACACAAGAACAAATTATTTTATACATATAATAAAAAATTTCAAATTTCAAATTTCAAATTCATATTTTGAATCCTAGATATTGAAATAGGTTGTACAAGTCAAAAAAAATACAAAATAGGGAAACATTTTACATCCATAACAACTGTGGGGGAAAAAATAATTCTCACCTTCCCTTGAAATGCTAGTAGCATTGCTATAAGACAAATCAGTACCTTACCTTGGAGTTCAAGGATGTTATAATCATGATCCCATTTCCTTTAAATAACACTTCTTTAAATCTTGGTCTTTTAAGACTAGTGAGCCCTTAGTTGTTCCTAAATAAGGTAGACCAACCCAATTCTATCCACTACCCCAATTTTGTCATTCTACTTTTGGCCCCAATTCCATCCAAAAAAACATCCAAATCTATTCATTAATGACAACACTAAAGGAATAACATGTCAATCCTTTAATAATAAATACTTAAATACCATTGGATACAAGGAAAGGCAGTTATGGTTGTTTGTACGACATTTATGACTCCACTCAATGAACAATTTTATATTTTTAGGGCAGACCACTTCAGATATTCACAGAAATCACAATTTTAATCAAAAAATTATAATTCCACTTGGGTTTTGTGAAACAAGCGCACACCTCTGAAAAATATGTGCCTCTCTTGGAGTTGGCCCCAAGATATTCAGCCATTGCAAATCAGGGTGCTAATAGTCTGGTTTACCTTACTCCGTAAGCACAACAAACACACATCCATAATTCACAGAGGAAGTAACATCTGAAGCAAGATGACACTGGAACAAGATGACAGCTCTCCGACTCTCCCATCCCCATGTAATGTAATACTCCGTAACTCCAAGGGCAAGCCAATGGTTTGTCCAAGTCCAGCGCAAACTGAACAATCGGTTCCGATTTCTCAATCAGCATCCAATGGCCACGAATTCACTGCACCTGGATGAGCAATAGCACCATGAACGGGTTTACATGGAGGATGGTGGCAGTTGGAAACTCGTAATACGGAATCCAGTCCAGCCATTCTAGTGGCCTATGGACGAAAAACTAAAACAGTCTACCCCAGAGGTTTAATCATACAGAAGATTCTTAAGTCTGCTCAATGCGTCACTAGCTGTTTTATTGGTGGGTTCAAGAATAAGAGCGTGCCTAAAATCTGCACACCATACACGCATACAAGAAAGTGATGCATCAGAATCATTGGAGTCTGCCGGATAAATGATTTATTATAACATTTGCACCACTTCTGAGCGTGTATGTTTCGCTCCTGAATCTCCATTAACGTAAATTCAAATTTTAAAGTCAATTTCACCCTCAAAATGCTGGTGTCAAATAACCAAAAAACCCACCTCTTAAGCTACGAAACTTGGACCTGATCGCCTATGCTCTAGACAAGGACGAATCTTTCCAGCAATTAATGACCAGTATTTAAACCACCTGTCTACAAACCTTGCAAGTAATGACCTCCAGTTAATAAGACTCACTAAAACATCTGATGGAGGAATGCCCAAATCGAGATCAATATTCTTAGAATCCTCGACATCCTCACAAACGTCTATTAAAACGATGATACGGAGGGCTCAAAGAGACGTTGATAGAGAAAGAGCGCATTTCTAGCTTGGAAAATGCTACTTGTTTCCCTGCTCCACCTGTTATCTGTTTTGCTTTCAAGTCCTTTGCAGGCAGAACTGCTCCGAACCGCGAAAGACAAGTAGTACGATTACGGTGCTAGCAAGATCTGTGTAGGAGATAAAGCACAGCATGGAGCAAGACATTCAAACCAAAGAAAGGAAACGTCCACAAGCGCAGGGAAAGACAGAAGCAGGAGGCAAACGCTTATGACCTTCGAGGGATTCTTTGTAGTATCCCAAAAATTCACGAGCAGTGCCTCTCCTCAAATATGCTTTTACGCTCTGCAAGACCAATTTAACATCAGAATATTCACCAACACAGACCTGAACACAGGTAGATGCACAACCGAAGCATATTGGTACCGTCCAACTGCATCTATTATTTTCCAAAACTATAATTCAGTGAGGGAACATACACTCACCTTCTTATCAAGATTCAGTGCCTTCGTACAGTCAGATTCTGCCTCTGGGAAACTGCGAACGTGTAGAGTTTGAGTGAGCTCACGGGTTATCCATGAAAAGAACACAAACGTACTTGAAAGAAATGACACTTTTGCAAGAGAACTGATGTCCCTCATCAGAGCAAGTTTAACAAATTATCAGCTTGAGAAAATAAAGACCGAAAACCTACTTGCAAAGTTGAAGATAAGCCAAGGCACGATTGTTGTAGTAAGTTGCATTATTTCCGTCCATAGTTATAGCATGAGAGTAATGCTTGACAGCTTTTTTGAAGTCCATCTCCTTAAACGCCACATTACCCTGCACTCATGAGCATGACATGAATGCTACAGAACCTCTTGTCTGATTAGCTTGCTAAGAAATATAGAAATAGACGTTTTTCACTGTTAATTGTGTTTTTTTCCTCACATAAGACATACGCAGTTGATCAAATAAAAGAGAGTAAAAAATCTGCAAGGAAAAGATTATAGGTCACTTAAACCGCAAAAATGATTGAAATGATGAGGGCAAATTACAACTGTTTTTTCAAAGGCCTTCAAAAATATGTTTTGGTTATTGAATAAGGAAAAACTTTCTTACAAACAGAAGACTTCACCGAGTACAAAATTCACACCTTCTCCTTGGCCAATTCGGCAGCTTCACTGTTACCACTATTCAAATTAGAATGTTTGTCAACAGCGATCTTATTTCCTTCCTGCACAGTGGCATACAAAGCTAGTAGTGTATCAAGTAGAAACCGGTCAGAGCCCTGTCTTGCAAGTAGGGATACTGCCATAGGCACGTCGCTGTGCTCTCCTACTGGCATTGTGACCTGCATTGATTTTGCAATTTGTCAATGAACTGTTACAGGTGGGAGGAAACAGCATCCCACTACATAGAAGACTCTCTCGTCAGAGATTTAACCCTAAAAGACCAAGGATTCAGGTTTTAATTTAACCAACTTGATTGAGTAATTTTGTGGAACATATAATTCAGATTGGACCAAATTTCATATCACCAAAATTAGGAAAGAACATTGAATGCGTTGATCAGAAAATAAATAAAATTGGGCAGGGAAAGTTCCTACATGACCTACTCCAAATTGTTAATAAAACATGAGACCCAATTTGGGCTTCGTCCGTAAGAAGGATAATTTACAGATATACAGCCATAATTAACAAAATGGGGAAGATAAGGGGTGGGGGGGACACCTGACAGCAACCTGACATGCCTGCTATACATATCAGGTCCAATGTCCTGTTCCGGAATTCCTCAAGCGCTTCCGCTTTAGTACTTAACTTGGGAGGTATGTCAGGAACGGTGGGCAATACCAGAAGCGTATCATTCTATTGCATACAACCCCAAAAAACAAGAACGAAGAAGGATTAGCGTCCAAACAGAGTGATAAATTTCGACGATTATCACATAGGTATTCCATGACAACTCAAATGCTCATATAAATGCATCACTCTTACAGAACTCCTGGCCTCTGACAGAAGAACATTCACGCTAACTTAATAGGTTAGAGAGCCCTCTATTTACTTTCAGCAACTGCATATTACCTGGAGAAGATCATTGATGGCAAAACGAGCCTCATCCTTAATTCTCTGTAGCAGAGGTACCAATTGAGAACTAGTCTCAAGCGCAGCTATTGCTCGTGCAGCTGTAGCTGGTCCCAGGTCAGGTTTTGCAGTGGTCAACCATTCTTCATGGTTTACCTTGAACTCCCATCTGTGAAAGAGAGAAAGCGTAATTAAGATACTAAAAAACTAGAAGCATTTATTTATTGTGTACATACTACTTGCTAAGGTAAGTAAGTAAAAACATAATAGAATTAACTAATATAGATACAAACACATCAAAACGGGGTCCTTACTTGTAATCACCGCAGCTAGCACTTTAGATTTAAACAAGCAGCTGAAACATTATGGTGCCCACCTCTGAATCATCTGCATGGCAATCCGAAGTAAGGACAATGCTCTCAAATCAGAACCGCCGCTGATCTCCTTCTGCAAATCCTTCAAACTCGGTACCTTTCTTGCCACAAAATCTCCGAGATTGACGTGATGCAACACTTGCCCTGAGGAAAGGCAAGACAAACAACAGACTCCTTTAAAAAATCAAAGATTGAAAGATCTAAACGCCTGAATCAAACTACATTGTACATACTAATCGATTAGTGAGAGCCTACAATGTGCTTAGGAAAAGAAGATATTCTTCCAAGACAACTGACACTAGCAGCAAATTGCAAGCCAAGGTCAACAACATACGCCCAAGAAGCTTCTGAATCGCATTGATAACTGTTCCCAAAGACTGCTCATTGGGAATCAAGGAAAGTTTGAAGCAATCGTCAGCAATAAGAAACCGTCGTGGTTGTCTCACAGTCATATAAGGGAGCTGAAGCAAAATGTGCCCTACTTGCCGCAGGATTGATGGATCCTTTGCAAAACAACCTTCAAAATACAAATCGTCCATCTTGAATTAGAGGCTTAGGAATTCATGGACCGATATAGTAACACTACAGGCATGAAACGAATGCAAAAATCACGAGAAGTCACATCGTCCAAGGAACATAGCAACATGCATATAAAGATGCCAAATATAATCACTTAAATCATGCCATAGTCCAGAGTAAATATGATATAAGTCAAAGATGATATTTACCAACAGTATCAAAACTTTGTGCCATAGGTAAAACTCCAACTACTGGGACAGCGCCATGGGAAGGACGGAATCCTAGAATTCCACAAAACGCCGCTGGAACTCGCACACTACCAGCAGTGTCCGTACCTAGCATCCCAAGTGACCACAAGTTTATGTCAAAACATAGAGACAATCATTCATAAATCCTTGACTCAAGAAATTAGCAGTAGTCTCTAGGTTAGTCCAACTAAACATTTGTGCACTTTCCATTTCAGATTATTCCAATATCCACCCACCTAGTGAAAAGTCTACTAGGTCTGCAGCCACAGCAACTCCTGACCCACTTGACGACCCTCCTGGGACGCGGTCTGGTGCTGCAGGATTGACGGGCGTTCCGTAGTGCTTATTATCTCCAATGATACTGCACACTCCACATCATCTCAATTCAATATTCTGAGCTGCAAGCCATTCAACATTAGAAAAATTCTCCTTTCAACACGATCGCCATAACATTCTTGAAAGGAGCTGCAAACACCTTAGGTGTCCAGTTGCTAATTCAAGGAAGAATCCGGGCATCCAAGATGCTTCAATTCTCTGAGATCTTCTTTCTTTGGCACAAATCCTCTCACATCTTGAGCCAAACAATGAAAGCGTTGGTTCCTCAACGAACTATTGTAGGCAAGTGTAGTTATTGCCAACCCCAGTGCAGCTATATTGAAAAGAGCAGGAGGTCAACATTGCTCTAGAATATTATGTCTCATCCGAAATTCCTGTAAGTTGTAAGTAATACCTGTAAGCAAGTTCATCCATATGAAGTTTTCCAATGCAGGTCGCACCAGCATCAACGAGGAAATTGACGGCCGGAGCGGTCTGGGTAGCAGGTTCATGTGTTGATGCCCAATCTGGATTACCAAAACCTGTGACCTTCCCTTCCACATCGAATCTGTCCTCCATCATACCATCCAAGGCTCACTGTTAATCACCAACATATAAGGTAGAGGATACGAAAACCGTTAAGAGTCCTGATCCAGTCTCCTACACTGACCCCTGTTACTAACAATAACTCATATATTCATGCACTTCATAAGACTTGTCAGCAACTCCTCAACTGACCCGTGTTACCAACAGAACGCATCCATTCACGCACTTGTTGGAGTTATAAGCAAGCGGCGTAAGCATGACTTGGCTAAATGTCTGATCACTAATCTCTGACTGGAACAGAGGTGGTACACTGTCCCTTCCAATAGTGGTCTACAAACACCCACTTAGAAAAATCGCATAAGAAATCATCTTTCATTGAATGCTGAATTGACCTCAAGCCAGTTTGGCTCTTGTAGCTCTGCAGTAAGCTCTATAGTGATAAGCACACTCCTACATATTAGTAAAAATGCTTAAAGTGACGCAAACAGAATCCTCCACCTTAGCAGTGAAATTAATAGTAATTCAGAGCCAAGTAGGTGCCAATTACCAGACAAGGACCGCTTATGCAACCAAATCATCAGCTGAAAAGAAAGTTTATAAAATGTTGTGGGAAGCACAATCCATGGACTGGATAAACTACCAAGTCATCCAACAAGAGCTTGGGTTGACGCTTACATGTCCTTGATGGCGAATGTGAGCCCTGAAAGAGGAAGAGGCGCGCTGGGAGGCGGTGGTGGAGGCGGTGGCAACAACTCGAAGTACTCTATGAAGGCGCCATTGTCCTTCTTGCCTGGCAATCTAAAGGCTCGCCGCAGAATGAAAATTCCAGCTATCCCCAGCCCTACCAGGAGTCCCAACGACTTTGCCTGAATCTTATCACTAGGCATGTTGGCTACACAGATACCTCCACTCTTGAAGTCTCCAAGAGTTTCTCCAATTTTGAAGAAAGAATTTGTCACAACGAAAGCTTCAAAGAATTCTTGACCTCTTGGAATCACAATCTTCAACTTCTCGACTCAAAAGGTTGATAAGATATGTTGAATTGTGGCCTTATCATCTGTTTCCAGAATTCCCCATTCACGCGTCAGTTGTCACCATATGCGTAGATCCAATTCACGACCTCGCCACCCAAACACCGCAAATCCACTAGCAAAAGTTGCAATTCTTGAACCTCTACATACTCAGGAAGATTCTCGAACCACCGTCGATCACAACACGACGCAATAGCCAAGATCAAACCCCGCTTAAGTCCTACACAGTGGCATGAATTGTTTCCCTGCCGCTAAATTCCTGGTCCAATCCACCGACAGAAAAGCGCTGAAACCCTAATAAAAGCTCAAATTCCTCACTACCAATCCGCCGGGACGAGCAACCCAATCGCATCGAAGTAGGTTGACCCCGACTGGCCCACATCGGCAGTCCCAAGTAACGAGAACACAATCCGGAATAAGAATACGCTCCCGAAATTAAGGCACCGAGGTAATTAGGGTTAGCGAGCTACGAATGTCTGTCCTCCATGTCGCCTGAGCGGATAACTTAACTTATCGCCCTTCATCCATATCCAGTTCGTCCTCCCCGCTCGTGCGACCTAGACGATGTTGTTCGTTGCCATTTGCCAACCTGTGAGTGACGTCTTATCGTTTGGCACTTGAAGGCAAGACCCGATTCAGAGAACCACTGAGGTCACCAATTTGGCATAGCCTTTGCTAACTGCCAAAAATGGAGGGCCCAGGTTCTGCTTCGTATTTGGAGGAGAGTACGTTAGCATCCTCCTTGCAATCATTTGTCAGGGAGCAAAACCAATTGGAATATGTATGTGATCAGTCCCACATGAAACCCTAAATTGGTGGATCGAAATGCCGAGATTGCACACTCCCAAAAGCTAATGTGTCGATGTAGCGGAGCACTGTCTGCTGGTATGGTAGGCTTTGAGAAATAAATTAACAATTGGACAAAACCCTAGTTGGACACAAAATGCCTGAACCGCAAGGGATGTCCACGAGGTGTTGTCGTAAACCAGCGCCACCGGTGTTTGATTGGCAAGATTGGCAAAGAAATTCATGTGAAATCTCAAAACGGAGGACTCCACCCATCGTGTTAGGGTTATCTGTGGTTGGCATTGCCGGTCTCTATGTGCTGGTGAAGACAGGGAAGTTGAGCCTCCCCTGTCTGCGACGTTATTGCTTCCAATCCCAACCCAAAGACACGGGGACGTCGACAAATCCGCAACTCGGCGAGTGCAAATTCGGCTTCCAAGATGTGTAAGAACAATCTTTACCCACCCAATTCTCATAGAAATCAAGTCACAACATTCTTTCTATTATACAGTTTTATAAGTCAGCTGAATTACATAAGACTGTGAATGCTTCTTAACCAGCAAATAAAAAACTGATCTCACAAGCATGGTTTTGTGTTGACCATAATGTGGGAATGGACAGTTTTGATGTGGAATCGGTCATCACCGGATTTGGAAGCCATGATTGGGAGCAAACACATGCGGCGGCGACGCAAACAGCGGTTGCAATTGACCTCATACTTAAAGCTGGAGCCGTGTCCAGTGGAAAGCAGGCCATGGACGAATTCGGCTTAAGGTAATTGGTTTGTAACATTCTGCCTGAACGCGCACTGGAATCAATGAATAGTGAGCCAAGAAAAGGAATTTAGGTTTCTTTTGCCCACAATCCTGAGCTCTTGTTATGCTTGCAAGTCTCACGTTAGAATTATTTATTTCCTTTCATTCAGTCCTTAGTCGACATGTCTGCATGTGGGCTCATGCTTACAGTGATTACGTACTTGATGATAGAAAAGATTGCTTCAAAATTAGTTTTTCAGTATTTTAGTATATCAATTTCTTTTGGTGCTACAGTGTGAAGGATGCGAGTTCTATTCTACCGGTATCCAAACTATAGTATGTTTGGTCTCAGGCTGGCTGACAATTTGTAGAGCAAAGAGAGACAGATTTTAATCAGGTTACTGGCAAAGTTAGCTATATTCTGTACGGTTTTCAAACTAGTTGCAGGGCTTACCATTGAGGTGAATGTAACTCGTTGAATTTGTGCTGGATCCTCTTTGTCATTTCATGAAGAGATCGGTGGAAGATTTATTTTTTCATCTCTTTAGAGTAGTTATTGCTTCAAACATTTAGTATTGGCAGTGAGCATGTGCACCCTGAAGTTATGGCCCATGTTGGGACAGCCTGCTTTGCCTAAAGAAGCATGACAGGAAACGTTTGAAAGGTGGTTTCGTCGATGGTGGGGCAGCATGTTTGGTAGAAATAGGCGTGACGGGACGACTGACAATCCTGTAGCTCCAAAGCATTTCGCTGGAGGAGCGGCATGTGGCTCCGCTGTTGCAGTTGCCTCAAATGCTGTCGACTTTGCACTTGGTATGTACATCAAACGCAGGTGCTTGTAAACTTTTCTACTGGACATGGCTTCCTTTCCTCCACGTAAAACTGGGTCTGTAAATCTTCAGTTGTCCAGCTCCCTTCATGATTGTAATTGCCATTTTTGACGTCCATAACTGCAATTTTTATAATCTAAATTGACATTATACAGTACTAATTAGACCAGCTTGACCTTGTGGATGCATGAGTGGCAGCGGTTGATACAATAGGAGGAATAAGAATTCCTGCAGCGTTTTGTGGCATTTTCGGGTACCGGGCGTCGCATGGAGTTATATCTACCGTAGGAGTAATTCCAGTGGCGCCAAGTCTTGATGTTGTAGGTAAGCAGAACATGCTTACCTGAACACCCTTGGAATCAATGAACACTGAGCCAAGAATAGGAATCCAGATTCTTTTTGTGCACAACTTTGAACCCGTGATACGCAAGGGCGGGTGACTTGCTCGCATTCAAGTTATTTTCTTTCTTTATCAGCATGTTCTTCAATGTCTAAGGCTCAAGACTCTTTTTGTGCTACGGTGCATGAGGGGAAATCTGTGTACTACTTTAGAACATTGTGAGCATCTCAATCATGAATTACCACTAGATAAGTCCCTTAAATTTATTGATGCCTTTTTGTTGCGTACCCTTACCTCAGCAAATGGTAGGAGGCTTCAAGGGATGTTTTGAACACTGATCTCCAGAGAACTGACACAAAGTTTTGGATGTGTGGATGATGTAGGGGTGTTGTCTAGAGATCCGCATCTGCTGCACCAAGTAGTGAAGGTGCTATTGCAGCAACCAGAGTTGGAATGGGGTTCCCCCTCACAAGTGCTTGTCGCAGATGATTGTTTCGCGTTGTCCACCATCTCGTCCGTTCGGACAGTGGATCTTCTGGCCAGGGCAGTCACTGAGTCACTTGGACGTAGGTTGATAACTCACAAATTCATTCTCGCCTACATTAAATTTCATTGTCTAAATCATCTGTACATGTCAGAAAATACGGTTTTCAGTCAAATTAGACTTTCAGAAACTGTCAGCCAAAATCATAAAAGAATCTTCTGCATGATTCCTTATGATCATAGCTAATCATACAAAGGATTCCCTATGTATGATAGGGAGGCTTCTAGATGGTCACTGTAACCATAGGGAGGCTATGATGGAGAAGATTCTCTTTATGATGTAGGTTAAAGGTTTCTGAAGTAATATAATTTTATTGAAAGTCCTGTTAGAAATTTGAACTTTTGATTCTGTCATCACATGAATTTGACAGTGTATTGAAGTTATGTTCGAGATTCAAATCCTGTGTGAATGATCATGTGGAATTGATCCTCTTGTCAGGCAGTCTCGTGCACCACGTGAATCTTGGAACTCACATATCCAGCAAAGTTCCCACGCTGCGGAACTTCTTGATGGAGGAAGAGCGACTCCTCAAACAAGACACATCCCGATACACAACTTACGATGGTCTTCGAGACGCCATGCTCGTAATATTGCGGTATGTATCTGTCCATGCCACAGACAATTGAAGACGACAGCTACACTGTTTTCTTTTAGGGTTGTGCACATCACTCAAATTACACATTTAATAGTACTAACGCAGAATTATGTAAGAATATTGTTGCTGGGTATCTTGTTGCAGAGGAGAGTTCAAAGAGAATCACCGGAAGTGGTTCGATGAAGTACTTCCAGAGCTATCTCCGGACGTGGATTTGCGAGTTAAATTTGCAATGGCTCCTCATTTGGATGGGTTACATAGGATGGCTCTCAAAGTCAAGGACGAGACGCGGGCTGTCATGAACGAGCTTCTCTTGGTAAGTTCTCTCCGTTTCCACTGCCCCATGAAACAAACAAATCACCGTCACTGACGCTCAAGGTTTCTGAAATCGAGAATATGCTCAAGCGATTCATACTCTACTGTAAGTTGTAACAAAATTGCAATTCATTAAGAGAAAATAAAAGGCTAGAAGTTCGTGCCTTCTTTAAATTGCTATGAGCACTTGTTTACTTTAGTTCTACTATGCTCCATAAATACCAATCTTGTTTTTTATATGTTTTACCAGCCTGTCTTCTGGTAAGCCTAATACTTTTCTTTTTATAATTTCTTAGAAATTGTTCTACCTAGTGACAAGTCTCTCTGAGATTTTCTCTTCTGATTTGAGTGAACTTAACAATAGAACCAATTACCTATTCCATTTATTTATAATTTTTCTATTGAACGATATGAATCTTGGAATTCCGATCTGGTTTCGAGTAAAACTTTATCAATTGTAGAGGTAATTTGTGCCTGTAGACGGATGCGCTGCTAGTGATACCATCAACACCAAGCTTGCCGCCAAGTAGAGCAGCCAGGAGTAAAGAACTGGAGATTTTTGAGTCACGAGCTTTGAGTATTCTAAGCGTTGCAACCATGGCAGGCTGCTGTCAAGTACGTTTTAAATCACCTTTTGGAAACAAGCGTCCACTGTCGTTATGCAGTGGGAGCCATCAAGGCAACAATTGTAACACGGTTTTTAGTAAAATTGGATTGTTTCAAGAAAATTTGATATCATAGGGAGATTGATCATGGAGAGACAAGAAGAAAAAAATATATAATTCATGGGAAACCTGTCAACAATTTCAATGAAATCAATGGCGAGGTCTTCCCATAATTGTCTTACTTAATCGTCATCTCCCCATTTCACGTCTCCTTATGATTGATGTCCGAAAACCGCTGAAAAATCTAATTTTACCAAAAACCTTGTTAATATGTGTTATTTTTTACAGGTATTTTCTTTTAATTTTATGAGATCTTTATGGCCAGTAACAAACTGTATTTGAAATTTCGTGACAGGTGACTATCCCCTTGGGGAATGTGCGAGGAATGCCCATAAGTGTGTCGCTGTTAGCCAGATACGGAGGTGACATATTTCTGTTGGAGTCTTTGATGAAGTTGAATCCAAAACTTCAGTTAGAAGTTGATGTAAGTTAGAGACATATCACCCCATTTACAATTTCTGGTCCATTCTGAGTGTGTGTGTAGTACTGGACGAAGTTCTGCTGTCAAATTCACAAAAGGAAGTTCACTTGCCTTGCATTCAAAATTACCCCATTTCTGGACGCTGATAAAATGTTCAATCCAATACAGATACTAATAAAAGCAGAAGAAGCCAAGTCTGAAAGATGAGAATGTCATGCGAAGAACTTCAGTTGTGAGTAGCTCAACTCAGTACTTGTTCTCGTATCTTTGTCATACCAGGAGTGCAAATCATGTTCCCAGGTAAGGAGTCCATAATGCCAAGTCTGGATTTCAAGGCAAATTTGTCAACTTTCCACTGGATAGTCATAGAAGCATTATAACTCATAATGATAACCCTCTTTCTACACCCTTAGATTTGAAAAAAGTACAAATTGGGACGTTTGTGATGAACTATTAGACTTGGCATGATGTTCCATAACCGGTTGTTGACTTTTTCAACGCTAATGTGGCACTGTCCTATTGGCAACCCGTCACCATTGCCATTACAAGTTGCAACTTATCACCTTCTTTCCTTTCAACTTGCTTCCTACACCCTCGGATCATGAAGATCAAAGGTTGTGATTGAAAAATGTACAACTAGTTATGTGCGATAAACCTATTCACTGCTAGCGCGGTTCATTGATTATCTAATACATAATGCTCTCAAGCCTCCCAACTCTCGAGCATTTTCTAGTCCATAACTGTGAGAAATGTATGTATTTGGTGCCGACAATTTATGATGAATCTAACTTTTCTCTCCTCGTTTTTTCTTCTTTTCTTTTCTTGAGATCGAACGTGATGTGTCAATAAGACCGAAACCGATCCGGGAGTCAATCAGCCAACCTCTGGAGCGAAGATCATCAATGAAGGAAGAGACAATCAAGGAATCAAGGAAAACCAATCTGGGAAACAAAGAAAACAGCCAACCTGGAGTCACGAAATAGCTGCAGGGTCGGCGAATTTTCCCCAAGATGGGAGTTTTGTGGGAGTGCAGGGACTGCATTGGACTCGGTAACTTATAAGGCGGACACATACATCTCCAAGTAGTCTAAATAAATACTCCACTAATGTACTAATGAAAAGAGAATTTAGTGTTGTATTCTGAGGGGTGCATTATGGGCCTTTATAATGTTCCTATAAATTTTTGAGAGCATGATATTATCACCTACACAAGTAGATTCCATTTTGAAATCTAAGACATACTAGTGTGTCCTATGCCATTGTCACAGTCAAAATAAAAGTAGTAGTAATTTTCTAAATGTTTAACTCATAAAAACTTCCAAATTCAATATCTTTTCTATTGTGAGTCGGAATGCCACGAAACAAAGCCCATCCACCCCTCCTTAGAGCAGCCCCATAGCAGCACGTTGAAGCAAATGAACGGAGGACATTCTTCTATCATAGAAGACCAATGGTACAGAACCTTTAGAGTTTAGTTGTGGTGTGTTGTTGTGGGGTTGCTCTTAGAAAGAGCTTTCCGACAGTACCAAGAAAGCTATCGAGGGATGCATAATCAAGAAGATCTCACTGTAATAAACAAAACAAACAAACAATCTAATTTAAGGTATGGATGGAAAAATAAATGTGAAGCAATACATGAACTATTTTCCATGATGTCACATTTACCAATATAACATAATCTGAATTGAGTATTGAATGTGGTATATTACGACTTGTAGTAGGAATATGTGACACCAAGTCATGAAGTGAAGAGATAGTGAAATGTGTCTACCATAGGCTATAACACATTGAATGTAATATATAATAGGTTGCTATAGGTTGTATTTATTGAGAGTAATGGCCCACTTTAATACTTTAAGTGGTAATTGGTTGATGCTCTCCCACTTCCTAGGAACATTTTTCTTTGAAATAGGTCTAACAAAATTTCAGGGACCGAATGCCTCAAATGTCCCCCCACTATGGTCTCTTTTTTTATTTACACCAAGTCCATAGAAGCCCTATTTCTAGTGCACAAGCAATTGAGTTGGAAAAAGGATCCACCTGGTTCCATGCATTCATTGCAAATTTGTAAACAAACTTTGTATACATAACAAACTTGGATTTCAAAGTGAAATGTAGTCAATTCCACTTGAATTGAGTTGTTTGTAACTCTCATGCACTAAGGTAAGAGTTCTATAGAGCGCTTAGAATCTAAAAGTGTCCTCTAATGCATAGGTACATTTTACTTTTTCATTGCACTAGCAATGTATATTCATAATCTTCTAGATTGCCTAATGTGCCATTCAAAGAATTTTTCATAATATAGAATACAATTCTCATTGTTTGTCTTACATAATTAACATTCAATTACTATGCAATTCCAATCAAGTACAATAAATTTTTGTTTCAAAACACCATAACTCTATTTTTGGTAAATTGTTTCATTTAATATTCATTGTTTTACATGATAATTGATTAATAACATTAGTCATGAATTTTAATTCAATTGCATAGATGTGTAGGAAACATCCATGTATACATCTTTCTCTCAACAAGCATCTCCCAAAAAAATTCAAAATTCCCTCTATAGAGATTTAAATGTTGGGGGGACAATGTCCAAATTTTGGAAAATAGATATCTCTTTATTGTAATTACATTTTGCTATTTGACCCTCACATTGTAACTAATTTTGTGTATTTGAGCATGATGGTACAATTACTTTGCTAAAATCTAGTTAAAATCTAGAAATATAATCTCTATCAATGAGGGAATTCTAAATTTTTTGGGGAGATGCTTGTTGAAGGAAAGATGTGCATATGGATGTTTCCTACATATCTATATAATTGAATTTAAAAATTAATCACCAATATTTTTCTATCATTTATCATATAAAACCATGAATATTAAATGAATCAATTCACCAAAAATAGAATTTTGATATTGAAATTTGATATATTTGATTGGAATTGTGCACATAAGAATTGAATATTAATTAAGCAAGACAAAAAATGCCAATTGTATTCTATATTATGCCAAAAAAATTGAATGGCACAATAGATAGTTTGTACGATTATTAGAATAGATTGTATAAAAGTGTGCATTTCAAGAGATGGACACTTTTAGAGCTCAAATGTAACTATTGCTTTTCAACTTCAAAATCTCATAACTAATTCCACAAAGCTCCAAAAAATATGAAGCAACTTGATTTAGCTGCCAATTCCATTTGTCTCTCAAGAAAAATTTATTGAAAAATATTTCAAAAAGTATATAACCTCTCCACATAAATTATCAAACCTTAAATTGGTGTTTTATGGACCTCCTACCTTTATCAGAGTTCCTAGTACATTTTGAGTTTGAATGACTTTTTTTAGTCTACTAACAATAAATTAAACTTTACAAATAGTGATTCAAGGCAGCTTTGGTTCATCCTCTTATCCATTTGGATTTTCACACTAAACTACGGATCATCAAAAATTCAACTCACTCATGCTAGTATACACACAAAGTGAGTTTTTTGTAACTAAACTATTTGTATGGGGAGGGCATCAAAATACCACTCCATTTATTTTTTGCTTTAATCCCTCACTTCCTATGGTTACATCAAACAAAATGTGATACCACTAAATTAGAATAGTCCAGTGCTTTGGTTTCAGTGTAAACCATTAACTTTGGAAGGATGTGACCCTATCACCAAGTTTGTCATAAAAAAGGATTAAATTCATGAATAAATAGGTGCATTCTCCATTTCTACAAAATCCTTGGAGATCAGTCATGTAACATTTTTTGTCATTGGCTTCCTTCCACAGAGGG
This sequence comes from Antitrichia curtipendula, assembly GCA_951230915.1. NCBI lineage: Eukaryota > Viridiplantae > Streptophyta > Bryopsida > Hypnales > Leucodontaceae > Antitrichia > Antitrichia curtipendula. The sequence goes on along the minus strand of OX579634.1, from coordinate 23,695,783 downwards.
GGGGGAGGGGATAGTGAGCGGTAGCAGTAGAAAACTATGTGCAAACAAATGATAGGGTGCCTAAAAAATATTTGAGATAAAAATTATAATTTGTTTTTATATACTATAGGGTATAAAAATGCCATGACATGTCTTCAAACTACTATGTGGTATAGAAAAATAGGTTCAATTAGAAAAAAATAGACCTAGGATACCTCCCTTTTTATTCTTTTTTTGGGCCAAAAGTATTAAATATTGTTGCCTTGTAAGTGTCATATTCAAAGTATTCAATAATTTTATAGACTTTACTAATTTCTATAGTAGACATTGACGGGTCTAATCTGGGGTTTGGGGATCACTCAGTCTGTCTTTTCCACTGTCTTCAGTTTAGAGTTTTTGTTCTGTGTTTGTGAATTGAAGGTGCCAGTTTAGGATTGTGAGGAAGATGGTGTTGAGTTTCAAGACAAAGATGTTTTCCCTTGCATTTCCCTCTCATGTAGAAGACTGCGATTGTTTTCTAGTTTTCCCATCAGTAACAGTACTGCATGTTTGAGTTAAGCTCAATTTTTTTTGTATCTCCATAACTAGACATGATGTGCACATTTTTTTTCCCACTCATTGTGTTTCTAAACACAATAAGGACATTCTATTTCATACTACCATTGCATACTACCATAATTATGCAAAAATATTTCTTACATTCTATTTCATATTATGATTTCATACTACCATGATAGTACAAAAATAAATTTTACATATTATTGTGCATATTGTGAAGACATGAACATTGAATCAAACAATGTAGGTTAAAGTAAAGTTGATATCAAAAAGCGATCTCTATATCATTCATATCAATCATGTGAAAAAGGACCTAAACTTAAAGTTCAATTGATAGCATTCAATAATATGATACTTACCTAGTAAATGAGTATCATTGACAATTTTTATAAAAGATACAATAGTAGTATTGACTACACTTCTCTATTAAGTTATAGTTGTAAGTAGTCATTAGTGGGGGAAAGAAAAGAAAGTTTGAAAGAAACTTAATGTAGGACAAAAATTGTAGTAGAATTCTTTTTTTAATCTAAATTATCATATCATTTATTCATATCAATTTAGAATTATAAGCAATGCAAGCCCCATCTCTAATAACCCAAAGTAGGAAATTATATAATGATAGCGTGTTTAAATAATAATAATAATACCTCCCTAAAAAATACTTGGTGTTTGCACCTATCCGTTTAGTTTTTCACACATTGCCCTCCCCCCCCCAGCTTCTTTCCTAGGTTAAACCACCTTTAACTAAAAAGTGAATGAAAGTGTACCACCTAGACTCCTAACGGAGAGGAAATTGAGTTTTCATACAATGTCCAAATAATGCATGTTGAAATGCGTTGAAATCCTCTCACTTGCCAACAAGATTCAATAAAATAATTTATGTTTGATAATAGTATGTATGTACTCTTAATTTCTATTAATGTCGATTATACACCTACAATACCTTATTGGAAGAGACTTAAGCTTTAGACCATTTGCATTGGCATTTAATGTGGCCTCAACAATATGTGATGTAGCGTGTAGCCTCACCAAAAGTTCCCCACTACTAATGCGCAAAATTAATGATTTAGAACAGGTTGCCTCTTCAAAACTCGTAGGCTTGGCAACAAGTTTGAAGGCTTGTACAACTTCACAACACACTCAAGAAGTGGGGCTCTTTTGGGGGGGAAAACTTTGCCATTAGACCAACATACCTTAGTAGGGAAGAATTGTAAGAGGATATTTAAGGAAATATTGTTTGGTCTTAAAGGAGGTGCATGGCTAGTGAAGGTAGGAAACTTCTAGCTTGCAAAATTAAGATTGCTTGCTCAAGCCATCCAAGTTAGATTTGGCATACTATCTTCCTTGCATAGAGGTGTAAATGCTCTTACACTATTCATTCTAAACTTTTTTCTTTCATTACTTCCTTAGCTTCCTAAGTTCTAAGTTCTAATTGAAATCAGAGCCAACCTTTCACTCAAGGTCTACCAATGTGGGGTTTTTTGCACTATTTTGCTCAAAAGTGATACAAATTTATTTTGAGGGAATATTAGACTATATAATCTTCTATTTTAAGAGGATGAAATTGTTGGTGTGCTATATATTTTATAGACAGTATCACTCTTTTTGGATGAATGTACACTCTATTGGATGAATAATTTGAATTCCATCTACATTTTCTACGTTTCATCCATTTACATAGATGTAAACTACTGCATCATTCCAATCAATGTTGGGGGAGAACCAACAATTAGTTCATTGTTAGCCGTTTGAAATGAAAAAAAACTTGATTGCCATTTGAAAACATCGAGATAAAACTATTGAAAAGATCTCTAAAATTTCTGTTTGGAATAAAAAATAGAGAAAAAACTAGACTCTGTACTTGGAAAAAAAGTAAGCTTCTTATAGAGGTTCAGCCAAAGGTGGATGTAAAAAGAAAGACCCCCTATTTTATGCCATTTTAATTTTACTGATAACACCTCTCCTTTCTAGTTTGGGGCTTCTGATTGCAAATATGAACTCAAAATTTGCAAAAAAAGTTTGCTTAGCAAATAAAAGGTTCCTGCGTTTTTCCCAGGGGTAAAACTCGGGGCATAAAAGCCTCCTCAAGAAGCTACAGTAGTTGCACTACTATAGACTCGACCGTGCTGGACCAAGTCACCCAACCCACCTTCTCCACTGTCAACGTCACGTGCAACCCACGCAGGCCGCTTCCGTACTGATCTAGCTCAGCTAAGTTACTGATCAGTCGCAGGCACCTCCGCCATGGCCGCTGCTGCGGTGCTGACATCCATGGCCTCGTCAAGCTCTTCATCAAGCTCCTCCTCGTCGGCGTGGCCTCGTCTCCGTCGCCCACCGCCCCTGCTTTCCCCGTGACGATGTCGATCGCAAATGCTGCCCCCTTCCCCCAATCCCACTTCCAGATTTGATCCCTTCTTGCGCAGGTACTTGAATTGAAGCAGCGGGAGCTTCAGTTGCAACGAACGGAGGGAGCTATGGGGACCAATTCGGATCAATTGGACGTGGAGCGCGACGGCCGCGAGCAATCCGAGCCGCTGTTGTCTAGCTCTCCTCATGCGGCGGACTACACCTGGTCAGCGGTGCTGCTTCCCTTTCTCTTCCCCGCCCTCGGAGGCTCCTTGTTCGGCTACGACATTGGCGCCACCTCGGGCGCTTCCGTTTCGATATCCTCTCCAACTCTCAGTGGCACGGACTGGTACCACCTCACGTCGCTCCAGATGGGGTTGATTGTGAGTGGGTCTTTGTACGGGGCACTGCTGGGATCCATTCTCGCATTCAATGTTGCGGATTATTTGGGTAGACGAAGGGAGCTTATGATCGCTGGAGGGATGTACATTTTCGGGGGACTTGTCACGGCGATGGCGCCCAATCTCGCGGTTGTGATTTTGGGGAGATTAGTGTTTGGGGTGGGCATCGGGCTCGCGATGCACGCCGCGCCGTGTTACATCGCGGAGACTGCGCCGAGTCAGATTAGGGGGACTCTGGTTTCTTTGAAGGAAGCCCTAATTGTGTGTGGGATTTTGGTGGGGTACTTCATTGGGTGGTGGAAGATTGATACTGTTGGGGGATGGCGGTTTATGTTTGGATTCGCGATACCGATTGCGGCCGTGATGGTGGTTGGCATGTGGTGGCTGCCGTACTCACCGCGATGGCTGTTGCTGAAAGCAGTGCAAGGGAAAGGCGACGAGGAGGAACTGAAGAGCCAGGCTGCAGTCGCGTATCGGCGTCTGAAGGGGTCGGCGTGCACAGCCGAGATGGCGGAACGTGAGACGGAGGAGACTTGGCGGCAATTGCAGATTGCTTGCGCCGGTGAGGATGTAAATGTTAGTTTTGGGGAGCTTTTTCGAGGGGTGAACCTGAAGGCGCTTCTTGTTGGTGGGGGGCTTGTGTTCTTCCAACAATTCACGGGTCAACCGAGTGTGCTCTACTACGCCGCGCCCATTTTGCAACGCGCGGGGTTCGCGGTCGCGTCCGACGCGACGCAGCTGTCGGTGTTGTTGGGGTTGTTCAAGCTCGTCATGACGACAGTGGCGGTGCTGAATGTGGACAAGCTCGGGCGACGGCCGTTACTTATTTTTGGGGCCGTCGGGCTCACCACGAGCTTGGCGATGCTGGCCATCTACTTTTCTTTGCTCACGGGGTTCCCGTACCTCGCCGTGACGGCGCTGCTGCTCTACGTCGGATGTTACCAAATCTCCTTCGGGCCGATCTCGTGGCTCATGGTGTCGGAGATTTTCCCGCTGAGGACGCGGGGGCGGGCGCTCAGTGTCACCACGTTGATCAATTTTGGTTCGAATGCGATTGTGGCGTTGGCATTTGCTCCGTTGCAGGACCTGGTGGGCGAGACGTTCACTTTTGTGATCTTTGGGGTCATCAGTGTGGTGGCGCTTGTGTTTGTTGTGACCACCGTGCCGGAGACTAAAGGCTTGACGTTGGAAGAGATCGAGGCTAAACTGCTTGCTAAATAGGTGGCGATTAGGCTCGAAGCTCTGTATATAATATTGTTAGATTTCAGTAGGGTCCCTGCGTTTTAGGACGTGTATAAATGGAATCAGGATGATGCAGGAGCCGAAACACATGCACCAGTTGCGCTGGTTGTGCACAATTTTCAGTGCTACCCTTGCAATGTCTAGACCTGTTCAAATTTTGTAGAAAAAAACGATGAAGGAAAATATGAAAGAGAGACCATTTCTTCAATGAATTATGGAATATTCAATCTATTTGCCTTCAATCAAACATTGCAGCTGGTCAATAACTAATTTGGAGATGGCTCAATCCATTATCCGAGTGTTTACAGCATGAATTCATTATCGAAGTGGTTACTCACGAGTCTACTGTTGGAGTCTCTACCCTGGCACCGTAAATGGATCTTTTGGCAATAACACTGTTGCACATAAGAAACGAAGGAACTAAAATAATCAACAGAACAGAAGTCTAGAGCAGAAGTAGCGACTACGGAACACGTGTTTCTATATTTTACAATGAACATATCCACTCTACGCTCGAAACCAGTGCACTGAATGCGTGCACTGAACGCGTGCACTGAACCACTACACTGAACTAAAATGGCGATGACTCCATCTCAAGAACAGTCTTTCCAGAACTAGTTTATGGAATTTAGTGCAATATGCTACCTTCAAAACAAACAGACATCAACTTTGGTATCTTGAGAGTGAGTAGGGTTTTTTTAAATAGAAAAGAAAGAATTTTGCAAGGATTATTGGGAGTACTGTAACACAAAATTGACTAAATAGATGCTAATTCCAATGCAGAGGAAATTGAAAATTGGCTATCAAATTCTATTGGTTGTTGCAATCTTGACTAATATTTGATTTTTTCAAAGATTTTCTCCAATTCACATTTTGCTATTGAAATATTTAAGTAGCAATGGAGCAAATTTAAGCCAGTTCTGTGAACGCTGGTCGAAACCTTTTACAAATGTGGGGAGGTTCGACAGGCTGCGGTGACCAAGAATTTTTCTTCTGGTTCAAGAATTCGGTGGCTCCCTTCTTTCAACAAGAGTTGGAAGTTTACTCCCTCTTTACTTTCTCCTGTTTCTTCCCAACATTGGGTTGTCCCTTCATAATTGTATTTGACTCCTCTTAGTAGTCACTGTCACTTTTTTTTCCAAAAAACAGCGAAAGAAAACAGTGCACCAAATGTAGTCAATAGGTACAATAGAACTCCTATAAGGTAATATGCTCTTAAAGCGACCATTTAAGGGTTGGTCTGCCTTTTTCACATGCTTTTGTGAACAAAAATATTTTTAGATCATTTTTCAAAGAAAGGAGAATAGATTTGGAGCCTAACACAAGTGGTTTTGTATTTTTCCAAGCATTTTTGAATTACTTATGAATTTTCAAAGATTCGGGGTATAGGCACCTATTTGTGAACATAGGTCTTCCAAACTCAGTCCACTTGCAACTTGTAAAGAGATGTGCAGAAATCAAAGACAATGATTGGCTCTTGCAATCCAAAAAACAATTTTTCCTCAATGCATTCAATTGCTAAACTGATCCATTTAAGGGCCACCTCATCTCCATTCTCCACCTAAAAATAGGGGCAGTTTGAAGAAGATGGGCGCTTTTAGAGCACACTACCTTAAGTGTACCTTCCATGGGTGAATAATCCTCCGTAATGTAATAGGTCTAAGCGGTCTTGACTTCCAGAATAAAATAAGTGGTGGCACTTAATGAAAGCAGGCCAAGTAATAAGTGGTCGACCTCACCTTTTCAAAAAAAGGGAAAACATTCTTGTTAACAAACTTGGTGTTTTGAATATGTGGCATTTATACCACAAGGGCAACTTCCTACATGGTGCAGACCCTCTCTAATGTGATGCTTTCAAGTAGTTTGGGACATGTTCCATTAGAAGAGTTCTACTCTAGTATAATGTATCCCGGTAGTATAGGGTGTAGTCAATATACAAACTCTCAATTTACACCAACCCATATAAAGAGCTAATTGTATAGTCATCTCTTGTTTTTTCACCTTATATTTTCACTTTCATGTTTGCAAAGCATGAATGTATGAAAATTTATTGGAATGTTTAAGCCCTTCTATTGTATGTGCATTCTTGTGAACCCAAATCTTCAATCAAATCAATCATTGGAGTTACACAACAAGAGATAGAGACATATGAGGATGAAATCAATTGATGCCTTGTTTCATCTTTTTTTTTCCTCTCTCATCTTTAATAAATGAGCATCATTGATAAATCAAGGAGTTGAATCATACTCCAAAAGACCAATGTCCTACAATAAATGCAAATCTTCAATCAAATCAAGCATTGGATTAAGAAATATGAAGGTTGAAAGACAAAAACATGTACAAAACTCAAAGTTGTCCGGTCCTCAAAGTTGGTGTAATTGACTCTACAAAGGTTTAGATTCCTCTCTCTACAATCCAACATAGAATCATCAACTATAATAAGGGTCGAGTCTATAGTAGTCTAACAAGCCTCTTGTGGAGGCAGTTTTGCCCCTGTGTTTTACCCCTGGGAAAAATGTAGGAACCTTTTGTTTACTGAGCAAATTTTCTTTTGCAAAATTTGAATTCATATTTGCTATCAAAGAACCCAAATTATCTAAGAGAGGTCTTAACAATAAAATTAAAACAACACAAAATAGGGGGGCTTTTTTTACATTTATCCTCAGCTAGATTTCCACAAGAGGCTCGTTGCACTACTATAGACTCGACCCATAATGAAGTTTTTGCTCATGAAAGTCCACACCAACCAGCATGATTCTTTTCGTTCTGTAATATAACCCTTAAATGATATAGAGACCTCTTCTGGCCTACAAAAACCCTGGAAATCATGTAAACACCAAAATATTGAACGTATTTCAAAAAATACAGAACTACAATAATGATGGCATAGATGCTATTGATTTTTAGGGTATTTTTGTGTAATTTTGTGATACTTCCTCTACCACTTGTAGGAGGGGCAAAGTGTTTGTATTGCGTATTAGCAGCTTTGTATACTGCAAAACATAGATTGTGTTTGTATTTGCCTTAGATACCATGATTGGAAGAGCCTGTAAACTTGCGGTTGATGGCCCATTGCATCCAACGTAGTGTTTTTTTAGACCAAACCTGAGCACATTTAGATCCAAATTTCAAGCGGGAAGTGTTGATGCGACCTTTCATTTTCTTCAATTCTTCAATTGATACCAAGACCAAGCAGCACAATGCCCTAGAATTACAACAAATTTGTTGGAATCACATTCAAACTCAGAAATGAGCTCATACCCCAGAGATGAGATTTGACCATTCTTGCACGATTCTTCTTCAAGCAAATGTGTTGACTCAGCTTCCACTACAATAAAATGAGTGTTTTATAATTGCAAAATATGACTGCAATGAGTTATAAAATCAAAAAATATGACTGGCCGCAGAAATCACTGTAGATAATTGCAGCATGACCGACATGAGTCATTACTGACGAGTCGCTTCGGACATCAGTCATATTGACAATCATATTTTTTGGAGGGTATAATTATCCATAATTAGCTGTATTTTTGCCAACAAGGCGTATACTTTGACTATTTGGGGGGGGCTTGGTTTTTTTTTGAGTTGCCCGGGCAAATGAAAATAAATCCTATGTAACATGTGATTCCATGTAGTCATATTTTTAGCTGACGTGGAACATGACCGCAGTCAGTCATATTTTTGGCTGACGTAGAATATGATTGCGGTCAGTCATATTTTAAAAAACGTGAAATATGACTATAGTCAGTCATATTTTTAGTTGACGTGGAATATGATTACGGTCAGTCATATTTTGGAAAATGTAGAATATGACTGCAGTTAGTCATATTTTTGGCTAACATGGATATGACTGCGGTCAGTCATATTTTGGCAAACGTGGCATACAACTTTGTACAGTCATATTTTTTGTAGATGTGGAATATGATTCTTATGAGTCATATTTTTGGTTAATGTGAAATATGACTCTTATGAGTCATATTTTTGGTTAATGTGAAATATGACTCTTATGAGTCATATTTTTGGTTGATGTGGTAGTTCATATGGATGTTATTAATAATTGCATGACTAATTGCAGTCATATTTTTGGAAGCACAAAGTCATATTTTAATGTGCATAACTATGAGCATTATGACTAAAGCTAGTTATATTTTGGTCAATATATATTATGAAATGTAACTCAATCACGTGACATTTCGGATGATTGAGAATCCTATTTTTTTAATTTGTTTGTGGTCTATAATTGAAATAACTAAGGTCCAAAGTAGCATCAATTACAAACTACAATCACATTTTCTATGCATTTTAAATAGACATGATACATTGAAATTATACATCAAAATGATTTAACAATTGAATAAAAGACTTTATATAGTTAAAAATGAATACATATAATTTTAGAGATATACTTGAGATAATCATATTGGAGAGAGAGAATGCAAGAAGGAAAGCAACTCTCTTCATTGACATTTATTAGTCACCAATACAAAACATATATACCACAATGAATCATTCACAAAATCCACTAAGGCTTATATTCCTTACAATAATGTGAAGATGGCTCTATTGGGTTGCAAGTAGCCTCCAATGACTTTTATTCAACTTTTGGTGCCTGCATAAACAATTAAAGAAACGAGAGGTTAATTTTTAGTGAATGAACAACAAAGCTCAACCTTCAAAGGCTTACAACAACACAAAATATGTAGCTCAAGTTTAGGATAGTAAAATAAGAATGGTGATGGAGAAAACAAGAAAAAAAAAATAGACAAGTACTGAGAGATAATAAGAAGCAACAACTAGGACACAACAAGAAACAAGAGTTAAGAAGCAACAACTAAGACACAACAAGAAACAAGAAGCAACAACTAAGATACAACAAGAAACAAGAGTTAAGATGCAACAAAAAAAACAAGAAACAAGAAACAAGAAACAAGAGTTAAGAAGCAACAACTAAGACACAACAAAAAACAAGAGTTAAGATGCAACAAAAAGAAACAAGATGCAAAAATTAAAAAACAACATGAAGAAACAAAAAACAAGAACTAAGAAGAAAAAAGAATTAAAATGCTAGAGAAAGAAAGAGTTTAGATGCAACAACAAGAAACAAGAGGCATGATTAGAACTAAGAAGCAATAAGAAAGAAAAGTTAAGATGCAACAAAAGACATCAACTAAGAAGCAATAACAAGTATGAGCTATGAGACAATAAAAGGCAAGGAAAAAGGGCCAAAAGAAGTGGCGGTTAAGGTTTCAAGACCCTAAAATGTAGTGGCTAGGATTTCAAAACCCTAAAAAAGTGGTGACTAGGTTTCAAAATCCTAAAAAATAGGTGAGTAGGATTTCAAAATCTTAAACAATGGCTTGTCCAATTTTTTTAAAATTGCCCGTATTTTTCTTGGGTTGCCCAAAAAAAAAATGTCACTACCATGGAAATATGACTAACAATATGACTTAGCGTTCTCCAAACATGTTCCTTACGTTCCCTATGAAGTACTTTGGTGTTCCTAATGGTCGTATAGTATATACTTGTGAAGTAGAAGGCCCAAAAATGACTGACAGTCATATTTTTGCACTTATATTTTTCCTCAAGGTGTTGGCCTTTAAGAATATGACTGCAATCAGTCATTAGTCATCCTCAGTCATATTTTTGCAGTCATAAAATACCCGTTTTCTTGTAGTGTTCTCAAGAAACATATCCCATTTGATTCAAGAAATCTGGTTGTTACAAGCACTGTGTATAATACACTTGGTTGCTTGGTGGCAATCCTAAGGATACATCATAAGGGCCACATGCAAACTACAAGGAGAATTCGACAAAGTGCTAAAGAAAGTTCAAGAATGTTGGCGAACGCTCCCTAAACCTGTCTACATGTCCACCTGTGCTACCTGTCCACGTAGCCTCGGCTGTAGCCTCAACCTGTATTAGTTAGTAACTGAAAGTTACTGTTAAGTATCGTACACATAATTAGGACACTTAGTGGAATTAGTAACGGAAGGTAGTGGGGTCATTAACGCAAGTTACCCACTCGATCTACATGTATAAAACTTGACCTGTTCATTGTTTCATCATCGGGAATACAAGAGTCGATTTTCAACATGGTATCAGAGCGAGGTTGAAAAATCAGAGAGAGCTACTGAGATTAGCAGATAGACAGATTGAACTCAAAGATCAGAGTGAGAGTGAGTCTTGTTAAAGACGTGGTATCAGTGAAGCGTTGCTCCTGAAAACCAGATTGCGAGATACCTGTTAGTTTGAGCGATAGAAGTAAGTCAGTATCGAACCAGCATCGAACTCGCCGAACTCTAGAATACAAGCAGCCACAGAGAGTTTAGACTAGTCCTCAGTCATCTTAGTCGAAGATGGCAGATTCAACCAGTGTAGCATTCACGGAGGGGGACAAATTAAAAGGCTCAGCCAACTACTACGTATGGGCTCTGAAAATGAGGGCAGTCATGAGAGCAGAGGGTCAGTGGTCCGTCACAGAGACTAAGCAGAACCCTGCAAACTTTCCAGCCACAATAGAGGGAGAAGTCATGAACGAGACGCAACTCAAACGGAAGAAAACTCTTGCATGTCGATTAATCTTGCTGTCTGTGTCTGACGACACCATCGATCTTGTTGCAGAGCACACGGACCCAGCCATTGCGTGGAAGGCGCTCAAAGACCAATTCAACTCCGGCGATCAATCTCAAATATTGACGCTAATGGGACAACTACAGTCCCTTCGCATGCAAGAAGGCAGCTCGATCGAGGACTACATCAAAAAAGCTAGGGAGCTCAAGAATCGATTGAATAGCATGGATGAGAAGTTATTTGACCGTAACATCAACCAGCTAGTATTGAACGGGCTGCCACGATCGTTCGAAAGTACAATCCAGACGCTTACCCATCTCGACTCCAACATGACGTTTGATAAATTAAGCGCAAGTCTCCTCTCGGAAGCCCACAGACGTCAGCACCGTAACCAGCAAGTCGGCGACGAGGAAGCATTGGCGGCAAGCTTCCAAAGACAAGCAAGCTTCCGTGGACAAGGTGGACGCTGGCCGATGCGCAATCGTGGACCTCCAGGTAGAGGATACTTTGGACTTTAGATGCACTCACGCCCGCCACCGGTGTGTTACAACTGCCAACAACCTGGTCAGCTTGCTAGACAATGTAAGCTACCTCGTAAGTCTTATACTCATCAGGACCCTGTAAAGAACACAGTCTATGCAAATTCAGCTGAGATGTTTAGCTCCCACCTAGACGAATATGATCCATACTATGACAACTCTTACTATTGGGGCAACGGCCCATGGTACCTAGATAGTGGCGCCACTGGTCATATAGCAGCAGACATTGAGAAATTAGACCACAACCCTTCCTCCTCTGGGGTAGAAATCTGTGAGTTAAAGACTGGAGGAGGGGAATCTCATGCGATTCAAGGGACTGGCTCAGCCACTGTAACCACACAGGATGGTGCAATAAAGCTAAAAACAGTTAAGTACGTGCCTAGCATGAAAAAGAACCTAGTGTCTGTAGGTGCTATTGCCGACTCTGGTCACAAGGTTATATTCTCTAGCGCACAATGCTGGGTCACTAACAAACAGGATCAAGTAGTCGCATCTGGTAGAAGAGATCCAACAAACGGATTGTACTGTTTCCAAAATTAGATAGCAGCAATTTTGACTTACTGTAGTGATGTCACCACAATTTGGCACCGTCGCATGGGCCATCTCAGCTTTTCTAGTTTGTATCACTTGTCACAAACACCACACGTTACTAGATTACCGAAGATTAACTTGATGAAGAAAATCTGTCCCTGTTGCATGGCCGGACGACAACACAGAGAACGTTTTCCGAAAGAAACAAGAACAAGGGCAAGAAGACCGGGACAACGATTTCATACTGACCTCATGGGGCCTATGCAACAGACATCGCTAGGAGGGTCTCGCTATGCATTAATTTTCACAGACGACTTCTCCCGCAAGAGCTGGATTTATTTCTTGAAGTGCAAGAGCGAAACTATATTCAAGTTTCAAGAATTTAAACGCAAAATTGAAGTCGAGACAGGCCATCCAATCCAGGCATTACGATCAGACAGAGGTGGAGAGTACACCTCAACCGATTTCAAATTTTTTTGCATGGAGCATGGAATTCATCAGGAACTCACCCAAGCTAGCACACCACATCAAAACGGAGTGTCAGAACGACGTAATCGGACCATCATGGAAAGAGCAAGGAGTATGTCTCACGACTGCAGTCTACCAGCTTACCTCTGGACGGAAGCAACGTCACATGCAACATACCTAATCAATCGGAGCCCAACGAGAGCAAACTCAGGCATGACACCCGAAGCCAAGTTCTCAAGTATGACCTCAGATATCTCAAACCTGAAATTTTTTGGTTGCATAGCTTATGTCCATGTTCCCAAAGAGAACCGAAAAAAACTAGACAGCAAGACGCATGCATGCATATTCCTAGGTATAGACAGTGAATCAAAGGCCTACCAACTATATGATAGTTACCGGCGGAAGGTGATTATTAGTCGCGATGTAGTGTTCGATGAATCAAAAGTCGGTTTTCAATATTTGAGCCAAGTCGATCTTGGGAACAATATCTCAAAGCTACCACAAAGTAGTCAGCTCGAACCTCAAACAAGGAAAAATACAGAGACTGACCCTTCCCCACTAGAACCAGAATCTGTTACTTTACCTGATCGAAGATTGAACAGTCTGGAAGCAGAGCCCGTAAGTTCACCATCTCCTTACTATCAAACCAGATTACCCTGCGACAACACAAGCGAGAATAGTGAATCCCAAAACCACCGAGAGCCTCAAGAAACTAGCCCAGCTCCAAGCATTAGTCGACCGGCCATAGTGGATCGCAGTGCTGGACCATCTGAACGACGCTATCCAAGCAGAAATCGAAAACCTTCGATTAAACTCCAAGATTTCTGGACGTTAGTCTCCGAGCTGACAGAAGAAGAACCGATAGATTTTCAAACTGCCTCACAGCAAACAGCATGGAAAGAAGCGATTGACAGTGAGATTACATCCATCCTCAAAAATGGCACCTGGGATGTTATTGATCGACCGCCAAACCGCAAACCTATCTTAGCCAAATGGATCTTCAAACTCAAGAAGAACGCCCAAGGAAAGATCAGTAAATTCAAAGCCAGGCTCGTAGCCAGAGGTTTCCAACAAAGGGAGGGTGTCGACTACAACGATATATTTGCACCTGTGGTAAAATGGTCCACCATACTTGCCATTTTTGCACTAGCTGCAAAACACAATTGGCCCTTGCACCAGATGGATGTGATCACCGCATTCCTAAACGGGACCATAGATGAAGACATCCTTATGGAAATTCCTCCGGGATTTCCCGGATCTGAAGATGGCTCAAAGGTGTGTAGAATCAAACGTGCACTCTACGGACTCAAACAATCGCCAAAAACCTGGTACGATCACATCACCAAGTGGCTCGAGCAACAAGGACTCAAACAAAGCAACAGCGACCCCAACCTATACTTCTCTAAACAAGATGGCAAGCTCACCATACTGTTACTTTACGTGGATGATCTGATAATCACGGGAGATGATCAGCAAAACATTGTAGACCTAAAAGCTAAACTACAAGAACAGTTCGAGATGACGGACCTGGGTGAGGCAACCAGTTACCTCGGTGTTGAAATTTATCGTCGTCCCAGCGGCATCTTCATAAATCAGCAGGGCTACATTCAGAAACTCCTCGAGAAATTCGACTTACAGGACTGCAATCCCACAAGAATACCATTCGACACTAAGAACCACCTGCAAAAGGAGACACGAACCGCAAAAGTTGATCCAAATCTCTATCGGTCCCTCGTAGGAAGCCTCCTCTACCTAGCACACACTCGGCCTGACATCTCCTATGCAGTTAGCTGTATAAGCAAATACATGCAGGAACCTGAAGAAACCCATTATTAAGCCGCAAAGAAAATCCTACGGTACCTTCAAGGCACGATGGATCACGGAATGTTTTTTTCATCTGACAACCCCTGTACATTCCATACCTATGCCGATGCTGATTGGGGTAGAGATCTTGACACCAGACGCTCAACTTCGGGCATTCTGCATAAACTAGGTGACTCCAGCATACATTGGAGCAGCAAGCTCCAACCTACAGTATCGTTATCAAGTACCAAAGCCGAGTACATGGTGCTTACCGATGCTGCCAAAGATATTATTCATTTTTGAAGGATGCTCCACGAATTAGGAGCCATCCCAGAATCACCCACAACCCTGTTGAGCGACAATCAATCGTGCTTGAAGCTAGTCAAAAATCCCGTGATGCACGCAAGGACCAAGCACATCGAAATTCATCATCATTTTATAAGAGAAGCGACAAGCGCAGGAGCCATATAGGTTGACTACACACCTACAACAACTCAACTCGCGGATTTTCTTACGAAACCTCTCACATATAGGAGTTTTGTGGAGAATCGACGCCAAGCAGGAGTCATATCCTACCCATTCGCTAACTCTCAAACCTAATGCGAACCCAATCAGGGGTCTGTGCATTGTCTATCCACAACGCTTTCTGGCTAACCCTATGTTTGAAGTCTGGGGCCCTGGGATTCCTCCTGGTAGCACGATTATCCCACCAACTTTCTGAATGAGCCACCAAATCCCTCCAGTAAGCCTCCATACTTGACCCAGCCACCAAGCCACTACCGGAAACTCCAACGCTCTGATGAACGTCGTAGCTGGACATAGCAGGCTCCGCCTCCTCTTGCAATGTCTCTTCATGCCGCTGGATCAGGTACCACACGTAAACACACATCTCCTGCATTCTCTTGCAAACCTGACGCATTGCCAAAGCGATCAGCCACAATATCAACAGCAAAATCTGCACCTGCATCAAACGACCGGACCCACGACCATCTGGATCAGCGATTTTGCTCCAGCTTCAGTCGCCGACTACAAGAACATGACTTCACAACACACAAGCTTCAAGGCACACTTACCAATGACATGCGATCTTCAGCCTCGCGGAGAACGCGCACAGCCTCAACTGGACAAACCAATACACGCGCCATTGCGTCTCCGAATAATTAGGTTTTTGGAGCGAGGGGGGGTGTTGGCGAACGCTCCCTAAACCTGTCTACATGTCCACCTGTGCCACCTGTCCACGTAGCCTCGGCTGTAGCCTCAACCTGTATTAGTTAGTAACTGAAAGTTACTGTTAAGTATCGTACACATAATTAGGACACTTAGTGGAATTAGTAACGGAAGGTAGTGGGGTCATTAACGCAAGTTATCCACTCGATCTACATGTATAAAACTCAACCTGTTCATTGTTTCATCATCAGGAATACAAGAGTCGATTTTCAACAAAGAAGGTGTCGATGTTTTGACAACATTTGGAACAAGGTGAATAAGCTCAATCAATTTCCCTGTCAAAGGAGTTGAAATTGTGTTATTCATGGGACATACGTTTATTGTACTTTCTTAGTTCTGATTAGCTTGCTATTTGCTTTTATCAAACAAGCAAGAATTCGGTGAAGGTGGTCGGATTTGTTTCCTTGAGCGGGCTATATTATTTTTATTCACTTAAAGAAATGTGAGAACTAGTTTATTTAGGAAATTGAATGCTAATTTTGGTTCTTATCAAACTAATTTGCACAAGCTCTACTTATGGACGTGGTTGATAATGTTACGTTGGGGGATTTAAATAGATGTTTATGCTTTAGTAACTTTCTTGGGTCGGGGTGAATTGCCCCCCTCACTCATCCCCAAGGGAAACTCCTGAAATTTTTTATTTGCCACACACGATAAAATTTGCAAATTTTAAATTCATATTTGCAATTAGAGGCTCCCAATTAACTGGGAGAGGTGTAGAAGATAAATAAAACAAGCACAAAATAGGGGGTTAGTTCACCCTAACCCTTTTTTTTACATACACCCTTGGAGGGACTTAGGGCATCTACAGTGCGCACTCAGTAAACAATCCTTGTATCGACATTTAAACGGGTTGAAAATGAGGCTTTCACAGTGATGGGGTATTTTTAAGAACAAAGTGATTTAATGCAAAGCCGGCGATCCAAACGACAAATGGCTTTATCCACATTATTAAAAGAAAGAAAGGACAAGATTTTATATTAAAAAAAGACATTTTATGCAAACAAGGGAAGGTTGCATTGATTGGCATGCATTCCAATGCGGGAAAAGGTGTGAGAAGAATAAATTTTCGTATAACGAGCCAAACTGTGGGGCCTTCATATTTCCAAAAATTGTTGGGGTTGGGATGAATAATGATGGGCCCGGGAATAAAGAGGGACCAATGCCGGATGCACTGGGGCATGTTTTTCGTTGCAAATCTCTTTGACCTCAGTACAATGCCGATAGCATCACATTTGCCGTGCACACTGCAGATGCTCTTAGAGCATCGCCACTAGTTGCTCTCCAAATGACCACGGCACCAACAAGTGGCATGGTATTTACTACCCCGTTACATATGGTGTGCTGTGGCCATGCACTACTCCCCACCAACAACGCGCTAAAATTGAATTGACCATTACTATTCCATTGCCACAAAGGCGCCAAGTCACAGGGAATGCCACCGTGGTACTCCTATTTTCTTGCCCAAAAAGGTGGATGGTGGAGAAGTCAACAACTGAGAAGGCTCTTCTTTGAGACACACTTACTTTTGGAAGAAACTTTTTTCCAAATGGTCTTACAATGAAGGGTACTTAGAGGATTTCTTGAATTTAAAATAAATAATTATTCAAGTACAAAGTACTTGCTTTGAAGATGGATTTTTGAATTAATTAAGGGCCCACATGAACACATTACAAAGGGATTTAAAAGAAAATCTTTATCTTGTACATTATACATGTCTATGACATGTACATATAGTTATCAATTTTTATAGGATCTTTTACTTAACTTTTACAAAATATCTTGTACCTTATACATGTCTATGACACGTACATGTACTTATTAATATTCATAGGAACTTCAATTTAACTTTTACAAAAATATCTTGTACCTCTTACATGTCTATGACATATACATTTAGTTATTCATATTTATAGGAAACTTTAATTTAACTTTTATAAAAATATTTTGTATTTCTTACATATCTATGACATATATATGTAGT
Source organism: Antitrichia curtipendula (assembly GCA_951230915.1). Lineage (NCBI taxonomy): Eukaryota > Viridiplantae > Streptophyta > Bryopsida > Hypnales > Leucodontaceae > Antitrichia > Antitrichia curtipendula. Next base: position 23,678,135 of record OX579634.1, on the reverse strand, counting down.
TTTTAGTATTTATAGAAACTTTAATTTAACTTTTATAAAAATATCTTGTACCTCTTACATGTCTATGACATATACATGTAGTTTTTAATATTTATAGAAATTTTAATTTTTTTGATATTTTGAATTCTTATAAAATCTTATGTTGTAT